>CM023454.1:491558-1091558 GCA_013339765.2 Haemaphysalis longicornis | reverse complement strand
AAAGGGCTGTTCCTGTGCCTCGACCACTGTGCCGTCAAGCTGCCCACTGCACTATTCGTGACCAACTCCTATATCGCCGGAACTACTTCCCCGAAGATAGAAAATGGCTAATCGTGATTCCTCGCCACTTGTGCAAGAACATTTGTGGTACGTTTTACACCGATGCGCAAAGTTCTCACCCTGAAAACCTACTAGCGCCCCCGACTTCGCTACTACTGGTGCGGGATGTATATTTTTGTCACCAAGTTTGTTCGATCTTGCCCAGACTGCCAACGTCGAAAGTCTTCACTGCAGCACGTCAGTGGCCCTCTCCAGCTGCTGCCCTCCCCAGAACGGCCTTTCGGCCGGGGAGGCATCGATTTCTACAGCCCACTCCCAAGCACAGCCGCCAGTAACCGCTAGATCATCGTCGCCGTTGATGACTTAACGCGGTATGGCGAAACAGCTGCGCTACCGGCGGCCTCGGCTCGGGACATTGCGTATTTTCTTCTACGCCGTTTTGTTCATCGGCACGGTGCTCCTCGTGAACTAGTGAGTGACAGAGGGCCTGTCTTTCTATCCGGAGTCGTGGAGGCCCCACTAGCTGAATGCCACATGGTCCACCGAAAGAGCACGTCCTACCATTCCCTGACTTATGGCCCGACCGAAATATTTACCCGCCCACTTGGCGATATGTTCACCATGTGCGTCTCCTCGGACCACTCTAACTGAAACCCTTTTGCGACGTATGGTTTTAACTTGGCCACGCAGGCGACCACAGGATTCTCGCCGTTATTTTTACTCTATGGTCGTGAGCCCTCCAGCAAGCTGCTTAGATTACCTCCGTACCGACCTCATGGCAGCGAGTATGCACCACTGTCTGACATTGCTCGACACGCCGAGGATTGTCGCCAGCTAGCCCGACAATTTAATCGGAAGAGCAGCAACGCCAAAATGCGCGTCACGATGACTTCATTACAGCTCCAACATTTACGAAATGATCACTGGCCATGCTTTCAGTACCGTGCCCGGCTCCCAGTCTTTCGTTGAAATTTTTTATTCAATATCAAGGGGCTTACCGAGTACTGGAACAGACGTCACCTCTGAACTATGTTGTTTAACCCTTAACGTCCACCTCGGACCGCCGACGTCGTGGTCGCGAGACGGTTCACGTCCAGAGGCTGAAGCCATACTATGACCCGCTCGACTAGTATTCCCCGTAGGTCGCCAGGATGGCTCCCCTTTCCACCGGGAGTATTGTAGTAAGCATGTTGTGCCCATGAGAAGTGTGATGAGCATCAGCCACAACGGGCAAATCTCCCTACGTGGATATGCTGTGCCGGATGCCGCTTAGGAAAAGGACGTGCTCGGTCAGTATCATTCTCGCGAAAAGGTGGACTTTTCAACTCACCCCGTCTTCGGCGACGCCTCGTTCGTGAATAAACAAGTTCAGCCTTTTACCGGAACGCCGGATATTTTTTATAGCATATACAGCCCGCATGACAATCCCCAAAAATTCCACGATGGTATTTCATTTCGGAGCTTAAGGGTTAAATTTTTATATCGCCATAAGAAGTAGCCCGGTATATTTTACACCTCTCCAAAAGTCTAAAACGAAAGACGAACATACTGGCCATTATTGCACATTCAGGTGCAAAAAAACTCTGCGTGAAGTGAAATTTTGGAAATGTTGTAGAAAGAAAGGCGTTGTAATGCAATTACAGATCCATCAGAGCATCTGGTTTTAAAGCTTCTGTGTGTACGCAACTAATGATTCAAGTATAAACACAGCGACTACAAAGAAAAGGTGTTTTGAAAAGCTGTACAGGATTCAATAATATCTATGGAACAACAATATTGTTTCCATGAGTGAAACTTAAGTGCAAAAGTTTTTTACAGGGACGAGAAATTGCGAACCAACAATCTCGTCTCTCCATTTTGGAACAATAATGTGACAGGACTGTGCTTTCGTCGAGTCAAATCAAAATCGCTTGTGGTTTTTTCTCTTTCTGTCTCGGGTAACCCAGTACGTCTCGCCAACAAAAATTAGATAAGCTCACAGCTGCTTACACGTCTCCAAATCACCCCTTTTCTTCTGTGTCATTATCTTTTTGTCCTTGTTTTTACTTCCACTCAATATGGCTACTTTTAGTCCAGGTCTGCAGTAACCAAGACAGTTACACTTCCGTTATTACGCGTTCATTGTCCCCCAGAACCCCCCAATCAAGACACCTTGAAGATTTTTTGTTGCGTGTGCGTGTGTCCGCCACAACAGACCAACTTGCACAAATTTTTTGCAAATTTATTTCCAGTCATTGTCCCTACATGCTTGCGACCTGGGTTCCAGTATATCAACTGGGCACCGGAGATTCAATCTGCCGTTGGCAGCTCTCACGGAAGGTACCTCTGTGAAGTAATGTGATATTGATTTACCCTATTGGGCGTTTTGTGTGCTGTTTTTGCGATTTTTTTCTTTGTGTATTTTATGGGAGTTCCTGAATGAATGTTCTTTTTCAAAACTGTTGTTTTTCAATGTTTTTGTAAGATAAACGTGTAAGTGAGAAGTTCAAAAAGAACTGTTCTTCCGGAATGCACCCATTAGGGAATATGTTTGCGACAACTGTTTTCTGCGTAAGGCAGCCTCTTTTTGTTTATTTTGTGGATGTTTTATTTCACAGTGAAAGAGCTCTAGGTATATTTTTTCAAGACCTAAACAGATATTTCAGTCCGGTCAATGCCGTTTTTGTCTTCCAAATATTTACACATATTTTGTATAATATTAACATGACCATGTACGGGGTTGCTTCTGGGTGTGGTGCGGGATTTCACACTGTACACTGTTTAAAACATAGGCCAAGGCTATACCGACGAGGTAATTTTAAACCCATACTGCGGAGTTAAATATAAACAAAAATTGAAATAGCTTTAGCCATTACCCAGATTTAAAAAGGCATACAAAGCTCTAAAGAAATGTCTAGTTTGTTTTAAAATCTTCGCACAAATTTTTGAAGGGAGTCGTGAGCAAAAAAAAAATGTGCAATGAGCCTAATAGGCCCATAGCACAATTTTGTGTGCTGTAATACCCTTTAGGAAGACAAACGGGAATTCTTTTAGGAATTCACTCCGAGTATGATTTTTGTAAATACGGGTGATATAATATTTTGCAGCCGCATCGTACCAGACTGTGACGCTGTCAGTCACCAGCACAACAATCAGTGGCATCACATTAGGAAGGCCCGAGAGTTGAAGTCTTTTTGAGTATAATATTTCTCGAAGCATTATTCACCACAGTTTGAAAATAACGCTTCAAGAAAACCAGTAGCTTGGCAAACTTTGGTAGTTTCACAACAATGGTGGTAGCAGTCTGACCTTAAGCCTTTTTCACCCACCATTCCTGCTCGAGCTCACAAGGTTTTCTGCACATTTTTTTTATAATCACTCCCGATTCCAATCATGTGGCACAAAACCTCACTAAGAAAAACACATTCTGCATGTGATGCCTCCAGCCCAGTCTTATTCAGGTAAGATACCTTATACACTGGGATTCAGGCGTGAAAAAGGATGGGGGTGCAAAATATGGGCCATAAATACCAGTTTTGTACTTGGTGTTTATAACTACGTTCCAGTTTTTAAAATTGCAACTCACCCATAGATTCAAACATCAACTATTTGTTGAATGCTTTTGCGGTTAGTCTTTGCAAGCATAATTAGCTAACTCATAAATACTAACCACTATAGTTATTCTAAAAGAAATCACACTTGGGGAATATAATGCCTTTCGATTTGGGTTCAGGGGTTTATTTTTTTATATATAACCGCTTCAATGTAAAAGGCATGCCGAGTTTAACTTCCGGCTACTACATTTTTTTGTCAATATATCTGTGGTTGCCTCATTTAAAGCTCCACATCCTCAAATCTCGCACCGTTTTTTATATTGCACCGGCGAATCTTTCGTCATTTTTTAAGTCGCTCTTAGTCACTTGGAGCAATAGTGTTTGACCCGCTCTCCCACTAACTCGGAAAGAAAGCATACGACCTCGACAGCAATGTCAATGGCCTGTGACTGCTGCAAACGGCTGAAGCGAGCGCTTTGCGATGAGAGGTTGCTCACTCGTAAACTTGCCTTGGCCCACAGGAACCACACATCGGGTCCTGTGAAGAGCCGCCAACCGCAAGTGTGTGCGTAGAAGTCATGTGTAGCAAACGAGGGGGCAGATATGCCACTCGACTTCCGCTTCCGACCACTTCCATAGCTGCAACGTCCCTGTCAACAATGTAGCGATTGCCGCGAAGAAATAGGGAGGGACACATACGAACGCTTCCACGTATTAAAACTGAAACTAAGTGCCTGTTTCATGCTGACTCGTGGGTGGCGTCGCACTAACGGCGTGTCACCATCTCTCCACAATGGGAGTTCAAGCCTAGCCCTATCGTGTTTGGGGATTGTGTCTACGATGAAGCTATGGACAGAAGAGCCATCGCCACAAATGACTCAGAAGTGGGGAAAATTTCCATACTTGTCGTATTTGTCAACGAAGTTTTCTTGCCACCGTGACCTAATGCCGTCATCTGAGAAGATCATCATATCAAATTATTTATTTACTGCCAAGGCACAGAGCATAACGAAACGGATGAAACATACAGTAAGAATTCAGTCCGAAGCAGCACACAAAGTGTGTACCAAACCAGGCCCGTTAATGGCGACTTTCTGGTATGTATGTCTGGCATTCGCGTTCTGGCACACACTTATGAACGGTTAGACATCCAGACTTCGGCCACCAGAACTTCTGCATTTCTCCGGCCACCTGTGTTCCGTCACTGTACTTCCGGTCGCAGGATTCAGTATATTCGACCTTACATTCGGCGCCCGATGTTAACAAGGGGAACAGGCGGCAGACGGCAACAGAGCATGCATTTTTTTGGGGAAAAGGGTGTTCGTCTGAAGCACGGCAAGCGACCGGCCATTCGTATTTTGTTGCCAGCTGTTGTTGCCTTGCATTTGCTCTCTCTACGGTGAACCGTGTATCCGGCCGGAGAATTTTCGCTTTATTCGGGCAACCGGTGTTATTTAGGCGACCGGCCGACGAACGGACCCATAATGTACGTTTTTATTCGGTTATCGTTCTTAGGCTGAAATACGGCAAGCCCTCGGCCGCATAATATTTGGCGACTAGTCTTAAGCTGGAGAGCATCATACTTAAGGTCTCAGGTTATCCGCCATTTGTTCGGTAAGCAGTGTACAGCCGAGCATCGGCGCAGGACTGTGCTCCGAAGACCCATGCACATCTGAAAACACGTGTTTTGGAAGAAGACCGGCTGGCGTACGTACGCTGTTTCCATCGGTTAAAAAAGGCGTTAGGGACCCGACCAAAACAAATGTGTTTTTATGCGCTCGGTATGTCTACGCTTTAAATAAAAGTAGTTCGTTCGTCAAGCAGCATTGAGTGATACGAAGTTAATGGGCAAGGTGCATAGGTGCATAGACTAAGTGGACTATATTAGTTGCCCTTTTGTACCATGTAATACCATTTCTTCCCACAAGAAGACTGTGCCACACCCACAGGGGAGGTAAGCCTCGCCAGTCGTAGCGCTACCACGCCTCCCCCGTCGGCCTCGTTGATGCAAACGCTCCACGCTATTCCGCCCTTCCAGAAATGGAGAGGATTGCAGACATCGACGAGGATAGGATTTCGCACAGAGCGGGCCATAAGTCACCAAAATTCACTGCCCTACAAAGGCGTCGAGAAAGCGGCCACTAATTAGTAGCTCAATCGGCGCCATATCAAGGCCTACAACTCAAAGAAACTCACCAACGCCAAAAGCGCAGGCTTCCTCCATTCGTTCTGAGAATACAATTGCGAAAACCAATGTTGCATCTTTTTGTTTCCACTAAACATAGAAGAAGCGGAACTCGGGATTTTTTAGGCTCAATTTTGTGACTGCACTATATTCATTTCATTTTATGACTGACTGTTTAAAAAGTGTCATTTTAAATTTGCGACAACCACAGCGCCTTGCAAACGACGAAGCCTGGATTTTATTTATTGCGGTGTTCGAATGCGAGCTCAGATACACCTGGGATAAGAAATATTTCCGTAAACATAATCTCCCGGATCCTGGTCAACCCGAATTTTGTCAAGGTTTTTTGCTCAACACAGCTTGACGAGTTCACCGATGATTTCGGTCTAGCGAGAGATAAGCGTAAAGTAGTTGGCTGTATTTTATTTTTTTTCAAAAACGGTTTCGATGTTGTTCTATGTGACCTCATGGTTAGTACATTGTGGGGCAATAAACTGAATGAATTGCTTAGTGCATTGATACCCCAATACCTCTCTTTAAGAAAGCATTCGGTCGTTCTCAATGGTTGCTCTTCGGGATATTTTCCCGCAACCGAAAAACGCCAACGCCTATTTTGGGTCTTCTATTGTTTCAGTAATACATAAATTATATTACTTTTGGCCCCGAACCTTCATTCAAAGAGTTCGTGAATGATGTTGAAGTTTACAGGACTATAAAGAATGAATATCATTTTGAATGCCTTAGGCATGATTTCAATGTATTAGCGTCTTGCTGTGAAGACTCAGAAATGTATTTCAATATTATCAGGGTGCGACAACTGATCAAGGCCAGTTGGACATAGGCAAAGAGGGTTTATTTCGGAAGCTTACGTCTGATGCCTGGTAGGAGTCCCACGTAGAACACGCGCTCACGGAGAGGCATGTCCTCGTCTTCTTCATGGCTTAGGCGGTGATTGTGATGCTTTTATCTCCCTGATGATGAGGAAGATGACAGAGACCCGCAAAAAGGGCGCAAACCGGCTCTCGACAATTGCCTTCGCCAACAGAGAACGCTGCGTCGGAGCCGCCTGGGCTCTGTCGCTGATTACACACGAAACACTATCCCCCACCTGGAATAGCATCGTCCAAATGTCGAAGATCTCTGTCAACACGGTCCGAAGCCAGTATGGTCGTGAAATCGGCTTAGCGCGAAACGTACCGTTTCAAACGCACTAAATGAACCGTCTCTGGCCGAGATCGACGACGACCACCAACGCCAAAATTCTAGGTCACCACCTCGTCGCTTAATTCGCTAAATTTACGAAGTAATTTGTACGGGGCGAAATTATCACGGGGAAGCTTTGTCGATAACCCCCTACGTCAAACTGGTATCCAAACCCAAACAAGCTCAGCCGTGGCAAATGCAGCGTGACTGCCGCGAAGGCTGTAGAGGGAGGCGGCCAGACGCTGATGTTCGCTGAGAAAGCTGCCGGGGCTGCACATTGCTATTAGGTGATGTCCTATCCGTCGTTGATGTCGTGAAGCAGAATGGCGGCGAGCATTGAGGTAGCTTCTCTACCGTAGAGAAGGCTGAATGCTGTAACTCGAGTCGTTTCCTGCTGGGCCGTATTATACGCAAACGTTATGTACGGGAGGACTGCTTCCCAGGTCCGGTGTTCACCACCAGCGTAAATGCTGAGCGTGTCGTCGGTGGTTTGGTTGAGCCGTTCTGCAAAGCCATTCTTCTGAGGGTGATCCATACTGGCGTTTCGTTGAGACTTCCACATTGTGTGAGTACTTCATGCAGAAGTGTCGCGGTAATTGCGGTTTCCCGGTCTGTAATAATAACTTTGGGAGGCCCATGTCTTTGAACTGTCTTTGTGAGAAAAAAAACTTTGCCATTTCAAGCGCGGTGGCCTTTAGAAGAGCTGTTGTTTCTGTGTTTTTGGTGAAGTAGTAAGTGGCAACTGCTCTCCACCTGTTTCCCGCTATAGAGGTGGGGAATGGGGAAGCAGGTACATTTCCAGTTGGAGGAACAGAACTTGGGCAATTGAATCGGTTAGGGAAATCCGGCTAGTCTACCAGGCTCTGCCTGGCGTATCTCGCAGTCTTGATAAGTTGGGAAGTAGTGCCTCACGTTCGCCGAGATCTTGGGCCGCTAATTCGGCTTCTTGATTCTCGCAATCGTGCGTGCGTAATCAAGGAGGCCAGCTGCCGGCTTATCATTACAAGCCTTCAAGATGTCGTTTCGTAAGGGTGACAGGACAACAAGAAATTGACGCCGGCCATTCGGGGCGAATTTGTTTGTGTAAAACACGTTGCTTCGAAGGCAGAATATCAACAGACCTCTAATAAAACATTTGGGCGGGATGCTGGCGTTGACTTTCAAGAAGTTCATCAGTGTTAGCACTTCTTGATCTTTTTGCTGCTCTTTTTTTTTGGTGGGCGAACTAATGACTCCAATCAATGGTCCATCGTCGATGTCATCTCCATCAGTCGGCTAGATACTGACCGTCACCCGAGAGAGGGAGTCTGCATCTAAAGGTCTCTTCCCAGATTTGTAGACCACGGTGGTATCCAGCTGTTTAGTGTGACCAGCGTGCCAAGCGGACAGACGGGTTTCTTAGTTTTGTAAGCGAGCACAGGGAGTGATGGTCGCTTACAACGTAGAACATGTGGTGATAGCGCCTATGCCGCGTATCGTGTGCCTGTGTTATCTGCTGCTTTCGCCCCGACGCACCACGTGCAGTTTGTACGGGACGTCCCTGGTCACATGTGTTTTTCTTATATATGTAAGCTGGTGGCATGGAATAAAGGTGGTCATTATCTCGCCCGCATCGTCGGCGGCTCTGTCTCTTTCCCCGTTCTTGTAGTAGCCCAGCTGCACTCGGCCTATTTCTAGGCCGGAATACGGCATGGTGTCAGAAGATGGAGTCTTCTGCTATTCAAAGGGCTTTGCACCAATCTTCATGCACCGCCATGCCAGAAGTCAACGGAGTCAAGCCATTCCACGACATGCTCGCTGTTCCAGCTCCGCCAACGTTTGACTTCGACCGGACATCCGAATGGCCTTCTTGGATCCAGCTCTTCGATTGCTACCGCTTTGCCTCGGGCTTAAACGAGCGAAGTGAAGAAGTACAAGTCCGGACTGCTTGATACGAAGGGAAGGCAAGCTAAAGAAATCTTCTCAACGTTCGTTTTATCTGAAGAGCTACAGAAGAAGTACGAAGTCGTCAAAATTGGGTTCGACAACCACTTCAGGTCCGCACGAAACCTAGTTTATGAGGACGCAGGTTTTCACAAACGCATTCAACAACCTGGCGAACCAGTGGACCAATTCATCACTGCGTTGCACACGCTGCCGGACCGGTGTGACTACCATGAAAAGGAACGCATGATCCGCTACAGGTTTGTCGTCGGCCTCAGGGATGCGAAACTCCCCGATTGCATCCACAAATGGATGCAAATTTGACACTCGTACGTGCTTTGGCAAAAGCTCAATTTAAAGGACAATGTCAAACGACAACAGCAGAAGCGGCAAAAAACCAGCGACGAACCTTCGGCCGCGGCAGCCAGCAACGTGCACGCGGTCAGTAACCAAGGGTAGCCCCGGAAGAACAAGGAACAGTGCACCTGGCATACAAGGTCAACGCACCATAGAACAGTCCTCCGGACCACGCCCCTTCGGTCCATGCCGAAACTGCGGTCAAGGAGCGCACCACAGGACCTTCTGCCCGGCACAAGCTGCGAAATTAAACTACTGCGGTTGTTCCGGATATTTTACAGTGGTGTTTTGGAAAAAGGCTGCAGGCGACCGAAAGAAGGCACAACTTTCTTCTCTCCATATGGACAAGGGGGTGTATTTTGATGGCAAGGTGCACGGGGAGCACTCTAGTACTCGGTGTGCTCAGGTGGTCATAAACGGCACTTCGGTGTTCGCTAAACTAGACTCGGGTGCAGAAGTTTCCGTGGTACCTCAACGTTTCCTGTGTCGCCTACCAGGTTAGTCAAGTGCGACATAACCTTAACAGGACGCGCGAATGAGCCACTCCATGTTCCCGGAAAGTTTGTTGCCAATATCCAGCGGAAACAACACACGGTCCAACAAACAGTGTACTTTGTGTCATCCTAACGCTCCATACTTTTGGGTCTCCCAGCGATCGAAGCTCTCGAGCTAATTAGGTTCGCTGACTTGGTCAGTTGCGCGTCAGCCATCGAGACTTCCTACCCACAGATTTTCAGTTTCCTGGGAGCTATGAAAGGAGAATACAATATTCGACTAAAGCCGAACGTGATTCCCTTTGCGATTCAGGTTGCGCGTCGCGTTGCCTTGCCCTTGCGGGACCGAGTTAAGCAGGAGATTGAGCGTATGGAACGGGATGATGTAATCCGCAAAGTAGACAAACCTACAGAATGGTGCGCGGATATTGTACCAGTACTCAAACCGTCTGGAGATGTTCGTATTTGCGTTGACTTGAGGCAATTAAATAAATGTGTACTTCGCGAGCGCTGTCTTGCCAACAGTAGAGGATAGCCTCGGTCGTTAATTGGGGCATCTGTGTTTTCAAAGCTCGTCGCTAACTCTGGTTTTTATCAGATCAAATTGTCGCCCGAAAACCAATTGTTACCTACCTTCATAACGCCATTTGGGCGATACTGTTTTCAGAGACTACCGTTTGGGATAACGCCAGCACCTGATTAAAAAAAATGTCGCAAACTCTGGAAGGAATGTCAGGTGTGGTAAACATGATGGATGATGTGCTCATGTATGGCTGCGGCAAGGCTCAACGTGACGAGCGTCTTCGTCTAACTTTAAACCGCCTCACCAGTGCTGCCGTTGCGCTAAACGAAGAAAAGTGTTGTCTTGAAGTAACCGAGATAATGTTTCTTGGTTGTGGGATGCGTCCAGATGGGGTCAAGCCGGAGCCTGAAAAGGTTCGGGCCACCAAAGTATTGGCGACGCCAAGTAACGTATCTGACGTTCGAAGGCTGCTCGGTATGACTAATGATCTGCCAAGGTTCATACCAGAGTTGGCTTCAAAAACAGCGCCTTTACGCCAATTCCTTTTGAAGGGTTCTGAATGGACGTGAGGACCAGCCCAAGAGCAAGCGCTGTCACACGCCAAAGACGTTATCAGTTCGGCGCGTGTCATGGCTAACTATGATGCAAAGTACCGTACGAATCTTTCCGCTGACGCGTCATCATTCGGTTTGGGGGCAGTACTTATGCAACTTCCACCAAACAAAGAAAAACTACCAGTGGCCTTTGCCTCGCGCTCGTTGACGACTGCCGAAACCAGGTATTCCCAGATTGAAAATGAAGCATTGGCAATAACATGGTCGGCAGAGATATTCGAAGGGTACATCAGAGGTCTTGAAAGTTAGTGTGAAACCGACCACAAACCACTTAAATTCTTGTTGCGAAAATCTCCTTTAGATGTTTTACCGCCTCGCATTCAGCGTTTTCGCATGAGGCTCATGCGTTTGACCTATGAGGTTGTGCATGTCCCGGGTAAGGGTCTTGTTACTGCAGATATGTTGTCCAGAGCCCCGATTGAGGGTAAACCAATAGGTGATGCACTGTCTGTTGCTGACGTCAGCAAGCACGCTTTTGGCTCTTTGTCAAACGCCGTCGAAGCTGACCTTTCTGAAAAAGTGGAATTAGAACAAGCAGCTGATGATGTCTGTCAAACACTCATGAGATTCAGCCGGAAAGGGTGGCCGAAGTTCTCATGGCTTTTGATGGATTTGCATCCATACTGGCAGGAAAGAGCAACGCTGACAGTCGTAGAAGGTGTGCTACTGAAAGGTGCATGGCCTGTAATTCCACAGAAATTCCACGCAGACATATCGATACCCTTGCATGAAAGTCCCCATGAAATCGAGAACTGCAGAGCTCCAGCCAGAGAGTCGGTATGGTGGCCTGGATTGAGTTGTCAGATGAGAGCTTTGGTGACCGATTGCCACTTATGCGCGGAGCACAAACAACAAATGTCAGAACCCATGATCCCGACAACCACTCCACCACGTCCTTGGCAAAAGCTAGCTTCTTATCTCTGCCATATTCAAGAAAAATGGTATTTGGTGGTCGTGGATTATGTTTCTAGACAACCAGGGATAGCCTTGCTATATTCGATAACAAGTGCCACTGTCATCATGCACCTGAAAGGTTTCTTTGCAAGACATGGTGTAAAGGTTCCAGGAGCCAGCGACGCTGCAAAGTCGAACGCGTGGGAAGCGGCGGTTCCGAGAAGTGGGAATTAATGACTTTATGGCATCCAGCTCGTTAAGAGCAAGCGGTCTCTGGGTGACGCCGCTCGTGGGAGGGAACATTGTCTGGGCTCGCATCTGCGCTGTCGCGTTTTTTTTCACCGGAGTGCGTGGTGTAGCCGTGGGAAAACATTGGTAGCCTGGCGACTCAAATTGCATCCCGGGGGCATGGTCTGGGATGTACAAATAGCAGAGGGACCTACTAGTTGAGTTTGCAGAACGGAATAACCTACGCATGATGAATTCCTTCTTCTGTAAACGGGAGAGTCGGAAGTGGACCTGGAGGAGCCCAAATAGGGAGCACAAAAATGAAATAGACCATATTTTATGCGATAACCCTGGTGTCGTGCAGGATGTGGAAGTGTTCGGAAGGGCAAGGTGTAGTGACCACCGTATGGTAACATCTCGAATTAGGCTAGATTTGAGGAGGGACCGCAGCAAGCTAGTACGAAAGAAGCCGATAAATGAGCTAAAAATAAGACGTTAAGTAGAAGAATTCAGGATCGTGATGCAGAACCGATATTCCGCCCTTAACGAGGAAGCCGAGCTTACGACACAGGAAGCCAGCGACAATCTTACTCGCATTATCACGGAGTGTGCAGTAGAAGTCGGGGGCACCATGGCTAGACAGGATACTGGCAAACTTTCACAGGAGATGAAAGATCTAATCAGGAAACGGCAAACGATGAGAATCTCTACCGCAGCTGACAGAATAGAACTGGCCGAGCTCTCGAAGTAATCAATAAGAGTAAGACAGCTGACATACGGAAGTATAATATGGAGAAGATCGAACACGTTGTAAAGAATGGAGGTAGCCTGAAATCAGTGAAGAGACGTCTTGGCGTGGGGAAAAATCAGATGTATGCACTTAAGGATAAGCAAGGCAATGTCATCACAAATAGGGATAAAATATTCATAGTGGCCGAGGAGTTCTATAGGGATCTATACAGCAGCCGGGACACACAGGATAATTCCGAACGAGACAGTAGTTCAGAGGAGATAGACATCCCACCAGTAACGACCGAAGAAGTAAGGAAGGCTTTCAAAGAAATGAAAGGGAGCAAAGCACCTGGTGAGGATCAGATAACAGCAGACCTCTTGAAGGATGGCGGAGAAGTTGTACTTGAAAAAACTGGCGAACCCGTATACGGAATGCCTAATGGCCGCTATGGTACCGGAATCTTGGAAGAACGCGAACATCATCCTAATCCATAAGAAAGGTGACATGAAGGACTTAAAAAATTACAGGCCGATCAGCTTATTGTCAGTGGTCTACAAGGTATTTACCAAGGTAATCGCTAACCGAATCTCTGAAACCTTAGATTTCAGTCAACTAATGAAAAATCTGGGTTCCGTAAAGGTTATTCAACAATGTGCCATATTCACACGATCAATCAGGTGATAGAGAAGTGCGATGAGTATACTGAACCCCTATATATAGCCTTCATAGAATATGAGGAAGCATTTGACTCGGTCGAAACCCTAGCAGTCATTCAGGCATTACGGAACCAGGGGGTAGATGAGCATTATGTAAGATTACTAGAGGATATCTACAATGGGTCTACAGCTACCATCCTCCTCCTTATGGAGAGCAGCAAATACCTATAAGGAAGGGTGTCAGACAAGGAGACACAATCTCTCCAATGTTATTCACAGCATGCTTACAAGAAGTATTGAGAACGTTGGATTGGGAACAGGTGGAAGTAAGGGTTAATGGAGAATACCTCAGTAACCTCAGATTTGCTGATGACGTTGCCTTGCTAAGTAACTCGGGGGACGAATTGCAAAGCATGTTTTCCGCACTGGGCGAACAGAGTATAACCGTGGTCTTGAAAATTATTATGCAGAAAACTCAAGCAATGATCAATAATCTCGGCACAGCACAGCAGTTTGAGATAGGTGGCGAGGCAGTGGAAGTGGTAAGCGAATAAATCTACTTAGGCCAAGTTTTGACCCCAGATCCCAACCATGAGGCAGACATAATTAGAAGGATCAGAATGGGATAAGGTGCATATGGCAGACATTCTTAGATAATGAATAGCAGCCTACCATTGTCGCTGAAGAAGAAAGTGTATGACAGCTGCATCTTACCGGTACTCTCCTACGGGGCAGAATTTTGGAGGCTCACTAAGAGGGTTCAACTTAAATGGAGAACGACTCAGCGGGCAATTGAGCTTAAAATCATAGGTGTAACATTACGTGACAAGAAGAGAGCGGAGTGGGTCAGGGAGCAAACTGGTGTTAAAGACATATTAATAGAAATTAAGAAGAAGAAATGGACGTGGGCAGGGCATGTAATGCGAAGGCAAGATAACCGCTGGTCATTAAGGGTAACAGAGTGGATCCATAGAGAAGGCAAGCGTTGCAGGTGGCGGCATAAAGTTAGAGGGGCAGATGAGATCAAGAAGTTTGCGGGGATAAATTAGGTCACAGTTGGCACAGGACCGAGGTAATTGGGGAATAATGGGAAAGGCCTTTGCCCTGCAGTGGACGTAGATAGGCTGGTTATGATGATGATGACGACGAAAAGTAATGAGCATGCCGCAGACGGGCAAGAGACAACTATCCGAGGCAACAGATATACGTCCTTTTTTGTCGCCTAATTGAGTTTGCAATAGTCGATGCAGAGTCACCAGGTGCCATGTTTTTTTTTTCCACCAGAACAACAGGTGACGCCCGGGGGCGTTTCGAAAGGCTGAAGGAAGTTGTCCGAGAGCATCTGTTGCTCCTGCCGCCGCATCAAGTCGTGCTCCTTTGGTGACACGCTGTAGGGATGTTGGTAAACGGGTCGTTCAGATTCGTCTTGATAATGCTTTGTTTGGTGCGCGGAGTTTCTGGGACGCGTGACGTTGAATAAAAGCTGTCGGTAAAACGGTGCAACAGTTACAAGAGCTTTTCTAGGTTTAATATCGGTAAGCCTGGTCAGTGACGTCATGTACTACCTACACGTTCATATCAAATACCAATCTGCCCTTGGATAAATAAACTGATTTTGCACCTAATAAAGATAAAATATTTCTGGTACAATAAAAAGAAACGTAAAAGGACAAAAACTTATTGTTTAGTTTAGCAAAAGCTACTACGAAATAAGTGCGTTAGGATAATCAGAACACGTAAAAAACAGTACTACTCGCGCTGCATCGAGGAGGCATCTGGCAATTGACGCAAACGATGGGGTGTAATAAACGAGGTAACTCGCAGTGTTGTACTTCCGAAAGCATTGATAGCAGCCCTTTCGAAGTGTTCAACACCTTTTTTATGGTATATACAAAGCGCTGGCCGACAAAATGTCCCGCACTGTAGACAGCTACATCCCTTCATACCCATTTGAAAATATGGTTGTGTTGTACGAAATTGAACTTTCCGAACTTATTTACAGTGTTAAAAATCTGTTCACTAAAATATCTGCTGGACTATACCAAACTACAGCACGATTGTTGAAAGAAAATGTAGATATATAAGGGACAATCTTATGCAATCTTTTTAATCAGTGCATAGAAAACTAAACTTACCCTTGTCTGCTAAGAATTGCAAACGTGTTCCCAGTTTACAAAACGGCGACAATACCAAGCCGTGTAGTTTCAGAACGATATCTGTTCTTACCGCTGCAAATAACATTTTAAAAAACTCTTATCGAACCACAGAAGGGTATTTACACAAGTACATAGTTGTCTGTCCTCAGCTACATAAATTTTGGTCTAAATATTCTTCGTCGTCCGTAATGTTTACATTGCTCGATCGAATTACCCGGCCCTAAAGAACATAAAGCTAGTAGGAGTTTTGCTTACCTTACAAAAAGCATTCGATCGGTAGATCGTATCAATTTTGTACAAAATAAAAGCACCACGGCCTACGAAATCAAGGCAAATAATTATAATCTCGTCACATCAACAACAGACCGCAGGCTGTCGTGATCAACGCTATTCAAAACTGGAACATCTGAACACAGGCGTGCGAAAGGAATCGGTACTCTGGCCCCTGTTCTTCTAGCTTTATATCAAGTACTTCACTCATGTATAAGGTTTTCCCGAAAGGATTACGTATGGCAATGATACAGCAAAAATTTGTACGGCTGAAAGAGTTTTCGAATTAGAAATACAAGTAAACACAAGAGGATGAGGAATAAACTATATTTATGCGAGCCCTAACTGCTGATGTCTGTGCACCGGCCTGTTGGGGATTTCCTCTAGGCCGGGATACCCTGGCCTGTGGTGGCCACCCGGGCCCTCTCTACCAGGCTACGCTGGGAGGAGACGACATAGCTGGTGAGCTGTGCCACCCACTGCTCGTCAGCAGGTTGGGGATATAGAGTGAGACAGGGTATCTTGACACCCCCATACCAGATGGTATACGTTGCAAGGATGGGCGCAGTATTTCCAAGGCGGGGGGTCGAGGGTGGGGAACATTGCATGGAGTAGGGTATTGGGGGGAAGAGTTAGTATGTGACGTTTGTTTGTTAGTATTGTACCTTAGGTTCTAGATACGTGTGGGTGTGCTGGGTATTGGTGGCACCCGCGCCAGTAGTGGGCGAGTATATCGGCGTAATTTCTCAGGGGCATGAGCTAGAGGATGACGACATCTTGTAGTTTGTCAACCTCTCGGGAAACGGCCTGGTGTGTCTGCGCGTGGGCAGCGTTGTGTGCCGATTCATTTTCTTTGAGGGTTTTGTGGCGAAGTGACCCGGCAATTTGTAGTTCTGGAAGTCTCGTAATTTGTTTTAATATAGCCAATGCAGGTAGGAATATTTGTTCTATCAAGAAATTGCGGCATTTAGCTTGGAACTCGGTCAGTATAACTGTCTATTCTTCGCAAGTGGTAGCGGCTAGGGCGATAGCAAGTTTCTCAGCTGTTTCTGTGGATTTGGTTGTAAAGGTCGTGACTGCGGTTATCTTCTTTTCGTTGGCGTCCGTCACACTCTGAATAAAACAAAAATTCCCAGTGGTTTCTTTCTAACAGGTTACCCATTATTTCAACCAAAGCTTAGAACATTGCATTTCATTCCCGCAAGAAATGGACTAGTTTTGTTCTAATTGATGGAGTTTTGTGAGTCCACTTCTTTTTGCACCACTTATTCTAAGTACAATGTTGTTTTGGTTTAATAATACATATTAAGTACACAAGAATAAAGAGTCTAAATGGTATATTTGTTGCCTAAATGCACCATTCATACAGTAAAAAGACAAATGGGATGTTTCACACTTTTATATGCAAACAAAAGTGCAGGGCCCATGGTCGCATGCTAATAGCTAGGTATCCAGCCACTACTAATGTTTCCAGTGCCTTGGCTGTCCAAGGTCCGTGCAGTCTCCGCTGGAAGAATGCGCAGGTCACATCCGGTAGCTGCTGTAGATCTATCGAGGTGGTAAATGAGCCACGTCCTGCCTTCTCGCACACTCGAGCCAAACGCGAGATCTGGTACATCAAAAAGCACGCGCGGAATTTTATTGGGGTTAAAATGAATAGTAGCTTTAGTGCTGCTTTCGGGCGCACCTAATCTTGAGTGAAAGCTAGCAGCTGTATTCGAAATAAATGTTATATGATATATGAGGAATCCTTCTCTCCTAAATTGATTTTGGCTACAAAGACGACTTTTGACAAAACCAGTCGTAAAGGAAAATTTTAGATTAAAATCAGCATGTTTCTTTAGCAGACGCGGATACGTTCTTCAATTTGTGCGACCATATTGTTCGGTGGCAACGGCCCACCTTTTCTCCTATTGCGAAATACATTTCTGCAGACAAAAGCAGCCATCCCACACCTGAACCGCTATGCAATTATTCATGCTCATATACTTTCGTGCATTATGTATTCCTCAGGTATTTGTCGGGCCCTGCAGTAAACCGGTTACAAAACCCATATTTAGAAACCTCTAATAAATTACTAGCAAAGGTTAAGCCAGCATGGTGTAAATGATTTCTCGGCTTATTGCTAAAACTGCGTAGTTGCTAATATATCGTTCTTGTACTTCAAGCTGAAACTCGAACCCCGGAACTGACGCGTAATATATAAATTTTAAGTGAGGGATCATAGTGATGATTGTATGAAAAACATATAAAGTAACCGCTCAGTTTGTATATTTTTTGCTACGAATTCTTTCTGCTTTGTCCCGTAGATTGACGTGAGAGAAAATGCCAAACAAACAATTTAAATGCTGTAAAAACTTATGTAGTCACACCTTAGTTAACATAGTTCAAACAATACAATATGAGCCTACGGACCCACCCTTTCAACCGTAAGTGTATGGGAGATGCCTTCCTCCAGCTGAAGACATAAATAGGCCGATAATATTAACCGGAGTATATTACTGATAATAAATATAATAATCAGAATTGTATTAATAATATAATAACCAGCACAACGCATGCTACGAAAACAAACTAAACGCAGGCAATCAAAAGATAATAAAAAGAGTGCAGATATAATCCCAGTATTCCATTAGTAATTGTATATGTTGCATCAAATACATTTTGCTTCATACCGTGCTTTCGCTTGCACTAAAACGCCAACAATTACACCATCTCCTCGAAGGAAACTGTGTGGTGATGCAAAGCAGAATCGTTGGCGTCCATTTACCTCATCGGACGGTGCAGCGTGTCTCAACCCATGCAGCAACTGAGGAAGCTGCGCGCTGACCGGGTTTATTATATAGAGCAGATTGTGTTGAGGAGGAGACAAGAGAGGAGACGCGCATGGATGCTTATCGTGCAGCTGGCGTGTAGCCGTTATGTTGAGTGATGTGTTTAGTAGCGCCACAAGGAATTCCATGTCCGGGTCTATACCACTTGCAAAGCACGCAAGTACTGTTGTGTTACGGTGAGTACGCGGTAATGCTCGATGCACTAAATCACTTCTATAATGTTCTTCTCGATGTTGTCGTCTCTGTGGTAGAATCGGTAGCCTCCGTGATCGCTGGTGAGTTAAAGGTTGTTGACGTTGGTGCACCGGCTCAGAGCAACGTACACGCCCTCGTCTTCGCAGATTTGTCTTCTCATTCTTCTTCTTCAGCGGTTCCCCTTCGGGAAGATAACGACGGTGGTTGAACGCGATGCTATCTCGTGCTGGATTCTTTGGTTGGCCAGTGACTAAGGGCATCCTGCCACAATCATCATCAGAGGCGCTGCGGATGGGTCACAGACGCGGGACATCCCCCGAGCAAGAGACGCTAACATCCTCCTCTAAAATTTTTAGTTCCTCGTTTCTATTGACGTTCAGCTTCGCGTGCCTTCATTGTATCAGTAGCTTCTTGACGTAGTTTGAATGAGTCAAGGACATAAGGCGCGTTCGTAGCACTTGCTCCTGTCTCAATTTTGTAGCGCAATGAGAAGAGCGCTGCATACCTCCCATTGCGGCCATAGTCGTGGGATTGAAACCAGGCGCCGGTAACTATTCCTTTGTTTTATAGTGCAGAGGGACATCTAAAACACACAATCTAAATGCATTATATCAATAACGCACGTAGGAACAAACGTGTAGCAAATTTAGGCATTGGAATATTTACCAGACACTCTGCCGCGCATTTCATGCATAATTCCAGATTCAAAGAAGACAAGCAGAATGTAATAAATAGCTATTGCACGTGTATGCTAACTTAAATTATAAAACAACAGCTGAAAGTGCATCCTGCCATCTCGGGAAAGCGTAGAAAAGCAGAACGCGTGGAGATCGTACCTTTCGTCCACCTGGATCCTGAATAATTTTGTGCGCCCTGGCGTGAAGGATTTGGACACAACTCTGTACAGCATGAACTTTGGTGACGGCGCGAATCCATTCATGCGTCACTTTCGATGAAACAAACTTTACGGCGGAGAGTATTGGAGAGCATTGACGAGGATAGGAGTTCACCCCGAGAGGGCCATGGGTCACCAAAATTCACTGCCCTACAAGGGCGTCGAGCAAGCGGCCATCAATTAGGAGCTGAAACGCCACCATGTGCTCGTCTACTACGCAAAGAAACGCACGAGGGCGCAAAAGCGGAGTTTTCCGAAATTTGTTCTGACAGCACCACGTCGAAAAACAATGTAGCATCTTTTTGTTTGTAGTAAACATAGAAGATACCGAACTCGGGCATTTTAGGCAAAATTTTGTGACCTGCACTATATAACTTCAGTTGATTTTATGACTGCCTGTTTAAAATAGTGTCATTTTAAATTTGCGACAACAACACAGCATTGCAAGCGACGAACCCTGCATATTTCTCAAGTGTGGTGTTCGAAGGTGAGCTCAGCTACACTTGGGATATGATGCATTTCATTAAACATAATCTACAGGATCCTAGTCAACTCGGATTTCTTCAAGCTCTTTTGCTCAACGCAGCTTGGCGAGTTCACCCATGATTTGGCTCTTGGGATTGATAAGCGTAAAGTAATTGGCTGTATTTTCATTTATTTCAAAAATGCTTTTGATGTTGTTCTATACGACCTAATTGTTAGTAAACTGTGGGGCTATAAACTGAATGAATTGCTTATCGCATAGACAGCCCAATACCTCTCTTCAAGAAAGCAGTCGGTCGTTCTCAACGGTACTTCTTCGGGATATTTTCCCGCAACCTAAAAAAACCCAGCGCCAATTTCTGGGGCTTCTATCGTTTTAGTTCTACATAAATTATATTACCTTTGGCCACGAACCTTCGTTCAAAGAGTTCGTGAATGACGTTGAAGTTTAAACGACTATAAAGAATGAATATTCTTTTGAATGCCTTAGGCATGATTTCAATGTATTAGCGTCTTACTGTGCCAATTCAGAAATGTTTTTAATATTATCAGGGTGCGACAACTGATCAAGGCCAGTAGAACATTAGAAAACAGGGTGTATTTCGGAAACTTTTGTCTGATGCCTGGTAGCAGTCACACGGAGAACACGCGCTCACGAAGAGGCATGTCCTCGTGTTCTTCATGGCTTAGGCGGTGATGATCATGCTTGTGATCCCCCTGATGATAACGAAGATGATGGAGACCAGCCAAAACAGCGCAAACCGGCCCTCGACAATTGGCTTCGCCAACAGGGAACGCTGCGTCGGCGCTGCATGGGATCTGTCGCTGATTACACACGAAACACTATCCCCCTCCTGGAATCATGGTACATGATACATATCGGTCTACAATGGTGACAACCAGCAGCAAGAAAAAAAAGGACGACCGACGGCGATGGTCGAGTGGTACAAAACTCGTCTCGTAAGCTGGAGGTACCAGGTTGGAATCCTGGGCCGCCGGATACGTACCGGCTTTTTTTTAAAGGGTACAAGCGTCCCCGTACCGTAGCTTGTCCCAACGGTGGTACAAACGCTTGGAGCTTCACCACAAGCAGCCATGGGAGGCCATGTGGTAGGTCCCTCATACCCCTTCGGGTGCGGTCTGGGATCTCTGGGCACCCACCAGTTCAAAGGGTACAAGCGACTCCTGTATCGGCGGGGGATGAAGGGCGTGGACACGCACTACCACTGCGACAGACGTGGTAGGTTCCTCTGGAGCCGCTGGTCACCCATTAGAATAAAAATGGGGACAGGCTTCCCCCGTACGGGGGATTCAGTGTACTGTAAACCGTTCCACCACGTCGGTTTGTGCCATGGGGTACAAGAATGTGAGATGTACTTCAGTACCGCTGGGCACCAACCAGTAAAAATTGGTACAACCACCCCTTGCCCAGCGGATATAGTGCTTGGGAAGTTACCCGACTTTGTCGGGAAATGCCCCGGGTGGAAGGGGTCGTAACTTTTACGGCAGCCATGGCTCAGAGGAACAGCACTCGCCTCGTATGCGGGAGATACTGGGCTCGAATTTCGGTACTGGGTACAGGCGTCCCTGGTCGAGTGAGGGCCCTTGAAGGGGCAATCCACGTCTGTGTAGCTGACTTTTCCCTTGCGAGGGACTCTGACCCTTGTCCATCTGGCGTGGCCCCGGTCATAATGCCGCGTTGGGCCAATGCCGGGGGTGAAAGAGTCTGGCGGCATGTCCTGCCACAGTCGGTTGCGAGTTGAGCGTACACCGTGGCTGTGGAAGGCACCATGTGAATTCAATTTCCTTGGTGGCGTAGGGCATCTATCGGTAAAATAGGTACAAGCGACCACCCCGGCCTGGCGCTCGGCCCTTGTGTGAGACTACAATGCTTGGGAAGTTCTCCCTGCTTGCACAGGAAATCGCTCCCATAGAAAGGGGCGGCTGCGAAAACGCAGGAACAATTTTTTCTGATCACCTAAACACTGTGCTTTCCCATACTTCTTCGTACAAGTACCTTGGTGTTCTTCCTAGAGCCAATCTTTCATGGGTCCCTCATATCACGTCTTTATGCGCCAAAGCATCACGTTCGCTGGGTTATCTACGTCGCAACTTGTGAAATTCTCCTACTAAGATTCGCAAACTCGCCTTTCAAACATTCATCCTGTCGCAATTTGTATTCTGCTCGCCAATTTGGTCGCCTCACCAGAATTACGTAATAAATATGATAGAAATGATACAGAATAGAGCAGCTCGGTTCATATCGTGTAACTACACTATCAATTCCAGCGTAACACAAATAAAACTAGACCTGCAACTTCCACCATTATACAGCAGCGGTAATATTGCTGATTTGTGCCTTTTCCACAAATAAATTTTCACCCATAAAGGAACCTGGCTACCACTTCAAATACCTCATTGTTTTTCATGCAGATTGCATAATCAGTCCCGTTTCATGCGCATATACGGTAAAAGTAATGCATTTATTTCCTCCGCACTGCCTCCTGTTATCCGCCTTTGGAATAATCAGCCTGATAACAATGCCACCATATCTAACCCCGATACATTTCGCCATCGGCTACTCTTGCATTACACAATTTAATGCTGTTAAAATATTTTTGTGTAACGCCGAATACCAGGATTTTCGTGTATGTTTTGTGTGTGTGTGTTTTCTCTCACAAATTGTAGGCCACAAGTGTTCATGTACTGTGAAAAAGTGATAGTCTTGTTCTTTCAAAATATGTAAAATTAATTTACATTTTGTTGTTACGATGTTCCTGCCTTCAATTTATGCTTTGCATTGTTATTACGTTTTCACACGCCCCCCTTACTCCATGCCCTCCAAAAGGGCCTGTAAGGTTTCTATGAATAAAAAGCATCGTCCAAATTCTGAAGATCTCTGTTAACACGGTCCAAAGCCAGAATGGTCGTGAAGTCGCCTTTGCGCGAAATGTACGGTTTCAAACGCTTTACATCAACCGTCTCTGGTCGAGATCGACGACGACTGGCAACAGCAAAACTCTATGGCACCCCCTCTTCAGTTATCCCTAAGTTTACGAAGTACCTTATACGGCGCGAAATAATTGCGGAGAATCTTTGTCGATAACCCCCTACGTGAAACTGGTATCCAAACCCAAACAAGGTCACCCGTTGCAAATGCAGCATCACGGCCGCGAAGGATGTAGAGGAAGGCGGCCAGCCGCTGGTGTTCGCTGATGTGGAGGCTGGAATACTGCCGTGGCAGTGTGGTGTACAAATTGCTGGGAGGTGATGTCATATCCGCCGTTTATGTCGTGAAGAAGAATGGCGGCGAGCACTGTTGTAGCTTCTCTACCATAGAGGAGGGTGAATGGTGTAATTCGAGTCGTTTCCTTCTTGCCGTATTAAACGCAAACGTTATATAGGGGTGGTCTGCATCCCAGGTCGGGTGTTCAACGTCAGCGTAAATGCTGAGCGTGTCGTCGGTAGTTTGATTGAGCCGTTCTGTCAAGGCGTTCGTCTAAGGGTGATACGGACTGGCTTTTCGTTGAGACGTGCCTCTAAGTGTGAGTAGTTCATTGAGAGGTTTCGCGCTAAATGCGGTTCAACGGTCCGTAATATTAACTTCGGGAGACCCATGTCGTAGAAGTGTCCTTGTGACATAAAAACACTGCCACTTGAAGCGCGGTGGGTTTTGGAAGAGCTTTTGTTTCTGCTTGCTTGGTCAAGTTGTCAGTGGCAACTCCTCTCCGCCTGTTTCCCGATATAGAGATGGGGAAAGGGCGAAGCGGGTTCATTTGCAGTGGCTGGAACTCGAACGGCACTTTGGGACAATAAATCGGTTGGATAAATACGGCTAGTCGACCAGGCTCCGCGTTGCGCCTGTCGCCGTCTTGATAATTTCGGAAGAACTGCTTCACGTTCGCCGAGATCTTGGGATGCTAATTCGCCTTTTTTATTCTCGCAGGCGTGCGTGCATGCTTAAGCAAGGAGGGCAGCTGCCGGCTTGTAATAAGCCTACAAGATATCGTTTCGTAAGGGTGACAGGACAACAAGAAGTTGGCGCCGGTCATTCGGGGCACAGTTTCGTTTGTATAACATGGCGCTGCGAAGGCAGAACGATAACAGACCTTTAATAAAACTCTTGGGCTGGCTGCTGGCGTTGTCTCGCACATTTCGATCAGTGTTAGCACATCTCTATCTTCTTGCTGCTCTTTTTAAATGGTGGCTAACTGATGACTCCAATCAATGGTCCATTGTCGATGTCATCACCGTCATCCGGCTAGATACCGACCGTCGCTCGAGAGAGGGAGTCTGCATCTGAATGTCTCTTAGCAGATTTGCAGACGACGGTGGTATCAAACTGTATAGTCGGGGTCTCCAGGGTGCCAAGCCGACAGACGGTTTTCTTAGGTTTGTAAGCGAGCAGAGGGAGTGATGGTCGCTTACAACGTTGAACCCACGCCAATAAAAGTACGGTCTAAATTTTAGGACGGCCCACACACCCACTAAGCACTCCTTTTGGGTGGCCGAGTATTTCCTTGTGACCAGTGACAGCGTTCTGCTTGCGAAGGAAATAGCTGGTTCGGCACCATCTGGCCACTGGAGATAACAGCACCTAGCCTCACATTGCTGGCATCAGTTTGCAGAATAATGGCGGCCGCCTCGTCAAAGTGGCGAGAAAAAGGTGGAGTCTCCAGGCAACGCCGTAGCTTCTCAAAAGCTCCTTGCTGGTAAGCGGATCAGACAAAAGTTACGTCATTGTGAGTAAACCGTGTCAGAGCGGCTGCAATGTGGGCAAAATTGGCCATGAATAGCGATAGTATGAGAAGAGGCGCAGAAACCGGAGAACGATCTTCTTGACAGTAGCTGCTTAGAAACAAGAAACAGCTGAAAGCTTATCAGGGTCGGCGCGAATGCCAGCGCTGCTAACGACGTGGCCTAAAAACTGTATCAACTCATAGCTGAAGTAACACTTTTCTGGCTGGAGAGTGAGCGAACCGGTTCATATAATATTGGTGAATGGATGACAGTCATTTTTTGGTGTTCCTCGAGTGTATTTCAGATCACGACGACATCCCGGTTGTGAATGCCATCATGATGTCGGGCCGAACCCCATAGACAAAGCTGTACCCGATACTGCAGGGACAGTGCTTGAGGAAACCATGGTATTTCCGAATGACCAGGACAGAAGCACACTTATGGTGCAGGAAGACCCAGTTCGAGAAGTGACCTCCCTGGGCGAACTAGCGCCGTGTGCGTAGCTAACAGCGTGGGCAGCAAAGCGACTGACTCTAAGGTCAAGGTGGAGGTCCCCATGCGGAGCGGGGCCGCGCTCCGCATTCACGGCTCGCCGTACGTCAGTGTCGGTGACGATCCAGTGACTTCGACGATGGAAGAGAAACCACCCATCATCCACCCATCGTCACTAAACAACAGCCAGTTATCGGGAAATCCCCGAGTCGGTGCATCGGAAGAGGCGAAGCCTAGCTCGTCGTAATGCGAGCAACAGCAAAAACGAAGCCGGCACATTACCAGCAAATAGAAACTGCGGCCCTTACGACGGAGCCGCCTAGGTGGAGGAGGAGATCCAAAGGGCACGGAAAGAACAAGCCATTTAAAACGTGGCTTGCAAAACTCGCCAAGCAAATGAGCTACCTGGACAATGAGTGCAGGTTTGGGTGCAAGAGTAAGAGCATACATCCCTACAGCCATTTGTACCGACGGGCAGGTGGGAAGAAACGCCAAGCCGTTATTAGCCACTTGGACACTCGCCAGGTGAAGGCCCAGACAGTGAAGGATATTCCCGCGCCCGGTATAACGGCGGTTACGAAAGAGTTTGTCGCTTCGCGTGACATTTGGCAAGAAACTTCTCCGAAGAGAAGAATCCCGCAGGCGCAGTTATGCAAGCACCCGATAGACAAGGGCCAAACATGAAGAATGCGAATTCAAGTATGCACGTGTTGTAGAAGTAGAAATTTATGACTGAGTTGAATGTTGACTTCCTGTACTGTATACTTGAACATTGTATTCTTTATTTGTCTTTTGTACTGTACGCGAAATTTGTATTTATGTTGGCCCACTGGCTGTACAGAGTATACTGTGCATTAACGTAGAAAGTTGCGTCTTTTGTGAACTTTCCCATCACAGTAACTTTACTGTGTATTGTTGCCGTAGAACTTGTGGCATTCGCCAACTTTGCAGTCGCACGTTTTTGCTTGTGAACAGCTTATTAGTTATTGTTCTTACGAGTGTCATTGTACAAGTGCATGGTGTTTAATTCTGGGTACTAAATCACACTCATGGTATGTGAGCCGACGGGACATAGGCACTAGATTGCAGTTTGTATTGTCCGCAAGTCCCGACTTTGTAATGACTTTTGTCCAGAGCCGTGCAATGTGCTCTAGTTTGTTGAACATTTTTATTTACCCCAGAAAAACCGTATTGTTCACGAAATTGTCATTTACGCGTAGGCTGTGTATTTAGGAGTAATCTGGGTAAAACCCTTGTGCTGTGCCGACACTGTGTACGCCTCATTGTTTATTATATAGAACAATTTGTCTGTACTTGATTTTGTGTTAATACAGAATGCATATTTTGTTCACTAAGTGTGAATGACGGGTATGCACGACTTTGTGTGTTTTGGGAATATTATTGCATAATATATCTGAAACTTGGGGCTGTGTCACAAACTCGAGCGTACGACGCCTAAAAGTACCATATATATTTTTCATTTTATTGTAAAGAACCTAATTCTTGTTACAGTCATCCGCATCATCTAGTTCGGTTGCATTCGCCCCGACAAAATGCTGGAACTCTCTCGAACAAAGCGGTGGTAACGCGACCACTCGCCGGCTCGCCGTCAAGAAAACATCAAAATAAAAGCTCCGGCACTCAGCTTTTATTATTATTATTAGCATTCTCACTTTCTTACATACAGCAAACTAAAGGAACAGGAACAAAAGGTGCCAAACTGCACCTGTCTGGGTTCCTGACTCCAAGCATTCTGCATGACAGGGAAACAGAAACAAGCTCAACTACAATATAAACACAAAAAAGTACACACAGTATGAATAGGTACTAGGGATGATATATAGAAAAAAAAACGTATATGATATACAAAACCGCGGGCACATTGCAAAACAAAAACGTAAGCAGACAGCATCACACGAAAAATACAAACGAAGTCAATGATTTCTTGAACCAACTAAGAGATGGGCACTGATCAATTATGTCCATTAAGTCCTTATTTTTATTCAAGAGCCGAAGAATTAGGTGGTGTAAAAATTAAAAGCCGTAATTGGTTCGGATCTTCGGCGTTTTGTACTTACTAGTACTAAATACGAAAAACTCATTTCTGGTTAGATATGCAGGTTCAAACTCCTCCCTACTTTCCTTTATGTGTGAATACATTTACATCGCAAGCTTGCGCTTGTGAAGCTGGAACACATCGATCATACCATATCTGGCGCAAACATCTCCAACACTATCCGTATATCTTAAGTTTTCTAATGCTCTAATATATCTCTTTTGAAGTTGAAACAGTGCACGCAAATTGGAATCTGTTGTAGTGCCCCAAATTAGTAGACAATGCTGCAAATGGGACTGAATCATGGCAGAATATATACTGGTTCTAAACCTTTCAGGAATTTGGTTCCTTACCGTCCACAATGCGCCTATTATGCGTGACAATTTTATTTTTATATGATCGACATGTTAATTCCAGGATAAATATTCGTTAAAAACACTCCTAAAAATGTAACAGTGTAATGGATTGATTTACGTTATTGTGGAAGCAAAGTTGAAAATGTTTTGTCCGGGGTGTATTTCGGGCTCTGAACATAACGTACTTTGTTTTGTTTATATTTAACTGCAATTCATCCGCGTAAAGCCAATGAGAGAGTTCCCATAGCCAACAATTCGCATCTATTTGTAGTTTCATTGGTCACTCACAGAAAAGAAAACATTTGTGTCATCTGCGTACAAAACTATTTCTTGCGTGTGAGGAATATTGGGAATATAGTTAATATAAAGCAAGAAAAGGAGACGACCGAGTATCGATCCTTGGGGTACTCCCACTTGTATCGAATGAAAATCGGATGACAAACGTAGATTCGTAAGCAATACAAACTGCTTACGATCTGTCAAATAGCTTTTGATTAGTTTATGTGCAACTCCTCTAATGCCGTATGGACCTATCTTGTCCAATAAGATGTCGTGTTTTACGGAGTCAAACGCCTTCGGTATATCAAGGAAAAAATCTCACCGTATACAGTTTATTCTCAATGTTTTCTAACAGCTTTTCCTTACCCCTTATATTGCTAACTCAGTCGACTTTTTTTCGGAAACCAAATGGTTGAGGAGCTATCACTTGCAAACTATCTAAGTATTCATTTATTCGGGAAAAATTACTCGTTCTATAATTTTGGAAAAAACGTTAGGAATCGAAATTGGACGATAATTATTTAAATCATCTTTTGGACCACCTTTGTGAAGAACCGTCACATGGGCAACCTTGAGTTCATCTGGAAACACTCCGTCGCGAAGTATACATTTGGACACATGGCTAAATGGTGCTGCAATAAGAGAAGCTACGGCTTTTATTGGCCCAGCCTTGATTTCGTCAGGGCCTGATGCGCTATTATTATTCAAGGAACCGATAATATTTTGTAGTTCTAACTCGTCCGGCGGCCTTAAAAAGATACTTCCTCGAACATGGGAGTTAACGTAGGTTACGGGATCACGTTTTCTTGCCGATCGTTGGGCGAGACCACACGACAAGAAGTGTTCATTAAACTTGTCAGACAATTGTGTACCAGAAATCGTTACGCCATTGACATTTATTTCTGTAGGTACTGTATTACCTTGTGCAATGTTCAGCTCATTAAAAGCTTTCTCAAATTTGTGTTGTTGATCAATATTTTCAAACTTATGTCTGTAGTAGGAATCTTTGGCTTTCCTGATTTCTGTATTTACTTCATTGCGAAGCTTTTTCAACTCCTTAAATATTTTAACATTTTTTGTCAGGAGAAATTCTGCAAATAATTTATTTTTTCTTGTTATACTATTATAAATAGAAACCGATATCTACGGTTTTCTAGCCTTTTTATGCCTCTTCAAAATATATGCTGGGAAAGCCCTCTGGTAGGCATCAATAACTTTACTATAAAAAGTTGAAAACGCTAAGTTTGCGTCATTTTCATTTAAAACATCAGACCAGTGTAATCGAGATAAGATAGCCTGAAATGTAGGTGCATTTTCATAAATAATTTTTTTCAATTTCTGCAAATATTTGCTTATTTCTACGGAGATATGGTAATTCAAAACATAGAATAAAGGAAAATGATAACTAATATTTACACTCAATGCACCACAGGCCCTTTTGTTTTGTACAGCATTAGCGAAGCACACACCAAAGCTCCGAGCTTTTTCGAGGGGGCGAGCGTAGGTTTTACAATGCTAAGGTGCCCGGATGACTCTAGAAGGGAGAAAGAGGGAAGCTGTGCGCTCGACCGCGTCGGGCGCGTTGTTCGTTGTTCGCTCTTTTCCGCACTTGTGCAGTTATAAAAAGAGAATCCGCGCCGACGAAAATCAGCTACATTTGGACGTCGTGATGTGACAACAGCTTCCGCTAGTTTGTGCAACACACAGTCGGTGACCCGCACCCTGGAGGACTACAACGTATTCCCGGGCCTCGAATTACCGTGATCGTCTGGAACTGCCTGGCGTAGGACGAAGTCACGATTCACAGTTAACCGAATCGCCTCCGACAGCGGTGCATCATCCGTCCCGGTCGGTGTATATTGTGGTACTCTGTCTATCATATGCATCAAACTGTGTTTCTTATAGTTACTTCGTCTATCTCGTAATATTTCTGGCCAAAGCTTTCGGTGGTACCTGTTTATTTGAACTGTTTTTGGCATTTTGTATTTGCGCAAGGTTACCTCTCGTGATTGCTACATGTTCTCCTGCTTGTAGAGTGTTTTTTTCTTATCAAATATAAGTCTTTCTTTTGTTCGTTCCAGGCTGTGATTCATTCTTACCGCTCTGGTCGGCGAAAACCTCTCATCAGACGGACACCCCCTGCGTCACCTGTGGAGTTGGGGTTGTTTGCTCGCTTGAGTCGACTCCCCACATCATCTAGCAGCGCACCCAACTAATGAAACGGTGACACCAAGCAAGCAAGGAGGAACGTGCTGCTCTGCAGGAGGCGATTCGACAATCGCTTTAATTTAATGAACTGGAACATAAAAGAAAATAAAGTTATATCGTAGGAAGTGTTGAAAGCTAAGCTGTCTAAAATTTGCAGCCCTAAATTTTGGACGAATTTTATAAATGAGCAATGGGTTAGGTTTGTTCTACGTGAGGCGGATCATTCACCTAATGTGAAATATGCCTTGGGTGTTCACCGACATGTGTCGCTCCCCGTGTTCCTCCACCGAGTTAAGCTTCAATCGCTTCGTTCAGGCAGCCCTTTGCCGGCTCAAGTAAGCGATACCTCCCGTTTGTCCTCTTTGCTAGAGGAGCTCGAGAAACGCTTGTTTTGATGTACCTGGAGTGACGCAAGGCTCGAAGGGAACCAAAGTATAGCAGTTTGTCACTTCACTTCTTCTGAACGTCATTGAAGATAGTGACACTACGAAAGAACGCACAGATTGGCTGAAATTTGTGGTTGCCAGCTTTATGAATTCGATTTCAACTCATGCATTTATTTTCGCAACAGCTGCATCAAGGATATTTGTTCGTTCGCACGACGAAGTGTGAAGGAAGACCCCATCCTTCACACTTCGTCGTGTTTGCTCAAATCACAAAGCTCACCCTCTTCTGGCGCAAAATGAAATGCATTGCTTTTCCTACACTCGAGAGAGAGTAAAGTCAAATAAAGATCACAAGAAGACAGTGAACATGATAAGTGATGAGATCCACGACATTCCATACTTCAACTACGAAGGGGGCACAACATTGGGATCATCAACCCATTCCACAGAACCAGCCACCACAGCCCCAGTGTTCACGATACAGTAGCTGCTTCCTTCAAACAAGGACGTCATCCACATGCTACCTGCGAGGAAACTGAACTCAGAAGTTTGGCACGAGCATGCGAAACAAATAATTCCAAGTGTTGAGAAAATAGGGCTTAAATTCATCGCTGTAATGACTGACAATCATGCTCTGAAAAGCAAGATGACGTCCTTCTTCGCCGGAAGCCCTCAAGTGAGCATTGCTTATCCCCAACCAGCGGATAACACTCGCCCACTTTTGTATGTTCTTGATCATGTGAGTCTGTTGAAGTGCGTTAGGAACAATTGCATTAACCAGAAAAATCCTGGAACAGGTATTTATTTCCCTTATATAAACTTGAGTGGGAAAATGCACGGATGGCCTCCTCGCGTGAAAGCTGATTGTTTTGCCACTGCGCGGAAGCTTTATACTTCAAAGACAACGTCGCAGGTGAAGTGTGGCTCCAGACTGAACGCCAAAGTCGTGAATCCTACCTCTTTGGAGCAGCAGAATGTAAAGCTTGTTCTGGATGTTGTAAATCTATTTGTGTCAAACGCACTCCGGACGCATGGTTCCACTTTCAAGATTTCTCAAGCTGAGTATATCGCTATTTTCATTGATATTATCGCCACACGGTTGCGAATAGTGAATGTTAAGGTACCTTGCCAAGGCCGGAGGCTAAGAGCTAGCTTGCAAGACCCTGCAAGCTCGGTTGGCGATATACAGTTCCCGTTCCTGATTTTCATTGTCGACTGGCTGTACGCTTGGGCGAGCATTAAAACAGCAGTGGCTCACCGACGGAAGAGACACACAGTGCTTTCCCATTAACGCGCTATTCTCTGGTAGAACTCTCGCGCTACTGCTTTTAACAGCTTCACTGAAAGTACATCTTGCTGTTTCAGGCGGATGCGCTAGAGGACATCTTTGACAGTTATCGTCAGCGAGCAGGAGTGCAGTACCACATTTTGATGCGTCAATTGTATGAGCGCGAGAAGAAGCTTCGTCCTCAAAAACTTTTGATACTTCCTCGCGAGGAGGCTGAGTGTGCAGACACCATCGAAAAACGTCTGGCGTGCAACTTTTCTGTGTCTGTTACTGAAGATGATATCACAAGCGGCCACTCGGAAATGGATGCTATAGTTTATACTGCAGGGTACGCTGCTCATTCTGCTACAAAGAGGCTTTCTTGTTCTATTTGTTTCAGAATGTTGGTAATTGAAAACCACGAGATCGAAGTCGGAAACACTGCCATGATCGCTAACCTCACCAGGTGAGGCCTGAAATTTCCGCAGCCATTAACAGTTCTTATGGTGCTGATGACAAAACTAGAGGCAGAAATGACTTTTGGAGAAAACGCGAACGACTTTCTCTCCTATAGCAATCAATGTTGTGTTGTGACATCGCAGACTATTTCACTTCTGGAAGAGTCAGATATTGAGAGGTGTGAAAATGGTCACACTGCTGACACTCTTATGGCCTTGGTAGTTTCCATTGCAACCAATGTAGTTTTAAACAACTTTTGCTAGCTAAGAAATGATCTCATGCAAGACAATTCGCAGAAGAAGGCTGCAGCCCGAAAACAGCCACTCTAAAGAAGTAAAGCTTTTTTCCTGCCGCAATAAAAATGTACTGGCCAACACTTCTTAGGTCGAATATAACGGTTGGTTGAGCGGTTCGGTATTTCAGTGCTACACACCAAGGCTACATATATGACATGGTTTTACTGTAGTTTTCACGCATAACCAAACACAATAGAAATTCTACAATTCAGCAATATTGTGTTTGTCATATCTGAATGATGAGTTTTAACAGCGAAGCACAATTATTTGTAAAATCTTCAAATAATGTGCAATGTTTTTGTGTTGCTAGGTATAATAAATTGAATAAAATACCGGAGAAAGCAAATGCATAGGCGAACAAAGGTGGAATCATCTTCAGTATTATGTATTCTGCTTTCAAGTAAAAACCTATAAATAAAACATACAAAATGTAGTTGTAAGCATGAAAAAAATTAGCCATTTAGGTTTACAGCAACCACGAAAGAAATAGGAGCGGGATCACTATACCATACAGTTCAGAACTTCTGAGCAGCTAACTGTGGCAGTAACCAAACTACAGGCCAAACAGCCGCGACGCTCTGAAATAGCGGAACAAAGCTCTCGAAAGGTCCTTTATCGTTACGTCATAGGACCGCTAGAAAGGATTTAGCAACATAGAGATGGTGTTGGTCGCGGTGAGTTGAGTAACATGAACATGTCCAGATTAAGTGATTAAGATTCATGGTACTTCTACAGCCAGAGGTGGGGCACCGAGAACTGGTAGACTGCTAGTCGTTGATCATTTGTAGATGACGTCCGGTGTGTAGGTGGAGTCAGCGTATATTGTACTGGCGAAAATCTCTCGTGTTGTCTGCAGGGACTGCTTAGGAGCACTAGAACTAGGTGGTAATGCATTGGCCCGCCGCTGCGGTCTAAGGTTTGAAATTCAACGGGTAATTTTCAGCCAGTTCAGTTGGCATGCGTGTTGCGGGTGAGATTTTTGCTTGATGGACTCGGGAATCATAATATATTGTGTAACCATTTCCGGGCAGCATCACATCCGGCTGGTTTCCGCACGCTCCTTGCTTGTGAAAAGAAATTTAGACAGGACATATATTGAAGCCGTCGTGACTGTGGTCAAGGATTTCGTAAATAATGTTTGTGGCGACCAAATTGGGTGCTCAAGTACCATTCCGTGCGCACAGGGCATCTTGAACAAAAAATTAGTCTCCTGATTTCGTTTGCCAAAGGAGCGTTACCAGAGAAAAAAATTTGAAGCATTTCGGCAATATATGTTTTGTAAGGGTTTAATATATGTCATTAAAATGCTGTTTTTCAATCACACCTGAACAGACCATGCGACACTGTCTGTCCGCAGTGCAACCATCAGTGGGGTTATGTTGGGAACATTCATGAGTTGATGGCTTTGTCTGTTTAATATTTAAAATTGCTTATTACTGATTTCACCTATTATTTATCTATTCTAATTACCACCCATAGTTCAAAACAAGGCTTTCATTGTTTATATAAATAGTTTTCTACCCATGGAACCCCAGCGCCACCGTTTGGCAGTTGCAGGATCTCGTTGAAGCTTGCCATGTTATCATCTGTAGCGAAACACAGTCACCCACCTCTCCCAAGGTATGGTATGTCAATCTCGTACTATGGAGCCGGCCCTGTCTTTCTGGTTGTTGTTTTCCGACACTTTTTCTGCATGTACCATGAACCCGTTTATTGGAAGGTGTTTGTCACTTTCGGTCTTCTGGTTAAGTATCCTCGCCGCTGCAGGAAAGACTTCACGGTGATCATAGTTCTTGACTACCATCCCAGATTCACAAAATACTGTTTGGCATCTTGTGTGCACGAAGGCCAGGGCAATGGCTATCTATCCTGCCTACATTGGTCGTTTGCTTGCTGAGGTGGCTACCGCACTCGTCTCCCCCTCGGAGTTTACTGCCGCCACCGTTAAGTCTACCCTACTGACGTATTCCGCTGAGTGTACGTACGGAGCGCCTTTCATTGGCGCGTATTTGCGACAATGCTTAACATTTGCTACTTCAGCTGCCATTATAATACGGGTGCATGTTCACGGGACCGAGTACACGCGGATTCTGCTGCGTACGCTTTCGGAAATTTGACCCTTGTCATCCTTTTGCATGTTATATACTTTGCCTAGCTTCTCCGGAAGTTTTCTTTCTGTCTGTGTCGTCGTCAGTCTCTCCAGATGGGTTCGCCTTTGTGCCTCGTTGATTTTGTGGATCTTGTTATGAATCACAAGGCTATGTACCCTGTTCGTGTTGGTAATTATGGTACTGTGATTTCAATCTGTTATACCCATCGGCTAATGACGTAGAGCTTATTCTTCTCACTCTCTTTAATCAATGACACGCTCAGACGCACCTGATGCGGACACCATTAGGTTGCTTTTCCTCATTTACTTAAATTGCTTGGCTAACGTTGTTACTCTCCGTTAAATTGTTTCCTGACGTTTGCAATATTTGCCAGGAAATTCCTAATAGCTCTGACACTGCAATGCTTCAAACTGACTGGACAGTATTTCTGCCTAATGTTCTTCTTGGCACACGCGCTTAAAAACTAAAAAAAAATAATAGTCTTAAGAGTTTTCTTTAACACACAGGACTGCCGAATGACCTACATTACAGGGACTTTCAGATTTGCGAATTGGATTCAGCTCTTTCAGAATGCAAGAATAGCGCTCCGGACCAGACCAAGTAACTTACAGGCTTCTGGAAAACGTGGACGGTAACTCCCTAGATGATCTACTTCACCACTTTAATAGCCACTGGCCATCAGGTCGCCTTTCTCCCCAATAGAAAACCACTCAGATACGTTTCAAACCTAAACCCAACAAGTCACCTCAACTGGACAACTTACGCCCAATCTCACTTACATCCCTGCATCCTTACGGCTTATACTGAGACGTCTTCAACCATTTTTAGAGGGCATAGGCCTATTCTTCAATATCATGTATGGGTCTTTAAACACCTCAGTACCCAGGATATCCTCCTTCATTTGAAGGAAGAAGTCTTGACGCCGGCTACTCGTAATTCTCCGAGGGCTATCCTAGCACGTGATCGCACAGGATTGCGGGCATGGTGACCCCACAACGGACAAGTCATTGGTGAACCACTTCGTATTTTTCGTTCAGGTCCTCGATTTATTCTGGTTTGGCCAAGGTGGTTGCGACTGTGCATGAATCCTTCACGAGGCAGCATCGTGAAGCGTTGCTCACGCCGAGCAATGTGACGCTTCGGAAGCCTATCTGCACTAGAGCCACACCCCCTTCAAGCTGGACGAACCACGCTACATGTTCATCGTGTTTACCCCGACAACCGGAGCACCATCGGCCTCTGATGGCTATATAGCAAGCACCACTCCGAGTGCGGTCATCTGGCACGGTGACACCGCAACGGACATGTCATTGATGAACCACTTCGTATTTTTTGTTCAGTTGAGATAACGCTTCGGTAAATGCTACAAAAAATGACGTGTTTCTGTTGGTGTTGCCGTGCCCACGGCAGATGTGTGCGCTTGTTGGTAATTGCATTGATTCAATAAAATGGCTATTGCTAGCTGCCGATATTGAAAGCAACCCCTGTCCGACTCTGGAGCAGCTTGCTGCAGAAATTCGAAAAATGGCCGTGGACGTAACTAGTATCAAGGAAGACAACAAAACAGCGCATGATTCACTCGCCGCGATTCACAAGAAGTTGGATTTGCTGACACAACTAGACAATAGAATAAATGAAGTTGAAGAGAGAGTGGATGGAATCGAAGCTACCCGGTCAAGGTTCAGAAAACCGAGATGTGGCATGAAAAATTGTAGCCGACGCTCTAGCCCTAGTAAACAACTGAGTATCTTGAGTCGTAGGTGGTAAACAAGCTAATCCAAGACAAACCTAAGGCAACCATCTCCGGGATCGAAAGAATACACCATCTAGGAGCAAAAAGGGAGGACAATGCGCAGCCTGTTATATTTAGGGTACTCGATTTTATGGACAAAATAAAAATACTTAAGAACTGCCCCAAGCTCAAGGGTACCAAGATATCTGCCAGCGAAGATTTTTCTATCATAGAACGTAACATCAGAAAGCAGCTTTAGGAGAGTTCCAGAATTTAGCAGGATAACGGTGAGAAAGTCTCGCTGGTATATGACAAGATCAAATTAAATGATACACTCTACATGTGGGACAAAGAAAGGGGCGTCAATGTAGAAGTACAAAAAAATTCCGCTCAAGCCAAGGAACAGACTAAGTCAACGTGAAGTACCAAAACGCATCTCTGTGATTAATGTAAACGCGAGAAGCCTGGTGAACAAGACAGTTTAACTGCAAGCGTTTTTACTGGAACATTCCCCCGACATTGTTATGATTAGTGAAACGTGGCTTTCTTGTGACGTATCCAGCAGCCATACCTCCGTGCCGGGCTGTGTTGTTCTCCGAAAGGACAGGTGCTCCCTTTGGGGTGGCGTTGCAATCTTAGTCAGGAATAATGTATCCCTTACACCAATGCCTGAAGCTGACGGCATAGAAGCCTTGTGGTGTAATGTTACGATAGGCAAGTTTTCCATTTATGTGGGAACAATGTATCGCCCACCAGGTGCAGGCTCTTATAAACAACGGCAGCTTCATGACTAAAAAAAAAATTATTCTGACCGTTGACTACAACCTTCTCACCTTGAGTGGAAGTACCTTCAAAGTGGAACCGCCGAAAAGGCCAGCGGTGAAGCACTGCTTGATTTAATCTATAACTTCGGACTAAAGCAGATAATTTTGCAACCAACACGTGTCACTGCTTCATCGCAGGATATTCTGGATCTAGCATTTGTAAGTGATACAATTTTAACAGATGGCCTTTCTTGGAAAGTTACCGAGGGCATATCTGATCACAAGGCAACAAACTGCTGGTTATCGTTTCTGAGTGTGCGTACGGGAGAGTGAAAAAACGTATATATCACTGGGATAACGCTGATGACGTCAGAATGCTTGACTACAATAAAATTTCATACCAGCTTTTGAACTTCTTTCAAACGACCCAACGGTATCAGTTGACTGCTCGTGGTTACGTTTTGAGACAAATGCGGAAGACTGCTTATCGAAATAAATTCCAAATAAACTAAAAACCGCAAAAAAGCTAACCCTTGGATAACAAGCGATATCATGCATCTCAAGCCCAAGCTATCAATAGTTCTAAAGTTAAAAACAAATATTTCCTACAAAGGTATAAAAACGACATTGGCGTAAACTCTCGAATTCTTAAACTTTTGTTCGAAATGCTAAAGATAAGTTCTTGACTGATGCGTTAGGCAACTTTACAAAAGCTTCCCCGGATATGTTCTGGCGATACTTAAATTCGGGTAAACGCAAACACAGTAACTTGCTTCCTGCAGACGCATTGCTTAAAGCTGAGCAGTTTAATAATATTTTCAGTCTGTCTTTACTGTCGAAAATCGCTGTACACCCCGCCTTAACCCCCAAATTTCGATACGAGCACGCTTGATAAAATACATTTAGGTGAAGCCGGAATTCTGTCCTTGTTATTTGCCGTAGATATTAAAATCATGTGGTTCTGACAACATACCGAATCCTTTTTTAGAAGATACGCAGTGTGGCTGAGCAAATACCTGCTGCTTATCTATAAAAAATTCTTAGACACATGCGACGTCCCCAGAGATTGAAAAATCGCTAAGGAAGTTTCGATTCATAAGTCAGGAAATCAGACCCATCTTTCAAATTTTCAACCTATTTCACTCACTTGCACTGCCTGTAAAATAATGGAAGATATAGTGCTGAAACACATATTAGCCTTTGTTGAGTCAAACAGCGTGATCAATAAAAACGAACACGGATTTCAAGAAGGGCGCTCAACTACTACTCTTTGCTAGAAACTTTTCATGACCTTGCACGAACAATATACAAGCGTTGCCAGGCGGATATTATATTTCTTCAGCTATCAAAAGCTCTGTCCCATCCTAAATTTGTATTTCAACTATTTAACAGTATGGAATCTGGAAAAATTACAAATTGGTTATTCGCCTATTTGTCACATCGTTTGCAGTACGTAGAACGTGAAAGACAATGTTTAGATACACTACAAGTTACGTCTGGTGTCGCACAGGAACAGTATTAGGCCGCATCTTGTTTTCTTGTTTATAAATGATATATCAAATAAGATAGATGCAACCGTACGGTTGTTTGCAGATGATTGAGTTATCTACAGAGAAATAAACACCCAGGACAATCAAATAAGGCTAAATAACGCGCAAAAACATTTCTAAATGGTGCCACGACTGGCAAATGTTACTTAACTTCGACAAGTCTGTATGAATGATTCTTACTAGAAAAAAGTGCAATCCATGTACAAGTATATGGTTGATGGACACGTTCTTAAAAGAGTGGTTGAATACAAATATTTGGGAGTTATTAGCTCTGCTGACCTGAAGTTTAATAAACACGTATCGTATATTACTGCTAAGGCCCTTTCTGTGCTCGACTCTCTTAAACGCTCCCGTAAATGGCTTCATCTGAGACCAAACTACTTGCCTACATTTCCTTAGTATGCTCTATAATAGACTGCGGGATAATAGGTTGGTTCCCACACTAAAATGTGCGTAGAAAAATTAGAAAGTGTTCATAGAAAAGCCGTTGGGTTTATTTTCAACAACTACCAACGTCACGACGCTCCCACAGAGCTTCTCGCCCGTGCTGGCCTCCAAACTATCAGCAGTCGCGCACGAATCCTGCGCCTAAAATTTCTACTTGTTCTTTTAAAGGATGCAATGAGGATTGAAAAAACTCATTTCTTAACACCGTGTAATATCAGATGCACTAGAGCTAAACACAGCCGACAGTTACGCGAATATAGATTCCACACAGACACAATCAAGTATTCATTTTTCCCAAAGCAATCATAAATTGGCACGCGTTATCAGATAACGTGCTTGCATGCAGAACCCTTAATGCTTTTATGTCGGCACTATCAAGCCTGGACCATGGCTGAGCAGTGCCCGTATAACTTATCTATTGTGGTTTTCAGTCTGTTATTTTTGTGCGCATGTGAGTGAGCGTGTTGTTTATACCGTTCACCCATTGTCATCTTTATCCCCCATGGCGAAGTTTGGTTCACAAAAAAGGTATATGTAATCTTGAATAGTGTACTCCCGCGGCTCTCCTACATGATTCCTATTTTTCATGTTTTACGTTTCCCTTCTGCAAAAAGAATATTGTAAACGCGAATTCTGTTTTAAACGCGAAGTGTGCTACAAAGTTTATTGATATGTGCTATGGCATTGTTCTAAATGTATCACCCAATTCCTGCAAAAGCCTCCACTAAGAGGCTAGCAGTACGTTTTAAATAAATAAAATAAATAAATACGCCTTCGATAACGTTTTACATTCAGCTATTCTCTCCCGGCACAATCAGAATGAATGTGGCCATCGCGTCTACTGATACATTTCAGATGTTTTAACCCAACGCCAGGCTATCCTGAAAGTTGATGACCTCCCGTCGGGTCCTATATTGCTTGGGGATCGAAGCAAGCCGTGATGTTCCGTATTGTCCCACTTATGTTAGATCTGGCCTTACTCGACGTTCTCAAACAAGTGGATGCCATCTCCAAGATACATAATGCTCTATGTGCAGAATATATCACCATATGGGCAGATACTGACTGTATTAGAAACATACAACATGCTCTCGGATCAGCGATAGAGATTTTGCAGTTTCACGCATTGTCAGTGGGTCGCCAATGCACAATTCATAAGTCAGAATTGGTAATTGTGCGCAAGCACCAACCTGCTCGAACGTTTGAGCCCTTATTCTTACATTTAAATGACCAGGACATCAATCCCAGCTTTTCAATCAAAATTTTCGGACTTAAAATACGAGCAAATACGCGGAATGAAGTGACCATATCCAAATTATCGAAGGCATTCACTCAAGGTACGCCCGTGCTCCGACGCATGTCGATCCGCCATCAGGGCCTGAAAGAACAAGATATAATTTGACTGATTCGAGCACTTCTGATCTCTAGTTACATGCGTTGCTCCATACCTCTGCCCCAGGAAAGGAGACCTGGATGCCGTTCACAAGCTCATACGCAAGCCATTCATTCAAACAGGCATTGAACCTGCCTATGAACGCCTCTACTCTAATAGGTAAAAACTACGTAAAAGTATAAAAATCGGCAACTTTGAAGTTTACAAACAGCAATTATGCACACCATACACAAACAGCTACAAGCACAATCACATTTTCATAAAAAAATGACAATGGTAGTTTAAAACTATGCACTATATGCGCAACTATTCACAGCAAGTACAGTGCATGTCGGACATGCAGTGTTGGTTGGCATGTGAGAGAAAAGCAAAGACATATTGCCGTGAACCATTCATTGGGTTGGTTGCTTTATGATTTAGTTTTACCGCCTTGATGCGCCGGTATGTGTTAACTCTGTAAAAAAAGAAGCGCGCGTTGAATTCTTCCCTTTCTGTGCGGCATGTGTTATCTCTCCTGATAGAAAGAGCATTTCGATGTACCGTGAACCGCCTATACCTACAATGTTCTAGAACATACAATGTTCTACATGTGAATCGACGGTTCGAGAAGCTTGCACGCCGAAAGGTAAAAAGCCTGCAGAGCAGACGCCGGTGTATTCGAATTGTCGACGATCGCTTTCGCTCGTCACAATGTTGACTGCTGCTTCGCCGCCGGTGTACTTTTTGAGTTTTTAGGGTAGCAAAAGTTCGCTCCAAAAAACTCGTTTTTCCTTGAAGAGGACTGTGTCATCTCTGACTTCGTAAAATCTGGTGGCGGTGCAGGGTACATGAACCCTAAGCTATCGTCAAGCCGACAAGCAAGCCCAACTCGTGTCAGCTGTCGACAGCAAGGCCTTCAGCCAGAGTTTGGGCTTCTTTTAAATAAATTGAAGTAAGAAAACGTCGTGACCACCACCACCATGATCAACGCAGGCACCATCACCAGCGCTTGCAACCCTGTCCTCGTTTTTCAGTAACCAAGAGAGCCACAATCTTTCGATGGGCACCTTCGTTAGATCTCGAAGACTGGTTGGACCAAATCGAACTGTGTCAGGGTGTTTAACCAATTGGACGACGCAGAGACACTGAGGAAAGTGTTCTCCCTTTAAGGGCACAGAGTAAGGCGAAATATTGAAAAAATGAATTTTTGTTTTTCTTCGCAATTACGGAAGTTCAATTCCTTGTGCACATTTTTCATATTCACACTTGCCTTAAAAAGTCTTATTTCTGGCTAAAAAAGCAGTTTTCCCGTAAGCAAGTAGTAAGTGGCCACATCCTCTTAAGAATGTTTTCAAGGTTTATTGTCATTTTTGTTCATCAAAAAACATCAAGTTTCAGATCAAAATGCTTTTCTGAAACCAGCTGTATTAAGAAATTGCTTAGCAACGATTGCATAGCTGATTTATCAGCAAGGGCTATCCAAAGACCCTGTTGCACGTTTTTTCCACATTTGCCCTTCGAAGCTGCGCACAAAAAACAGCTTTTTTGGGCTTCACAGTCTAATGATTGCAACATTGTATGCTGTTCTTTCATAAAATGATGAAGCAACGCATGAGCCAGCATTTTTAAATCATTCAGACCAAAACCTGGGCACAACACCACCATCAAGTGGCTTAAAGAGGTTGACCACAAGCAAAATACTGTGTGGAGAGATGTGTACGATGGTGCACAAAATAGTCAAGGAAGGACATACGACCGGGTGAAAAGCAAAAAAAATGACTTTGACAGTTATTATGAAGCTGGTGCTTTTTAAATAAATGGCCTCATTGGTGTTTTTGGCAAAAAAGTATTGTTTTTTACCTCTTTTTTTACTTTAAACTGAATTATCTCAAAACAATGTTTTTCTTACATAGGTACCATTATTTCTTATATCTTCCAAGACAACGAGCTGATTTTTTTCCCTGTCATTTAAACAACTTGTCACACCTGCTGTACTGGAATTACAAATATGCACGTAACAGTTTTTTTGGTACACAACTTTTAATTCTAAAATAATGCCAAAATTTAGGTACTAAAGGACAAAAATTATAAAGAACTGAGTTTTTTTCAGAATGTTTATAATTCTAGTACAGGTAAAAGAGCGCAAAATGTGAAAGAAAATGATATATACGTTATGTAGATAGCTTTATTAAATGCCGAGAAAAATGTACCTCAAAATGGAAAAAAATGCATTGGAAGTATAGGGCTTACCCTTTGCCCTTACGATTTTGCTCGGATCTGGTTTGAAAACCATAAAAGCTCCCTAGAGTCTTCGAACCATTTTCAGAACACAACTACGAAAATAGCGGGCCGAGGACTTGCTGCACAAACAGACACAACACCCTAACGACAGCGTTGTTGTGTTTGCCGAAGAGATGAAGAGGTTTTTCAGGCGTGCTGACCCTTGCATGGCGAAAGAAAAGAAGTTACGCTTCTTAATGCGCGGTGTGAAGGGAGAACTTATTGCTGGACTTGTCCGTAATCCGGTAAAAACTGTCGCCGAATTCACGACCAAAGCAAGTCCAATTAAAAACGCCCTCGAAATGCGTACTAAGAAGTACGACGCAAATTTGTCGGCACGGCCAATGCGAACTAAGTCGACAGCATGCGGATTGCGGCAGATAGCCTACGCGATACTATCCGCACGATAGGGAGGGAGGAGCAGCGGAAACTTCTGCTAAAGTCGCCGCAACCACAACTCTCTTCTCTTACCGACGTCATTAGAGAAGAAGTGAAGGAAGCGCTGGGAACTCCAACGACGCTAGAAGCACCCCGTGATCCGCCAGCGATGGACTACGCGGCTGCTGTCCATCGCCCTCGCCCACCTGCGCCCTATCGTCCCGAGGCTCTGTACCGTCGTCCCCGGTCGCCTTTCCGACCACCTACGGTGCAACGCCCTGCCACAAGCAAGACCAACGTGTAGCGAACGCCAGATAATCGTCCACTGTGTTACCACAGCGGAGAGGCCGACCACGTCTACCTTCGCTGCCCTACAATAGGCTCGGTTTGCGAGGGTTCTCAATCGCAGCTCCACGCCTTCGACCCGGCCAGCTCCCTACTGAAATTGAAGATTACCTGTCCAACAGCAACCAAGGTCCAACGCGCTATAGCCGTTCTCCGTCACCCTACATATACCGATCGCCTAGCCGTCGAAGCTATGAAGCCTTTACGCGTGGGAGTTCTCCAAGCCCACGTAGGGGAAGCAGAGGAACCACCAGGGGGCCAGCCGTAGCAGTCGTGCTTTACGTCGGCTCCAGCAAGTACTGGTCCTCTGACGCGCCAACCTCATTCAAGGCCACGAAACTGGTACCAATCGACACAGATTCTCCACGCGATCATCAGGAGACCAGATTTTCCCCAGGCAAGCCATTAATTCTCATTTTACGACCTTGAGAAGTTCCGAAGCGGTGGCCACCACGGAAGCTTTAAATTAAGGGTTAGCCGGCCGGCGGTGGTTACGTAATGGCTTCCTCTACTACGAGGGAGACGGCGTCTCCAGTGGAGGATTTTGCGGCTTCTGGCCCCGGCATTAGTCATATGCAAGTAGAAGTGGAGGGGGAAGAAATTACAACCGAGGATTTTCAAGAAGGCTCCGGCGGGACGCACGTGGGGCGAAAACCTGAGATCCAAGGGAAGGAGGCTGAGCGGCCTGCGATACCAGAGCGGCAATTTCGGCCTCGAGAAAGGAACCAGTACGCCAAGAGAGTCATCGCCTCCACGGCAAGGGTGTCTAAAATGCCGAATGTGTTACCACGGGAAGACATCAAAATCGTCGTAAGGCCTCGGGGAGGCCTAAACATTGATAAGCTGCAGGCGACCGTGGCGACGGCCATTCGCGCGGCAGCGAGGGTATCAAGGGAAGACGGCGCGGCAGACACGTTTTGCCCGAATGTACACCATAACATCGTGGTGGTGAGCACCCCAGACTCAGGGACGAGCCCGGGCCCACGCCAGAATTCAGTCCATCTGCATTGGAGATAGCGTACATAAGGTAGGAGCATACAGAATCACGCCACACGGCACGGTGAAGGGAATAATACGAGGAGTTGTAGTGGAGGACACGCCGGCAGAAATCCACCGGAACATCGTCCACCCGCGCAACCCGCTGGCTCGCGAAGCGCAACGCATTGGCAATACGACAACGGTGATTGTGGCCTTTGAGGAGCCAAAGGTGCCCAATTATGTGTGCTATGAAACGGTACTCCTCCGGTGCAGCCTGTACCACAAGCACATTGACGTGTGCAGACAGTGTGGTAGGGTCGGACACAGGATGGACGTATGCCCCAATCCCAGAGCTAAAGTGTGCTCCGACTGCGGCGTTAACAAGCCGAACGAGGGGCACGACTCTAAGGTCAACTGCAGGATCTTCGGGGGGCCACACCCAACAGACGATCGCGACTGCAAGCATCGGTACAAGGTACCTACGTGGTGACCCGGCGGCAGTGGGAAAGGAAGATGGAGGAGCAGCGAGCAAGACGGCAGCTGCCGAACCCAGACGAACCTGGAACAGGCGGAGCGGGCGCAGACCCCGGCTGCCGCAGCCCCTCAGGCTATGGAAGAGGAGACTGTGGAGGACGAGACGACAACCGTGGCAGAAGAGAGCCACCGAAAGCCTCAAAGAGTGGAGAATCAACGAGAGGCTCAAAAGAATGGAAGAGCAACACACATTGACAATCAGTGCATTCAATGAACACTTTGAAACATTGACACCGCTCTACAACAAATCATGGCGGCGCTGCAGGAGTAAGGAGGACAAGTACCAAGCCAGCAACACCACCCACCGCAAGCATGGATAGAGCAGCAACAACATCAGCTACAGCAGTAGGGACTACGCGAGGCCTCCTAGTCTGGCAGTGGAATTATAACGGCTTCGACAGAAAGAAGGCAGTCCTGCAGCAACACCTGGAACAGACAACAGTGAGGCCCGACGTCATCTTAATGCAGGACACCCTTACCGAGGAGGTCAAGCTCCCAGGCTACAAGGCGAGCGTCAGCCCTCCGAGCCGGCGGGACACTTCCGGCTGCACCGGCAGCACCGGCAGAGGGGCCTGCTCCCTGGAGAGAAAGGGCATCACTTTCCTAGAGCACGAGGTACTCGGCATGAACAGCCTGACTGAGCACAATTTCGTCGAGGTGGTAACCGGGAAAAAGAGTAATAAGTAGAGCACATTCATACTAAACGTGTATAGCAGCCCGGCACACAGGAAACAGAAATTCAAGGCTCTGCTCCACAAGGATAACCGCATCGCCGGCCCGAGCAACCGACTGGTCGTTTGCGGAGACTTAAACGCGCCGAACCAGGCCTGGGGATATAGCAGGACACTGGTCAAGGGCCGGGACCTCCTGCTGGACGCGACCGACCTTGGGCTTATCCTGATCACCGTCCGAGCGGACCCCACGCGGATCGGCAACTCGGTCACCAGAGACACGATGGCGGACCTGGCGTTCGTTCGGAGCGGCGGCAGCGACAATGTGGAAACGGGGGACTTTGGGTGGCGGAACACGGGGCACGAGCTGGGCAGCGATCACTACATCGTGGAGATCGCCGTCCCGCTAAACAGTGGCGACACGTTTACCAACTCCAGAAACTGCGTCAGGGCGCACAAAGTCACCGACTGGGATGCCTTCCGAGGGTCCCTACCGGGCGGCACGGTGGTGATCGAGGACATGTAGGAGTGGACGGCGGGGCTCATGGAGCTGGCCGCGGCAGCGTCGAGAGAGATTGAGACGGATGCCAGTATCGAGCGAGTGGACAAACGACTGTCCCACATCATCGAGGCCAAGAAAGCCCTCCTGGCGAGGTGGAAAGCGCAACTCACAAACAGGAAGCTCCGCAAGAAGATCGCAGAGCTAAACCGAGTAATCGAGGCCAACTGCACAACACTGCGCCCAGCGATGGACGAGATCTGCAGCGCGGCGGACGGGCAGATGCACTGCGGCAGGACGTATACCCTGCTGCGACACCTCCTGGACGAAACCAGGAGCAAGTCGCACCAGCGAGACCGGCTAACCAGGATCATGCACGCAGCGCTCACAGAATGCGGGGAGGACGAGGTGAGAAGGCGCCTGGACGCCAAGTACCTGCCAGCCACCCCGACGGTGCATCACCTGGACTACCAGGGTGCGGTCAACTGGAGCCTGGACAGAGACATTGAGGTATGGGACGTCCGAGCAGCCCTGCAAGACCTCAATACCAGATCGGCGGCAGGGGCAGATCGAGTGACGAACAAAGTGCTGAAGAATCTCGGCGAGCCAGCGATCGCGAGCCTGACGGACTACTACAACCGTTGCCGGCGGGCTGGGACTCTCCCCCGGCCGTGGAAAGCGGGAAAAACCATCCTGATACCCAAGCTAGACATTGGAAACCTCCAGCCCATCTCGCTCACGTCCTGCATGGGCAAGGTGCTGGAGCACGTCCTAATTGAACAGGTGGCAGCAGTACCTGGAAGAGTCGGGGCTCTACCCTGACACAGTAATCGGCTTCAGGAGCAAGCTAGGCACCCAGGACGCTATGATCCAGCTCATGAGCGAAATTCTGGACGACAACACCAGGACGAGGGACAACCGTGCCGTGCTCAGCCTGGACCTGCAAAGCGCCTTCGATAAGGTGACGCACTCTGCGATCCTGGCGCACGTGTCGAGGCTGAACATGGCTAAGTGATCATACAGATACATCAGAGATTTTCTGTGGGGTCGCACGGTTGGAATACATGCTGGCGCCCTTGAGCTACCGGAGAAGAAGCTTCGCTGCGTGGGGACCCCGCAAGGGTCGGTCATTTCGCCACTGCTGTTTATTCTAGTGATGATCGGAGTGGCTGAACGGCTCTTTCGCGTCAGCGGGGTCAGGCACACCATTCACGCTGACGATATCACGCTCTGGGTAAACGGAGGCAGTAACGCCCACATTGAAGACACGCTACAGAAGGAGCAACTGGACAGCTCGAGGCTGGTGTGTTCACCAAGCAAATCGGAGTTGCTAGTGGTGCCACCGAGGGGAGTGAGAAAGAAGAAGCGAGACCCGAGAAGGGACAGCGAGAAAATCATGATACGAACGAGCGGCGGCCAGGTGATCCCACACGTGGAAAAAATCCGGCTGCTGGGCATGCTCCTAGAGCGATGGAGAGGCAATGGCGAAACCATCAACCGCCTAACGGACAAAGTCAACGCGGCCATACGCCTGATAAAGAGGGTATCGCGCAGAAGGGCCGGCTGCATGAAGGAGGCCAGCCTCACGCTGCTGGTTCAGTCCTTTGCCGTGAGCCATATGGCGTATGTGGTAGCCTTCCACAATTGAAAGGGACTGGAGCGCAACTGGATCAACGTGCTCATACGAAGGGTCTACAAGGCCGCACTCGGGCTTTTCGACTGTGCAAGCACGGAGAAGCTCCTGTCACTGGGGGTGCACAACACCCTCTAGGAGATAGCAGAAGCCCAGAGAAGGGCCAAGCTGGAGTGGCTCTCGGGCACGAGAACCGGCCGGCAAGTGCTCCGTAACCTAGGACTTGAGCTGAGGATAGCGGACGAGGAGATGGCGGAACTAGCGGAGGTACCAGAGTGTGTGCGGAGACACGTGCAAGTGTGCCCGTTACCCAAGAACGTAAATCCTCAGTACAACAAAAAGCGGAGGGCAGCAAGGGCTAGGGCCTTGATCGACCTCCACGCCAGAGACACCGGTGCCGTATATGTGGACACGGCGGAATATCAGGACACGAGGGGAGCTTTCGCAGCGGCGGTGGTCAGTGCAGTCACCGGCGAGACGAAGGCGGCGGCGAGCGTGTGGACACGGTCGGTGCATCAGGCCGAGGAGGTAGCCATCGCCCTGGCCGCCGGCCACCCCGGATGCACGACCGTGCTGAGCGATTCCAGGACCGCGGTGCGGAACTACCCCAGAGGCAGTGTGTGTGTGGCAGCAGTGCGGGTGCTGCGCGCGGTGAACCCAACGAACAGAGCGGTGACTATCAAGTGGTTCCCGGCCCACATGGGAAGGGACGTGTCAGCCCGAGGCAACGCAAACCACAACGAGACGGCCGACGAGGCCCGCGAGGTCTCACATACCGCCCCGCCCCGTCCGACTCGACGAAGGAGTGGTGGTGCGAAGCCAAAGACACGATGATGGAGAATAGTGAAGTGTTGAACTTGTGCAGACTAGGGCGCAGGACTATGCCCCCGCCTCACCCGGGCCTGACCCGAAGCGAGGCGGTGACGTTCCGGCAACTGCAGACTGGGTCGCTACCCACGCCGGTGCTCATGAAACATGTGTGCTCTAGCGTATATGTTAGTGACTTGTGTCACGTGTGTGAATTGGAAAGGGCTACTGGAGCCCACATTTTGTGACTCTGTGAAAAAAATTCCAGGGAGGCACGGACAGTGACGACGATCCCTCGGTGGCTTGCGGCCACTGCGGGAAGCGACCAACAGGAACAACAGACACGGGCCGTCTAGTGGATTTCGGATGCCCTCGAAAAGCAGCGCCCGAGCGAAAGCTCCAGGTGCTCGCTACCACCCAAGCCCAGGGGCAGGCGCTGGTGCCAGAAGGCGGGAGTAGTGAAGGATGCTCACCGAGTAAAGGACACCACGCCGAGATGATGTGTGGCCCCATCGCGATTACCCTCCCTTCGTGGGGCTAGGATTGTCATCCGCCGGATGATCGAATAAAGTCTTTTCACTCACTCACTCACTCACTCACGAAGGGAAAACTAAAAGCAGCCACTTCTGGAGGTAAAGTTGCACGACGGCGGAAAAATGAAAACCTTCCAACGACGCTACAACTCGCCTAAGACCATCATTCACGACATGCCATCAGCCCGACTACCCGAACCAACCTGGACGTGACTCCAGAACACGGCGACGACACCAACTGACGCATACCCGAAATGACAGCCTGCCACTGAGAAGACGACGACAATGACGACGCGTAGTGCCCGACCGTCAACACGCTCAAGCCGCGATACGACGCCCCGACGCAGCCGAAACTCGAGGAAAGCAGCGACCGACGTCCAGTTGTCAATTCGTGGCCTTGATGTAGTCGCCCTCAATGACACCGGAGCTGACAACTCAATAATGAGCGGGTCATTCGTGTCCAAGGCGAAGAAAGTTAGTACAAGATGGGATGGTCCCCACATACGCACAGCCGGAGGTCATCTCGTGACGCCAAGTGCAACGTGCACATCGCGCGTCACCGTAGACGGCACAACATACCCTACAGCGTTCGTTACTTTGCCGAACTGCTTCCGTGGCGTAATTGTTGGAAAGCACTTTTATGGACAACGGGGCAATTATTGATATGCAAACAAGGTCGATAAGGTTTGCCTCCGATCATTCCACGGCGCCGTTACTGAACTCCAAACGGCCTGTTGCTGTAAGAATTGCCGACGATCACATCACCGTGAATCCACACGCAAGCTTGATGATCACCGTGTACTGTGAGCATGCTGTTCCTGACATCGACACTATCGTCGAGAGGGACCACAGTTTGCTTTTTGACCATGGTGTCTCCATCACAAGAGGCATTGCGCGCTTTAAGGAGCACAAATCCAACTTTTTGGTCCATAAATTCACGAAGGAGTACCAGCATCTAAACAAGATAACCGCAATTGCGTTTTTCGAAGAAACGCAAGAAACAAGTCAAGCAATCGCGGTAGCTGACTTTGGACGCGCACGCGCAGAAGATTTCACGCTGCCGCATCCTTTCGACGTGAATCCTGCTCTGCCGCTGAAAAACCGTGACAAATGATTCGATTTGCTGCGTTGCTACAGCGAGTGTTTTTCGACAAACTCAAAATTCCTTCAGACACCCCTTGCGAAGCACCGAATTATAACCAAACATGGGAGCAAGACCTACCAGAGAGTCACCGTACTACGTCTCTTCACACGACCGCGATGCCACCCGGACTCAAGTAGACAACATGCTCAGCGACGACATAATACAGCCATCGAAAAGTCCGTTGGCAGCGCCGCTTGTTCTCGTGAAGGTAAAAAGATGGTACTTTAAGGTTCTGCGTTGACTATCGGGGACTGAGCAAAATCATCAAAATAGACGTGTACCCTATGTCCCGAATTGATGACACCCTCGACCACCCCTGCCACGCGAAATACTTCTCATCGATGGATCTCAAGACCGGATACTGGAAAATTGGAGTGGTCAAGAGAAACCGAGAGAAGACTGCATTTATAACCCCGGACGGTCTAAACAAGTTCAAGGTATACCGTTTGTGCTGTGCACGGCACCCGCAACGTTTCAAAGGGTCATGGACACTGTGCAAGCTGGCGTGAAGTGACACACCTGCCTCGTATATCTTGACGACGTTGTGGTATTCGCCCGGACTTTCGATGAACACCTTGCAAGGTTAGAGTCTGTGCTCGAGGCCATTCGCTCGTCGGGGTTAACGCTGAAGCCAGAAAAGTGCCGCTTCAATCACGAGGAACTGAATTTTTTGGGACACGTCGTCAACGCCGCGGGAGTCCTGCGTGACCCGGGCAAAATAGCAGCCATAGCGAACTTCCCAATACCGAAAGACCAAAAGAGCGCGCGATGATTTCTCGGACTATGGGCATACTATCGGTGCTTCGTTGCAAGCTTCGCATGCATTGCAGAGCGACTCACGCGCCTGACCGAAGATAGCGCCACTTTCGCCTGGAAAACGCCCAAGAAAAAATTCGCACAACTCTACCCTGCGAATATGGATGGAAAGCAGACCTGTAAACGACACCCACAACGATTATCCATGCGACGTCCCTTAAATTAACTAACGTGGCTTTACAATTAGTGAAACTAGAGACAAGTAAAATGCGCTTACCCGCACCCTTTATTACTTCAAAGAGATAATCTTTGCTAAGGCAAATCCTTGAATAAGGCATGAATGGAGGTTGGTTGAGTTGTATTGGTGTAGCTTTTAAGTAGAAACTCTTTTTTTATAAAATTAAAGGAAGTTCGAACCTACTGTAACACGATTTCACTACTACGTCTCTGCCACTGCGGACGGAGGCGACGACATCGGCAGCAGAGATAGAGGAGATGGATAAGGAGGGGAAATACTTTTATTCAGATTTCTGAGCGGGCAAGAGGGCCCCGCAGGGAGAGTGCTTCTTTCCCTGTAGCACATAAGCAGCCCGCGCCACTTGTGCTCTGTCCACCGGCTGAGGAAGGGTAGGCAGAGTGGAAATGCAGCGCATCCTCTCCCATTGCTCATGTTTGTATTTTACGAGAAGAGAGGAGGGTGCTCAGCTCTCAAGCTGCACACCCCGACTATGTGGCGGAGTGTTTCTATTTCTGTGCAAAATTACATTCAGCGTCATAGCACTTTTGGATGCTTTAGGGGAAGGCACGTCGGGTGTGGGGAGGAACCACAGTGTACGACACGTTGGGTAGGTTGTTGCTCTCTGGAAAAGTCCGGGTAAGGCGAGGGTAGGGTCTGTCTCTGAAGGCGAATATGTTGGCTTATGCCCTTAACGTGACAAGCAGTTGACTGTCTTCGTGTAGCTTTATAGCCTGGGGGTGAAAGCACTGGCTTGTTGGTGGACGTATTCGTTGCCCTCCATGGAAGCGTGAGCGGGCGTCAAAATGAGTTGAATTGAACCTGGTGGGGAGTGGTTTTTTAGCACACGCAGTGTATCTCGGCACGCCCACCCGACTGGTACTTCCAGTAGCATTGTTGGAAATGAGTGACTACCTTTGGAACCCCTGGTTTAGTAAGAGCCAAGGCGATGACTGCCTTTTTTTCTGCGGTTGTCTTCGGTCTTGAGACAGGCACACGCAACGAGGTTGGTTCTGGAAGTAGCCACGATGATTGCGTAGTGCTACCCTCGATGTTCAAAGGCGGATGTGCAGATACCTACATGATCCCCGCCAAAGATGGTGTGGACCGCTTGAGCCCGTGCTTATCGGCGACCCTCATCGTGTAAAGGGTTCATATTTCTACGCAAACGGAGCCTCTTTAGTTTTTCTTGCCAAGAATCCGGGAGTACATCAAACGGTGTGACGTCCTGTGCTGCCGAGCCAATCTGGTGAAGAATGCAGTGATCCACTGCAGGCCTGCTCAATCGGAGGTTCTGGTAAGAGAGATGGCCCTCCATCAGCCCTTCCACCGTGTTCTGTAGACCCCACGCACCCATTGCGAAGACTAATAGCCGGCTCGACCGCATTTGTAATCATTACATCAAGCATCCTTATGTCCTCCTTGCCAAGAAGAAGAAAGAAGGGTGACGTAAGTAATTCAGGAGAGGCGAAAAGCCTAAATTATTGAAAGGTATCATCTTCCTTGAGGCCTCGCTTCTTTGTGGTAACTCGCATGACCGTGGGTATGATTTGATTGGTGCTCTCTTGGAGGCGCTGCAAGGATACGTCACTCTTGGTGTTCACCTGGAGATGTAGGGCAAGGATATTGATGCAGGGGCTTGGAATGATGGCGTGGCAATCAAAGAGTATTTGAATGTCTTCCTTGATTTTGCGTTTGGCGGGAGGGTGGAGGACAAGGACCTCCGATTATTGTGGTGAACACTACAGGCCAGAGGCTTCAGTACATTCGTGTACTAGAAGTGAGAGGCCATGCTTTCATATTAAACTCCTTTATATTTTGCACCTCTTTGCGCATTCGCAAGGCGTGCACAAGGCCACTACACATGCCGTGGGCGGAGCTCACAGCGGCGCGAGCGATTGCGTGGCCCTATCACGTGGCATTCAGCGAGAATGCACAGGATAAACCCACTGAGGTGCTTGGGGAGTGCAATACCTGTCTTCCCCGTATCAGCGGAGGCTTGTACCTCAATCGGTAAGACAGCGTGCTCTAACTTTGTAAGTCGATTAGTTCCAGTTTCCATTGATGGTGGTACCCGTAACTTCTTTTATTGGTTAGTGGGGGTTTTCGTTTGACACCAATGGTCGCGAAAGAACCCTTGGGTGGAGATGTAAAAAGCTTTGCTTTAAAAGCATTCTGCGAGCTCCAACAACGTCAGCGAAACCCGCCCGTGCTCTCTCATTTCGACGAAAACTCCGAAACAGAAATGCACACGGACGCAAGCAATATAAATTTGGGTGCCGTCCTTGTCAAAAGCAAAGTGCTTGTCAAGGACTTCCTCACAGCTCGTACCACCACCGTCGTGGCAGGGGATCTGGAGCTACCGAACAAGACGTTGGGGAGCATAGGCACACCGGAGGGGGCCGTGATTTCGCCGACGCTGTTCAACCTAGTCATGATTGGAGTGGCCGAACGCTTACGCGCCCTCCCGAAAGTCAAACACACGATCTATGCCGATGATATTACCCTCTGGGTGACGGGTGGCAGTGACGGCGAGATCGAGGCGTCCCTGCAGCAAGCCATCGATGTCGTTGAAGACCAACTGCAAGGCAAGGGCCTCCAGTGCTCCCCAGCCAAGTCAGAACTGCTCGTACTACTGCCACGCCGCAAGTTCAGATCCAACAGCGCACCTGACATGCAGATCCATGCGGGTGACGGTACTACCATCCCAAGGGTCAGCACCTTGCGTGTCCTGGGCCTCCACATCGAAGAGCTACGCTACAACGGCCACACCGTTAGGCTACTGGATTCCAAGGTCTCCAGAGCCATAAGCCTTATTAAGAGAATTTCAACCAATACGCTGGCATGAAAGAGCACAACCTGCTCAAACTCGTACAGTCTTTTGCCATCGGCCACCTGGCCTGTGTCGCGGCCTTTCATGACTGGACCGACCTCGAGCGTAAAAAGCTGGAGGCGCTCATACGCAAGGCACACAAAGCTGCACTTGGTCTTTACAACCACACTAATAACGAACGGCTCCTTGATCTAGGCGTGCATAATACACTAGGCGAGATAGTCGAGGCGCAGCAAACCGCGCAGCTTATACGTCTCGCGCATACCCGAACGGGCAGGGCAATACTACACAGGATAGGATATCAACCGAGGCTGGAGGAAGGTAGGGACTGGCTGCCGCTTCCGCGGGACCTACTGGGCAAGCTGCAGGTCGCCCCACTTCCCCGCCAGATGAGTCCAGGGGAGAACAAAGAAAGACGGCTCGCTCCAGCGCGGGCACTTACAACCACTCACTCCAAAGACACCGGGGCCTTCTACGTGGACGTGGCCAGGTTCCCGGACCGCAAGAACACGTACGCCGCCGCCGTCGTCGCAGCCACCACCGGTGAGCTCTACACGGCCGGCAGCATCGTGGCATCATCCACTGAACAAGCGGAAGAGCTGGCCATCACGCTGGCTCTCTCCAACCCTAACTGCACCACCGTCCTCAGCGACTCCCGGACGGCCGTCCTGCGTTTCGCTGAGAACAAGGTGCACCCGAGTGTTGTGAGGGTGTGCGGGGCCCTACGGTCATCACAGACAATGGTGTGCATCAAGTGGTTCAAAGCCCACATGGGCACAGTGGGACCCGAAACGAACCACAACGAGGACGCGGACCGGATGGCGTGTGCGCTCACTAGAGGCAACGCCGGCTCGGTCTCCCCTCCTCTAGCGGACGATCACGACACCGAAGGTGAAGACTTCAACCCGATTACTACGTACGGGGAGGTACTGAAGTGCTTCCGGGACTCCCGGAGACGATACCCTGGGCCTCACTCGAACCTCTCTAGGCTAGAGGCAGTACTGTTAAGACAATTGCAAGTGCGTGCGACGTGGACCCCTGTATGGGCGAAACACGTCCACCCCGAACTACAGCCGAGTGACGTGTTTGTGCTGTGCAGTGCTAGTCGCGCTACTATGGCGCACATGCTATGGACATGTTCTGTGACTCCAGACCCAACAGACGTGCTTCCACCCCATCTTGCTCGTGCGGTGGCCAAGAAAGACATAGACTCTCAACGGGGAGCCGTCCCGTTCGCGATGGAGGCCCTTCAACCCCAGCAGTCATAGATGCTGCCTTCCCTACAGGAGGCTGGTATCTGCGACTAATTTAGCCGGCCAATAAAGATGTTCTCTCTCTCTCTCTCTCTCTCTCTTGGGAGAAGGTAATCGCCTATGCAAGCCGTGGTCTGTCGAAGGAGGAGAAAAATACTCTGCCTCCGAAAAAGAGTCCCTGGCTATCATAAGGGCCATTTGAAAGTTTCGCAATTGCGTGTGTGGTAGACCGTTCAAGGTTGTGACAGAGCACCGTGCGCTGTGTTAGCTCGCCAATTTGATGTACCCTTCTGTCCGTCTTGGGTGGTGCAGCTTGCGGCCGCAAGAATTCGACGTTACAACAGTTTAAAAATCCGCCATTAAACACTCCGACTCCGACTGCCTGTCCCGCGCCCTCGTCAACCCACCACCACAAGACTGCGATGAAGACTGCGCGTTCTTCCGAGTCGTTACGGGGAGCTACCTAGCCGCCCAGCAGAGTGCCGACCCCGACTTGCGCGTAATGATTGACTACCTCAAAGGAGGCCCCATCACCGTGCCGAGGGCCTTCAAAAGGGACTTACCATCATTCAGCCTGATAACTCTGCCATCGTGAAAAAATTTCACCTCCGTAACAAGAACGAATTCTCTTCTTGTCACCCTTACAGACCTTCCTGACGAATTTTCGGAAGCATGCCACGAAGACCTGTCTTCAAGACATCTCGACAGAGCTCAAACATTGGAAAAATCAAGATGAAGTACTACTGGTGCCGCCTTGCATCCGACGGGACCCCCTATGCCCGAAGCTGCCGTGGCTTCCAACGACGAAAAACGCCGCTCACAAGACCTGCCGGACTTCTGCAACCGCTCGCCGTACCGTCGAGGCTCTTTGAACTGATTGGAATGGACCTTCTATGCCCGCTTCCTACGTCACGATCAGAGAACAAGTGGATTGTCGAAGCGACAGATTACATGACGCGCTACGCAGAGACCGCCGCTCTTCCGAAGGGGACTGCACAAGAAGTCGCCACGTTCTTTATAAACCAAGTAGTGCTGCGACATGGAGCCCCTGAAGTCCTAATCACGGACCGTGGAACTGCCTTCACTGCGGAAATTATGCAAGAAGTCTTACGCTACAGCAACATGGATCACCGAAGAACGACGCCGTACTACCCCAAAACGAACGGACTAACGGAACATCTGAATAAGACGATTGCGGATATGCTGTCCATGTTAGTCGACGTTGAACATAATTCTTGGGACGAAGCCCTCCAGTATGTCACGTTTGCGTACAATAAAGCGACGAAGGAAGCTACGCAGATGACACCGTTGGAGCTTGTCTACGAAAGACGGCCGACTACGGTGCTCCATGCCATGCTTCCACACGTAGATGGCGACGACCTCAACGCTGACGTCCTAGGATATCTTCAACGTAGAGGAGGCCCGCCAGCTCGCTCCAGTTCGTATAACAGACAAGCAGTTGGTGGAGCCCGGACGATATATTCTTCGACGCCAACCCGCCGAGTACCACCCTGGGGATCGTTTGTGGGTTTGGACTCCCATTCGAAGACACGTACTGAGCGTGAAGCTTTTGCGAAGGTATTTCGGACCCTACCAAATTCTACAACGTGTTGCCCAACATACCTATGAGGTGATTCTGATAGTTATTCCGGAACATAGCAACGACGCACGCGGCCCGATGTCGTCCACGTGGTTCGCTTAAAACCTTTCTACACCCGATAACAGACTTTTATTTTAAATGCAGGGCATTTTTTTAACTCACGATGTCACCAGTTCTATTGTTCCATCGTAGTCCGCACCCCTCCCCCTACACTATATAACAAAAATAATTCTTACCGGCTCCTGGTTTCGATCCCACGACCCTGCGGGCAGAACGCAAGGTACATGGTGCTGTACTCACTGCGCCACAAAGCCGACACAGAAAGGAGGGCTCCGAACGCGCCTTATATCCGTGACTCATTCAAACAACGTCAAGAAGCTGCTGATACAACGCAATCACTACCTGTGGGTGGAACGCGAGGTACACGCTGCTCTTCCCACTGCGCCACAATTATCATACCCACCTGCTAATAAATGATATCACGTGACACTTAATTACGTCTCCTCATTTAATTACAGTACAAGAACCAACAGCAACAAGTGCAACAACATTAACGTAATGCAAAATACTTAACGTCGTGCGCCCCCCGAAATCATCTGCATTTGATCGTGCCCGTCGCGAGGGGGATGTTTAGTTTCCTGCCGCAACAAGAAGCAGGCGGCCTTCTGCGCAGTTTGTGGCGCATACCCACTTGGGGGATTGGCCAGGATCGTTTCACTTACCACATGCCGGTTACGGCAGGGTTTGACTCGAACAAATTTTTTTATTTGTTCTGACTGTCGCTTCTGTTTGCATTGGGTCGATGCACTCTTAGAGGGGGGTAATTCCGCGAACCATGCATTGAGTTTGTTTCTTTGTGTTTTGCTTTTACCGCCCGGCTGTGCCCATCTGTGTTGTCTCTGTGCCAAGGGAAGCGCGTGCTCCATGCTTTCTTTCTCTGCGGCATGTGTTGTCTCGTCTGATAGGGAGAGCATTCCGATCTATCGTGAACAGCCTAGAATATTCTTCCTGTACCTTCAATGTGCTAGATGTGACTCGACGGTTCGAGAACCACGTGCGTCGCAAGATAAAAAACCTGCAGAGCAGACGCCGGGGTATTTGAATTGTCGAAGCTCGCTTTCAAACGCCACTTTGTTGACTTCTACTTCGCCGCCTGTGAACGTTTTGAGTTGCTAGGGGAGCACAAGTACCCTCCAATAAACTCATTTTCCATGAAGACGACTGCGCCATAGTTGACTTCATGAAAACTGGTGTAGGCGCTGGGTACACGAACCATAAGCAATCGTGAATCCGACAAGCGAGCCCAACTTGTGCCAGCCACTGACAGCAAGGCCTTTAGCCGGAGTTTAGACTTTTTCCGGAAAAAAGAAAAAAAAGACGTCATGACCACCACCATGATCAACACAGGCACCATGACAAGCGCTTGCAATTCTTCCCTCGTTCTTCAGCAACCAAAGTAGCCACCATCCTTGCATGGGTCACTTTCGAAAGATCCCGAAGGCTGGTTGGAGCAAGTCGAGCAGGTCAGGTTGTTTAAGTGATGGGACAACGCAGAGACACTGTGGCAAGTGTTCGTCTATCTTGAGGATTCAGCACGGATGTGTTTTGAAAACCGTGAAAGCTCCCTGGAATCTTGGAATGATTTAAGGACACAATTTTTAACGACGTTTACCACATTTTTGCGAAAAAAGCGGGCCGAGGTCTCGCCTCAAACGCGGACACAACACGCTAATGAAAGCGTTGTTGTGTTTGCCGAAGAGATGAAGAGGCTTTTCCGGCGTGCTGGCCCTTGCATGGCGTAAGAAAAGAAGTTGCGCTTCTTCATGCGCAATGTGAAGGAAGAACGTACTGCTGGACTTATCCGCAATGCGCCCAAAAGCGTCACCGAATTCATGACCAAAGCCAGTACAATTGAAAACGCCCTCGAAATGCGTGTTAAGCAGTACGATGCAAATTTGTCTGCACGACCAATGCGAACTACGTCGACAGCATCCGGATTCCCGCAGATAGCCTCCGCGATACTATCCGCGCAATAGTGAGGGAGGAGCTGCGGAAACGTCTCCCAAAGTTGCCGCAACCACAAGTCTCTTCTCTTACCGACGTCATTAAAGAATAAGTGCAAAAAGCGCTGGGAACTTCAAACACACTAGAAGCACCCCGTGAGCCGCAAGCGATGGCCTACGTGGCTGCTGTCTGTCGCCCTGGCCCACCTGGGCCCTATCGTCACGAGTCTCCGTACCGTCGTCCCCGGTTGCCTGCCCGACCACCTACGGTGCAACCCCCTGCCCCGAGGAGGACCGACGTGTAGCGAACGCCAGATAATCGTCCGCTGTGTTACCACTGCGGAGAGGCCAACCACTTCTACCGCCACTGCCCCTACAAGAGGCTCAGTTTGCGAGGCTTCTCCGTCGACGCTGCACGCCCCCAACCCGGCCAGCGCCCTACTAAAATCGAAGATTACCAGTCCAACAGAAACCAAGGTCCAGTGCGCTACAACCGCTCGCCGTCACCCTACCCATACCAATCCCCAGCCGTCGAAGCTATGCAGAGTTTACGCGTGGGAGTTCCCCCAAGCCCACGTAGGGGACACTAAAAGCAGCCACTTTGGAGGTAAAGTTGCACGACGGCAGAAAAAATGAAAAGTCTCCAACGACGCTACCACTCATTCACGACACGTGCTCAGCACTACGACCCGATCTCACCCAGACGTGACTCCTGAACACGATGACGCCACGAACCGACGCATACTCGAAATGGCAAAGCCTGCTGCTGAGAAGACGACGACAATGACGTCGCATAGTGCCCTACCGTCTCCACGCACAAGAAGCGATACGACACCCCGACGCACTCGACACTCGAGGAAAGGGATGACCGATGCCCAGTTATCCATTGACGGCCTTGACGTAGTCGCCCTCATCAACACCGGAGCCGACTACTCATTAATGAGCGGGTAATTCGCGTCCAAGCAGAAGATAGTTATGACAAGATGGGATGGTCCGCACATACGAACAGCAGGAGGTCATCTCGTGATGACAAGTGAAACGTGCACATCGCGCGTCAACATAGACGGCACAACATACCCTGCGGCGTTCGTCATTTTGCCTAACTGCTCCCATGACGTGATTCTTGGAATGGACTTCTTGATGGAAAACGGTGCATTAATTGATCTTGAAACAAGGTCGATAACGTTTGCATCCGATCACTCCACGACGCGGTACCAAATATGAACACCATGTTGCTGTAACAATCGAAGACGATCACATCACCATGCCACCTCATGCAAGCTTGATGATAACCGTCTACTGTGAGGATACTGCTCCTGACATCGAAGCTGTGGTAGAGAGTGACCAAAGTTTGCTCCTCGACCATTTTGTCTCCGTCGCAAGAGCAATATTGCTCTTTAAAGAGCCCAAATCCAGAGTTTTGGTCAATAATTTCACAGATGAGTACCAGGATCTAAACAAGGGCACCGCAAATGCGTTCCTTGAAGAAACGCAAGAAACAAGTCAAGTGATCGCGGTAGCTCGCTTTGAACGCACACGCGCAGAAGGTTTCACGCAGCAGCATCCTTTCGACGTGAGTCCAGCGCTGCTGCAAGAAAACCGGGGCAAATTATTGGATTTGCGGCGTCACTACACCCAGTGTTTTTCGTCAACTCAAAATTACTTCAATCACCCTTAGCGAAGCACCGAATTTTAACCGAAGATGGAGCACGACCTACCCGACAGTCACCGTACCGCGTCTCTTGAAATAAGCGCGAGCCATCCGGACTCAAGTCGAGACACGCAGGCGACGACAGTATAGAGCCATCAAACAGTCCGTTGGCCGCGCAGGTCGTACTCGTAAAGAAGAAAGACGGCACACTAAGGTTCTGGGTTGACTACCAGTGATTGAACAGGGTCACCAGAAAGGACATGTACCCCCTGCCATGAATCGACGACCCCCTCGACCACCTCTGCCATGCGAAGTACTTATCATCGATGAATCCGAAGACCGGCTACTGCCAAACTGAAATGGACGAGAGCGAACGACAGAAGACTGCATTTATAACCCCGTACGGTCTATACAAGTTCAAGGTAATGGCGTTTTGGCTGTGCACGGCGCCCGCAACGTTTCAAAGGGTTATGGACACTGTGCTAGCTGGCCTAAAGTGGTACACCTGCCTCGTATACCTTGACGACGTTGTACCATTGTACCAGCCGCATTTTACCAACCGTTGGGTTGTTTTTCGCTCTCTAGAAAAGTCAGGGTAAGGCGTTGGTGGGGTCTGTCTCTGAAGGCGAATATGTTGGGTTATGCCCTTAACGTGACAAGCAGTTGACTGTCTTTGTGCAGCTTCATAGCCTGGGGTGTAAAAGCGCTGGCTTGTCTGTGGGCGTATTCGTTGCCCTCCATGTAAGCGTGAGCGGGCTTCAAGATGACTTGAATTCAACCGGTTGGGGAATATTATTTTATCCCAAGCAATGCACCTCGGGACACCCACCCTGACTGGTAGTTCCAGTAGTATTGTTGGGAATCGGTGACTACCGCTGGAACGCCTGGATGAGTGATATCCAAGGTGATGACTGCCTCTTTTTCTGTGGGTATGCCTTCGGTTTCAAGAGAGGCACACGCAAGGAGGTTGGTTCTGGAGGTAGGCACGGTGATTGCGTATTGCTACCCTCGATTTCGGGAGGCATGTGTGTAGATAACTACCTGATCCCCGCCCACGATGGTGTTGACCGCTTGAGCTTGTGCTTTTCGGTGACCCTCGTCGTGTGAAGGTTTCTTATGTCTACGCAAAGTACGCCCCTTTAGTTCTTGTCGCCAACAATCCAGGAGTACATTACATAGTGTGACGTTTTGTGCTGCCAGACCAATGTGGTGAATAATGCGATGACCCACTTCCGGCCTGCTTAATCGGAGGTTCTGGTAAATAAGATGGCCCTCTATCAGCCCTTCCCCCGTGTAGCCCCCACGCACTCATCAGAACACTAATAGCCTGCTCAACCGCCATTGTATACATTATATCAAGCATCTTGATGTCCTCCTTGCCGAGAAGACAGAGGGGTGACTTAAGTAATTCTCGAGAGTATAAAAGCTAGAAATTATCGAAAGGTATCGTCTTCCTTGAGGCCTCGCTTCTTGGTGGAAACTCACCTGACCATTTGTATGATTCGAATGGTGCAGTGTTTGAGGCGCTGGAAGGATACATCACTCTTGGTGCTGGCTTGGAGATGTAAGGCAAAGATCGTGATGGTGGGGCTTGGAATGATCGCGTGGCAATCATGGAGTACTTGAATGTCTTCCTTGATATGGCGTTTCGTGGAGGGGTAGAGGACAAGGATTTCTGATTTTTGTGGTGAACACTGCAGGCCGCAAGCTTCAGTACATTCGCTTACTGGAATTCAGAGGCCATGCGTTGATGTTACACTTTTTTTTGGCAGCTCATTGAGCATTCGCAAGGCGCGCACTCGGCCACTACGCGTGCCGTGGGCGGAGCGCACAGCGCCGCGAAAGGTCGCATGGCCTCACCACGTGGCATTCAGCGAGAATGCAGGAGGTAAACACGCAGTGGTGTTTACGGAGTGCACCATCTGTCCTCCCCGTTTCCGCGGGGGCTTTCAGGTCAATTCGGTAAGACAGCGTGCTATAACTTTGTTAATCTATTAGTTCCAGGTTCGATTCCTGGCGGTGCCAGTACCTTTTTTATATGTTCGCGGGAGTGTCCTTTTGACACCAATGGCGGCAAAATAACACTTAGTGGGCAGAGGTAAAAAGCTTTGCTTTAAAAGCATTCGGCGAGCTGCAACAACGCCTGCAAAACCCGCCCGTGCTCGGTCATTTCGTGTAAAAGGCGAAACGAAAATGGCCATGGACGCCAGCGATATAGGTTTGGGTGCCGTTTTCGTGAAAAAGCAAAGTGGTGGCGAGAAGGTAATCGGCTATACATGCCGTGGTCTGTCGAAGGAGGAGAAAAACTACTCTGCCTCCGAAAAAGAGTGTCTGGCTATCATACGAGCCATCCCCGCAGGGGCCACCTTGTGTACTCAAGGTGTTTTGGTGAGTAGCGCCACCACGGTCCCGAGCTCCGCAGAGGTGCCTACTGCTGTAGGCACTTAGTGTTTTGCAACACTACGGACCCAAGCACATGTGGGTTGGACCCACCCACGTCACGGCTGTGCGTGGCTTTGCCGTGTCCGGGGAAAAGGGGAACCTGGTGGCTGAGCCAAAGTTGGGGTTGTTTTGGACCTTTACGGCCCCCCAGCAGCGGCAACACTTCACTTTGGCCCCCGCTTCTCGCAGACGGTACACCTGGTCTGACCCGCTCGGTGGGAATCAGCCAGTCGCCTTTTCCTCTCTTTCTCTCCACTCTTTCACTTTCCTATCTCCTCTCCTACCCCTGTCCTGTCATCTCCTTCCTTCCTGATTTCTACAATTTTCCTGGCGGCAAGGGTTAACCCTGTGCAAGGATATCTACCTTGGTACCATGTATAGGGTTATAGCGGCAGGGTAACGGTTAGCGTGTACTTTAATGTCACGTTCCCTTGTTGGGCTCGGTGGTGGGCGACCGGCTCTGCCGCCGAATTGATTCCATGCTCATATGGCTTTTTCTATCACCCACCAAAAACCTGATCGGCCTTCGAAAAGGGGCCGCACCGAGGTAACACAATTGAAACCAGTCTCCCAAAGTGAAACTTTCACAAAATACCTTGTCATCCACTACGAAGACGAAAATGCACCTCTTTCCAAAAATATGTCTTCCTCATTGCAAAGTGCCTTGAAAGCGTTGTCGGCCGGGATTACCAAGCAAAGAAACTAGCCTCCGGTCATCTGCTGGTAGAAGTGCAACGAAAGAACCAAAGTCAGAACCTACTAAAACAGAACACCCTGGCTGAACTCGCAGTAACGGTCACTCCACATCGTAGCCTGAATACAACGCAGGGCGTGATCTCTGAGAGGGAACTGCTTCACGAGACAGATGAGGATTTGCGTGAGGGACTGAGGGACCAGGGCGTCACGGCTGTGTGGCGAATCACCATGCGTCGCGCAGGTGAGGAAATTCGAACTAAGCATGTTGTTCTGACCTTCAACCGTCCAACGCTTCCTGAATCCGTCCATGATGCCTTCATATCCTGTCCAGTACGCCCTTACATACCTAGTCCTCGAAAGTGTGTCAAGTGCCAGAAGTATGGCCACGGAACTCAGTCTTGTTGTGGCCGACCCACCTGTGCTCACTGCGCACGTGCTGACCACACCAGTGATGAGTGCAAAAAAGAACAAGTGAAATGAGTAAACTGCGGTGAACCACACGCTGCGTACTCGCATGCATGTCCCGCTGTTTGAAAAAGAAAAAGAGATAATCCAACTCAAAGTTACCGAAAGCCTAACCTTTGCACAAGCACGCCTGAAGCATGCCCTGCTTTCAGGCAGAAGTTACGCAGACACTGCTCGCCGGGGAGTGGAGCGTCGTCTGGTGGATGCGGGCACCGAGTGCAACCTGGTCCCTCCACAGCCCCCCGTTCAGCAGCAGAAAGTTGCTCCCGTGGCTTCTGCTGCTACACCCTCCTCCAGTGCTGTGCCTAAGGCCCCCAGTGCGAGCTCCAGTGCTGCGACTAAGGCCTCCAGCACGAGCTCTGCTGCTGTGCCTAAGGCCTCAAGCACGAGCTCAGTCCAGATGAGTGATCTGGCTCCATCTCGGGCATCTGCAAAACAGCAGAAGGCTGCTCCTGCGGTCACTGCTGTTGCAGCAATGTCCAGTGCTGTGGCTGCGGCCTCTAGCACAAACAGTGTCTCCACTGACACTTCTCCTTCAGAAACCTTGGATGAGGCCATGGATGCCTCTCCAAGCACACCGGCTTCTGAAACACAACCGGAGCGCCGCAGCTCCACTGGTCGGGGTAAATCAAACAAACCGAAGTGGTCCAAGATCACTACACCGGGACCTAACTCGGCGACCTAGGTAAACTACTTAAAGGGCCCCAAAAACAAAACTCCCTCACTAATGACCCTTTTATTGGAAAAAGAATATCTCATGATCTGTATTTCTCTTCTCTTGGTGTTTATGGCTGCTGAAAGTGTTATCCAGTGGAATTGTAGGGGGCTGTTGAACAACCTTGACGATATATATGACACACTCTCAAATCACAAACCAAACATACTGTACCTCCAAGAAACACAGCTACGCCCAGTTCAGACAAACTTTTTAACACAATACACTATATTTCGTAAAGACATACTGAAATACCACCATCCGTCTGGTGGTGTGGCAATAATAGTACAAAAATCTGTTGCCTGTCAACACCTGCAGCTACCAACTTCACTTGAAGCAGTTGCCGTACGAGCCATAATTTTTGATAGACTAATAACAGTGTGTTCTCTTAACATTCCACCGGACTATCATCTATCCAGCGTCGAATTCGAAAACCTCACCAATGAGCTACCTGAACCCTACCTAATTATTGGGGATTTTAATGCCCACAACCCTTTCTGGGGATCTGCGCGAGCTGATGCGTGAGGGCGGCTAATTGAAAAGTTCATCACATCATCCGGCAGTTGCATCTTTAATAAGAAACATCCAACATACTACAACACGGCCTAAAACACATATTCTGCAATAGACCTGGCAATTGGCTCCGCAATTTTACTGCCCCCCTGTGAGTGAAAGTAATTAACAACCCTTTGGCAGCGACCATTTCCCTGTGAAACTACTAGCTACAAGCAATAACTACCAAGACACCGATTCGCCTCGAACTTTTAAACAACCTGCAGCTGACTGGAAAACATTCAAAGAACTTTCCAGGCTAACCCCTTCACTAATAAGTCCCTTAGATGTTGAAGCAGCCAGCTCACTTATTACGGCCCACATTCTTGACTGTGCTCAAAAGAGCATTCCAGAGACCACTCCTAAAACCCTCCCCAGACCTAGACCATGGTGGGAATGAGGAGTGCAAGCGTGCACGTTCCGAACAGAATAAAGCATGGGCACTCTTACGCCGCTATCCTACGGCAGACAACCTGCCTAAGTTCAAACGGGCAAAAGCCAAAGGAAAGCGGACACGGCGCTTAGCAAAAAACGAAAGTTTGACAAGGTTTATATCGTCTATAAACTCTTAAACAGACTCTCGCAAAGTATGGACTAGGATAAAGAAACAAAAAGGCTACAATACGAACCCTACTCCCCTTGTAAATAGTGTCGGTAACACAATAAAAGACCAAGCAGATGCTCTCGGCAAACATTTTGAAAACGTATTCAGTTCCTCTCATTACACACCAAACATTCTTACAGCACAAGAAAGCAGCTGAGCGACAGCCCCTTTGTGTGAACAAACGCTCAAATGAAGGATCCAATGCACCATTTACGATGCCCGAACTAATTACTGAATTGTCCACCCGTGGTAAGTCAGCCCCTGGAGCTGACAGAATCAGCTATGAGATAATCAGGCACTTACACAGTGACACACTTTACACAATACTCTCTCTCTTTAACAAAATATATGCAGAAAGGCCGCTTTCCGAAAGCATGGAAAGAGGCAATCGTTGTACCTCTTCTAAAAGAGGGGAAAGAACCGTCCTTTGCTGCTAGTTACTGGCTTATTGCCCTGACCAGCTGTTTGTGTAAGCTCCTTGAAAAAATGATAAACCGGCGACTTTTTTTACTTTCTGGAGTTTCATGGTGTTCTAGACAAAAATCAGGCAGGGTTTAGGTCTGGGAGATCAACTACAGACAATCTGGTTTCGTTTGAATCGTATGTTAAAGACGCTTTTGTCCTTAAACAGCACTGCTTCTCTGTATTCTTTGATATGGAGAAAGCCTACGATAGAACGTGGCGATATGGCATTCTATTGGACTTGCAGTCGTTTGGCCTTAGTGGCAATATACTCAATGTTATTCAAGACTATTTGTCTGATCGCACATTTCGTGTCCATGTGGGGACTGCCCTGTCTAGAACATTTGTTCAAGAAAATGGCGTACCCCAGGGAGGAGTGCTGAGCTGTGCACTGTTCATTGTTAAAATGAGTTCTCTTAAAACTGTGCTGCCTCGGACTGTTTCATACTCTGCCTACGTTGACGATATCCAAGTTAGCTTTAAATCCTGTAATCTGACGATATGTGAACGTCAAATACAATTAAGTGTCAACAGGCTGGTTACATGGGCTGAAAGAAATGGTTTTAAGTTTAACGCTGATAAAAGGGCTGTTGTTGTCTTTTCTAGGATACGCGGTGTACAGCCTCTTCCTTGTATCCGTTAGGAGGTCAGCCCATACCAGTGAAAAAGAAACACAGGTTTCTAGGTATTTTGCTCGACCACAAGCTCACATTCATACCACACATTAAATTACTAAAAGTAAAATGCCTGAAAACAATGAACATTTTAAGATACTATCTCATCAGTCCTGGGGTACGGATACAAAATGTCTGCTAGCACTTCCTAATAGTGTCGTTAGGTCAAGAATATACTACGCCTGCATTGCATACCAGTCTGCAACCAAAACAGCACTCAAAATGTTTGACCCAGTATACAACTTGGGGCTTCGGTTGGCCACAGGGGCATATCGAACAAGTCCTATTCCATCCCTTCATGTCGAATCAAACCAGTGGTCTCTAGGGTACCAGCGCGCCTACACTGCTCTGATGTATGCCGCAAAGATGACTTTCTTTGAAGGAACACCCTCTGAATACCATAGTGAAAAATAACACAAACTGATCATCTCTTTGAAAACCGACCATCCATAGCTCCACCTTTCCCACTGGCAGTTTCACACCTCGTCAGCGAGTTCCAAGTTCCTCTCACTGATGTCTACTGTACCTCAGTTTATGATTTGGTCGCTCCGTGGGACACTTTCCCAATTCACTGTGACATGTCCTTTAGAGAAATACATAAGAAAAATGTACCAAACTTTGTCATCACTCAGCATTTTTTGTTCCTCCAAGACAAATACAAGGCAGCTGAATTTTACACAGATGCCTCAAAAACTACCACAGCCGTATCCTGTGCTGCAAATGGCCCCCTACTTAATGTGTCAAAAACTATGAACACGAACACAAGTATATTCACTGCAGAGGCGTACGGTATACTACTGGCTTTAAACCACATTCTTCAAAACAAAATTAAGAACTCAGTGATATACACGGACTCTCTGAGTGTCGTCTCAAATCTTTCATCTCGGAAGGTCAGTAGAAACCCCACTTTTAATTGTGTTTTAAGAGCTCTCTACTCGGCTTATGGCCTGAAACTCGTTGTCCTAGTCTGCTGGGTTCCTGGCCACTGCGGCATTGCTGGACATGAAGCTGCTGACCGTAGTGCTGCAGCTGCCGCCCTTCGAAGCAGCATAGACGTAAACGAGGTCCCATATCAAGATCTGAAACCTTTTGTAAGAAGGAAGCTGCTGGACCACTGGCAGCAGCAATGGGACAGAGAAGTAGAGAATAAACTACATCTCGTTAAGTCCAAAATAGAAAAGCCCCCTGCTGAAAAACATGACAGATTTGTAGAGGTAGCATTATGCAGATGAAGAATTGGCCACACACACATCACACACTCATACGTTTTAACAGACGCAAACAAGCCACAGTGCCATCAATGTGGGGGTCAGCTTTCTGTCCTTCATATACTTATTGAGTGTGACATGTGCATCACTGAAAGGAAACGTCATTTTAATGAAGCTTACACATATAACATTATTTGCACCCTTCACTATTTTTATCAGACCATCCAATGTTCCCATACAAAAAAGTTTTTGTTACCTAGCAGATGTAGACTTTTTAAAATACATATCATATAGACCATAACCTCACCTCTGTTCATTATGTGTTTTAAAACAGTGGTGGAACCTGAGACTTTAAACCTTAGGTGCTTACACTCACTGTTTTACTATGACCCTATACACTATTTATCTTAGTATACTCACTATGCTTTAATTATGACCCTATACACCAACCCCCTGAGTAAAGCTTTTTAAACTAGTGCCTCCTTTACAAATCTTTCTAATCTCTTTCATCATTGTCATGGCGCTCTTTGCCTTTGTCGGCCTTGCGCCATCAAACCCGAAATCATCATCATCATCATACGAGCCATTTCAAAATGTCGCCCATACGTGTATAGTAGACCGTTCAAGGTTTTGACAGACCACCATGCGCTGTGTTGGCTCCCCAATTTGACGAACCCAACTGGCCGTATTGCGTGGTGGAGATTGCGCCTGCAAGAATTCGACGTTACAGTAGTCAATAAATCCTGGAGGAAACACTCCGACGCGAACTGCCTGTCTCGCGCCCCCGTCGACTCAATATCGCAAGACTGTGACAAAGACAGCGCATTCTTCGGAATCGTGACGGAGAGCGACCTAGTCACCCAGCAGCGTGCCGAACCCCCGTTACGCGTAATGATCCACTACCTCGAAGGACAAAACTTCGCCGTGCCCAGGGCCTTCAAACGGAACGTAACAGCATTGGGCCTGAAAAACTCCGTCCTCGTGAAAAATTTCAGCCTCAGAACAAGAACGAATTATCTTCTTGTCATCCCTACAGACCTTCGTGACAAAATTTTGGAGGGGTGACACGACGACTCGTCTTCCGGACATCTCGGCAGAGCTCGCAGAATTGGAAAAATCAAGACGAAGTACTACTGGCACCACATTGCATCCGACGTCACCCATTATGTCCGAAGCTGCCATGGCTGCGGAACTTATGCAATGAATCTTACGCTACAGCACACGGATCATCGAAGAACGACGGCGCACCACCCCGAAAAGAACGGACTAACTGAACGTCTCAACAAGGCGATTGCGAATATGCTGCGCTTGTATGTAGACGTTGAACATAAGACTTCGGAAGAAGTCATCTCGTATATCACGTTTGCGTACACTACAGCGACGCAAGAAACTACGCAGATGATACCATTCGAGCTTGTCTACTGAAGACGGCCGACTACGAGCTCGACGCCATGCTTCCGCACGTAGAAGACGATGACCTCAACGCGGACGTCCTAGGATACCTTCAACGTAGAGGTGGCCCGCGAGCTCGCTCGAGTTCGTATAACGGACCAGCAGCTGGTGGATGCCGGACGCTATATTCTTCGACACGGACACGCCGAGTACCACCCTGCGGATCGTTTGTGCGTTTGGATTATCAGTCGAAGACGCTGACTAAGCGAGACGCTTCTGCAAAGGTATTTCAGACCCTGCCAAATTTTACAACGTGTTGGCAAACTTAGCTATGAGGTGATCCCGATGGTTATTCCGGAACATCACAATGACGCATGCGGCCCGAAGTCGCTCACGTGGTTGGCTTAAAACCTTTGTACGCACGATGACAGACTTCTATTTTTTTTGGTCGGACTGTCTCATCTGTTATTATCCGGTCGATGCACTCCCACAGGGGGGGGGGGAAGGGTAATGCCACAAACTATGCATTGGGTTTGTATTTTTTTGTTGTGCATCTACCGCCCGGCTGCGCTGGTCTGTGTTGTCTCTGTGCCAAGGCAAGCAAGCGCTCCATTCTTTCTTTCGGTGGCGCATGTGTTATCTTTTATGATAGGGAGAGCATTCCGATATATTGTGAACAGCCAAAAATAATCCTTTAGGACTTACAATGTTCTAGATGTGAATCGACGGTTCGGGAACCACGCGCGCCGAAAGATAAAAAGCCTGCAGTGGAGACGCCGAGGTATTCGAATCGTAGACGCTCGCTTTCGCACTAAACTTTGTTGACTGCTGCTTCGCCACCTGTGTACTTTTTGAGTTCTTAGGCGAGCACAAGTTCGCTCCAATAAACTCGTTTTTGCTTGAAGGCGACTGTGCCATCTTTGACCTCGTGATAACATCACGGAAGCTAAGGGACCTTATTTGCTCAATTCTTGATAAAAAATCGCACAATGACTGGGCATTAGTGGTGAAAGATGTAACAAATTTTATTCGTGGATGGCAGCTCCAAAAAAGGAGTATTTAAATGCATCATTGGTAAATTTATTATATAATAGAGTATTTGTATGTTTGTGGCGATGGGCATTAGTGGTGAAAGGGGTTAACAAATTTCATTCGGGGATGACAGCTGCAAAAAAGAAGTATTTAAACGCATCACTGGAAAATTTACAATATAATCGAGTATTTGTATATTTGTGGAGGGTAGCTCATGTTTCCGTATATTCAACGTACTTTGAAACGTCTCTTTTGTAATAAATATATCAGAGTTAAAAAACAAATATTAAACGAGCGTGCTTCGCCCGAGTTTTGAGCGAGGAAAGCCCAGAAACATCTAGAAATGTAGTGGTTGAATCAGCAAGTTTAAATTTGTTATGTATGAATCTTATGGCCTAGTTTGTACCCTTTCTATATCCTTTATGTTTGTCACGGTTTGAGGGAACCATACAGTATTTCCATATACAAGGATTGGCCTAATGAATGTTTTCTAGGCTAGTAGTTTTGTTGAGGTGGGTTCTAGATGGTGCGATTTGAGAATAAAAATTAATTTTGCATGGCAGAACAAGTAACATTAACAATGTGAGCGCCCACATTAGATGTGATGCTATTGCTAAGCTTAGATATTTATGTATTTGTACATTTATGACTCTGTACGCAGAATTTTTTACGTTGGTTGTCATCTGTCAATGCGAGCACCATTCGGCAGTAGTCCTAAGAGACTTGCTTAGAGGGAAGTTATTTTGTTCATTGTTAATTTCTCCATCAATATTACAGTATTCTGCAAATTACTTTACTTTACAATCTATAATATTAGGTATGTCATTTATAAAAACGAGAAATAACACGGGTCCAAGCACGGAGCCCTGGGGCACTCGTGATGTCACTGGTGTTGGGTCAGATGTAAAATGTTCGAAAATAAGAGACTGGGATCTATTAAACCTGAAATCTCAAACCCAAGCAATAATTTCTCCGTCTCTGTTAAGGCTTCTTAATTTATTCGTTAGCTTTGTATGGCAACGCAATCAAATGCTTTGGATAGGTCGAGTAGTGTTATGTTGTTTTGGCGGTGATTGGTAATGCCTAGCTCGACGTCGTTTGTTACTTCGGTTAACTGTGGTATGGTGGATAAACCCCGGCAAAAACCGTGCTCGTTATTGAACAGAATGCCTCCTTGTTCAAGAAAATGGGTAAATGTTTTAGAATGACAGTGTTCGAGTGCTTTACATGCCGTGCTGGCGAGCGATATTTGTCTAAAATTTGATTCAATGGTTATATCGCCTGATTTATCGATCTGAATAATATTCGCTGTTTTTCAGTCTTAGGGTAGTTTGGATGTTGAGAGGGATTTCCGACTAAATAAGGCACAGGTATCTGTTGCACCACTTTGCGTATCTTTTAATTATTTGATTTAAAATATTCTTTCAGACCACATGCATTTTCGCTGTCTAGGCCAAGCAGAAGATCGTGAATACTGGTGTCTGTGATGAAGAGCGGCTCGATGTGGAACCAGCCCGCGGATCTAAGTCTGGCATGACACTATTATCTTTAGTGACGGCAGAACGTATGAATAATTGTATCTGTTGGCTTTATCTTTTGTTTTCACTGGAGAAAAGCTTACTTGTGAGTGTTTCTGTTAAAAATTTTTGTTTAAAATTTTTTGTTGCAAGCACTAGCCTAGAAGGGTTATCTGGGTTGGTCCGTGCTGCCTTGTTTGCCTTCCGAATCCTTTTGAAATGGTGTTTTGCATGGATTACTTCACGTGTAATTCATCGGTATTTTAAGGATTTTTTAACCGCACAGGAATAAAAAGACTTGCACAGTGCGACACTTTGGCTTTTAAACGCAACCATTCTCTGTTTACATCAGACAAGGGATCTGAGGCAGATTCCGAAAACACTGGGAATTCATGAGCCAAGTTGGTCTGTATGGAAGCGACATTCGCTTTGTCCAAATTGATTATGGTTTGCGCTACCGTTGCACCGGTATTGAGCAATCCAGTGTTAACACACACATCAGTATTCGGTGCTCTGATATTCCTTTTAATATTTCAACCTGCGTTTCTTCTAGAAGAAAGATATTACTGGACAAGATTAGGTCTAGTACACTGCGACACTCGCCGTGCACCCTTGTGGGGCATTTCATAATTTGGCGCAGGTAAACCTTAGCAACATATCGATAACTGCTTCTGAAGCCTTCGTCGTGTACTGCGTGGTAGCCCCGTTAAGTTTGGGAAGGTTGACATCACCCGTAAGACTAACGCGGTACTTTCGAGCATTTTGCTGCAAATATTCGTCTATGGCGGTTATGCAATCGTGCCCCTATCTGGCCCTTGATCGGCTATTCACGCAGGATTTTTACATAGCTCCTTTATCGCTGAAGCTTCTTCTATATAAGACACCTGTGCGTTCGAAACTCGAATACACCGCCTCGGTTTGAGATCCCGGCCACGATCAACTTTTAAACACCTTAGAATCATTTCATAATCGCATCGCCTGCTTCATACTATCCGGCTATTATCATACTGCCAGCGTATTCTCTATGGAGCTTTCTCTAGGCTTGCCTGTTCTTTCGTTAGGTAGAAAATTGCCTGGCCTCAGTTTATTTCACACACGTTAGTATCACAACCCAAGTGTGAAACACGAACTTCTTTTGCACACGCACACTTATCTGCGCGTACTGACCACGCAAAGTTTACATTTCCTTCGCACGCACGAATTTGTTCTATCACTCCTTTTTTGTAAATTGTCTAAAGAATGGAATGACCAGTCATGATAAATTTAATCAATCAAAAAATAAATTTATAATATCACGAAATGATACATAAAGGTTAGATACAGAAAAAGGCCCCAAGGTCTGAGACTGTAGCGGGACCTCCTGTACAGAATACATTAAAATACACTGAATAATACAGCAAATAAAAAAAGAGATGTGTAAACGAATGATGTAAACCTGAGTCAAAAAGGTAAAATACATTGTACCAATAACTATGCGCAATCAACTTGGAAAATAAAAACGCTGAAAAACAAAGCACCAGAAAAATCTTGGTTACGTCCAAGGCGGGAACATAAGGCCGCAATTTAATTCTTTTTAAATTTATGGAATGTGTTCAAAGACATAAAGGCGGTGGCATAAAATTCTATAGACCTATAGACGTGAAGTGCGCTATCTGTTTTCAGTAGTTATATTTACTTTCTTTAGATTGAGATTGTGCCTAAAAGCAAACCCAGTGGTGTGAGTATTGACAAGACTAGCCGCCTAAAAAGAGATACCACGCAAACTCATGCGAAGCATGGTAGACGAAAAATACCTCTGTTATAACGCACCAGTTTGCACACAGAGAAAATAATATTTAATTAAGCAATGAATGAGTAATCCCGCTATACGTGCTTGATGAGAAAATTCGAATAGCTTCATTTTGTATTATATGTAAAAGGTGAAGATGAGTGTCGTATGTATTGATCGAGCATGAGATGCCGTACGTAATATGTGGATGAATAAATGAGTTGTATAGTTATATGAGCGTTGAATGACGGAAACAAGATCCGGCTTTATTAAGGATGTGCTTCCTCCTGTACTAAGGAATATGATGATCATACTTCAAGTTGGAATAAAGTAGGACGCCTAAAAGTAAAAGTATTCTCTAGCGAAAACTAGCTGTTTGTCAACGGTAACAGATTGTGTGGATGGTCTGGCCCTTTGGTGGGAGTGGAAGACAACACATTTTGTTTTAGAAGCAATTATTGTTAACCCATTAAGATTACGCCACTGTAACACGGTGTGAAGATCTACATTTAGTTTACCCATTAGTGATGAAACAGTACTGTCATAGTTGTAGAGAGTGATATCTTCTGCACAGAGAGGACATTTTGATAAGAAAAGGTCATGCGGTAAATTATTTTTGCATAAAAAATCTAGTGACGCCAATATGCTACCTTGGGGTACGCCAATGTTAGTTGTTCTAGTATGCGAGTAGAAGTCAGCAAGGGAAGCAGTCTGAATTTTATCATGTAAGTAATTTTTTTTTCAGTAACAAAGGTGGACCACAAACTCCAAGCAATTCGACTTTAGTAAAAATAATAGAGTGATTTATAGTATGAAATGCTTTACACAGGCCGATAAAAAGTGAACCAGTGTAGCAGCCTTCGTCATAAATTATTTTGGCTTGTCGGTAAGGGACACGAGGGCTACATCAGTGGAATAACCAGGGCAGAAAACAAATTGGCATTACCAAAGGATATTAAATTTATTTAAATAGTTTGTAAGACGAGTTACAATTTGTTTTTCAAATATTGTGCAAAAAAATTATAATATGCATAAGAACCTGTAGCTAGGGAGCAATCAAACATCACCTTTCTTAAAGACTGGAATAATATTACTTCGCTTAAGTTCCTCCGGAAACACATCATTTTCAAACATTAGAATAAATAAAGGGGAAAGTTCCTCTGAAATAAGATGAGCGACCCCTTGTATTTGGCTGGGTTGAAATTGCCTAGCCCGGAGTTGGTTAGCTTTCCGTTGTGTATAGTATTAAAGATTTCATGGGTGTGTTCTAGGGGAATGAAAGAACGAGTGTGGTAGCCGCGCGTCGTTAAGCTCATACCTAAAAATGTCACTTTGATCATGACTGAAAAAAAATTTGCAGAAAGCGTTATTCATAAAAATGGGGTGAGCATACTTGATACCATTATGCGGTATGTTGTAAACGTGATCGTGACGCATGCGTCTATTTAAGGAACAGTTGATAATTTCCCATTTTTGCTTGAATTATGGCCAGCTGCGGTCATGGTATGTTCGTATCACTTTCTTTTGGCGGTTTTTAGTTGTGCAGAAATGTTGGTAGCTAGTTTTTTATACCGATCCGGTGTGTCAACGTTGAAAGGCTGTTTTTTTTTTGTAAAGACTATCTCGCCAGCCAATGTCCGATAGTAGTGTATCGGTCATACAAAGAAAATGTGCAAATGGAAATTGCTTTTTACATTTTCAGGTACACGAGTTAGAAAGCGTTCACCAAGAAATTATCAATAAAAACATTGATAGGCTTCCTGCGTGTCACCTGTGTGCAAAACTTCATGCCAATCTACTTTTGCAATCGCTTCAACAAACTTTTCTTTGTTCAAGAAACTTTTTACAACAGCAAAAGAACCTTTGGCCTGAGTACTGATAAATTTGATAAAAATGGGGCCATGATCAGTAATATTGATCTAATCAACACCAGTGAGAGGCGGAATAAGTAGATTAGACAAGGCGTGGTCAATAAGAGAAATACTTCCGGTACTGGATTGACGAGTTGCAATATTATCAAACATTCAAATGTGAAGCTGTAATTGTATTTGCATAGATATGTATCTGAAAAATGTGTAGTCAAGTACATTTTGTTAATGTAACCCAAGATAACTAGATTTGTGTTTCCAGCACACACTCTTCGATGATTTCTGAAAAGCTAAGTAAACTTCAGGAATAGATGTTGATGGGGAACAATAAATGCAGTCATAGATAAAGGATTTTCCATCAATAATTAGGAAATAAGGATCAAATTCAATAAAAATAGAATCACAGTTGGTCACCGAGATGTGTACTTGATAACTTCGCATATAAGACATAAGAAATAAATCTACACCACCGTGGTTACTTGTTAGTCTCTGACAAGATTGGGGTGAATAGGAAGTGAAGCAGTACAGGTCCTTATCCTCGTCTGATAGCCAAGATTCAGTATTTGCGACGAAAGAAAAATGGTTATCCAAGAATGACAGTAGATTACGAATTTCATCGGAATATTTTTGCAGATTTCTTGCGTTCAAGTGTTTAACATATTGAGAGTCGCTCTAAACCAGCGACCTTAATTCATTAGCCAAGAAAGAATGGGGATGTCTTAGGCAAGATAACGATCTATATAGGTTACGTCTGGTGCTATCACTTTTGGGTGATTTTTGACAGGTAGGTTTCTTTGTTGTCTCGGAGCACCCTACTGTCAGTGGTCTTCCTTGCCTTCATCTGGCAGTTGTTCGTTCATAGAACGATACATTTCTTTTCCTTCTTTAGAGTTGGTGCCTTAGCAATCAATGTCTTGTTACGTCGGTTAAGTGATTGTTAATGTATGCCGGGGTGTCTACACAATTAGCCCTTGCATGCTTGGCTACTGAACGCAAATTTATTGGTCAGGGAACAAAACCTAGCAAAGCTATTTTTCTGGTTTTCCGATCGCGTCGGGACCCGATGAAGAACGTCGATGTCAAAGGGTTCCAGAGGGAACTCGATCCTTTCGCCGATGGTTTGCATTGTTTCGACGCAATAGCTGCCCTGAGAGCAAGGAACACCCTTTGCTTCCACGTTTTTAACCTAAAGAACTGTTCGAGGTCAGCTACCTTTTCAGTCAGAGCCGAGTTTTCTGACTTCAGTGCCTTGTTGTCGGTGACCAATGAAGCGTTCTCACCTCGCGGACCTTCAACAAGCGAGTTCATATGCTCAAAGCTTAACAATAACTCATCAACGTGCTCCTTTAGCTCGAGAATATCAACGCCAGAAGTTTGCATTTTTAGAAAGAACCTCCCGAAAACAGCTTGCGCTGTTTACTCAGTTTCACCGTCTAGTCTTTGTTGCATGTGAGCAACCATCCTTGGAACCTCTGCGTTCTTGGGCATAGCGCAACGGCAACGACAAGAACAGTAAAAAGGGCTGCAATGACGGAAAAAAAAGACGAGAAATGCGATGTTCTCCGGCAATTAGACACTAACCTGCGCAGACAAAGACGAAAATTCAGGCGACTGTTTCGAGTGCTGTCACTTCTGCCAATGAAGCCTTGCACACGATGCTGGCTTGTTTTCAGCTTCCGTCGGTGAAGACAGTGCCTCCAGGCGGTGGCTGTCTATGGTAGACAGGATCTGGTGATCGCTGATAAGCCTGGTCGAAGCCCACACGTGCCGACGATAAACTCCTGTGGAAGGCCCCTGATGATTGCGCGGCAATATGCAAGGCTCCTGTACAAACAGCGGCCGGCAAAGGGTCTGCGCAGACCGAAAAGAAACTTCAGGCGACTGTTTCGAGTGCTGCCACACTGCCAATCATCTTTGAAAGCCTCAACACTTGTTAATTGCAACCCTTTCTAATACCCTCACGTTTAAAACTTTGAAGGTATTTTGAAGGTATTGAAATAAAGAAATAACAAAATACACGGTTGGCGTTACAACAAGTGGAAAACAGAGACATACTGCTTGAGCGTGCCTCAAGAACATGACAGGCTGCCGGGTGGTAACATTAATGAGCACATCAAAATAGCCTACATCGCTATAGTCATTTATTGAACCTATACGGCGTTTTACGGGTCTGTTACATAGAGGGGGGCTAAATATTGGAAATGACATAACGAGAATACAGACAGTAATACAGACCAAAAATCAGGCGTACATGGATGAAAAGAAAGTAAAACATACAGGCAGGTACACTTTTCGCGTAGTGAAGATTACTGCAGTTGACAACCTAAAAGAAGAGAGAGGAGAGATAGATAAACCCCATTCAAAGAAATGTGTATGTTCGTTAGTTCACTAAACAAAACACAAAATATAAAAAAACGATGAACAAACTCAGGGCATCCGCAATTTGACCTTTGGATTGCACGGCAGTGCCCTACATCCCAGGAACTTGCAGGGGCCGCCCGCGTAGTGAGAAGGGAAGTAATGCAAGTCTTTTACGAGCCTTCGAGGTCGATGGGCCACATAATACCTCGTCATAAAGATCATGCTACAAAGGACGAAGTACCAGAGTGGTGTTCCCCACTTGATGCGCTGAGTGTCCTATATTCTCCCCGAGAGGATTACCCAGGGCGAAAACGACGTACGCAGAACGAAGAAACAGCGCGGCACCGTTGCATAAAAGTGCTAAGCGAAGGATCACCAAGCTACCTTTAACAGAACGGGCATCTTAGAAAAAAAACCTAAAAAAAGCGGCCTTTCCTTGAGTCGAGGCATCCACAGCCATCCCCAGGGAGCCAGATTGGCTCTCGTGGGATGCTCCTGCCTGTGTATATACACACGATGTGTTCCGCAGACAAGGTCGTAATGGGAGGCCAGCAGCGACGAAAGGTTGTAAGACCACGCTGCAATGTTGGCAATATCTTCGGTCAAGTATGAGCCCAGCCAGTGTCGAAATTTCGGGTCTCTAATTCGTGTAGTATTGCGTCGGGTGTGCCTATATTTACCAGGCACGCAAAGAAAGAACGAGTACGTAAAACAATTGAAATTGACACTGAAATTAATAATTACGAAGAAACCAGACGCAGGGTACTGAACTTTTAGTTTAGGATTGCAACGGGAGGAAAATAGTTTTCAGAACGTATTCAATCTATGAAGTTTTTGAATGCTGAAGGATTAGAAGACGGGGCATGAGTGCACCAGTGGAAGTAATAATGAAAAAAAAGGAGGAATGGTATAGAAGAAGTCATGAAAATTGGCAAGTGGTGAAATTCTGCGCCTATATATAAAATGGGTAGTCCGCTAAGTCAATTAAATTGCTAACGCTGAGTGTTGATGTGTCGTTCCGATTAAAATATAACGCGGTTTGGAATACGCTTTACTAGATTAACCAGGTACTTTGGGTGGATGTTCCAATTGCATAGATGCCTATTTAAACTTGATACGGATTAAAATTCGTTTGCCATTTTCCGGACCCATTCAAGGAAACAGGTATACCGATCTTCTAACGAACTTACTGTGACACATCGGTTGTTAGTTTTACCTCACAGTTCAACCCGTCTGTTTTTCAGTAATAATAACGCAAACGTCGTGCTAGCTGTTGAACTCAGATAAATTTACTGAACCTAACAAGCATGAGAATGCTGTTATAGAGCGCTTCCGGATTACATGCATAAACTTGCATTTGCTAACACAATATTCGTCATCAAGCGTGACCACGATTTGTCTCTGGGGGTTAGGTCAGTTTGAATCACGCGTTGTTTACTGCTGGTTGTGGTGTGATGGGATATTCCCGCGAACCATTCATTTGGTTTGTTTATTTATGGTTTGTTTTTACTTCTCGGCTGGGCCAGGCTCGGTTACCTGTGTCCCAAGCGAAGCACATGTTCCCTTATTTATTTTTATGCCGCAAGGGACATCTCATTGTCTTAAGGAGATTGCTTCTCCAGAACGTCAAATGGGCTGGAGTGATCGGATTTGATCTACAGTGTTCTGGGTGTAAATCGACGTTTCGCAAAACACTCAAGCTGAAACATGAAATCCAGCAGAGCAGACGCCGCGGCATTCATTCCACTCTCCGACGCTGGCCGAGACACGTAAGTTTGCTGACTGCTGCTTCGCCGCATGTTCATATTTTGAGTTTTTAGTTAGCACAAGTTCGCTCAAATTACGTGCTCTTCCGTTAAGATGACTGCCTCACCTTTCGCTTTGTCACATCTGGTATGCCTGCGGAGTACATGCACCCTATGCCCTCGTCCAAGCGAGCCCAACTCGCTCCAGTCGTCGACAGCAAGGTCTTCAGTCAGAGATTGCACTGCTTCCGGATAACGAGAAGAAAGAAGACAACGTGAAAACCACCATGATCAACGCAGGCACCATGAACAGGGCTCCTCATCCTGCTCTCGTCCTGCAACAGCACCTGGAACCAGAATCATTTCGCGGATTCCCAGGAGAGGACCATAAGGACTCGGTAGAGAAAGTATAGCGCGTCCGCATCATTAGCAGGTGGGATGACGAAGAAACTTTCCGCCATGTTTTCTTCGAGTTAGAAGATGCCGCCCGAACTTGGTTTCAAACCACGAAAACTTCATTACCAACTGGGCGCTCTTTAAGAGCGAGTTCCTCAAAACATTTGCTCCGTCGTGCGGAAAGAACGAGCCACCCTTTTGTTGGAAACAGGCACGCAACAACCAAACGAAGGGGTCGCGGTCTTCGTTGAGGAGATGAAGCAACTATTTCGCCGCGCGGAGAGAGAAAGGAGGAAAGAAAAGAAGTTACGCTTCCTAATGCGCGGTGTAGAGGAGGAAGTGTTTACTTGACTGACCGCAACCCGCACGAAACCGTCGCCCAATTTCTGACCGAAGCCACTAGAATTGTGAACGTGCTCGAAATGCGTGTTAAGCAGTGTGACCGATACATTTAGGCCGCGGTGAAGGCGAACTACGTCGACAACATGCGGATTCTGTCTAGAAGCTTTCGCGAGACAATCCGCGCAGTATTGAGAGAAGACCTGCGGGAATCTCTACCCATGCCTCTTCAGCCCCAGGGCACTACCGTTACCGACGTGATCAGGAAAGAAGTGACACAAGCGTTGGGAACTTCTACGCCATGTAAATTACCCAGCGATGTACAAGCTATGACATACTCCGTGGCTGTTCGTCGACCCCGCTCTGCTCCCACACGGCGTCAAGAGGCCAAGCCGTACCTCCCCCTCCTGAAGCCCGCCCGACCCCCTCTAGTCCGAAACCAGACGCCTAGGAAGATGGACGTTGGCGAACTCCAGATAATCGTCCTTTATGATACCACAGCGAAGAGGCCGACAACATTACCCGTCGCTGCCCATAGAAGAGACTCGGACTGTGGGTTTCTCTGTCGACGCACCTCGCCCTCTCCCGGGCCAACGACCACGTGAGACCGACGAGTATCTCTCTCAAACCAGCGGTGGTGCAGCTCGTTTCAACCGTTCACCGTCGCCCTTCTTATCTTCATTATCATCATCACCAGCCTATCTACGCCCACTTCAGAGCAAAGGCCTCTCCCATTATTCTCCAATTACCCCGCTCCTGTTGAAACTATGAGAAATGTGTCCCTGCAAACTTCTTGATCTCATCCGCCCATCGAACTTTCTGCCGCCCCTTCCTATGCTTGCCTTCTCTAGCGATCTACTCTGTTACTCTTAATGACCAACGGTTATCCTGCGTGTGCAGCCCATGCCCTGCCCAGGTCCATTTCTTCATCCTAATTTCCGCCAGTATGTGCTTAACACGCGTTTCTTCCCTGATCCACTCTGCTCTCTTCCTGTCCTTTATTGTTAAACCTATCATTTTCCGCTCCATTGCCCCCTGAGTCGTTCTCACTTTAAGTCGGACCCTCTTAGTGAGCCTCCACGTTTCTGCCCAATAAGTGAGTACCGGTAAGACGCAGCTTCTATACACTTTCTTCAAGGACAATGGTAGGCTGCTATTCTTTATCTGAGATTGTCTCCCGTATGCACTCCACCTCAATATAACCCTTCTTATTACCTCTGCCTCATGGTTCGGATCCGGGGTCACAACTTTTCTAAAGTAGATATGTACTTTTACCGCTTCCACTACTTCGCCCCCCATCCCAAACTTGTGCTGTCCGAGGTTATTGAATATTACTTTAGTTTTCTGAATATTATTTTCAGGTCCGTGGTTCTACTCTTGTTATTGTAGTGTGGAAAGCATGCTTTGATATTCTTCCCCCGAGTAACTTAGCAAGGCAACGCCATCAGCAAGTCTGAGGTTACTGAGGTATTCTCCATTACCCTTACTCCGACCTGTTCCCAATCCAACATTCTGAATACTTCGTGTAAACATGCTGTGAATATCACTGGAGAGATTGTCTCTCCTTGTCTTACGCCCTTCCTTATAGGTATTTTACTGCTCTCCTTATGGAGGACAATGATATTTGTGTACCCATTGTAGATATTATTTATTATTTTTACATAATGCTCATCTAATCCCTGGTTTCTTAATGCCTGAAGAACTGCTGGGATTTCGACCGAGTCGAATGCTTTCTTATTATCAATGACGGGTATATATAGGGGTTCACAATACTCAGCGCACTTCTCGATCACCTGATTGGTCGTGTGAATATGGTCTATTGTTGAATAACGATAACGGAACCTTGCTTGTTGTTTAGGTTGACTGAAATCTAAGGTTGCAGAAATTCTGTAAGCCATTCACTTAGTAAATACCTTGTAAACGACTGACAGTAAGCTTTTCGGCCTGTAATTTTTCAGGTCATTCATGTAACCTTTCTTATGGATTAGGATGATGTTCGCGTTCTTTCAAGGTTCGGGTACGCTTGCGGTAATTAGCCATTGCGTATACAGGTTTGCCAGTTTTTTCAAGTACTATATCTCCTCCATCGTTACAGAGGTCTGATGTTATCTGCTACTGACCAGGTGTTTTGCCGCCTTTCATTTCTTTCAAAGTCTTCCTTACTTCTTCGGTTGTACTGGTGGGATGTCTATCTCCTCTGAACTACTTTCTCGTTCGGCCTTATCCTGGATGTCCTGGGTACTGTACAGATCCCTATAGAACTCCTCGGCCACTGTGACTAAGTTATCCCTATTTCTGATGACATTGCCTTGCTGGTCCTTCAGTGCATACATCTGATTTTCAACCACGCCAAGACGCCTCTATACTGCTTTCAGGCTGCCTCCGTTCTTTGCAGCGTATTCGATCCTCTCCATATCATACTTCCGTATGTAAGCAGTCTTACACTTATTGATAACTTTGAAGGCTGTGTTAGTTCTATCTTCTCAGCTAGGGTGGATATTGTCATGGTTTGCCATTTCCTAATTAGATCATTCGTCTCCTAGGAAAGTTTACCAGTATCCTATCTAGCCATCGTGCCCCCGACTTCAACTGCACAGTCAGTGATAATGAGTGTAAGGTTTTGCTGGCTTCCTGTGTCATAAGCTCGCCTTCCTCGGTAAGAGCTGAGTATCGGTTCTGCAGCGCGATAGTGAACTCTTCAACTTTATGCCTTACTGTTAGCTCATAATTCGGCTTCTTTGGTACTAACTTGTTACGGTCCCTTCCCGAATCTAGCGTAATTCGAGATCTTACCATATGATGGTCACTACACTTTACCCTTCCGAGCACTTCCACATCCTTAACAACACCAGGGTTATCGCATAATATAAAATCTATTTCATTTTTATGGTCCCCATTCGGGCTCCTCCACCCCCACTTCCGGCTCTCTCGTTTACAGAAGAAGGTATTCATTATGCGTATGTTATTCCGTTCTACAAACTCAAGTAGTAGGTCCCCCCTGCTATTTCTACACCCCAGACCATAGTTCCCAACTGTCCTGTATCCAGCCTGATGCTCTCCTACTTTAGCATTAAAATCTCCCAAAACTACGGTATACGGTGGTTTTACTTTCGCCATTGCTGATTCCACATCTTCATAGAAGCATTCCACTAGCTGGTCGTCATGGCTGGATGTGGGGCATGGCCATGTACCACCTTCAGCTTGTACCTCTTTTTGAGCATAATTCTAACACCTGCAGCCCTTTCGTTAATGCATATAGTATTCTTCTATGTTGCCAGCTAAGCTTTTATTGACTAGAAATCCTACGCCCAATTCTCTTCTGTCCTCTAGAGCACGGTAACATAGAACGTGTCCATTTTTCAGCACCGTAAACGCTTCACCTGTTCTCCTAACCTCACTAAGCCCCATGACATCCTATTTGATGCCATTTAATTCCTCAAACAACACCTCTAGACTCGCTTTACTAGATATGGTTGTCGTGTTAAACGTTGCCAGGTTCAGATTCCAATGGCGGCCTGTCTGGGTGCACCCATTTTTAGCACCCGCTGCTGTGTCACAGGTCTGACCGCCGTCATGGTCAGACGCTTCGCAACCACTGGAGATGTTGGGCCGTGAGTTAATTGGAGTATTCATGGGAGGTTGTGGCCGGCACCAGGGTGGCCAATCTTGATTTGGTGAGGGATTGCGTTACCGGCAATGGTCGCCGGCGTCAGGCAGCACTCAAAGCCCCAACTTCAATTCCAGAATTGCAAGTTTTTTTGGCGGGGTGAAGAGAGTTTGTCCGTCACTGAGATTCGGATCATGGTGTTTCGACAGGCGAGGAAGAAAATCAAAAGTTGCCCGGTGGACATGTAACAATACACGCAGGTTATTTTTCTTCCCCAGTCAGAGGTTGAGCTGGGTCAACAAGAGTCTGTGCGAACGCGAATGCGCACGTGCCAGCTGAGTTGGCTTTTAAACACACGTTAGGGGATTAGCGCACTCGTGAAGTTTCCGGATAAGAATTCCTTCGATGAGGGGCAAGTGGCCTACTAAAAAGAAGAAAACTTACAAGTAGCCCAGGGGCACATACTGTAACGTTGTTCTCTGAACACGCTGCGTAATATGTGGACGCGGTGGGGACTGCCTTAGCTGGGTCCTGGGCCTCTGTGCAAACGCGATTCCGAGGAACATACCACAGCATTGTTCTCTGCACGGGTAGCGTATTTCTTCCCGACGACGCAGACGAAGATGGGACCAGGAACGTTTGAGGACGCCAATGGATTGTTCTGCTTTTTGAGTTGGCTTTTAACTGCTCGGCTAGGGATTAGCGTGGGTCTGTATGCTTCGAAGTTGGCAAGTCTAAGCGGCGGGGTCAGATCCCTTGCTACGGAAAAAGAAAAAAAAAGTTACCCGAAGTACATACCACAGCATTGTTTTCTGCACGAGTAGCGTATTTCTTCCCCGCGATGGAGACGAAGATGGGTCCAGGAAGGTTTGAGGACGCGATTGGCTTGTTCTGCTCTTTGAGTTGGCTTTTATTTGCGCGACGGGGGATTAGGGCGCGGCTGGATGCTTCGAAGTTGGCATTTCTGAGCGGCGGGGTCAGTTCCGTTCTTAAGGAAAAGGAAAAAATAAAATTTGGCCGAGGGAAATACCGCAGCATTGTTCTTTGCACGCGTAGCGTATTTCTTTTCCGCGACGGAGACGAAGATGGTCCAGGAAGGTTTGAGGACACGAATGTCTTGTTCTCCTTTTCGAGTTAGCTCTTAACTACTCGGCGGGGATTATCGCGTGTCTGGATGCTTCGAAGTTGGCATTTCTAAGCTCCGGGATCAGTTCCCTTGTTAAGGAAAACAAAAAAAATAAAAAGTTGCCCGAGGGACATATCGCAGCATTGTTCTTTGCACGCGTAGCGTAGTTCTTCCCCGCGACGGCGAGGAAGATGGGCCCATTAAGATTTGAGGACGCGAATGGCTTGTTCTGCTTTTTGAGTATGGTTTTAACTGCTTGGCGGGGGTTAGCGCGTTTATGAATGCTTCGAAGTTGGCATTTCTAAGCGGCGGGGTCGGATCCCTTGCTACGGAAAAAGAAAAAAAAAGCGACCCGAGGGACATACCACGGTATTGTTCTTTGTGAACGTAGCGTATTTTTTTCCGCGACGGAGACGATGGTCCCAGGAAGGTTTGAGGAAACGATTAGCTTGTTCTGCTTTTTGAGTTGGCTTTTAACTGCTTGGCGGGGGATTAGCGCGGGTTTGGATGCTTCGGAGTTGGCATTTCTAACCGGCGGGACCAGTTCCCATGTAAGGAAAAGGAAAAAATAAAAAGTCGCCCGAGGGAAATACCGCAGCATTGTTCTTTGCAGGCGTAGCGTATATCTTCCCCGCGACGGAGACGAAAATGGGCCCAGATAGGTTTCAGGACGCAAAAAGCTTGTTCTGCATTTTGAGTTTGCTTTTAATTGATCGGCTAGAGATAAGCCCGTGTCTGGATGCTACGAAGTTGGCATTTCAGTTGGCTACGGAGCGGCGGGTTCAGTTCCCTTGCTACGGAAAAGAGAAACAAATTGCCCTTGGGACATACCACAGCATTGTTCTCTGCACGCGTAGCGTATTTCGTCACCGCGATGGAGACGAAGATGGGCCCAGGAAGGTTTGAGAAAGCGAATGGCTTGTTCTGCTTTTTGAGTTGTCTTTTAGCTGCTCGGCGGAGGATTATGGCGGGTTGGCTGATTCGAAGTTGGCAATTCTAAGCGGCGGGGTCAGGTCCCTTGTGAAGGACGAGGAAAAAATTACAAGTTGCCCGATGGACATACCACAGCATGGTTCTTTGCACGCGTAGCGTATTTGTATCCCGCGACGGACACGAAGATGGGCCCAGGAAGATTTGAGGACGCGAATGGCTTGTTCTGCTTTTTGAGTTGGCTTTTAGCTGTTTCGCGGGGGATTTGCGCGGGTCTGGATGCTTCGAAGTTGGCATTTCTAAGCGGCAGGGTCAGTTTTCTTGTTTAGGAAAGGAAAAAAGAAAACGTTGCCCGAGGGACATTCCGCAGCATTGGTCCCCGCGCGCGTAGCGTATTTCTTCCCCGCGACAGAGACGAAGATGGGCCCAGGAAGGTTTGAGGACGCAAATGGCTTATTCTGGTTTTTGAGTTTGCTTTTAACTGTTCAGCGGGGGATTAGCGCGGGTCTGGATCCTTCGAAGTTGGCATTTCAATGCGGCGGGGTCAGATCCCTTGCTACGGAAAACACAAGTTGCCCGAGGGACATACACACAGCATTTACGTAGTCCAGGGTTCGACGGAAGTCCGTCTGGTCAGGTGGTAAGTTCATAATAAAATTGCGGTCACTGACCATGTCAAAACAATAAAACTGACGTTTCGGATCCCCTACTTGTAGGGAGCGCGAATGCAAGAGTTCGCAGCAGAGGAAGCTGGAAGCTATATGTCCAAAGGCCACGGAAGAGGGACGGCGACACATCGTGAACCTCTCCTCTTACGAGCCTACCTCAGCCGAGTTGTCCGTCCTACAGCGAGGACTCAACTTCAACACGGACACTGCCCCAGACCCGATGAAGGTAATCAGCGTGGTAGAAAAAGCCGTCTGTAAACTCCCGCCAAGCGTGTGGGACGAGGCCCGCCCTCGCGCAGTTGGAGTGCTCTCGAAATGGCGAAAACAAAGGTGGTCCCGCACAGGATCCTAAGCTGCCGAAAAGCGTGCCATACGAAGCCTTCAGGACAACAGGGATGTGGTAGTCCTTCCAGCCGACAAAGGGAACGCCACCATGCTTCTAAACAGGAGTGACTACAATACGAAAATGATGTCTCTACTGAACGACGGCCCAACGTACGTGGGTTGCCCAAGGACCCGACAACAGCGTGTAAAGTAAGCATCAAGGGCTTCTTGCTGAACTTTTCAAGCTAGTGCCTCCTGAACAAAAGAAGCTCTATTACCGACTTCTATGCACCAACGGTTCAGCCCCTGCCATTTATGGCGTACCTAAGATACACAAGCAAGGATGTCCTCTCCGCCCAATAGTAGACTTCACAAGGTCGCCACTGTACCGCCTTTCTGGATACCTGCACCAAGTGCTGAGTCCCGTAGCGGGTAAAACATCGACGCACATCGAAAACAGATCCGACTTTGTTGATAGAGTGCGACATGTGACCTTGAGTCCCGGCGACGCTTTGGTGTCCTTTGACGTGACATCCCTCTTTACCAGCGTCCCTGTCGACCTTGTTGTGACCGCTTGCCGGGATGTTTTGAACCGTGACAGCACACTCGCCGACCGCACCCCCTTTGACGTGCCTGAGCTCTGCAAGCTGCTCGACTTCTGTTTGAGCAACACGTACTTCACGTATTGCAACAAATTCTACAAGCAGGCCCGCGGCACGGCGATGGGAGCTTCAATATCGGTAACTACAGCTAACCTTTTGATGGAGGCCATAGAGAAAAAAGCTCTGAGTTCTTTCACGCCCACCCCAAACGTTTTCTACCATTACGTGGACGATTGCTTTTGTGTTCTCCGAAAGGATGACGTTACAAGATTTCAGCAATGCTTGAATTCCGTGGAACCCAGTATCCAGTTCACTGTTGAACAAGAAGAAAATGGATGCCTGCCCTTTCTTGACGTTCTCGTGAGGCGCACAGATAATGGACTCGCCTTTGCTGTGCACAGGAAGGCGATCCACACAGGCCAGTACCTCAACATTGCCTCCTGCCACCCCGTTGGCCACAAGACATCTGTTGTTTCCTCTTTGGTAACCCGCGCCAAGCGCATTTGCACCGGGGAAAAGCAACTAGATAGGGAACTAAAGAAGATTCAACAAGAACTATCTCAGAACGGGTACCCGCGGAAATTCATCAAGCAAATCGAACAGCGAATAATGCATCCTACCGAAGATGCACCGAGGCGAACATTCCTCTCCAGGGCCGCAATCCCTTATGTCGCCGGCGTCAGCGAAGCCCTTTCCAGGGTATTTTCCAATTATGACTTGCGGGTTGCCCACGTTGCCCTGCACAAAACTTCGTGGCAAGCTAGTGACGGTGAAGGACAAGATCCCGAAAGAAAAGTACCCTGGTGTCATTTACAAGATTCCGTGTGGCGACTGCGACAGCGTATACGTTGGTGAATCTAGAAAGTTCCCGAGACGCCTCAAAGAACACCAGCGTGACGTAAACAAAAAGAACGTCACTGCGAATGCTCTCGCAGAACACGGGGAAGCACATAATCACCAAATTGACTGGGACAGTACCACAATCATCGCCAAAGAAAGAAACGCAACAACTAGGCTCCTCGTTGAATCACTTTTTATTCAAACGACGTCAGATACCATCAACCGGATAGAGGGCAATATGCCCGCTATCTACGCACGATCATTACGACGCATCTTGACATCATGAAAACCGCGACGACGTCTTGCCTGGCCTCATTGTGAACAAGGATCCCGTAGGGGATCCGAAATGTCAGTTTCATTGTTTTGACTTGGTCAGTGACCGCAATTTTATTATGAACACACAGCATTGTTTTCTGCATGCGTAGCGTATTTGTTCCCGGCCAAGGAGACGAAGATGGCCCCAGGAAGGTTTGAGGACGTGAATGGCTTGTTCTGCTTTTTGAGTTGGCTTTTAATTGCTCGGCCGGGGAATAGCGCGGGTCTGGATGCTTGGAAGTTGACATTTCTAAGCGGCGGGGTCAGTTTCCTTCTGAAGAAAAGGGAATAAAAAAGTTGCCCGAGGGACATACCGCAGATTTGTTCTGTGCTTGCGTAGCGTATTTCTTCCGCACGACGGGAAAGCAAATGGGCCCAGGAAGCTTTGACGACGCGAATGGCTTGTTCTGCTTTTTGAGTTGGCTTTTAACTGCTCGGCAGGGGATTACCGCGGCCCTGGTTGCTTTGAAGTTGGCATTTCTAAGCGGCAGGGTCAGTTCCATTGTTAAGGAATAGGAAAAATAAAAAGTTGCCCGGGGGACATAGGCAGCATTGTTCTCTGCACGCCTAGCGTATTTCTTCCCTGCGATGGAGACGAAGATGGTCCCAGGAAGGTTTGAGGACACAAATGGCTTGTTCTGGTCATATCCCTTGCTACGGAAAAAAAAATTCCCGAGGGACATACCGCAGCTTTCTTTTCTGCACGCGTAGCGTATTTCTTTCCAACGATGGAGACGAAAATGGGCCCAGGAAGGTTTGAGGACGCAAATGGCTTGTTCTGTTTTTTGAGTTGGCTTTTAATTGCTCGGCGGGGATTAGCGCGGGTCTGTATGTTTCGAAGTTGGCATTTCTAAGCGGCGGGGTCAGTTCCCTTGTAAGAAAAAGGAAAAATTAAAAAGTTGCCCGAGTGACATAAGGCAGCATTGTTCTCTGCACGCCTAGCGTATTTCTTCCCCGCGACGGAGACGAAGATTGGCCCCGGAAGGTTTGAGGACGCGAATGGCTTGTTCTGCTTTTGGGGTTGGCTTATAACTGCTCGGTGGGGAGTTTGCGCGGGTCTGGATGCTTCGACGTTGGAATTTCTAAGCGGTGGGGTCATATCCCTTGCTACGGAAAAAAAAATCCCGAGGGACATACCGCAGCTTTGTTCTCTGCACGCGTAGCGTATTTCTTCCCCACGACGGAGACGAAGGTCGGCCCAGGAAGGTTTGAGGATACGAATGGCTTGTTCTGCTTTTTGAGTTGCCTTTTAACTTCACGGCGGGTATTATCACGGGTCTGGATGCTTCGAACTTGGCATTTCCAAGTGGCGGGGACAGTTCCCTTGTTAAGCAAAAGGAAAAATAAAAATTTACCCGAGGGACATGCAGCAACATTGTTCTCTGCACGCGTAGCGTATTTCTTCCCCACGACGGAGACGAAGATCGGCCAGGAAGGTTTGAGGACGCGAATGGCTTGTTCTGCTTTTGGTGTTGGCTTTTAACTTCACGGCGAGTCGATTAGCGCGGGTCTGCATGCTGCGAAGTTAGCATTTCTAAGCGGTAGGGTCAGTTTCCTTGTTAAGCAAAGGGAAAAATAAAAAGTTGCCTGAGGGACATGCAGCAACATTGTTCTCTGCACGCGTAGCGTATTTCTTTCCAGCGACGGAGAGGAAGATGGGCCCAGGAACGTTTGAGGACATGAATGGCTTGTTCGGCATTTTGAGTAGGCTTTTAACTGCTGGGACGGAAACTAGCGCGGGCCTGGATTCTTTGAAGTTAGCATTTTAAGCAGCGGGGACAGTTTCCTTGTTAAGGAAAAGGAAAAAATGAAAAGTTGCCCGAGGGACACACTGCAGCATATTTCTCTGCACGCCTAGCGTATTTCTTCCCCGCGACGAACACGAAGATGGTCCTAGGAAGGTTTAAGGTCGCGAATGGCTTGTTCTGCTTTTTGAGTTGGCTTTTAACTGCTCGGCGGGTGAATAGCGCGGGTCTGGATGCTTCGAAGTTGCCATTTCTATGCTGCCGGGTCAGTTCCCTTGTTACAAAAAAATAAAAAATAAAACGTTGCCCGAGGCACATAAGGCAGCATTGTTCTCTGCACGCCTAGCGTAGTGCTTCCCCGCGACTGACACGAAGATGGGCTCAGGAGGGTTTGAGGATGCCAATGGCTTGTTCTGCTTTTTTAGTAGGCTCTTAACTGCACGGCGGGAGATTACCACGGGTCTGGGTTCTTCGAAATTGGCATTTCTAAGCGGCAGGATAAGTTCTCTTGTTAAGGAATAGGAAAAAATAAAAAAGTTGCCCAGGGGACATAAGGGGAGCATTGTTCTCGGCACGCCCAGCATATTTCTTCCCCGCGATGCAAACGAAGATGGGCCCAGGAAGGTTTGAGAACGCGAATGTCTTGTTCTGCTTTCTGAGTTGGCTTTCAACTGCTCGGTAGGGGAATAGGATGGGCCTGGATGCTTCGAAGTTGGCATTTCTAAGCGGCGGGTTCAGTTCCCTTGTTAAGGAAAAGGAAAAAATCAAAAGTTGCCCGAGGGACACACCGCAGCATTGTTCTCTGCACGCGTTGCGTATTTCTTTCCAGCGACGGAGACGAAGATGGGCCCAAGAAGGTTTGATGGTGATGGTTGGGTTTTCATGGCGCAAGGCCGACTAAGGGCAAAGAGCGCCAGAGAGAAGTTTATTTAATGAACTGAAGTGGTTACCACAAAAAGGTAGGTTAAAAAAACCTGTCAACCGAACATAGTCAAATCAGTTAAAGATAATGGTGATGGCTGGTGCATAGGGCCAGATTTGATTATGCGTGATAGGAAACGAGGTTTAAAAACTTAACGTCTGACAAATAATCAAACACACTTTCACAGAAATAATGGCATCGTCACCTAGAAACAGCGATGAATGAAGTGGGATATGTTGTCTGTAGAGTTCTCTGAAGTGTTTGTGTCGTGTTGTCTGAAGTGCTTTACATTGTATGAGGATGTGGATCACGGATAGGGCCTCTAAGCACCTGCTGCACAGAGGTATTGGATATGCAGTGAGAATGTGCGATTGCATTGCATGTGTGTGCCCTATCCGTAATCTGACCAAGGCGACTTCAGAGTATCTATTGCGTGTGTCGGTGGTGTATGGTCGCAAGTGAGGTTTTATTACGTGTAACTTGTTTGTTTGTTCACTCCAGTGTATTTGCCATGTTTTAGAAGTTGTTGTCTGATGTGTGGTTTCACGTTGGTGTAGGGTGGTTAGGTCTACTGTATTCAAGAGTGTAGCAGCAGCAGCCATTCGGTCCGCTGCTTCGTTCCCAGCTATACCACAGTGGCCAGGCACCCAGCAAAGAACCAGTTCAAAGTTGCGTACATACCCATACTTAATACCCCTGACGATCAGATTGACAACGTGGTTTTTCGAAGGCATTGTTAACGACAGTGCCCGAAGAACACTGAGGGAATCTGTATAGATAATGGATTGTGGGATGTGGCTTTGAAGTATATGATTGACAACAAAAAGTACACCGTAAGCCTCTACCGTAAAGATACTAGTATGACTATTCAGAGTTTTAGTGACACTAAGGCCGGGCCCATGCGCCGCGCATGACACACAGGTGGCAGTTCTAGAAACGTCCGTGTAAAATTCAGAGCACTCATACTTCTGCTGCAAATACAAGAAATGCTCAAGAATTGCACTTGTGGGAGCTCGGTTTTTATCTACATGTGCGAAATATGTGTCGCATGATACAGGGCGGAGATGCCATGGTGCAATCAAATCCGTTAGAAAACTTTTGATTGTACTTAAAAAGGAGGCATAAAACTCTGACGCTTCCTCTCTAACTCTGTAAGAGAAGGGTGCAGAGAACGATGGTATCTTTAAAAGGAGTTCAGTCATGGACGTATCATGAAAAACTGATTTAAAAAGATGGTGAGGCATGGATGAAATTTTAAAAGCATAAAGGAGATCTGTGTATGCTCGCTGACGTTGTAGGTTCCATTTGTTGCACTCCACATAGAGGCTTTCGACAGGGCTACTGCGGAAGGCGCCACACGCCAGGTGGAGCCCGAGATGGAGCACTGGGTCCAGCATTTTGAGGGATGTTTTACTTGCTGACCCATAAACAACGCTACCATAGTCCAATCGTGAACCTATCAAGCTGGTAAAAACATGTAAGAGAAGTTGTTTGTCAGCACCAAAAGAGATGTGCGACAGAACCTTCAAGATATTCATTGTTTTTAAGCATTTATGTTTTAGTTGTTTTGTGTGTGGGATGAATGTCACTCTTCGTCAAAGATAATACCTAAGAACTTGTGTTCCTATTTACAGTAATAGAGACACCGTGGAGTCGAATTTCCGGATCCCGCCGAATGCCACGCCTCTTGGAAAACAGAACACAAGTGCACTTCCCTGGATTAAATTTAAAACCGTTGCTGTCCGCCCAGCCGGCAAGCTTGTTCACACCAAGCTGCACTTGGTGCTCGCAGATAGACAAGTTACACGATTTGAAGGAGAGTTGAACATCGTCTACATAGATTGAACAGGAGATTGATGGTGGCAGTGCCTTCCGAAGAAAATTCATTTTTACAATAAACAAAGTGCAACTTAAACCACCACTTTGCGGCACGCCGTTTTCCTGCACATGAAACTAAGACAGTGCAGCTCCAACTCGCACGCGAAACGTTCTTTCAGACAGGTAACTATCAAGCGTATTCATCACGTTACCCGACATGCCAAAGGACTTCAAATCGCTGAGGATGCCGTACCACCAAGCAGTGTCGTACGCCTTTTCAAGATCAAAGAATACTGTCATACAGTGCTGCTTATGGAGATGAGCATCTTTAATATATGACTCTAGCGCAACCAGTTGATCGTTCGTAGATCGCCCCGCCGTAAAGACTGCCTGGCAGCTCTCGAGAAGACCGTTATACTCTGAGAAGTACACGAGTCTCTTGTTTATCATCTTCTCGAGGAGCTTACACAGGCAGCTTGTAAGGGCAATGGGACGATAACTGGCGGGAGAAGAAGGGTCCTTCACTTTCTTTAGGAAAGCAACTACTATGGACTCCCCCGAAGATCGTGGAACGTGCCCCGAAAACCACATTTTATTGTATAGGTGCAAGAGTGTTTCAAGAATGCCTGGGTGTAGGTGTTTGTATCACGGTGTACGTAATCTTATCTGCGCCTGGGGCTGAAGGTTTGCACGTGCTCAGCGCAACCCTCAACCCATACAGAGTGAATTCAGAGTTGTAAGAAGTATTTGATTTGTCTTTGTCTTGTAAGGGGCTTTTTTTCTGCAGATGTTTTGTTTCATGAAAGTGCTTGTGTAGTATGCTGAAGTGGACACGTGTTCGAAGTGTTGTGCAAGTGTGTTAGCCTGGTCTTCAAGTGTGCCCCCTGTTGTCCTAACTAGGGGCAGGCTGTGTATCTGTTGTCCTTTGAGCTTACCTATACGTGTCCAGACTCCGTGTGTCCGTGTATGAATCATTGGATGTCAAGAAGGTGTGATAACTCTCTCGTTTTGCCTCACTGCGCACACGTTTTCCAAACGCCTTGGCGCGTTTGAAAAAAATAAGGTTACCAAACGTGGGGTACCGACGAAGGATACTCCACGCCTTGTTCTCGGCCTCTCGCGCCCGCCTGCAGTCCTCATTACACCACGGCCTCCTCTGGTTGCACGGGGCAGCAGAGGCGTGGGGAATGGACTTTTTGGTGAAGTCGAGGTTGTGCGCCGTGGGGAGTTGGGTAGCTTCTTCAACGTGTAGGTGTCCTACGGATGTGTGGTGTAGTTTTGATGTCTCTTTAATGTGTTCCAGTTAGCTCGTGCTTCATTGGACCTGTTCTGGGAAGATGAACTGCTGGGGCCTTTACCTATATATGTTAGTGAAGTGGGGAAGTAATCACTGCCACATGGGTCAGTGTCCACTCCCCACTCAAGACATGGAAAGAGAATTGCCCAACCAATAGCCAAGTCAAGATTTGAGTATGTATTGTGTCCTATGTTATGGTATGTAGGCTGTTTCTTGTTGAAAAGCATGCTTCAGAGGATGTTAAAAACTTCTCTATCAGGCGACCTCGGGCATCCGTGCTAGAAGAGCCCCAAAGAGAATTATGTGCTTTGAAGTCGCCTGTTAAGATGTACGGTTCAGGAAGCCGGTCGACCAGCGCCTCAAAGGCAGAGCTCAGAAGAACAAGATCAGGAGCGATGTAGATGGAGCATACCGTTATCAACCTATTAGAAATTATTGTGTGGATGGCTACAGCCTCAAGGACGGTGTTCAAGGTGACGCGGTGGCATGCTAAGGATTTGCATGCGATTATCGCCACACCGCCAGAAGAGTGTGTGCAGCCATCCCTGTCTTTCCTGTATACCAGGTAACTATTCAAGAAATTTGTGTGTTTGGAATTCAAACGTGTCTTCTGGACACACATTGAACTTGGCTGGTTGGCATGCAGAATCTCATGCACGTCGTCAAGATTATTCAGAAGGCCCCTGCAGTTCCATTGAACTATGTTTTCTCTTCCCATTATGATGTGTTGGAGCTACTGGAGTGTGAATATTTTTGTAGGGTCTTTCGGGGCTTGGACTCATGGGAGGGGCTTTCTGGCCTTCTCTACTGACCGGGATGTCGCAGCCCGTTCCTTCCTCTGCGATGAAAGCCGGAATGGCTCGACGTCCATGTCATCATCTGAAGCCAAGGGGGTGCCCAGCGGACTGGGCCCCTTGACGTGGTAGCCTTTCGGGTGTTCTTTGCCTGCACTGCCTGTGCCGAAGGTGTGGGGAGCACAACAGATGGTACAGGCAGTGAGTCGAGGGAGGGGGTCGCTGCGACTGTGTCCGTCTCCATCTCCGTGCCCTTGCGTGTGCTTTGGGCCGGTGCAGAGGAAGCATTGGAAGCAGCGGCATCCCCAACAGACGTTGTGCGCCACCACAGCCGCTGCTGGGTGAGCGAGCGGTGTAGAGGCTGGTTGGGCTGCCAGGGGCTACCCAGGGGTGGTAAGAGGTGGGACCAAGTTCGACTCGCGGTACTGTGTCCCCGCCGAAACCAGACGCCGCTCCGCCCCCCGACGAGCAGCGTCGGCCTACCTCCCCAAGGGGAAAGAGGCGAACCTCTTTCGCGCCTCTGGGAAGGTGATATTCCCTGTGACCTTGATGTTGAATATTTTCTTTTCTATCTTGGACTTCTCGCATTTTCTGGAGTACGCCGCGTGCGGGTCCTGACAGTTTACGCAAAGAAATTGTTGAACGATACAGTTGTCGGACTAGTGGTCGTGCTAGGCACTTTTTGCGCAGGTAAGTCGGCCGCGACAGGAGTTTGTGCCGTGTCCGAACCATTGGCACTTGAAGCAGCGCCTTGGGTTCGGGATGTACGGCTGGACTGAACATCGGATGTAACCTGCGTTGATGAATTCCGGAAGGGTGGAGTTGTCAGAGGTTAGGATGAGGTCCTTTGTCGGTATTTCTTTATCGTCTCTGCGGATGGTTACGCGCCTGACCGCTGTTACACCCTGACTACGAAGGTCCTTCAGCAGGTCAGCTTCAGATTCATTTAGTAGGTCATACTCGGAAATCACGCCCTGGGAGCTGTTTAGGCTGCGGAGGGGCGTTACTCGGATTGGCAGATCGGTGATTTTGGTTTGAGCAAGAAGTTTATTGGCCTGATCCTGGATACTGACCTCGACAAGAATTTCACTGGTTCGATGTTTCTGATCAAGGCTTGACCAAGGCTCCGACGGCCACCGTTCACGGCTTCTAACCCTTCACCTTTCAACTTCTAGCCACGGTAGGTAACAACTTAAGTATAGGGGTCTCGGGGTACGCGGTGTCGCCATTCACCATCACCAAGATTACTCAAGGTACCCCGCACGGGGGCCCAGGAAGGTTTGAGGACGCGAATGGCTTGTTCTGCTTTTTGAGTCAGATTTTAACAGCTGGCTGGGATAATTGCGGGTGTGGAGGCTTCTAATTTTGCATTTCTAAGCGGCGGGGTCAGTTCACTTGTAAAGGTAAAGGAAAAAATAAAAAGTTGCCCGAGGGACATAACCACCATTGCTCTCTGCAAGCCTAGCGTATTTCTTCCCCGCGACGGACACTAAGGTGGGTCCAGGAAGGTTTGAGGACGCGAATGGCTTCTTCTTCTTTTTGAGTTGGCTTTTAACTGCTGGGTGGAGATTATCGCGGGTGTGGATGCTTCGAAGTTGGCATTTCTAAGCGGCGGGGTCAGTTCCAGTGTTAAGGAAAAGGAAAAAATGACAAGTTGCTTGAGGGACATACCGCAGGATGTTCTCTGCACGCGTAGCGCATTTCTTTCGCGCGACGGAGACGAAGATCGGCCCAGGAAGGTTTGAGGACGCGAATGGCTTGTTCTAATTTTTGAGTTGGATTTTACTGCTGGGCTGGTGAAAAGCGCGGGTGTGGATGCTTCGAAGTTGGCATATATAAGCGGCGGGGTCAGTTCCAGTGTTAAGGAAAAGGAAAAAATAAAAAGTTACCGAGGGACATACCGCAGCATTGTTCTCTGCAAGCGTATCGTATTTCTTCCCCGCGACGGAGACGAAGATGGGTCCAGGAAGATTTGCGGACGCGAATCGCTTGTTCTGCTTTTTGAGTTGGGTTTTAACTGCTTGGTGGGGGATTAGCGCGAGTATGGATGCTTCGAAGTTGGCATTTTTAAGCGGCGGGATCAGATCCCTTGCTACGTAAAAGAAAAAAAAAGTTGCCTGAGGGTCATACCACAACATTGTTTTCTGCAGGCGTAGGGTATTTCTTCTCCGCGATGGAGACGAAGATGGGTCCAGGAAGGTTTAAGGGCGCGAATGGGTTGTTCTGCTCTTTGAGTTGGCTTTTAATTGCTCGGCGGGGGATTTGCGCGGGTCTGGATGCTTCGAAGTTAGCATTTCTAAGCAGCGGGGACAGTTCACTTGTTAAGGAAAAGGAAAAATAAAAAGTAGCCCGAGGGACATGCAGAGACATTGTTCTCTGCACGTGTAGCGTATTTCTTCTTCGCGACGGAGACGAAGATAGGCCCAGAAAGGTTTGAGGACGCGAATGGTTTGTACTGCTTTTGGGGTTGGCTTTAAGTGCTCGGTGGGCATTATCGCGGGTCTGTAGGCTTCAAAGTTGGCATTTCTAAACGGCGGGATAAGTTCCCTTGTTAAGGAAAAGGAAAAAATTAGAAGTTGCCCGAGCGACTTAGCGTAGCATTGGTCTCTGCACGCGTAGCCTATTTCTTATCCGCGACGCAGACGAAGATGGGCCCAGGAAGGTTTGAGGACGCGAATGGCTTGTTCTGCTTTTTGAGTTGGCTTTTAACGGCTCGGCGGAAGATTAGCACGGGTCTGGACGCTTCGAAGTTGGCATTTGTAAGCGGCGGGTCAGTTCCCTCGTTAAGCAAAAGGAAATATAAAACGTTGCCCGAGGGACACACCGCAGCATTGTTCTCGGCACCCGTAGCGTATTTCTTTCCAGCGACGGAGACGAAGATGGGCCCCAGAAGGTTTGAGGACGCGAATGTCTTGTTCTGCTTTCTAAGTTGGCTTTTAACTCCTCGGGCGGTGAATAGCGCGGGTCTGGATGCTTCGAATGTTGCATTTCTAAGCGGCGGGGTCAGTTCCCTTGTTAAGAAAAAATAAAAAATAAAATTTGACCGAGGGACATAATGCAGCATTGTTCTCTGCTTGTCTAGATTTTTCTTCCCCGCGACGGACACGAAGATGCGCCCAGGAAGGTTTGAGGATGCGAATGGCTTGTTCTGCTTTTTGAGTTGGCTTATAACTGCTCGGCGGAGATTATCGCGGGTCTGGAAGCTTCGAAGTAGGCGATTGTCAGCGGCGGGTTCAGTTCCATTTTTAAGAAAAAGGAAAAAATAAAAAGTGCCCGAGGGACATACGGCAGCATTGTTCTCTGCACGCGTAGCGTATTTTTTCGCGCGACTGAGACAAAGATGGGCTCAGGAAGGTTTGATTATGCGAATTGCTTGTTCTGCTTTTTTAGTTGGCTTTTTTATGCTCGGCGGGGATTATCGCGGGTATGGATGCTTCGAAGTTGGCATTTCTAAGCGGCGGGGTCAGTTCCCGTGTTAAGAAAAAGGAAAAAAATTAAAAGTTGCCCCAAGGACGTACCGCAGCATTGTTCTCTTTTGCATAGCATTTGTACATTTTGCTATTCTCTCTCGAGTCCTGTTTAGGAAGTTCTCGAGTGCCCGCTGTGCACTTTTCTAAATTACGACGACTGCATAGTCAGCGTAGGCATCAATATGCGCTTTAGGCGGTGCAGGAAGGTACAGCTGGTCACGAACCACGATGTTCGACAATAGCGGGAGAAAAGGTGAGCCCTGCCGGCTGCACTGTGTCGTCTGGATGCGTAAACTCACCTTATAAATTTTGTAATGTGCGGACTTCCTATGTATAAATATTTATGCAAACGGTAAATGGTTATATTGCAGCGGTGTGCTTGCAAGAAGTAAATCAAGAATGGGTGCCAAATGGAGTCAAACATTTCTTTAAATCCAATCAAATGAGTAGAGCCCCCGATCTCTCATGACGGTAGGCTTAGACATGCGAGCCGGTGGTACTCAACAAAGATGTTGCACTCGGTTTTAAAGTGACACCCTACTAATATTCGTTCAGTACGCTGGATGGATGAGTGCAGGAAGAAGTAATGTCGGCCATTCAGCATGCGTTCCAGTAACTTGCCGAGTCGAGTTGAAATGCAAATGGTGCGGTATGATGATGGGTCATGTTGCGGCTCGTCCAGTTTCAGTAGAAAAAAAAGCCTCGCTTCTTTCAGCACCGACCGCGAATAGCCAAGAGATAGGCACGCATTAAACACGGCAGCACAAACGGAAATCATGCTCAGCAAGAAGGGCTAACATACTAGCCATAATTGCATGAGGCCAAGGCCCATAATTTAAAGGTACATTTTAGCAGCAGTGGGACATCATTCATAATAAATTTGTGATCCTTAGATTGCGCATATGCTGTCCGGTGTATCAGCGTCCTCGTGGCTCGATGGGCAACTGTATCGCCTTCAGAATGACGGGTTAGCCGAAGGGCTTGTTGCAGTAACGCCGCCGATTAAAGTATGGAGGAAGTAGATAACATATGACAGGATTGAAACGGCGCAGTACGGAAGAAGGGTAAGGGTACAGAAAAAGAAGGGATAAGGAAGAAGGGTAAGAATAGGAGTAATTTTGAAGGTAATTGTCAATACATTCTTACTGGAGGCTATAGAGCACCTCCTCCTAACGGCTAGCCTTTTGTACATAGCGAGTAAATTGTAATACCACAATCTGAGATCGGAACATAAGAGCACATCGTGACAAATTTTTATCTCCGACACATTGCTCTCACATACGAGCGTTTACGAGACAATTCACGGTCCACCAAGCATTTCCCCTATGACGTTCCGGCAGCTGATCCAATCGTTTGTGCAGGCAGTACACCATCACATAAAACGTTCACGATAGCCTCTACGTGTCTTAGATGTCATGCCAGTAAAAGATAAGTGTGGAACCAGGGATCCTGTAGCAATTCCTTGACTAGACAAGACTCAAAGACCTTGGTTAGCAGCGTTTTTAGCCCAATTGAAACCGCTTCTATACAAAAGGCTATGAGACGATGATCCGACAGGGTCGGCAAGTCCCGAACTGCCCAGAAAACACCAGAAGGCAAATCTGTTCCGGCAGTCAATTTGACGTCAAGCACGTTTCTCTATAGTGAGTGACAAACGTAGACAGGGACTTCGGGGCATTCAGTATTCGCAATTTCCGCGAGCTAATTAACTGCAACATCTGCTTCTCTACGTGTGTGGAGCACATCACCAACCCACAATGAGTTCATCACATTTAAATCACGGTCACCGAATACATTGCCAAACTTTTTACAATGCAACATTTACGCTGTAGTCGTGAGAATATAAATCGAACCACGTATGAAGCAGAGTAAACTCCAATCAAAAGTATAGAAATTCTGGGCGCACTCAATGCAAGTGCGGTGATGAATGGTCACACAAGAACAGGAAAAATGTATAAAGATGTTTGATGATGATGATGATGGTTGGTGCTTCATGGCGCAAGGCTAGCGAGGGCAAAGAGCGCCAGAAAAGAAGTTATATAATGTAGCGTAGTGAATAAAGATGGTTGAGAGAAAAGGACCAAATACCACAGAATTTCACCATGGTGTGTATAAAACAGTGATGAGAAATTTTTGGTACTAGTTTTTCTCTAACGTACGGGTCACAAACCAGTGCGAAGTAATTTTGGGGGGTTGTAACATACGAGCACACATGTGCTGGCGCTACACCCGTGTAGTCCCGATTGGCCTGTAAAAACTTGAGCCACGTCATTTTTCGGAAAACCTAAGCAGACAGTGAGAAACCGGCAAATTTTATCGTATTTTTTTTTTGCTTGAAGTCGGGCGACGCGTTTAGTCAAGATATCGCAGCATGTGCAATAAAGTAAGAGCAAATCAACTTTTCCCACTGCAAGGCACTCCTTGCTTCCCATGTTTTTTTTTTGCTTTAAACATTGCAGGCAGCTGCTGCATGCGTCTCTGGAAAATATGGCAGGTAACACGATCGTTTGTCTAGCAGTTGGACACATGACCACCAGAAGAACACTTCTGACTGGCGGCGACGTAGAAGTTTCTCTTGATGGAGCAAAATGCCCCGCCTGTGATGGGTCGGTCCCGGTTTTTAAGTAAGCCACACGCCGCAGGTTATACGTCAACGATATGTACTTTCTTGCTCGCGCGGTCTCGAATTGTGTCCGAACGGGAGAAAGCTTCGGAAATGGCGAAGTTCTTGCGCGCACTGATATTTGAACGCGGGATTCCAAGGAGAGTGCTATGGTCCAAACCGGAGATTTTCAATGCGTCAGGCAACGGCGGGGATTGGAAGCCTTCACTGCAGTTTTGATTTCCCCGTTCGATGCTATGGCCTTTGGGGAGGTTGTTAATGGACCCGCCGCAGTGGCTCAGTGGCTATGGCGCTACTAAGCTGAGCACGAGGCCGCGGGTTCGATTCCCGGCCGCGGCAGCCGCCTTTCTGGTACTGGCGAAAGCGAAAACGCCCGTGTATGTGAGATTACGGCATACGTTAAAGGTCGAGAGGTGATGAAAATTAATCCGAAGCCCTCCACTACTGCGCGCCTAATTGCCTGCGTTGTGTCGGCGTGTTACACCCCACAATCATCATCATCATCCTCAATGATCATGAATGTTCTTGGTGAACTCTCTGTCGGCAGAGTCGACAGTGAGGCCCGAGCGTGACGGATTAAGCATGACTTGCTTCCCTTTGATACCACAGGACATAGTTTGGGCTGCTAGAAAATGCCAGATGTGAGTTTGGGCCAACTAGAAATGTCAGATGTGCGTGTGAGCCAACGGCATTCGATTCTTGAAGGCGAAAGGCACCAAGGGGGTCCACTTCGTGGCTCAAGAGCAACGAACAATCGCGTTCGTGGAACAATCCCCACGAACTATATTTACAAAAGTCGGCTTCGACTGCGTGGGTACAAATGTACCTTTAGGGCCAGAAGGTGTCTCGCTATGAGACCTCACTTGAACAAGCTGCGCTTTTAATTCTTCAATGCTGCCCTCAGTCCTTGCAAGATTGGTCTAAATCCGAAAATATTGCCTTGTATATCAATGAACAGTCCTATTATCTTCTCTCGCGTGGCGACAGCAATCTTGCTCGGGTTGTCCGATTGGAGGCCTATTACTTGTTTGCACAGTATATTGGGATCGCTTAGGTCTGTGGCCCATATATTGTCCCCACTGAGTGGGACGCAGTCTTCAAAGTTAGTGACAGACCTTGCCCGGCGTCCTCTTAAACGGGGCATTGGGTTCGCCAAGTGGGGTTCCGAAACTCCTGCCTCATAATGATTCATAGAACCAGGTAAATACTCCGAGTCATTCGCAGTGGGACTGCCCAAACCAGAAAGGTAATGTGCCAAGGCGCCTTCAGACTGCATAGCTTGCAATTCAAGGCTGTCAGTAGATACTGGATCACGCGAATAAACGTGTAACCAAACGATAATGAACTGAGTATTGTTGTAAACGTTTCCCGAGAATAGTGAATCATTGCTACCGGCTAGCTGCTGTAATCGGGAAGCAGCCGTAATGGCATTCCGGAGACGATAGGCCTAACTCTGAAGTCTCACCGGCAAAATTAAAACGGTCGCTCAAGGGACTGAAGTTAAGCTCAACGCGATGCCGCTGACGTTCACAAAGACCGCTCTGCAGCTGGGACGGTTGACCTTGGCTAGGAATTACCAAAAGCAAGAAAAAAACGGAGGTCAGAAAACACCTCCTGTCCTGTTTTCTGCAATAAATATTAAAAAGTCATTATTGTTGTTTTTTTTTGGCAACTTGAAATTTCAGCGTTGTGGTGATCAGCTGTAAGCGCATCAACCACAAAATTGACAATTTTGTATGGTAGTACGATTGATGTGACACGCCATGTTTTTTGCAGAGTCATGCCTCTATTCTGCATTTACAAATTCTGAAGTTCTTCCACCTCAGTAATAATGCTTCTGTCGTGAACGAAGTGCAAGAGAGGGAGGGGCGATTGAAGTGTCTAGTTTCAATACGCCAAGTGTATTGTTCAATTGTTAGGCTACTGACATTGAATGTGTCTTTTGTTAAATTAGGCTGCATAATAAGAAATGTTTTGTAGTGATTGATGTTTTAGGCCTCCTGGTACATAAAAGGAGTAGTTTGTCAAGTTATCTGATTATTTAGGAACGAATAAAGGGTATCAAATTATGATCGGCAGTTCGCTTACTCTTCCACAAAAATTGATGATTGACTGAAACCTATGCAAAGATTGCTCGCATTTAGTCTGCCACAGGCCGACTATATGCAATTTTTTATAGTAATGTCGAATAAACATTCAGCCCGTACATCCGTTAGGTATGTCAAATTGACGTACAAATCATATTTTTGACTTACTTCTTGTTATCATGCCTAACATTTTATCAAATGTTCAGTTCTACCTTGTATTAGCTACAAAAATGGCGTTGGGGCTTAGAGAATGGTTGAAAATAAATCTGTTCCCCAAAGATTTGCCAGAAAGGCATATGCATATACCAGAGCAAATTATGACGCAAGTATTTCGGCGTTTAAAACTTATACCTCTCTTTCGATGCACAAGCCGAAGAACTGCATACTGAACAGGTATGGAACGTGCTTAATGGAAAGCATTCTCAACCGGTGGAAAACGTTTGTTCGTATTTGAGCCTTGTCAACTAAATGAACTCTGAATAAACTATGCTTTAACAGTGAGCTGCGTAGTATACAAATTGAATGAATCATTTATTGCATGGTTAGGCGGGTATGCCTCTTTCAAAGGCGGTAGTCTGGCGTTCTGACCAATTCTTCTTCCGGATAAGTTCTTGTGAGCTCAGGAGTTTCTTATGGTTCAGTTCTGCTTCTCTTTTGTTGCTGTTATGCATAAATTTTGTTACTCTTGTACTCAAATCTTCGTTAAGAACGCTTGCAGATGGCTGTGTAACACTGTGAACTTTACAAGGCTGCACAAAATGAATGTGATTCCAAATACCTGCAGCATAATTTACATATAATATCATCCTGGTGTGCGCATTCAGAAATGTCCTGGTATGTTAGAGTGTGTTCACGTGAGATTTATACAACAAATGTCTTGTAACAGTTGAATACGTATAGCATAAATAACGCTTCCTTAAGGACGGCCAGGCAATAGAAGTGAATAATAATAATTTATATACGAGTGATTTTATTCGGTCTAGGCTTGATCCCCACCAACACAAAAGGTAATGCTTAACATTGTGGCGTGGCGCACAGTGTTTATGTCACGTACGTGATTTTCGACGCATTTACGCGCTACTGCTGTTCTCTCCCTCTTCTCATTCTCACGGCGAAGCTCCCGCACCAGTCGACGTGCCTGCGACATCGGTGGGCTCGCACCTCGTATGCATGCGACGAGCAACAAACAGTTCTTGTGTGACTGTTGAAGCGTTGAGTTGTGTCTGCGACCCAGGCCGATCTCTTTATCCCCGACGGCTGCTCTGCGACGTTATTTGGCGCCCGAACGTGGGGCCAGTAAGTTTAAGGCGTTATTAAAGGTATGTGTATTCTACGCTCTCTTCGACTACCTCTTCTGTCACCGCTTGATTCCCTTCGAGGTCGCCCATGTTTTCTGAACATAATGGAGGTATTTATCGAACGTGTCGAAACCATGATCGAAGAGGCCAAGACGGAAATGTACAAAGGCTCCATCCAACAGGTCAGAAAATTGAGGGAAGAAGTTGATGAGATTCGAAGGCAACTGGCGGAGCCCTCACAGACTTCTACAGTGCCTAAGCCACCAGCAACTGACATTGATGTGCACCTGCAAGCAACGCAAGTCCAGATATAGGAAATACTTTCACTAGTGTTTTTTCTATTTATTGGGACGCGAGCTTGAAGTTGTTACTGATCATCATGCACTTTGTTGGGTGATGCTCTACAAAGACGGAAATCAAAGATTACTCTGTTGATCTTATGCTTTATTTTACTCACACATAAATTACTGCAACCTGGTTTTGGCTAACACAACTAAAAGAAATATGAATAGGATTGTCACTATACAAAAAAGAATTATACGACAAATATTAAATCTTAAACGCACCGGCACGACAAAAGAGGCATTTTTAGTGAATAATGTACTTCGCGCCGATATAATGTATGAGTTTCGGTTATTACAGATGTTTCATTGCTCCTCACCTCAAATCGTTATTTACCTGTCCTCTCTTGCATCATTACAACATTACTCATCGACTGTTAAAACACGCTGCACCGATATATGGGCTTTACCACATTTTAGTACGAATTACAAGTTTCAGTCATTATATCATAATGTTCCCATGACACTAAATAGACACCAACATACTTCTGGGTACAGTAGAAAACAACTTCGAACATACATCCTGCAATCGTAACTGAACCTAGCTTGTTTTTACTTCTGCATTCCTGGCCTATTGTAACTGAACCTAACTAGTTTTTACTTCTGTATTTCTGTCCTATTGTATGTTTACTGTGTGTTTGGAATCGACCACGCACTGTGTTCTGAATCATGTTTTTTCCTACATATTTCTAGCGTATTATTTTTAATTTTTATTTACAGTGTGCTTGAATCTCCTATTGATAATGTAAACTATTCATTCTGTTGGTGGCCTGTTTCTCTAATTTGTGTTTCCTTCATCTAATTTTGATTATCTTTGATGAAATTTGTAGAACTGATTTGTAAAATTGAAATCGTGTTTTATTTGTGTTTTTTGTAACTTATGATTACATCTGTGTTACGTGGTCCATCCTCCATGCCTTGTAACGGCTTCCTGCGCCTTTGTCAAGCTGCTCGAGCAGCTTTTAGCCAGGAAGTCGTCCAGATGCTTCTGGGAAAACTTAATAAACTGAAAAGTAAAGCACATCTCTTGTCCAGCAAGAGTTTAATTTTGAAGTAATCTACAATTACGGGAAACAACATTCTTGGTGGAGAAAAATTCTTCACAGGTGCCAGTTTTTTGTATCTGGGGAAACTCCTTTTCTCTAATAACGCGTGCAGGGTAAACAATTGATGTGAAAAAGAGAAAACACTTTTGTGGTTTCACCTTGAGTATGGCTGAAACTTTCCCACGTGAACTATTTTGCGGCACAAACCATCGATAACTTCAATCTCATAGCTTTCTGTAGAAAGACGAGACACAATCCTATCTGGACCTGTAAACTTCCTTTGACTTTTGATGCCGACGGCAGGTGCAGAAGCTTTCTGCGACATCTACTTCACCTTGTTGCTGGGAGAATCTGGTACCAGAAAACACCAGAAGCGAGCACGATCTACGTTCGTCATACACGACGGCGTTCTCTACAAGAGAGATCCGGGCACGATTCACGAGCGCTCTCTGATGTGCTTTCCTGCAAGCAAAATGGCTGAAGTTAACGAATTTCACGGAGGCAAGAACGGAGCTCACAGGGGTATCTGACGCACGTTTGATGCCATCATCTTGAAATACTTCAGCCGAAGATGCACCAGCAAATAAAATGTTTTGTCTACCATTGTGACCTTTGTCATCGAATGAAGACTTCTCCAGTAGCCCCACTATGTCTCTTGCTGCCGATTTAGGAGAATTCTCTATTCCACACGATTGGCGTCGACATTGTTGGACCATTCAAGTCCTAACGGGGATGCAAGTACGTAATCGTTGCTGTCGACTACTTTAAACAGTTTAAAGAGGCCAAACCGGTCCGCAACGTAGAAGCCGTGACTGTTCAAAAATTCATTGAACGTTGCATCATTCTCAAGCATGGCCGTCAGCGGTAGTTATTACCGACCCTGGCACTCAGATGATTGCAAAATGTACCCCTGTATACTTTCAGCACCGTGACATTCTCCCTTCTCCTACTACAGCCTATCACCCAGGTGCGAACGAACTTTCGGGTAGGCAAAGAAGACACTGAAGCAAATGATCAGCATGGTTCAAAAGACCATTTTGTGGAACTGTATTGTTGGGGAACACACAATACCGACCGGAGAAGCAAAACCCATTGAAAAGGGTGCTCCTGTTGTCCTGTTAAGCGCGACACCGTGAAAGCGATTTTGAAGGACCTCCTTGATACCAAAATAATTTGAATCACTCAGAAGGCGACGGGCATAACCGTTGGTTTTGTTCACAAAAACAGATGCATCGATACACATTTGTGTCGATTACCGGTGCATCAATGATGTCATGAAAGACACCGTCTCTCCAGTGCAAACAATCGAGGACGCATTGCTAGCTCTTACCGGTTTCAAATTCTTCTCAGTCATAGACTTGGTATCAGGATTTTACACGATTCCAATTAACCCTGCCGACGCTGAAAAAGTGCATTTTGGACTCAATGAGGAGTGTACGAATTTCTTCGTATGCCTTTTGGATTGATAGGAGCACGCTTCACGTACCAGCGTGCAGTGGATTCAGTGATGCAGACCTGAAGTACGACGATGCTCTAGGTTACATGGAAGACTGTGTCATCTATGCAAAACCTTTGAAGAATACCTGAGCCACTTGGAAGAAGTCTTCGACCGATTTCGCAATGCTGGACTTTGGAATAAGAGGTACACATGGAGGTTGGTAGAACGTGCTTGATATTTGAGCGACACTCCGTTCTTCTCGAAACAGCGGTAATAAGCTCAACGGAACGAATATTATACATTCTCTTGACGAACTGTTCAACGCAACCTGTTATCCTGATCATGACATAACAGTGGAATTGGCTGAAGTCATCTACGACATCCCAGAGTTAGGTATAAGCGCTGAAGAAGCAGAGCATAAATTCTGCTGGACTATATTGCCGTCTCCTGAGGATATGAAGGAACCACCGTTTGACCTTGCAGTCAAGGTCCGCATCAGACCTTCCACTTGAATGGCATTTCATTCAATGTTGAATCAACGCTGACAAATAGCCAGTTCGAACAAGCAAAGAAGCTCCTCGCCGCAGACCCCCGTTTCATTCCCACTAGCTTGTTCTCACGCCGAGGCTCCGACACCAGATGACTGGCCTGCGACCGCTGGGTGCACGAATCTCGTATGCTTGGAACGAGCAATAAGCGGAGTTTGTCTGACTGTGGAAGCGTTGAGTCGCGTCTGCGGCCATGGCCGATCTCTTTTTCCCCTACGGCTGCTCTGCGCTGTCATTAACGTGGTTGGGTTTACTGAGGCGAAAATTTATGATTTATAACTTAAACATTAATAGCATATTACCCATGTGCGGTCAGTGCTAGATTACGCAAGTGTTTGGAGGGATCCGCATTCCAAACAACTTGGCGATATAGTTAAAACAAAACACAGAATAGGGATATGCGATTTGTTTTAGGTCATTGGGGTGTTCAACTTGGCATAACGGAAAGCAAAATAAACGTAAAAAGGATGACTTGAAAGGTCACGGACAAGACCGCACGTTGAAACTTCTTTCTTATATCTGCTACTCGAAAACTGGTATTGATTGAAAGTATATCCAAATGCCATCATAATATTTCCAAAGAAGGGACGAAAATATTAAACTAATTCAATTTCCTTTTAAAGATGACGCTTCGCCCATTTTATTTTTGTTAGATAGCACACGAGTAGAATGGGCTTGTGTCTGTGATGGTATTCATTATTTCTAATGACAATTTTTCTCGCAACTTTTGTAATATTATTATTGCTTTTAAGTTTATAGTTGGTGTTCATTCTTGAAATCCTTGTTGTAATGCCTGGGAAAATAAAGCAGGTATGAAACAAACTGAAAATACAAAAATAAATAAATAGGTACAAATATCCAACTGCGTACTCCATGTCAAGGGTTGGATTCATTCTTAAATATAGCAATTTGTGGAAGGAGTTTCGGGAGAACTATGAAAGGAAATACACCTTGTGAGCATAATATAACCTGGCACAGAAAATATATTGCCAAAACGTTAACAATATAGGCTTGGAAAAACAAGCATAACTCTCGAAATAAAAAGTACTTTTTAAAAAACAATTTATCAATATAGCACACTTCTCGTTTTTATAAAAAACTTTATTATTACGAATACATAAAAGTGAAGTTTAATCCGCCAGCGCATCGGCCTGTGTATATGCCTTCATAGTCAACGCCTTTTCGTGCCTGTTTTCAAGATGAATCAACACCAACTCGCCCAACTTGCCATCCTGTTTAGTTGATTGAGTAGATTTTGGAGTACACAAAAGTCGCCCTGAGGCACTGCGGGAAAAAAATATTCGTTGAAGAGGACACAAGGATATGTTTTATAAGCAGCGTTGTTTTTTTACTTATCTGCAAACGAACGCACACCTAAATATTGATACAAATATACTTTATACGCCGATGAGGGAACATCTGTTTGGCTGGCTGAATCGAGTATTTGTGCTGGGAGTCCCAACCTTTCGCGCAGATTTTTCTATGAACGCGTCCATAAAGTGGCGTTTTGGCATAAAATATTTGCTACTTAAATATGTGCAGGCTGCAATTACGCAGCAACGGCGTAGGCGTGATCTGGCGGTGAATAAAGGTTCAGGTGGGGAACAGAGGAGTATGGGGTGAACTATGTTTGACGCTTCAATTTTAGGTGGAGACTTTGTACTTATGTACGAGACGTCATTAAATCGCCATGTATAATGAACATACTATAGTTTAGAGCAAGTGTGAAAAAATATATCGATCGAATTGCGTGAACATAAAAATTGTCCTCAGCATTTTCCCAGAATCATGAACCATAACAAATATTTTGATCATTATCCTACTATGTAGCCTGTAGTTATTCGTTACCATAGAGCCTCTGTTAACTAGCACTTTGAAAAAATGCGACCAATTTTTTTGCTCTCGAATAGCAAGTGTGAATATTATGATATTAAGATTTTATAGGTAAATACAATAAAATCTGTTTGGATTAAATGTTCACTTTACGTTTGTCAAAGCCAAACTTTGTGTTTACTAACTACTTGATTGTTGAAAGTGCTGCCTGCATGTAATAAATATTTCGAAGCACATTTGGGTACAGTCGGCTCACATAAATACCTAGGGCTAGGTATTCAATAAAGAAACTTTTTGATATTCACCGTGAGCTTCTGGTGTCCAAGTATTGATCCTGGTTTTTATATTCGATTGTTTCAAGGTAGAAATATGGAGGTCAAGAGCTGCGCATTGTCGTTGACTTCTGAGGTAACGTTTCAAAATCTGAAGATCCAGTCGCGCGTGCGCTGATCGCTCTTTGTTCCAGTGACGACGACACCCTCTTCGATTCCAAGTAGCATGTTGAGAGCACTACCCTTGTCGTAACGCCTGCCGCCATGATTTGCTGGAATCAGTGTGTCAGAACAAAACAAAAAACAGGAACAACAAACAAACAAAATCTTACTTATGGCCGGAACGAAAACAAAACGTTATTTACAATTTCGTTCAGGAGCGAAACCGAAAAAAAAACGTTTTGGTGTTCGGTTGAAGTACAAAATGCGTTCGATACGTGCGCGCTCTCGCAGATGATTTGATGCTGATTGAATAGCCATTTACCAGTAGCCATCTGCGCATGCTCGGGCTGCCGGCCCGCCATTCCTGGAGTAGCCCCTGGCGAAAGAAACAAAAGGGCGCCCCCTCAGCTTAACGCTTGAGGAGCGGCTATGTATCCTAGAGGTGCACGTTTTTCTTTCCTCTTTTGGGACACTCCTCTGTGGGTACTTTTGTCCACACAAAAAGGCTGTCAAAGGAAAGGGGCAAAAATGGTTGAGGCTGCCAAGCCGAGTTCACCTAATTGGCTGCCAATCAGGGAGCAACGAAAATGGAAGAATAATGAAGAAAACATACGATTTGGTCGGTGCAAATTAGTCACGCGAGCATGCGCCTCCGACCGTGACATTCAAATGGAAGGCACGGGTGACGGGGGGTGCGGGTGGTACTAAAGGACCAGGATATTACGTAAACGGGTTACCCGAAAGCGAAACATTTCTGGGGCATGCCTTAGGTTTGCCGTGGCGACCGCTAGGAGGACCGGTATGGAAAAACAATCCATTGAACACACGCACTTGCGTTTCAGTGCAAGAGCTTCATTTCCAGCACAACAGTAGTGGCACCTCAATAAGATAGGGCGCGACAGAATAAATTGCGCTTAAGATTTTTTGTTTATGAGAGCAATTTGAAGAAATCTACGTGCCAGATTAAAGGCTGCCAGCATGTAGTTTCTGGAGATAACGGTGGAAGCTTGGAGCGGCATTTGCAGCGTCACCACCCAGACGTCTACGCCACGTTGCGCGCCGAGAAAGCCGTGGCCACAAAGTGCGTTGCATCCGGCGAGGATGAAAACTGTTATGCTGCAAAGCTCATGCCAGTGGACATATCAAGCATGCTTGAGCCGATTTCGTCAAGATTCGTTTCACTTAAAATAAAAAAGGACGGGCTAATGAAAAGCTGCGTCGATCTTGTCACAAAGAATAGACGGCCGTTTCGGCTTGTCGATCTCCCCGGATTCCACCAGATAATATACCCAGTCTTAAAGCACTCGGCGCCAAGATGGCTATAACCTCGGAGGCTGGTAAAGATAGAGTTAGGGTGGAGACTGTTAAGGAGAGAGTTCGGGAAGAGACCAAGCGGAAATGAGATGAAATTTCTGTGTCGCTGGATAAGCAGATACCTTCTCCTTAAATTGACTGCGTGTCGTCCCAACTTCACAGGGCACTGCTTGGCAATAATGTACCGTATGCAGAAAATGGAAAACTACTTCTCCAGCCAATGCCAATGAAATACTTTTTTGAGAGACACACTGGTGAACACCTCAGGTTGCAGGTTAAAAACATGCTGTCTCGTAAGGACATCAGTGTTAGCCAGGTGTACAGTATCACAACTGATAACGGCGCCAACGTGCTTAAGGCCACTCGTCTTCTTCGTGAAGCTGACGATGAAAATGAAAGCTCCAGTTAAAACGGGGAGAACGACGTAGGTGATCACGCATTCAAAGTCTGCGGTTCTCTCTCTGTGTAGGACAACTGAGATGATGCTGAGTTCGCGGGCGCAGAAGAACTTTTTTATAGGTGTCAGGTGCGCACCCCACATGCTTCACTTGGCCGTAAGTGATATTTTTTGTGAGAGTCATGTGCATGCACCATCATTGCAGAGTGTAGCGCACTTGTAAAGAAACTCCTGGTGCAAAGTGCCATGGCTCTAATAAGGAGGCTAGGGTTAAAAAAGCCCGTCATATACTGCCCTACAAGGGGGATGTCGACGTTTACAATTCTGGCCTGGCTGGTACAGCTCACGTCATTCGCATAGATTTTTATATCGGAGGAAGAACGCGTGCCCTAGACAGAGAGCACGTGGGCCCAGTTGGAAATGCTCACTGCTTTCGTTCAGCCGGCACATGTGTCCACAAATGCGCCCCAGTCCGAACAGCTGATCATTAGGGTTAGTTACGCAAATTGTTGACCTGTTCATTGACACCTCCAGGATACCCTCACCACTGGCAAAGGCCCTGGCTCAGTCCATGCAAAGAAGGGAGCAAGACCTGTGCGGCAGGAATATTGTTTGCGCTGCACTGTACATGGACCCTCGCTATGGCCTGCTTCTCACCACCGAGCAAAAAGCCAGACAAGGCTGCACCTCGCGAAAACCTGGCAATGAACTATAGGCTTTCAGCGTAAGCAGCAGGATAAAGGCATCAAGCAAGCTGGCGCAGTCACCGTTGTACCAGAAAGACACGAAGATACCATGTAAGCATTTCTAATAAAAAGGGAAGGAGAGGTTGCTTCAAGTGAGCTAGACACACTCGATATTGCAAGCGCACTTGAAAGGCTAGAAACGGTATCGCGTCATCTGAAAACCGCAATTGTATTGAAATTTTGGGAAGAGCGCAAAGAACGCTAGCATGAACTGTACGCTTCTGCGCAGTGAGCCCTTGGTGATCCAGCGACTTACGTCAGCGTGGAGCGGGCATTCTGGTCGCTAAAGTTTATTCTATCTGACCACAGGTCTCGCCTTTCACCTAGCGCACTTGAGGACGTGCTGCTTCTGAGGTCATATTCAGTGTCGTAACATGTGTCTTAAGAAGTGCTTCAATTTCTTTGTGCACTTGTGAGTAACAATTGAGGACGTGCAGCTTCTCAGGCCGTGTTCACTGCCATAGGTTGTGTGTAAAGAATTGCCTAAATTTTCTTGTGCACTTAGGAGTGATATTCGAGGACGTGCACCTTCTGAGGTCATGTTCCCTGCCATAGGATGTGTTTGAAAAAGTGCTTGAGTTTTCGTGTGCCGTTGTGACACTTGAGGATGTTCAGCTTCTAACGTAATGTACAGTGTCATACGATGTGTGTAAAGAAGTGCTTCAGTATTTGTGTGCAGTTGTGAGTGCTCTTTACAACTTTTATTTTCTCCTGAAATCGATAAACATCGCTGTTGGTTTTTCTTTTTATTTTTGTTCCCATTTTTTTCGCGCAAACCCGATCAGTTATGATCCGTTACGAAGCGTTAAATTTATCGTTCTGAATCTTAAATGAAACAGAACTTTTCTCTATGGATCAAAACAAGAAATAAAACAAAAAACATTTTGATCCGACATTCTAGATGGAAATATATGTTGCTGGGAAAAGGCTTATTGTTGATTCTGCTAGCCAACTGTCTGCAAGCTGTATTCGTTCGGCCAGCTTTCCTACTTTACTGTCCACTCTTCCAAGGACACAATTAACCGCCTTAGTTTGACTGAGGCTAGGCTTTACCTTGATGTATGGCCCGAGATCAGTTCTTCTACTGTATTGTGCAGAGGCATCTGAACGAGCTTATCTGTTCACGCACCCAGGAGTACTACTAAAGCTCACTTAATCCCTTTCTATATGATTGTTTCTACCTGCATCTCTCCTTCCTCGTTCATCAGGAGCGAAGCCGTTGCACAGGTTATTCTTTGCGCAACAAACGCTTGTACCGGTATCACGGTGTCATTCTTCATTCATTTCTCCACAGCCGCAACTTAGTGAAGCATGTACACCATCTTTTTTATGGTTGCTAGCGCTCACGCACTGAAGCACTTGCTTTGTGGTCTGCCTAGATTTTGAGCCACCAGAATCCTAATGCGGGTTCCCATCACGATAGCTTCGAGCCTTAGAACAACCTTTAGGTCTTCCTCTTCTTTTTTTGTGACCGAGACCAAGCGACCACCACCTCAAATTGTTGACGGGAACATCGCCGTTCAAACTTCATCGTAGTTTTATCCACTACGTCTGTGCCCACTTGCACCGTCTCTTTATTTTATTTTGAAAAAACCGGCTTCGCCTTCCAGAGCGAAACGTCTGCATAGAAAAAGTGCCTCATACATCGACCGTATCGACAGCCTTTGGCAGGTCGAAGAACGCCATGGTATAAAGAATTTGTCAATGGATGGATCCCCATGGGGCCCCCGTACCTAAAATTTCATTTATAGATTCTTTTTCGTCCACTTTCTTCCACTGCCATTGGTTAAACGATCTCGCACGGAAGCTTGGCTAGAATGGTAGTGTAGGAGGCATTGTGAAATGCACTTTGCAGGTGCAGCATCAAAATTGCTCTTGCCAATTAGCTTGGTGATTGTTTTATATTCTCCTCTTTTTGGCAAGTGTAGGCCAAGGCTTGTGTAGGTGTTTCCGATATCCGTACACAATGTCACGCAGCCAAAGACGACGTAGTTTTTTGAAGGAAAAACATGTTGATTGGAGTGAACTTCTGGTGCCCTAACAACTGAATGAATACACAGCGGGCGAAGCACCAAAGTGACGTGCGGGGGCGAGCGTCAGCAAATGAAATTCCGCTGCCTCCGTTGTGAGGGCTCTTATCATTCGGCGCCAGTGTATTTCGAATCATCGAATTACATCGAGAATACTCTGATCAGAGATTATTGAAGGCTAGTGACGTAGATCAAAACACTCTCCCTATCAGAAGAAAAACGTGTGCGGAATAAAAATAAAAAATGAAACACGTGCTTCACTTGGTACAGCTATAACTCCCTGCCGGGCCAGGCGGAAAAAACAAAACAAGCACACCCAATGCATGTTTCGAACCAATAGTGCATGACATCTCACTTGTCCACATTTCTTCTCTTATGCTTGCAGTTGTAGGACGCTGGTGCATAAGACGTAGTTTGCTATGTGCAGTTACTTCCAAGCCTGTTGGTTGTCTGTCCTTTACCTTTTTCCATCCCCCGGAGAACAAGCCGCTTGAGCAGCAGCTGTTCATATGTTTAGGGACTGGTATTCTGGCTTTGTCGCTGATGTTGCAGAGTAGACTAAGTAATTCAGTTCGACTCCTGGAAGTGGCTACTGTTATACAAAATGAATTGTCACTCATAATTAACAGATGATAAGAGGCATGTACAGGATGCCGTTGTGGAGACGTCTCCGGGGTAAATGTTGCTCAACACTTTTCTCCGTATATATATGCCGATGTGTAGGGATGATGTGGATAAGTTTCTCCTCATATCTAGCGTGGTTTTATATTGTGGCTGCCATTGTTCAATTGGTGCACGTTTTGCTTGACCAGCTTGTCTAGAGCTTTATGCAGAACTTGCAAGTGCTTTCAGTCCGAGAGCCACCAAAGCAGACGCCCGTAGAGCCTGCCCAGGTGAGTTTGCCACGGCTTGCGAGCACAGCATGCCGCTTTCCTGGTATTTTCATGTATTGTAACAGTGGCCGGACAGACGACGTAACTATCGTGACTAATGATGAAAAACCTATCTACATTTTGCACACCGCGGTCATGAGAGCATCCGCGCAACGTACCTGCCAGCCACTTTGACGCTGTGTGACATATTTCAATAATGGCTACCACGCCACCACTCCATAGTACAGCGACCATGCGAGACGATCCGATGGTTGAGATGCAAAAGACGCGGTGATGTGAACCTGCCAAACACATCCAGTTGCCGCCACAGCCGTTGATGATATCCTTGGCAATGCCTGGCCAAGTAAATGGGATGTAATCAGCCCTGATGAAGCGACGAAGGTTGTGGGAGCCACGTCCAGTAAAGTAAAGCGGCACACTATTATGGTCTGTCGTGCCACGGTGGCTCTTTTTTGTCTTGATCTCTATCCCAGAGTCCGGGGCTGCAAATATTACCACTTCCATCTCATCCCCTCCTCGACCAGTGGGAAGTATCAATGGGTAAATCAAACTTGGATCTCCAGAAAGCCCTCATCCGTCGGACACCCGCAGTGACTGAAGCACTGCGGTCTTCGTCCGCTTGGCGGCACTAAACCCAAAGTAAAAAAAGTTTTATCTCTGTCGGCCTCTGGAGACCTCACAAAGGTGTGAAAAATCTGGTGTGGTGTCCCCACATGTGCAAGTGCCCGTAAGGGTAGGAATGCACGCGTCTTCGATGAAGGCGTAGCAAAATCGATCAGCCAAGTGCGCTAATTTTTTTTCTCTTAGAAGGAAGGAAGGAAGAATGTAGAAGAAAGGCAGGAAAGTTAACCTGGCTAGAGCCTAGTTTGCTATCCTGCACGTGGGAAAGGGGAAATGGGCAAAAAAGAGACAGGAAAAAAAGAGGAAAAGTAAGAGCAACACCTTAACCCAACTTCACCTCAGGGACACTACATACCCCCTGTTGAAGCAATTGTCGAGAGCCCATGTTCGTAGTGGCGTCTTAAATTGTACAAGGGATATTGGGTCTCCTATTGATTACTAGGAAATGAGTGTTTAGCCCAAACAAGTTCTCTGCGCTTCTAATATTCATCCTGTGCATATCGATAACAATTAAGCATTTGATAATATTTCACAAGCAGTCTCTGGGAACAAAAAACCAATAACGCAAGAGGGACAGGAGGCATTCACTGACATTTGTTTTTGTATTAAAAGTATTTTTTTATTATCGCAAGATGAATACATTCTTAAGCATGCAATAGAACGCCAAAGTCGTGTATGCAAGAATACACCAAGATCTCACCAGCATCATATCCGTCACGGAAATGACGTCACCAGTAGAAGATCCATTGATGCAACTGCGCCCGGATTCGAACCATGAAGCCTCTCGGCGCAACGTGGGGTACACAGTGATCTCTTCACTCGCTACGTATACAATTTAAGTAGGTATACAAATTCACCTCATAAATTTACCACTCCTTTTTTCATTCAGATGCTGCTGGCGGGGACAAGTGAAGCAATGTAGTTTATCTTGACAATTATGAGCGCCTGCAGTTGACGCTGCAAAACCAGCGTATTCGTGTGCGCGGGACGCCGGTGAACTGAGGCACCCTCCGCCAACTACAGCTTTCGGTTTCCGTCTGGGTTCCGCTTCGTTCGCCCAGTTTTAAAAGACTTTGGCTTCATTCGGATTTATGCAATGTTCCGGCGCATGCAATCCAGTGTCTACCATTGATGCGTCCAACGGTGCCATAGCGACGTAGTATAAATGGCGATGTACAATTTTTTAAAACTGCACAATAAATGCTCCCGTGAAGTCACATTTCACTTTCTTGGTTTACCGATTGCTACGAAAGTGTGATCAACCACATTTTGGGAAGTTGCAGAATTGATCAGGGTTGCTACAGCTGGTAGTTGATGATAGGTTCCTGATTTCCCACTTTTGCGCCGTGAGTGGCGAGATGCTCTAAGAATGTAATTATGGTTGGGATTTTTGTGTTCGTGATCCTATGCAGTTGGCTGTTTTTAATGCTGAAGATGCCCAGCTTTACTGCATACCGCGTTAGAGAAATGCGCTAAAGTAATTTGGGTGGAGCAGTCTCACTTTGGTGTTGGTTATCAGGAGTTATTTAGTTCACTTTTTTGGCAGCTTTTGCTCGTTCCAATAGGGCCTTAACAGCTGTAGTTTCAATCATTTCATCTTAACGTAAAGATTGCGCTGAATACAATTTGGGGAGCCCTCAACTCCCGGTTCCCGGTTTCTGTTGCAGTGAATGAGATTTTGATAAATTTTCCAGGTCTAATGGGGCATTGGGTTTTTATTTGAGCAGTCCTGTGCATACTGCGACTGCCCTACTGGCGGGAAGCGCGAACACAGGCGGCGCGGCGAAGCGCGCCTCCGTGACGCCAGCTTAGGGATTCTCGCATTTGTCGTCTGCTTCACTCAGGATCGCTCTCCCTGCTGTTTCTTTGCACTCGGTCAACGCCTGATGCTTGTCCGCACCAGAATTAGCGTTTGGGTAACTTTTTATCATATTAATAGGCTTAATATCGCGTACACTAGCTCATGGTGTCAATGAACTATTGTTTTGGATACCGCTACGGGAGAAACATTGCCGGAGCCACCCCATTCCTCACAAAGCCGGTCCTTTGCGGAGCGCGAAGAGTCAGAGCTAGGCGTCAGCTTCTCATGTAATCATTGGAACAAAAGGAACAGTCAGCTGCTAATAACCGAAAACAGCGAAAATTGAAGACCAAAACAAATTCTACGCATTCAGGGCTGTAGGCTTTGGCAGAAGGCATCACGATTCCCGGTAATCACATTTAAGGTAAAACAGCTTCTGCAACCTTGCCGAACGCTCAAACGCGTTTTTTCAGATCACTTTACAATGTCAAGGCATGAAAGTTGACCGACATGCACTATAGACTGCAAAAACTGTAGGTTGACTTCCAAATAACCCAGTGTGCATATACGCGCGTGCTGATTCTATACCAGGCATCTAACCAGTATTGAGGTTTATTGAGCAAAACGAGTCACATCTTCGTTAAATTTCTAGTAACACATATATGTTTGTTAAGACCTGGAGGGATATTTCGGAACATTTTGCACAGCCATATCTTCCCGATATTCGGATATGCGTTATCGGAAAACTGCACTCAAGAGGAGGAGGAGCAGTAAGCGGAGGAGGGGAAACACTTTGTTTAACAATTAAATCAATCTGGTTAGCGGGCCGGGTCCTTAGACCAGGACAGGAGAGTAAAAGTAATTTTATTCAAATTGTAGAACGCCATCCCAAGTAGAATAGGGTTTGGTCTTCGCGCCTGGAAGGGTTGAAAAGCAATAAAGAGCTAGTTGGAATTCTTCGGTGTCGGGTCTTGTAATATATGCAGGAATACTATTTATTGCGGTAGTTAGCGAGTATATCATTGCTTCAACACCGTAACCATGTCATCATTTTTCGAGTTGAGAGACAGTTCGTTATAATAACGATATAATTACGATAGAAATTCGGAGCACAAAAGCCGCCTTCGAGTACTGTGGGCCGCGTTGTTTAGGGCGCGATGGCTGTGGCGTAGCACAAACCTTCTCATTGTATTGGCATGTCAATTAACAAAGCACGCTGCGGATATGCACCTTCTTACACGCAGCCGTAATGAAAGCCAATTTATGAAGAAGGGAATGTATGCCCTACAAAATGAAGGAAATATCCACACTACCTTTGTGAGGCTCGCAAACTTCCCGAAAACTCCTAATAAGAAGTTGGTGACGGCGCAGAAAATTTAACGCGGCGTTGGGCAGAAAAAAAAGCAAGAAACATCAATCCGACACAAGACAACAACGAAGGGAACAGAAGAAAGCCGCTTTATTTCCTGCTGTGCGATGGGCGTTTAGAGGCCGCAGCTTTATACGTAGTATTAGACTGTTGAGTCTTCATAGGAGCATCTCAAAAATACTGCAGGGAAGCCTACGCATTTTGAATACTCATCAAGAAGCTCTGATCGCTGATCCTTGCGAATAACCAAGAACGGGCCAGTTACACACGATCTTGAGACCGATAATCTGAAGAAAGTGGTTCTCTATCTCTTCGTGTGTTGCAAACTTGTGGGGGATACAGCTTCAATTTATTCAGATGCGTCAGAAGCTGTCAAAATAACTGAGTCGCTAGAAATACGCTTTTTACGCAATACAGCAACGAAGCGAGCCATTTCTAGCTCAGGCACTGATGCCCCTCACAAGCGGAATGTAGCAGATGACAGAGGCGCGAATCCCTAAGCCGACGTTAGAGCCAGGGGGCGCCAGTCAAAGGTCTAACCACAGATATGCTTTATTGCGGTTGTCTGCATAAGTGATTGCCAAGAAAATGGGTAAATATGCCAGATTTTTTTGGGTAGATTATTATTTCTGGGTTGTTGTGGGATTACGAAGTTTTTCGCTGTATTAAAGGTGTAGGTGACTAGTATGCATAATAGACAGCTCAACCTCCTAGAGAGCCTTCCTCATCTTCTTATGGGGAAGCTGCCTCGAGGTTGACTGAAGATTGTTTCTGTAGTTTTTAAAGCTTAGGCTTGTTTGTTAGGTGTTGGTTTCTCAAGCCTAACCACACCTCTACCGTTTAAAAGTTTGGAGAAAGTACGTCCCAAGGGCTAGCATGTCTCCGAAAAGGCTTGCAGAGTATGCCCAACTGGCGAAAATTTGCAAGCTCAGAAAAAAAAAGTTTATGACATTCCTACAACACTGGCCATTACGTCCCCCTTGCTGTACTTTTTGGGCACAGAATTTGTAGAATTCTTTTCGAAAAAAAGACTATGTGCTGAAGGTTCGGTGCGTGATGATGGAAGGATCGCTGTGCACTGTTCGAGTATCCTGCGAGTGATAGATCGGGAAGCTCGCACATATTCATGTGGGTTGTGTGCAGTTGTTGGGGTTGTTACTTTGTTGTTCAATTCAAAGTTTTAACTTTGAAGTGATTACAGATATGCCTCTTAATAAAGCATGCAAATTTAGCAATGAATAGGTTGCTAAATTTATGGTTTTTGACAAATCTCGGCAACGTGGTTTTACTGTTATATCGTATTTTGGATGGCGATATGCCTTAATTTAGGACGCAGGTGCTTCGGTAAGGTAACCTGTTGAAAATATGCTGCAGAACAGCGTCTGTGCTATGTTGCCATTGTAGATACAGTTTTGAGATAATGTTGCTATTGAAAATTGATGTTTCATTTTTTACAAGGTGATTTTATTTGATTTGCCGTTTACTCGAGTGGTATTTCTCTACAGGATAATCAAGAAAGCCTGTTCCAGGACCTAGATGTACGGTCTAGGCGTACTGTTCCAGTACCTAGATGTGTTTACATGGGTGGTTTAATTGCCGAAAGTCGCAACCTTGCCTTGAAAAACTGGTGGTGTTCCATAGTTCGCAGCGCGTCATGTGTTCTCTCGCCACCTGCTCATGATTGGAAAGATTGCGCCTTTCGAGCACAAATATAGGAGCTTGAAGTAACGGAAACAGGGGTTGCTGCGTGATTAGAGGTATTTTTGTTTCCAGTGGCTGCCATTCCTTCATAAAGAAAAGGATGCTGGCACTGTTTCGTTATTCTGACTGTATCTTTTCAGCACTTACTTGGCCTTCAAGCGTTTTTTTTTTCAAGGAGTAGTGCCGCTTTAAATTTTATATCATGCCGTTTATATTACTTTGAAGCTTACCCATTTCCGCACGGCGAAACAGAATTGTACCTGTTGTACCAGTGGGTTGTACGGGATTAATCTTGGTCGTATTTTTCGTAGTAGTCAGTTTTATGCGTTAGATGCTGTAGCTTTTCTTACTACGTGCTTCTTTTTTCTGTTTCAAGCTGCTTGTTCAACGGGTTGACTCTTGGGATTGTTTTCTTTTAAAAGTTGTGTATGCAAAATAAAGACCTAGCTCTTTGCCTAGATTTGTAAATACGAAATATACAATATTTGAGCATGTTAACCCGAAAAACGGACAACTTACGCCGGGCTTACCTGGTGCGCGATAGATTGCCCAAGCCAGTGTACAGACAATAAGTCACCTTTTGGCAACATGCGTTGATCCTAAAGGTGTATGTTGTACGACATGATCTACGCGTTCTGTAACATGAGGTGGTTTTGGCGTTCCGCATGTTTGCTATCACGTGTCCTGAAATGCCGTTGGGTCTACACCAAGCAGTATGCCTTTGGGATTACATGTGTTTTGCGGTGTTGGGTGACCCTTCAAACTGCGTACGTCAATGTGCCTTTTACCAGCCAAAAATGCTCACATCAAAAGAGCGCGCAGCTTTGGGTTCTTCGCATATTTGTAACAACCAACAAAATGTCATCGAAATTTTAACAAATCACGGCTTTTCAGGCATTCGCTTCTGCACAAACCCATGTGAACTTTCACGCGGTAAATACCGTTCACATGAAAGAACATATCCCGGAATACACTTACAATTTTTGAAATCTCCTGGAAGAAAAAAAAGAGACATTCACATAGGATAATTTTTCTTTTCTATTTAATATAAAAGAAAACTCCTTTGTGTCTTGACTGCGGAAATAAGGTAATCAAGTGTAGCTTGTATTAGTCTAGTGTTCGACAAAATTTTGTCTGGTCAGGGGTGTGAACAAGGAAGCCGTAAGGGCTCCGAAACGTCATTTTTTTTCCTTTTGAGTTGGTCAGTGACCACAATTTTATATTCGCAAACATGTAGCTTGTATTGCATATTTAAAAAAAGAAAGTTCAAATAAAAATTACAAATAACGATGGAATATATATCGGGGTAACGGTGAATTTATTGCTTAAGCTTCTTGTCCGGGGCTGTGTTCTCGCTTTGTTTAATTTCGCGTGCATGTATATTGAACTTGGACCGACTCTCACGTCGGCACGTAAGTTTGATGGGATCCGTACAGCCGTGTTGATGGCTATGGGTGGGGTCGCACAGCTTCTTGTGAACGACGCGGCCCATTGACAGAGATATCGTGGATTGGTTGGCTTCCTCGTTGGGCTTCTAGAATTTTGTTCAACGAGCAATAAAGATGACATTTCAGGAGATTCTCTGTAGGTGTCAAAGCGGGTAGAACAAGGGTGAGCTTGTATGTTTTCCAATTATGTCGGCGATTATAGAGGGTTCCTTGCGTTATATTTGGGCGTATGGTTTGCCATAGCCCTAGAAGCTTGTGAGCAGTGCTTGAACTATGTGGCAGGCGTCTTGTTCACCAATACCGCTCTGCTTTGTGCAGATACCTCGAATCAAATGAATGGGGTGCACAGCCCTAGTGTTTAATTCTTGTAGCAAAACGGTTCCGCAGCCGTCTGAATAATATTGTACTCCTGAAATGCGAAGTGATGCGACTACAGGTACCAGAATTGAGGGTGTGCTGACGGTTGGGTTGGGGGTCGCGTCAGTTGGTCTTCCTCGTGTGTGTGCCCGGAGGACCAGTAAACCTGACTTTGTGGAGTCGCACGCTAGACCCCGTCTTTCTAAGTACTCCGTCCCGCAGTTTATGACCTGGCATCACGCAGGCGGCTCTTAAGCTGTTCTACGGCTGATCACGTGTTTGTCCATATTGTTAGATCATCGGCGTAAATGACATAACATTGTTTGGGGATGGCTGAAAGCTAGGTAAGCAATTGAAGCAGGGCCATAATAAATAGTAGGTGCAATAAACAGAGCCTTCAAGCGTACCTTTCGATGGTGCTGTGAATATGTCCATTTGTATTAGAAGCAATCTAATATAAGCCATACGGCCTCACGAGGATGTTCGTACGAAATTGTACCTAGCTTCTCCGCAGTTGGTCTCCAAGAGTTCGTCGACGATCCCTTCCAGGGTGACGTTAAAAAAGGTGCCTAGAACCTATAGGCCTACTATGGTACTTGAAGTTGTTTGATCGAAGTTGTCTCTACTTTGCTCTTTTAGCTGTAGCAATACGTCTTCCTTAAGCAGATGGGAGCGGAATCCGAAAGCTGTGGGAGGGTAGGAGTTAATATCTTCAAGATGTTCTTCAAGTGTATGAATTAGTAAATGTCAAACAGCTCTTTAAAACATCATGTAGCGAGATCGGTTGAACATTTTCAATGCCAATTAGCTTTTTTTACGTTAGGAAATAAAGTACATTGGCATACCACCAGTGTGGTGGTAGGGTGCCACGTAGTCTATTTTATTTCAATTGCGCTGGGACAGATTCCTTCCTACGTGTCTTTGTTCAGATATTCTATTATATTGGCAGTTCTGGCATTTCCAAACTTGATTTTTGGGGTAAGAAAGCAAGTGCCTCCTCTAGCTCTCCCATTGCAAGAGGGTCCTCCAGTATTTTATGATGTTCGCCTAAATACGCAGGGTGATTGTGTTAGTGGTATTGAGTACTCAATACTTTCTTTTGTATATTGCTGCGAATCCTGTATGTGTTTGTTTATTTATAGTTTGTTTTTAATGCTCGGCCACGCCCGGCTCTGTTATTGGCGTCCCAAGCGAAGCGCGTCTTCCGTTATTTATGTTTATGCCACACGGGCTGCCTCATTCAGACAAGCAGACTGTTTTGACGTAGCGCCACTGGCTCAGAATAATTTCCTGTGATCTACAATGTTCTGGGTGTAAATCGATGGATCTAGGAACACTCGCGCCGAAAAATAAAAGTCTGCAGAGCAGACGCCACGGCATTCGATTCGACAGCACTCCCCTGCGCAACTCAGTTTGTTGAGCGCTGTTTCGCCGACTCTGTGTACTTTTGGGTTGTTAGGGGAGCACAAGTTCGCTCCAATAAACTTGTTTCTCCTTCAAGACAATTGTGTCGTCCTTGGCTTTGTGACATCTGGTGAAAGTCCAGGGTACTCAGCCTTTATGTCCCCTACGACATCTTAAAGCCGCAAAGCGAGTCCAAGAACAGAAAGCCACCGACTGCAATGATTACTACCCGAGTTCCCTCTTCTACCAGAAGGACCCAAAAGAACTAACGCTGCAACCACACCGTGGTGCGGGAAACAACGTGGCCAATCGTCCTGTAGCATCCCTGGGAACCCCATTGTCCCGGGGAGCCCCCGCTGAATTCCCCAAAGAATGGTTGGAGAAGCGAAGGCGCGTCCGCATCTTCAACCGGTGGGACGATGAAGAAACTTTCCGGCAAGTCATCTTTTACTTAGAAGATGCTGCTCGAATTTGGTTCGAGAACCATGAGAGCTCTTGGACCGAATGGACTCAATTTTAAAACGGAGTTGCTTAACACATCCACTACCGTTGTGAAAAAAGGGCAAGCTGCGCTTTTGCTTGAAACTCGAACGCATCACCCAACCGAAGGAGTCATGATCAGCGTTGAAGAAATGAAGTGTATATTTCGCTGTGCGGATCTGGAAATGACGGAACAAAAGAAACGGAATTCGACTGCGAGAAGTAAAGCAAGAACTCTTTGCTTTCCTTGTCCGCAACCCTCCTGAAATGGTGGGCGATTTCATGTCTAAAGCGGCGGTGATAGAGAAGACGCTAGAAATTCGAACGAGGCTGTACGACCGCCCTGTCAGCGCGTTGTTCTCGGCGACCAGCGGCGCCGCAACTGTAAGCTCCGATACATTGCGCGAAACCATCAGAGCAGAGGTCAGGGAGGAGCATCAGGAGCTTTTCCCAAGGACTCCGCAACCACGAATGGCTTCCCTGACATACGTCTTCCGAAAAGAGGTTCGACAGGGGCTGGGGATTTCTACGCATTCAGAAGAACCCCGTCAGCCCCAAGCGATGACCTACTCCGCAGCTCTTCGTCAACCCCGCCCTGTTCCAACCCATTATAAAGAGGCCGACGCATACCGCCATCCAATGCCACCCGCCCGACGCCCTGTAGACCAATTGCAGACGCCAATGAATATCAACGTGTGCCGAACGCCCAATAATCGCGCACTGTGCTACCACTGCGGAGAGGCCGACCACGTCTACCGTTGCTGTCCCTACAAGAGGCTCGGTTTGCGAGGGTTCTCCTTCGATGCCCCACGCCCCCGATAATTCCAGCGCCTTGCCGAGATCGATGAATACCTCTCCAACCCAAAGGAATCCCGAGAAACACCGAAGAATACCTCTCACCAACCGACGACCAGCCCGCTTCAACCGTTCACCGTCGCCCTATCCGTATCAGTCACCGAACCACCGCAGCACTGCAGACTTCTCCCGTGAAAGTGCCCCCAGCTCAGGTGGGCGAAACTAAAAGCAGCAAAGTCTGGAGGTAAAGTAGCACGACCGCGGAAAAATGAAAACCCTGCAACGACGCAGCGACTCGCTGAATATCATGATTCACGACATGCCCTTCGCCCGACGGCCCAATCTAACCCTGGTGTGACTCCAGAACACGACAACAGCAGAACGGCGCGACACATACGCGACATGACCGAACCTGCCGCTTAGAACACGACGTAGACGATGACGCGTAGTGCCCGACCGTCAACTCGTTCAAGCCGAGATACGACGCCGCGAGACACCCTAAACTCGAGGAACGCGGCGTCTGACGTTCAGCTGTCCATCGAATTTATTTATTTATTTATTTATTCACGTTACCTTACAGGTTCCCGTAGGATCATTGAGTGAGGGGGCGAGAATAGCAAAACCACAAAATTTAACAGAACAAACCAGAGTACAAAACAAAACAATGTGGTAATATACCATAACTTAAAGAGGAAGGGCGTAGAAAAGCATAATGTAGTTACAATGATGGTGACTAATAGGAAGGTGTAGAATACGACAGGTACTCAAACAAATAAATGGTGCGAAAACATGAGCACTAGGCACAATGTGAGTATCCGTATACAGATATGTACAGATATACAGGGCTACATTTTTATGGTAAGTAATGTAGGTATAATTGGTTGCAGAATAATGTATGGTCAGTGATTGAAACTATTGTGTTAGGAAGATTGTTTCATAATGTTACGGGTATGTGCAGTGCTGATAAGTTAAATGCTTGGGTGTGGCTGTAAATGCGTTTGAAACTTCGCTGGTTGTTTAGTCTATTAGACATGCGCACGGGAGCTTCTAGAGGAAGGGGGTAGGTAAGAGCAGTTTACATATTTGTGAAGTAAGCAAACGATGGCAACAGCGCGACGTGTTTCCAAGGGTTCCAGAAACTTATCAATCTTTATTTGAGTTGCACTAAAATAACGGCTATATTTCTGAGACATGAAACATGCAGCACGCTTTTGAATTGCTTCGATCATAGAGGTTAAGTATTTTTGATAAGGGTGCCAAACAGATGAAGCGAACTCAAGTTGAGGACGGACGTACGTTAAGAAGCACAGTTTGCGGACATTCGTAGGGCAGTGTTTTAAATTACGACGTAAGTATCCCAAGGTGCTGGGGGCTTTGGCACAAACAGCATTTATATGCAGGGACCAGGAATGATTGTTAGTTATATTCACGCCCAGATACTTGTATGAGGAAGCTTGGGAGACAGGTAGGTTGTTAAGGATGTATTTAAAGCTGGAAGTGTTACGCTTGCGACTGAATGATACAAACTTGAATTTGGACAGGTTAAGGGACATAAGACCGATTTCACACCAATGGGAAATAGCGTTAAGGTCGTTTTGAAGAGGTATGTTTTCAGCTGCGTTTGTGATGGCGCGGTATACAATACAGTCATCTGCAAATAAAATCATTCCGGATTATATATTACGTGGTAAGCCATCATTATACATAAAAAAAGGGTCCGAGATCACTACCCTGAAGAACACCGGAAGTTACATGGGAACGAAGGGAGGAAAAATTATTAACTACTGTAAATTGTTGATGGAGAGACAGGAAATTACGTATCCAAGTTAAAGAAAGTGAGTCTAGTTTAAGGGCTGATAATTTTGATATTAGTCGATAGTGGGCTACGCGATCGAAGGCTTTTGAGAAGTCCAGGAAGATGCAGTCGGTTTGCTGATTTGCGTCCATGTTAAAGTGTAAGTCGGTAGTAAATTCTAGTAATTGCGTGTCACAAGAAAAGTATTTCCGGAATCCATGCTGGTTGGGGAATAAAAGGCTATTACTTTCTAGATGACTGAAAACTTGCGACGCTATGATGTGTTCAAGCATCTTACAACAAATGCATGTGAGGGCTATTGGACGATCATTATCTGGTGAGTGCTTGTTTCCACTTTTAAAAACGGGGACGACTTTAGCAACCTTCCAATCGGCCGGTAGGTTCCCTGACTCTAAGGATTCAATAAACAAATAGCATAATATCTCACTAGAAATTGATGAAGTGTTTTGCAGTATTTTTGAATTGATGTTACCAATACCGGCAGATGTACAGACCTTTAGGTTAGCAATGAGACGTGAATTGGCATCAACAATAATGGTAATGCGTTCCCTATAGCGCCAGTCCAGTTCCGTTACAAATGGTACATTTCAGTAGCCTTCATGAGTAAACACAGAAGAAAAAACAATTATTAAACAGAGCGGCACACTTGCCAGCAGGCAGTGGTGCTTGGTTATATTCGTGTAATGGGATGTGATGAAACTCCCGCTCAGGTGCAATAGTCCGCCAAAACTTTTTAGGATTGGGCTGAAGAAGAGAGGCCAAGTCGCTGGAGGAGTACTTCTTTGCTTCACAAATTGCACCGGAGTACGTTTTTAGGAATTCTTTGTATTTTATGAAAGCACAAGGATTGGAGCAGCGGTTTGTTGCTCCATACGTGCGCGTTTTCGTGTTTCGAAGTCTATGTAGTGATCGATTAAACCAGGAATTAGTCTTGTCGTTTGTAATGGTTAATAATGGAACATAAGGATCTATCAAAGTAGCCATATAATGCCTGTACAGAACCCAATTTGCTTCAATTGTGCTGTCGGTAAAATTGGTCAGAAGTTTCTCACGAAAAAAATGTTCTAGATTCGAGTTCATTTAAACGTATTTGGCACTGCTCATGTTGCGAATTTTTTTCGTAACGGTGCCAGCGTGAGCTAGTGGGATTCAGAGTCATAGGTGGAGTAATTTGTGGTCAGAGAAGCCATCCAGGCAAGATATCGTATCAACCGCTTCGGTTGCAGAGGTTAAGATGAGATCGAGTGTATTAAATTCCCGAGTGGGTTCATTACCTTCCTGGAACAAATTGAGATGTAACGAAAAGTTACGAACATTAGTTGAGTTTTGACATGATGAAGACAACATAAGCTACTGTATTTGAGGAAAATTGAAGTCACCGAGAAGGTATACATAATCTGAAGAAAAACTGTGGGTTGCCATTTCAAGGCTCTGACGGAGGTTGTCAGCAAATTTTGGATCGGCCACTGGTGGGCGGTAACAAGCACCAAACAGTATTGTTTTTGTTGCAGTCGTGCACCCTGCCCAGGCAATCTCAAGGGACGAGTTTGTAGGAATAGAAAACCAAGGCAGAGATTTCTTAATGCCTATCAGCACACCGCCTACCCGTTATCCCACGCGATCTCGCCGATAGAGGTTGTAGTTATTGAAGTCAGGAAAGATTTTACTGTCACGCACATCTGAGTGCAGCCAAGTTTCAGTTAGAACCACAACATCCGTGTCGTTATCTTCTATAGAGAAGAAAAGTATGCACGTTTTGGCAATAAACTACGTATGATGGCAAGCGTTACCGAGAGGCGTAAAGCTGATGTAGCGGGAAAGGGTTTAGAGCAGCCTTGCAGACACTTCTTTGTTGGCTATCTTTGCAATTCCACGACAGAATCGGTTTCACGGACATAGATATAGGTTGCCTGTCGAATGTGCAGCTTATCGACAGAAAGTTTGAACGACTTTTTGAGCGGTCTTGTAAACTCAAGAAGCTTTTTTCTGGCTTGCCGCGTATCGAGCGAAAAATCTTCCCTTATAGAATAATCCGTATCCTTCAGCTTTGGCGCAGCCAACAAAATTGCCTGTTTGTCTTTGAATGTAGTGAGTTTCGTAATTATGGGCCTGGTTTTGTTGGCCGAGAACCTGCCGAGGCGATGCACCCACTCAAACTGATCACTTTTAAAGGAGACATCAAGGTGCGCAGAGCAGAAGTTAATCACTTTTTGTTTAGACGCCACCCAATCTTCCTTATCGTCGTCCTCTAAGCCGAAGAACAGAATATTCGACCGCCTCAGCCTGTTTTCAGAATCCTTGAATCTGGCCGATAAATTCCGTAATTTATCATCTTCGTCACGAACTGGGTTTGCTGGGGAAGTGTTTTAGCAGAGCAGGTGCCACCGAGTGACGCAACGGTTGTTTCTGATTTCACAACCCTTGTAGGCAAGCCTTTGATTTCATGGTCAGTAGCTTCCTGTTTTTCTTTTACACCTTTCAACTCACTCAAAATTTTCGCCTGCCCGGACTCAAGTCTACGCATTGATTCAAGCATAGAAGACATGATATCGTCACAAGGACCCGGATTCTCCTCAACGTCACCAGAAAGTAACAACAGTAGACTGCACAACCGAACACAGGCACATGACTGCAGAACAAATCGTTTGAACCTAACGGAAAGATCAAGGGGATCAAAGGTGCACGACACCACCACTGAACAGTAATTGCTGCTTTTCACGCAGGAAGCATGGCATAGGAAAATAACCTGAAAAAAAAAAACGGTGCAATGAGGGTTGCATTCCTTTTGCAGCGTCGCGCCCGAATGCGCTGGCTGCCGGCGGGCGTTTAGGTAGTCCGCTTGCAACGCAGATGACATAAGTTCAGTGTGGAGGTCCGAGTTGCCAGATGTTGGATCCAGTTCACCCCAAACTTGGCGAGGCAATAAATGCTGCCGACGAATTCTTAAGGGAACCGTCAGGAACTGGAGAACACCAAGCGGGGAGCCAGGTGACGCAACAACACAAGAGCGCAGCCTGGAACAAACGGTGCAATGAGCGTTGCATTCCTGTTGCAGCGTCGTGCCCCTTTGAATGCTTTGATATACTCTCCCTTATAGACACGGGAGCCGACTACTCAGTAATGAGCGGACTGTCGCGGAAAGGACCGAGCCGGGACCACGAGTGGCAGCCGCCGCTTTAATTGGACGGGATGGAACCCTATGTACAATGATGATGATTCGAGAGGTACGTTGAAGGGACCACTTCTTCCTCGTTGCCGTGATTTCCAACATCCTCCTGACTACAAAAAGAAGAAGGTACCAAACGACTAAATCAAACACAGAGTTGTTGTTTCAAAGTACATGGGTAAGTAAAAAAAAAAAAAGCCGGTGCATTCTTGAAAGCAGTCCGGCGCAGCCCCAGTGCACTTGCTTCGCCATCGGTGCTTGCACCGTCTGCCCAAACGTCGGAGTGTGAAGTTGCACCACGTAAAATGGGGCACATTGGTCGCTTTGTCAGCTCCACTGGAAATATTGGTATCCGCGGAGAAGGGTTCTCGTGACAGCGTTGAGAATTCTCAGGCGGCCTGGAATCCTGCCTGTACATGGTTGCTAGCGAGGTTTCCCCGATGTATGTCTCTGCATCTTCTTAACTGCCATTTGAAGAGCGTTTCCTCTTTTCACACATAAAAGTATGAAGACACCTATTTTAGGCTTTTCTGCGGGAGGTTAGTACCTCTGTGTCTTTTTCCTTTGCGGGTTCGATTGCTTCTGCATTTCTTTTGTTGCGTTATTTTCGCACACCGCGTACGCTCTTATACGTTGTTGCTCGTTGGAGCCTCTTTGTTCACGTTCAAAGGAGAGACCGTGCGAATTAGCCTTTTTTTGGGTGTCACCGTCGTTTTCTTCCCCAGATTCGGATGGTTACATTGAAAAGTTTCTGTTGATGCTGAAGGCAATTACGTGCTGTTCGCAATATAATCGATGTCGGAGTCTTGATTACGCCTCAGTTCTGGCTCGTTTCTAAAGTCGGTGATGCTCTGCTTGTTATATGTTTCGTCCGTAATGTCCATCAGTGACGTAGCGGGTATATAGGGAGAAGCGCTGTCTCCATTTGAACCGTCACCGGGGAAGGATGTTACATCTAGATGGTTCACGCTGCGCTTGATCTGTTGCCGAACTGAGCTTTTAAGTGACTGCTGTAAATCGCTGATAACCTCTTTAATTTTCCACTTCATCGTTACGATGGTATTGCCCAATATTCCAGCACTTTTGATCTCCTCGGCAATCTTGTCTATGGCAATGAGGTCTTCGACTTCGCCGTCAAGTTCTTTAAAGCTTGTTCTTTCTCTAGCAGTGTCATATTCTAGCTATACAGCGTTAATAGCGAAAGTGAACCAGATAAAAGTTGTTTTTCAACTTGCCTAGTAGTTGTAGAAACTTCATCACGTAGCTAGAGTCGTTGGCTGATAAGCTCCTCCATTGTTTTCCTTGGTGTTAGTCAGCCCACAAAATCGTTGGTAGCTAGGAGCTCCCTGGTATGGCCATGAGGATGTACACCGTCGTTACAACGTATGAATGTGGTGTCTTCGTCGCGATTACTTGTGTTTCAAGCTCGTTCCCCACGCGTCGTTTTCTTTTTCTTCAAGCTCGTTCTGCGCCAGGTTCAACGATCTTCACCCGACGGCTCACGTTGTCGTTGGTTGGTAGCCCACTTGAACCTTCCACCATTGAGTTCCCCTGCCGCTGCTCTAGACAAGGACACCAATGCACCGGCGGAAACCTCTTCTCGAAGGTCAATGGGGCCGTTGCTCGTTAGGGTGTCTCACAGCTGTGAAAGCCGCTTTTCCCGGGTTTCGGCACCATGTCGCGGAAAGGACCAAGCAGCGAGCCGAACGGGAGCCCCCCCCCCCCTTTATTGGGACGGGATGGAGCCCTATGTACAATGATGATGATTCTAGAGGTATGTTGAAGCGACCACTTCTTCCTCCTCGCCATGATTTCGAACACGGACCATTTGCGTCTAAGCTGAGGAAAGTTATGACGAGATGGGAGAGTTCTTAGATATGCAAGGCATGAGGCCACCTCGGGACAGCAAGTGCAACGTGAACATTGCACGTTACCATGGATGGCACAACGTACTCTGCAGCGTTCGTCAATTTGCCTAACTGGCCCTGTGACCTAATTCTCGGAATGGACTTTTTGACGGACAGTGGCGCAATAATTTATCTATGGACCAAGTCGATAAACTTTGCTTCCGATCACTCCACGACGCCGCAGCCGAACCCCGAACACCGTGCTTCTGCAAGGATCGCCGACGATCATGTCACCCTGCCACCCCCCGCAAGCTTGATGGCCAACGTCTACTCTGAAGAGGCTGCTCTTGACGTGGAATGTATTATAGACAGTGACAAATGTTTGCTTCTCACCCGCGGTGGCTCTGTCGCAAGAGGCATCGCTAGCTTTAAGCAACCCCAATACCAGGTTTTATTCACTAATTTCACCGAGTAGTACCAGAATCTAAACAAGGGCGCTGAAATTGCATTACTTAAAGAAACGCAAGAGGCAAGTGTCGTGAACGCAGTTTCAGACTTGTAATGCCACGCACAGATGATTTCAGCTGCCACCTCCTTTCGACGTCAACCCGGCCCTGGCACAAGAAAATGAGTACAAATAATAGGATTTGCTGCGTTGGTACAGCGAGGGTTTTTCTTCGAACTCAAATATACGTCAGACAACACCAGAGAAGCACCAAATGATAACCGAACACCACAGCCACCGTAGCGCATGTCTTCACACGAGCGGGAAGCCATCCTTACTCAAGTACAAACATTCTCAGCGATGACAGTATACAGCCATCGAAAAGCCCCTGGGCTGCTCCGGTTGTACTCATTAAGAAAAAAGACGGCATACTGAGGTTCTGCGTTAAATACCGGTGATTGAACAAGGTCACCGAAAAGGAGGTGTACCAGCTGCCAGTAATCGACGACGCCCATGAACACATCTGCCACGAGAAGTACTTCTCATCGATGGATATTAAGACCGGCTACTGGTAAATAGAAGTGGACGAGAGAGATCAAGAAAAGACTGCATTCATCTATACGAATTCAAGGTTATGCCGTTTGGGCTATGCATAGCGCCAGCAACGTTTGAGAGAGTCATGGGCACTGTGCTAGGTGGCCTGAAGTGGCGCACCTGGCTCGTATACCTGAACGACGTTATGGTATTCTCCCGGACTTTCAACGAACACCTTGCAAGGTTGCAGTCAGTACTCGAGCCTTCCGTACGTCGGGATTAACGCTACGGAGATTCCGTACGTCGGCATTAAGACGGAAAGATAAAAAGGGGGTGCGGAGATTTCTGGTGGTATGCGCATACTACCGGAGCTTCGTCGTAAAGTTCGCCCCATTGCAGAGCCACTGAAGCGCTTGTCGAAAGATAGCTCCTTTTTAAGCTGGGATAATGTCCTAACAAAAGCATTCTGCCTGCTGCAAGAATGCCTGCAAAGCCCGCCCGTGCTCCTGCATTTCGACGAAAACGCAGAAACGAAAAAGCACACGCACGCCAGCGATAGAGGTTTGGGTGCCGTCCTCGTGGAAAAGCAAAGCGTGTGCAAAAAAGTAATTGCCAATGCCAGCGTGGTGTTTCCAAGGAAGAAACTACTCAGCCTCTGAGAAAGAGTGCCTCGCGACAATATGGGACATATTTAAATTTCCACCACAAGTGTATCGAAAACAGTTCAAGGTTTTGACAGACCACCATGAGGTGTGTTGGCTCGAAAAATTTGACGTACCCCTCTACCCGTCTTCGTAGGTGGAGCCTGCACCTGCAAGAATTTGACTTTACAGTTGTCTACAATTCTTGGAGGAAACACTCCGACGCCGACTGCCTGTCCCGCGCCCCTGTCGAACCACCACCACAAGACTCCGATGAAGACACCGCGTTATTCGGAGTCGCGATGGCGAGCGACCTAGCCGCCCAGCAGCGTGCCGACCATGAGTTACGCGTAATGATCCACTACCTCGAAGGACGCAACGTCGCTGTGCCTAGGGACTTTAAACGGAACTTACCAGCATTCAGCCTGAAAAACTCAGCCCTCGTGAAGAAGAATTTCAGCCACGCAACAAGAGCAAATTATCTTCTTGTCATCCCTACAGACCTTCATGACAAAATTTTGGTAGCAAAGAACCATGACCCGTCTTCCGGAAATCTCGGCACAGCTGGCACTATTCGGAAAATCAGGAGGAAGTACTACTGGCCCTGCCTTGCATCCGACGTCACCCACTATGTGAGCAGCTGCCGTGGCTGCCAGCGGCGAAAAACGAGAACGACGAGAAACGCCGGACTTCTGCAGCCAATCGCCGTCCTTTCTAGGCCCTTGCAACAGATTGGAATGGACCTTCTTGGCCCGTTCCCTACATCTCGATCGGAGAACAAGTGGATTGTCGTAGCGACAGACTACATTACACGCTACGCAGAGACCGCCGCTCTTCAGAGGGTGACTGCACAAGAAGTCACAAATGTCGTCATAAGCCAAGTTGTGCTGCGACATGGATCCCCGGAAGTCCTAATCATGGACTGCGGAACGGCCGAATATTGCGCTACAGCTACACGGATCACCGAAGAACGACGGTATACCACCCCCAAACGAACGCACTAACCCAACGTCTGAATAAGACAATCGCAGATAGGCTTTCACTGTACATCCACATAGGCTGTCAATGTGCTTCCGTATTTCACGTTTGGATACAACACGGCTATCTAGGAAGCTACGCAGATGACACCATTCGACCTCGTCTACGGAAGACGGCCGACTACGATGCTTGACTCCATGCTTCCACATGTAAAAGCCGACGACCTCTACCCCGACATCCAAGGATACCTTCAGCGTGCGAAGAAGGCCCGCAGCTCGCCCGAGTTTGTTCAACGGACAAGCAGCTGGTGGATGCCGGGCGCTACAACCTCCGACGCCGAGATGCCTGGTATCCCCCGAGGATCGTGTTTGGGTTTGGGCTCCCATCTGATGACGCGGACTCAGTGAGAAGCTGCTGCAACGGGGTTTTGGGCACTACCAGATTCGACGACATGACTGCCAAATTACCTGCGAGGTGATCCCTCGTGGTGATACTGGTGCTTCACGACGACGCACGTGGCTCTTAGTCGTCCATGTCGTTCGCTTGAAGGCTTACTATGCAAGATGACGGATGTTTTTTCTTGTTTCTTCGGGTTGTCATTTGTTTTAGCATCGAGTCGATGCACTCTTAGAGAGGGGAAAATTCCGGGAACCATGTATGGGTTTGTTTACTAATTGTATGTGGTTACTGCTCGGCCACGCCCGGCTCTGTTATCTGCGTCCCCAGCGAAGCGCGTCTTCCGTTCTTTATTTTTCTGCCACACGGGTAATCTCATTAGGATACGCAGACTCTTTCGCCCTAGCTCCACTAGCCCAAAAACTCTTCTGTGATCTACAATGGTCTGGATGTAAATCGACGAATCTAGAAACACTCGCGCTCAAAAAAAGTCTGCAGAGCAGATGCCAGGGCATTCGATTCGACGACACTCGCCTGCGCAAGTCACTTTGTTGACCGCTGCTTCGCCGCCTTTGTATTCTTTTGAGTGTTTAGGGGAGCACAAGTTCGCTGACATAAACTTGTTTTTCTTTCAAGGCGAATGCGTCGTCGTTGGCTTCGTTACCCTATTTTGCAATATTTCGCCTGGTGGTATAGGTTGCTTATGCCCAAGGCATTAGATCTGCTTTAGTAGTATTATGCACATTCTTTTGAGACTTAAGAAGCAGTGGAATTCACTGCGGATTGCTTTCCTGTTTTGCTTGTGGAAAGTTAAAGCATGCTCGGCTGCCTCTTTATAATTCGAGCTATTTAGTTTTTCGTTTTCGACTGCTTTTTGAATTTTTCAGCATTTGATTTATCCTCTTTGTGCAGCTCATAGGAGGTTGCGGTTGTTCTTGATAACAATGGTTGAATACTAAAGGTGTGGTTTTGGTGTTTTCTTAAAGCAGTTCCTGATATTTGCTGATTCCGATTTCAAGCTTTCCTTCTTCAGGTGGTCGGTCTAAAGTACGCAGAATGTGGGCCATCGCTGAGTTTGGCTTGTCCAAGGCCGGTGCGGTGAGCCACTGTCAAGGTGACAATATAGTTGTCGCTACCAAAAAATTGTTCTTAGCCATTGCCAATTACATTGGCTGACATCTCGTAAAAATGCGAGATAGTGAATGTTGTATCTTCACACATTTCTTCTTAGTGTCGTAGGACAGATTACACCGTATGAAGCAAAAGCTTGACATTTTTGTTTTGCCTGCAGCTGTGCTGTTATCTTCTTTTTCACCTGTGGGTAGCCCTAGGGCTGAAGACGCGCTTTCAAAGCTCCAGAGAAAACTAATGGATTGAGATTGCCTTCTTGACTCATCCAGAAGTGAATTGATCTCCATAAGGGGCTCCTTCGGGGAGCTCTAAATTTTTACCATGAATACACTCCACTAGCCTCGCTTCACCGAGATGAGTTTGATATGGGTGTGGGCCAGATAAGGCGATCAAGTGCAGGCGATCAAGTCTCGTCTGACATACACCGCCGTTGTGTGATAGCGATCACTCGTGTATATTGCATAGGTACGCAACGTAGGTTGATGCGTATCAGTTTTTTGAAGAGCGGTAATTGCGGGAGGGTATGCCTCATGTACTGTACAAATGGGGTTTTTAAATGCGAATGCATTTATTAGCCGGGGGTTGTCTTGCTCCGTTGGCCGGCGGGCGCCTGCATTCCTTCAGCGCGAGCGCACGTGACCGCGCGCCTCGTAGTTCTGCCTTCGTCGTCGTAGTCGTCGTAAATGCGAATGCATTTCTTAGGCGGGGGTTCACACAATGCAACGAGAGCATTACGCCCCTTTCTAGTGGTGACATCACTGCAGTTGCTTCCACGTCATAATCATCGGTTGGACAAGAAGAAGAAGACAAGTCTGCGAAGCAAAGAGCGCGTAATGCCGAACTTGTTACGCTCTCGGGAACATCACGAAGGAGTCTCGTCGTTTGAACGCGCTTCGGGTTCTTTGGAACGAGTTAGTCTCGTGTCTAACGTATATGGGAACTTGATATCTCACGCCGTTGCCACGTCTCTCGTTCGAGACACGTCTCTGTACAAGGACTTGTACACCCTTGCCTACACCGGAGACGGAATCTTTGTGGTCACCGTGTACCTCGCGCCCAACCTCGCTCGAGACGCCGTTGCCGCGCAGCTGGACGCGGCTATTGAAAGTGTGCGCGTGCGGTCCAAACCCTCTTACCCCAGAGTCTTGGTTGGCGACTTCAACATTGACGTGCGCAAGAAGAGTGGCGAGTGGTTGATCTAGACATGCAGACCAGGCCCTCTATGCATTGTCTCTCTGCCGGCTTAGACACGTGCCCCACTACCTTTCACGGGACTGGCATTGATCTGGTCTTTACGCGAAACTGTGACGCGCGTATGCTTCTGAAAGACCCTTTGACTGTGCACTTTAGCGATCACAAGGCAGTGATTGTGGCCGTCAGGTACAACGATAACACAAACAGGTGCTGATGAATAAATGATTACGTTGACACTCTCGTCATTATATACGCCATTACTCGCAACACACTCATCGGTGCACCCAATGCATTCGCATTTCTGCACGATTTCCTTCGGAGTGGTGCGGGGGAATCTTTTTACTTAGGAATGACCAGCAGTTTCCCTGATTGACTTTATTTCATTATATTTCGAGAACATTCATCAGAAGTGTGTCACAGTGACGGTGGGGATTAGCTAGCAGATTGGGCCAATTAAGACTGCTGGGAGCCAAATATGTTGGCGTGGCTTTTGTGGGTTTTTAACAGAAGTATTTATCTAGTTACCCCAAGATTCTAGTGACGGGAGTGAAATTTCTTGAGGGGACCGGTGGTTCTCTATAGCTGACATCCTTGACGCAATGAGCCCGAGTGTATTGTAAGAGGAAGACACGAAGTGGACAAAACACATACGGCCGTGTTTGCCCACCTTCGAAGAAGATGAAGCACACCATCTGACATAGCCGTGTTCGCTCAGGGATTGCTGATGCCCATTATATCATTGCCTCGTCAGTCATGGTTCGTGCCATCGTTACTAGGCCACGCAACATTTTGGTGGAGTGCGCGGGTTCACCCCATCCTACCCCTGGCTTCGCACCTCCTCGGACTGACCGCTATCATCGATGGTACGCGCGCCATGTCGTATGACCCCAGCCCTACTACGACCAGCACTCGAACGACCACGTCCCACGCCCCTTGTCCTCAGCCTGTGTCCACACCAGGAAGACCAACCAAGCACGACGAGTTCAGACCAGACGAGAAGAGCTGTTGTCTTCAGCACTCTCGTTCGATGTTTCTCTGAGTACAACTAACGCTTCAACGCTGCTTTCAGGACATAGCTATATCTGGCGAAGCATCATCCATGAAATCATGTTCCAGCGTGGTGGCAAGTAGCTCACTTTTACTTGATCACATCGCTTGTCTTTATCGCATTGTTCACATCACCGTGCCCCCTACCGCGACGATCTCCATTCACCGGGGGACATTTTACAAGGAAAAGATGAAGTGGACAATTAAACATAGCGCCAATATGTCTGACGCCCATTCAATTAACGCCTCATCAATTATGATTCGTCTCATCGTTATTTCGCCACGTGACAGTATTTTAGGCAATACCAGAGGTCAAATTGTTGATGACTTGGCTAGACTCTGCTGTAGGGTTCACTACTTGTGAGAGCACCTTTTCTTCTACGAACATCTGGTGCTGTGTCTTTGATTGGTAGTGGACTAGTTTTGTGCTGTATGAAGGTTCCAACCCCCTAGTCTCTTTTCAAGTCGGTGTTTTTTCTGTAATCTTCTTTAGTCAGTTCGGATGGTGGTTGCGTGTCGCGTATTCTCCTTCTCCGTGTCTTTCAAAGTGTCCTTGTCGCCGTACTGTATTGTCACGACTTAAAATTGGTCAAGATGTAAAAACGTATCGCAAAGAGCTCGAAAATCAAGCGTACCTGAAAGACTGGTTAGGTCTAGTCACTGGACAGGATAAAAAAACTGCATGCAAGAATTGCAAGTTTCAGATCCGCGCTCCTCATGCCAACCTTAGGGTGCACATGGCTACTGAAAAACACGTCAGAAACACTCAGACACTTTCTGGTGAAGGTTTGACTACCAAGGGTTTCAATAAATCTTCGCCTCCAAAGACGACACCTACACAAGAATTGGATCTCAAGCTTGCTGGTTATTCATCGTGTCATTTCATTAGGAACTCGATTGATCATTTAGGTGAACTTGTACAGCCATAAACTGCCTTACTGTAAAGCTCCACCGAACAAAACCCTGAGCCCAAAAAACAAAAGGTTTAGCCCCCTGCTTGCTCCAGGAACTTGTGAGGGATATAGGTGCTTTGTAGTGTTCAATATTGTTTGATGACAGCTCTAAAGAAGCAAATTAAAAGCAGTTGGCTGTCATGAATTGCGATTTCAGCACACCTTAAAATTGGCTGCTGCGTTCCTTGGAATGATCAGAATCGAGGGTTCAGGTGTCCAGCTGATTGCACAAGGCCTTCTCGATTTCTTGACCAAGGTCGGTCTGGGTTTCACAAGCTGCCTTGCAATTTGAACCGATTGTTGCAAAATTATGGTGGGGAAAAATTTCTGTTCACACTTTCGTTAAAAATAACAGAAGCTCGCGATCTTGTCAAGGGCTCTTTCTACACTATGTGCAAGCGATGCAGTTGAAACGCTTCCACGAAGCGTAGAATTCTTGGATGGCTGCTCGTGCAATTGGTTTGTCTGTAGTTCAATCCGACTTTATGAGTACATCCAGATATATCAATGGCTAACCAACTTCAACAGACCATTAAAGTTGAGTCACCCATTAAAGTTGGTTGTCCATCTCGAACTGCTGTAACTACATCCTTGAACAGTTGGATGGACTCAGGCTTCACTTTGCCATGCTCAAGGACAAGAGGCGTTGCTTTAATGCTGAGATACTGCCAGAACTATATAGAGAAATTGTGTCAACAAGTTGTACTTGGTGTTTCGGAAACCAGTGCTGCAGAAATTCTCAAGGCTCCACAAGCTGTTCCCACAAAAACGTGGAAATCAAATGCAACTGCTGATTTAGCTTCAGAGCTTTTCGATCACTGATGTCCATAATGCTTATTCCCTCGGACATACCAGCAGTTGGAGAGAGAGTGCTGGTATTCAACATTGAAGACGTTGCTATCCACCTTTCACTTAATGTTGTGGATTTTAGGGTGCTTTTCAACATGGAAATTGAGGCCTCTAAACCAAGCGCTTTTCCGAAAAAAACTTTATTCTCAGAAGCCCGGTTTTTATATTTGAGGCGTCAATGCAAGCGCAGATTAAGCTTCCTCAAAAGAGCCAGCTTTGGATTTTATAATATTATTTTAGCCTGAATGCATACTGAGTAAAGGAACCCCCACCCCCTTTAGGGTGTACCCCTAATCGAACTGTTCAAGGGAGATATATGTATTTGGGACCTTCGAAATAGCGATTTGTGCTTCTTTCCGCGAAAAAAACGTGACCGACATAGACAAGGCTTCTTTTCAGCTGGAAGTCCTGCATTTTACGGTTGCCCGTGGTGAAAGATCCTTCAAGAAATTAGCAGAGTTCGCGCTGTCATGGTTTCTTATGCGCCCGAGCAACGCCAACGTCTAGCGTGTATCCTCACACATAAACTTGGTAAAATCCCGCCTGCGAAATAGGATGAGAAATAAAATTTTAAGCTGAAACCTTGACGTTTGCTATAGCCATGACTTTAAAGTGTCGGCTGCTGAGACTTCCAACCGACAATAAAAATGGTACAACTCTTGAACATTAAGAACATGTACTTTTTCACTGAACGTGATGCAGCCCTGTTTTATTCCGACCTGCCAGACGTGAATGACGATGGTGGTGTGTAATCTGAGCCAAAATACCATTGAATAACGCACGCGTCACTATTCTATATGCAAAATGAAATTTGTTTGTTCACCTTCTATTTGCTTTTGCTGTATTTTTCAATACTTGTCACAAACTCCTTTGCCCGCACTCGCAAACAACGATGCGCGATATGATATTTGCATTTGGAAGGTGGCCGGCTCGTGCGTGTGCAGGTATGCCGAACAAGGTACAGTGACTAAAAGTTTACAGGGGTGCATGAGTACATTTCAAAATAAATATTTTTACTGCCGTACAACCAGAGATTCCATTGGGACAAACAAGGATGGCCAAAATAAGACAAGTGCAAAAGAACCCTTACGCGTACAACGGCTTCGTGCACGTAGGCCCTTAACGGGGGGGATGCCGTAGGCTGAGTGAGCGTACGCGCATGGTCGCTAACGCACACCGTTAACTAGACAAGTAATAACAAAAAACAAACATTGGGTGAGGGGAATACCGAGACAAAAATCTGGGGAGGCTTATCTTACCCTAGGCAAAAACAAAACAGAAATATAGCAAGTAATGAACCTGTACGCGACACAGCAAACACTAGAGGAGGCGGCATATATCTTAACCCTAGCTGTCGCTATAAAGCTGTCGGAAAGTCACGTCGACGTCGATTCGGCTTGACTGGGCCGCCGCTTACGTTTATCTATGCTCCGGGAAGTGGAGTTTCGTCTGCATCGTGACCTGCGATGACGAGGCGAACTCAACCTCATAGACGACGTGCTGGTCGTACCGCAAGCGGGCATACAGACGTCCTTTCGATAAAGTGGCTAAATCCCCGGATACACCCCAGCGTATTTTACATTGATTAGTCTTCAGTCGAATGCCCCTAGCTGCCGGTTGCACCCATTAAATAGACATCGCTAAATCGCCCGACAATCCTGCAGAATTGCACCTCCGTCGCCCCAATGGTTTTTTCACCTGGGCCCTCGACAACATGCCGCACCTGCCCAAGCAGGGCTCTCTCCCAGTTGTAACGGCACCTTCCTGGAATCCCGAGCTCGACCATACCAGTTGCCTATGGCGCTCCCACATCCACTGCCGAGAAATTGGGACAACCGCGAGCTTGCGAAGTGAAGTGCCAAGAACCCACCACGGGCCTTTTTAGGAGCAGTGACAACAAAGAGCAGGAGTAACTCAGGTGCTGAAGCGCTACAAAAAATTGCTGTCGCCTGCCAAAGAAGCCGGGATGTTGGCCGCCCGAATGAAAAATTGAAGGCCTGGGCGGGTGTTTCTGATTCTGGTCTCCCCACAAGAACCATTCTACCAGAATATTCTAACAGGCACAAACGACACACCGCCGCACATAAACACCGCTCTAAACAGACGACGCACCAAATAGGTAAAATAAAAAAACAAAAAGTTCGTGACAAGTCATTGCCTCTTTGTCGCAAATACCCTATGCATTGTTGGAATACGCAAAAACGGACCCGGTCAGGGTCCCACCAGAGCACTGTCTGACGGCTGTACTCCGATAGTTGCCGTGCCACTACCTCGCACAAGCAACTTCTCCTGGTTTTCGCGCATAGTTGGTGCTCACCACTGACACCCCCGAACACCACTTATGCGAAAACGCACCAAAAGAGGAACGCCGCTCACTTTGTTTTCGGGAAAATTCAGAAAACCAGCGCATACTCCGTGAAAGGACATTTCACCTGCTTCAAAGACGCGCGTGTGCTACGCTACTCACAAAACGAAAGGACGTGCCTACAGCCGAAAATTCATCGTCGAACACACATTAAAAAAAATGCCCCCTAGACTAAAACTCCATTCGCGTGTTTTGAGTGCACATGCAGCATCCCGCTCAAAATAAAAGACTTCAGCATACCGAAACCTTCAAAATGTGCTCGACCAAACACCCAACTTATAGCAGGCTGTCTTAACATGCTCGGTCTGAGTACACTCCTCGCCAACACATTACGCACGACCAGTCTCTCGAAGGGTTTGAAAGCTAAAATCGCCCTGATGATTCCTTAACCCTGCGTGTGACGGCATGGGTCGCATGACAAACAGCCACCAACTTTTATTTCTCTCCCTTCCGCAGGAGTCTGCCTTCAGCGAGCGCTGTCCTCAACGTGTCTCTGGCATAGCGAGCATCACTCTCATGCGCATGTACTAGCTGATAGTCAAAACCTTCTGTTGCTGCAACAAAGCTGAAGCTAATCATCGCTTCGCCATTCCGACAAAAGTTCAGTTATTCAGTCCACTCTCCTCGACAGTGGGTCTGACGCCTACCATCTTCTCTTTTGGCATCTGTCTCAGACTTCTCACTGCTCCTCAACTGCGCCTAAGTCTATTCCCTCGAGCCCCAGCTTAAATTTACTGAGCTCCTCGACTGCTACTTACAATCTTCTTTCTCTGGAACCCCGGCTAGAACTCTCTTTGGCTCCTTCCCTGCATCCCAAAGTCTTTTCTGTCGAGCCTTGGCTAAAACACTTCTTGCTTGCATATCTCCGCCTCCTGTTTCAACCCTATCTCCTTTTTCCGACGCGCTAGTCTTTTCTCTTCGTGCTCCCTTTGACGTGTTTGTTTGTTCCCTGCAAAACGTTTTCTCTCCTTTCCTTCCCGTTTTCCTCCGCCAAAAATTTCCTTTGCCGCTCGAGCACATCCGTGTGGCAATTGGCGCCTAGGCCGAGCTTCATAATCAACTCCTGTTTGATGCACAGATATAGCTCTATGTCGAAATATTTCTTCTCGTCGCTAGCCCGTCGCCACTCGTAGTCGGAATCCCCCCCTCGAAACTCGCGCTCAGGTGCTGTTTCCCTATCAAACCATGTCATTAGGACCACTCACTTCAAGTCAAACAACCCTGTGATGGAGATAAAAGTGTCTAACATTTCCTTTACCGTGATTACAACCTTTCTTCGCCTCTATACTTCCGCCTGTTTCTTCTGACTCAGATTTCTCGGTTCAGTTCAATCTGTGGAGAACATTTACCCTACTCCTCGTTGTACTGTTCCACGAATCTCTGCTTTTCACGGTGGAGAAATGCGTGTCACCTTGACCTAAATTTAGAGCTTCTCGCTCCATTCCTGCTCCACCCACAATTGTAGCTCCCTATCGGGTAACTTAGCTTCAATGCTAGGATGCCATTTCTCGTGCTCATGATCTTCTCACGCCACGTGCGCTCACAGGCTTTTGCGGTATCCCACCATGCCAGCAACTACGCTCCCTTAGAGTCATACTACGGTCAAACAGATCAAGTAGATACTTCATCGTGTGAGGGCGTACTCACTGTGAAGTGAAGCGTGCACCGCATGGTACATTTGTGCACGCGATTTGTGTGTGTCGGTGTTTTGCATGCCTTCTTTTTTTACACCCGCGTCGACAATTTCACGCCCGCAGCAGCTTCTGCTTCGGTAAGAAAACGACAGGCGTCTCCCACAGCCAATGAAGAAACCTTACCACTTACACCAATAGGGTTACGCAAGTGTTATAATAGGAGGTTAGAATCGCTAGAAGTACCATGTTGGCGTCCCAAATAATGTTCACGATATCAACCGCATTCCATGCGCGATTCGTGATTTCACGAGGTCCGCGAATTAGGTACTATAGTGCACCTTTCGCTCAAGTTATAGGGTATTTTGCCACCTAAGCAACTTCGTTCGAGCCTTGTGCTGCATTTTCAAGAGCGAATAAAAGCTCTCACTTGAGCCACGTGTCTCACTTCACGACGAGTGCCGACGGCATATTGCTGCCGCTTGCAGTTCCAAACGGAACAGGCCGGCGGGTCTACGGCGAGCACGGAGCGTTTTACCTTGGGGAAAACGCTATAACCGGTTAGTGTTACGAAATGGAACATTTTTGGGGTTTTCTGGTTACTAATTCTACTTTATTTGAGAAAAAAATTTTATATTTTTGAGGTGCAATAAATATGCTCTGTTTTTTGCAAAGGCTTTTCTCTGAGTTTCTTCACTCATAGTACTGCTCCTTGCAGTGCAGAGTAATTTGGGCCAACTGGGAAGAGCTCACACTTCAGAAAACAATCGTCCGCTTTTTCTGAGAGTTCCATAATAACGGCACCGGCAACAACCAATTTACATCAATAATATGTAGCACTATTGCAACCGAAGAGTTCAGCCATCAAGGTCTCCGATGGGCATGGTACGTATTCCGGCCAGATAGAAGAATGGTGGCCAGTAAAAAATTCACCCCTTAATTATGATCACAAGTTCCGTCTGTGCCATTACGGCACGCTCTGAACTTAGCGCTCTTAAACGACGTGAACAATGTTTATTTATATGTATTGTTTTGTCTCTTGTTTTTAAAGAATCTGATGGCCATTGCCTAAATGTTCTGTCTGTCCCGCAACAGTTGCCGCTCGAGAACGACACTACTGGTCTCAATATGTATTTCCTTATCCTCCGGTTCTCGAAATTCAGCAAGTATTGGAGCGTTTGGTGCTGGCTTGTATGAAGGTTGTTGATTGACGTATCGCTTTCTTCTGTCAACATAACTGGTGCTTCGTTTTCAGTCCGCGGCACCAGTGTTACTGCAATCTGCTGGAAAGAGCATTCAAACAGCGTCATGAGGTAGAAAGGCTAGAACGCTCAAGCAGCCTTTTATCAATTGGCCTTGGGTTCAGTGTTTTGCACTCCAGTTCTTTTAATGATGGCAGCAGCGGATGAATTGTTCCCTGATGTCATGTTGGTTATGTTATGATATGTTCGATGTTATATTCGAAGCGCATTCGTCTACGAGTCTTAAGTCAAATCATCATAGCTTGCTCTTTGTTCACTCAACTTTTTGCGCGTCTTCCTACCAACCTCAAGCAACTATTTTCATTGTTGACAAGGGGGTACTTCTCGCACTGTATCAGGAACGTATAATAAATTATATCTGCTCATCTCAAGATGCTTGCGAGGAGACTACATAATTCTATACAATACAAATTTGGATTGACTGTGAGCCAGGACACTACGTTGAATATTTCAAACAGGCCGATCACGCCCTGGCGAACGATGGTAGTTACCTCGATACCACAAAGTTTCACATCATCACGACTCCAGTTTGGACCTCTCTGAAGCCCTTGCCACCTACAAGCAATGCGCTTTAATTCAGTTTTGTTGCCATAATGCTACGGACAACTATCCTGTACCTGCACAACGTCCGCGTAGACACCATGTTCCTGTCCACAATACTCGTGCTAAGGTGAATTGACAGAGGACATACTTTTCTAGTGGCTCTCTAACATTCCCAAGAAAAAGCGACCAGCCTTTCTCAAGGCTGGCAATGACACCACCAATATCCATGGCTTGCTATGAAAGAAATGCACCCAACATTTACCACTCAATATGCACGTGCACCGGACCGCACGCAGCCCGGATTTCGTGCAAAGCTAGCGGAGTAACGTAATCGCAGGGTTAGCTTTCTCAACTGGCACCCACCGCTCAGGAGGTATGCCTCCATTGGCGAACTTTGCTTTTCACACCAGCATAAATTTGGGCATGCAAACATCCTCGACAGTACACTCCCTACCTGCAACCTCTTAAGTTAAAAGATGGGTCGCCGTCCTAAAGTCAAAGTTTCTACATTATACATATTTATAGATATATAAATATATATACATTTACCTAAATATATAATCAAATCTTAATTCCTCGATCACAAAAGCGAGTCATTCTTTCTTCTTCATTGTAAAAACACTTTCAACATAGAATGGGCAATAGGGACTGACACATATATATGTGCCCTTACAGAATTCCTCTTCCTATATGCTTCTGTTCTGCAAAATGTATTGGAAGGATTCTGGCTCAAGCACTCCGTAAGTCCCATATGTATCCCTGAATTCTGACCAAGTCTTTGGTGTCTGTCGCTGGCAAAAAACGTTTTCCACCTACCACGGTTGCCGAGGGATTGCGCTTGTTGACCGCGCTCTGAACAGTTTCATATATACAACCACGCACTAACATGACGGGAGGAGGCATCAGCAACACAATTAGTAGTGCCGCGCTCGGTTTAGGTAGATGATGTGGGTTCTTTTTCCGCTTCTAGCATAGGGCGGACTTTTTTTGGTTTTTAATTTTGCTTTATTTTTGTATCATAAAAATGACAGCCGTGCAATCTTCATCCCTATAAAAAACTTGTCAGCTTACCCGAATAGCAATGACTATGCGGATGGCAAGGGTGACATGTGTCATCAAGAAAACTCTTCTCCCGAAAGATTGTTTCACACAGACACATACAAAGACACACACACACACACACCACACACACACACACACACACACGCACACACACAGACACACACACACACACGCACACACACACGTGCATGCACACACCCAGACACACACGCACACACGCACAAATATAAGTATAGGTGAATATAGTAGGTTAATAAAGACACAGAGAAAATTTAGAAATATTTACCAAATCAATTTACTGAGTATAAAAAGATTTCTTTGAACTTCATTTATGCTTTTTGCGTGTTTCATTATTGGCTGTGAAATACATGAATACATATGTAATACATTCTGCATTACTACCGCTACGTATATAAAAATACAGTAAAATCTGCATAAACACATTTTGTTGCACTTAGGTCAGGTAATACGTGTCCTTAAAAAATGATCCGCTTGCTGACCGGCCCCTGAAGAGTTCCATATATACAACCACGCACTAACGTGAAGGGAGGAGGCCTGAACAACACAATTAGTACCGCCGCACACGGTTTAGGTGTAGGATGTGGGTTCTATTTCCGCTTCTAGCATAGGGCGGTTTTTTTTGCTTTTTAATGTTACTTTGTTTTGTATCACAAAAAAGACAGCCATACAACATTCTTCCCACTACAACCCTGTCAAATCACCCGATTAGCATTGACTATGCGGACGGCAAGGGTGACATGTGTCATCAAGAAAACTCTTGTCCCGAAAGTTTGTTTCACACAGACACACACAAACACACACAGTCACGCACACACACACACGCGCACGCACACACCCAGACCCCCACACACACATATAAGTATATGTGCATATAGTAGGTGAATAAAGAGACAGAGAAAATTTACAAATATTTACCAAATCAATTTACTGACGTTTAAACGATTTCTTTGAAGTATATCTGTGCTTTTTGTGTGTTTCCTTTATTGGCTGTGAAATATATGGATAGATACGTAATATATTCTGCATTGCTACCACTACGTATATAAACATACAATAAAATCTGCCTACAACGAATTTGTTACAATTAGGAGAGGCAATACCTGTCCTTAAGAAAAATTAGTCTTCTCGACTGACTGACTAACTCGTTTCTTGCTAGACTGCGTGTATCAGTATAGCTTTATTCTTCATTTAAAAGTGGTCGGCTGATGGACTTGAAAGCAGAGTTTACATTTTTGCTAGGGCGCAGGGTCTTCGAAAGGAGAACATTTTGGAAATACCGCTCCTTAGAACGAAGGGGTATCTTGTGTTGCAATTAATAAGTAATATTTGGTACTCGGAAAACAACTAATAATGTTTTTTTGCTCAATATCTTGCGAAGACGGGTGTAGAGCAGTTATACATTTCCCCGTCTCCTACACCATAGCAAAAATAGGCGAAAAACAGCTTTCTTTTTGGTATTTTATGTTGTGTGTACTCACATTGTGGTAGGAAATAATATTTAGTAATAAAAGTAGCTGATAACTGCGATCGATAATTAGAAAACTCCCGAAATAATAAATTTGAAATATCAAGAAACATCTGAGCTTACAGCTGAAAGTGAGGAAAACTTCCTGACTAGATATCAAAATTACTAATTTCGCGAAGTTTCGGGAGTTGGGGCTATCACGTTGTTCGAGTTGAATAGAGGAGGACGAGGAATAACCTTTTTTTATATGTAATTCTTAATCATGGCAAGGGGGTCTTCTCAGTACAGAAGTGCATGGGTGGTTACTTTGTCGAGGGCGCTTTCAACAATGGCCGAAGCTGATCGCAAACACCCTCCCGGCTGCCTAGCATGCCTCCCCACTGCTCATGTGTGGGTGGGGAACATGGATAATGTGACGGTGCGTACGAGCACGCCCAGATCATATAGTACAGTGTGTAGGGCTGGGAAGAGTAGTTTGAGGGGGCCAGTAGGAGGTGGATTGGATGGCGTGAAGGTAGGTGCCGTACGTGAATGTGTTGGTTTGGAGACGGCGATAGGTGGTTGCTTCTTCCTTATTCAACTTTTGGTTAGGTGGGGCGCGGTACGGCGTTGGAGGTGGTAGTGTTCGAGGGTATCTGTATTTTTATGCAAAAATGGTACTCTTCTTACGGCGACGCTGGATTGTTGGACGAGATCCCCAATTAGATCTACGCGCGGGTGGTAGCATAAGCTGCTCAATACTCGGTAGAGGTTCATGTCCAAGGGTCTAGGTAATTCCCTGGGTCCATGCTGCACTTCTCCCTTTAAGTAAACTCTTCCTCGGTTAAAAGCGTTGGCCTACAGAAACACTTATCAGTCCTAACCAATCTGAAACGCTTAATCTATATGTCTCGGGCTGAAATCTATAAAAATTCTCATTGTGGGACAGTTTTCGAGATGCGCCCAGAATTTGCACAAAGAAAAATTTAACGCGATACTGCTTGGCATGCATTATATTGCTTCAAGCTTCTACCACGTTTCAACAAGTTTTTATGCTCATGTGAAACGATTGACGGCATCAGATTTTCCAGAGGATTTCCTGGATGCGCTACCCGAGACGGTGTTCACAGATTCAACGGCATTGAGGTAACGAAAGCTTGATGTGATGAACTGGAAGAAAGTCGCGGTGTGACATTACCTGCACGAGATAACCCTTAACCTAAAAAAGTTGCAGACCAGGCTTTTGGCTGTGTTTTTGTCTCAGAAAGAAATATGGTAACTAGCTTGTTTTGCAAAATGAATGCTGAGACGCAACAGAAAATCGGTAGCGAGAAGCATTTCACACGTTTTATTGAGTTCAACACAGCACTGGTGCATGGCTTTCCTCTTTTATACACTGGCTGGTACAGCGCAAAAGGGCAAACTTCATAAATAACCGCCTGCGAGAACACGCGAACACACGCAAGACACGCACGGAAAGGTACATGGCGTTTCATTCCCTCCTGTGCGCATATTTTTATCGTCTGCACCAGAATAGGAATTAATGATAATCATCGTCAGCCTATCCACGAACACTGCTGGGTTAAGGCCCCTCCCATTATTCTCCAATTACCCCGGTCCAGTGCTATCTGAAACCGATTTACCAACGCAAACTTCGTTTTCCCATCTGCACATCTTTCTGCCATCCCCTGCAACGCTTGCCTTCTCTAGGGATCCACTCTGTTACCTTTAATCACCCACGGTTACTTTGCCTTTCCATTACATGCCCTGCCCACGTCCATGTCTTCTTCTTAATTTCTACTATGGTGTTCTGAACACGCGTTTGTTCCCTGACCCACTCCGCTCTCTTCTTGTACAATAATATTACACCTATCATCTTCCGATCCATATACCGTTGAGTCGTTCTCCATTTAAGCTAAATCCTCTTAGTCAGCCTCCAAGTTTCTGCCTTTAGGTGAGTACCGGTAAGATGCAGCTGTCATACACTTTCTTCTCCAGGGACCATGGTATGCTGCCATTCATTAGCTTCGAATGTTTGCAGTGTGCACTCCACCCCGTTGTTATCCTACTAATTATCTTTGCCTCATGGTTGGGATCAGCAGTCACATTTTGGACTACGTAGATATCGCTCTCCACTTCCACTTCCTCGCCACCTATTTCAAACTGCATTGCTTTCCCGAGGTTATTTATTTTTTCTTTGATTTCTTGCATAATATTTTCAGGCCCATGGTTCAACCCTGTTTGTCCCTTGCGGAAAGCATGCTCTGTCATTCGTCCACCGACTTACTTAGCAAGGCAATGTCATCAGCAAATCTGAGATTACGAGGTATTTTCCATTAACCCTTACTCCCACCTGCTCCCCATCCAACGTTTTAAATACTTCATGTAAACATGCTGTGTATAACTTTCGAGAGATTTTGTCTCCTTGTCTGGCGCCCTTCCTTATGAAGCATGATGGTAGCTGCAGACTCATTGTAGATATCCCCTAGTATTCTTACATATTACTCATTTACCTGTTCGATCCGTAATGCCTGAATGACTGCTGAGGTTTCGGCCGAGTCAAATGCTTCCTCATAAGATAAGAAGGCTACATAAAAGGGTTCAATATACTCAGCGCACTTCTCGATCACCTGACTGATCGAACGAACATGGCCCATTGCTGAATAGCCTTTGCGGAACTCTGCTTGTTCTTTAGGTTGACTGAAATCTAAGGTCGCAGAAATTCTGTCAGCGATTAACGTGGTAAGTACATTGTAGACGACTGACCGTAATCTGATCGACCAGTAAATTTCAAGTCCCTAATGTCACCTTTCTCATGAATTAGGTTGATGTTGGCGTTCTTCCAAGATTCGGGTACACTTGCGGTCATTACACATTGCATATACAGGATTTCCAATTTTTCAAGTACAAATTCTCTGCCATCCTTCAAGATGTCTGCTGTTATCTCAACCTCACCAGGTGCTTCGCCCCATTTCATCTGTTTCAAAGCCTTCTTACTTCTTCGGTCGTTACTGGTGGGATGTCGATCTCCTCCACTACGTTCTCGTTCGCAATTATCCTGGATGTACCTGCTACATTACCGATACCTTTAGAACTCATCGGCTACAGTGACTATTTTATCTCTATTTGTGGTGACATTTCCTTGCTTGCTTTTAAGTGCATACAACCAATTTTTTCCACGCCAACACGCCTCTTCACTGCTTAGAGGCTACCTCCGTTCTTTAGAGCATATTGGATCCTCTCCATTTTATAATTCTGTATGTCAACTGTATTACGCTTACTGATTAACTTGGAAACCTCCGCTACTTCTACTCTGTCAGCTTTGGCACAGATTGTCATGGTTTTCCGTTTCCTAATTTGATCTTTCGTTTCCCTGTAATGTTTATCTGTATCCTGTATAGCCAGTGTGCTCCGGAATTTTACTGCACATTCCGTGATAATAGGTGTAAGGTTGTCACTCGCTTCCTGTGTCGTAAGCTCGGCTTCCACGCTAAGAGCTCCGCATCGGTTCTGTAGCATGACCTTGAATTTCCCTGCTTTACATTTCACTGTTGTGTCATTCATCACCTTCTTTCGTACTAGCTTGTTATAGTCGCTCCTCAAATCTAGCCTATTTTGAGATCATACCATGCCGTCGTCACTACACCTTACCCTTCCGTTTATTTCCACATCCTTCACGGCGCCAGGGTTATCGCATAATATGAAGCCTATTTCACTTTTATGCGCCCAATTCGGGCCCCTCCACGTCCACTTCGGGCTCTCCCGTTTGCAGAAGAAGGCATTCATTATGCGTAGGGTATTCAGTTCTGCGAACTCGACTGGTATGTCCCCCCTGCTATTGTACAGCCCATACCATAGTTTCCTACTGCCTTGCCTCCAGCGTGATTGTTGCCTAGTTTAGCATTGAAGTCCACCCAAAATAGGGTATACTATGTTTTACTTTACCCATTGCCGATTCTGCATTCTCATACAGGCGTTCTAGTACCTGGACATCGTGGTTAGATGTGTACCACCTTGAGTTTGTACCTCTTATTAAGCCTAATTACAAGAGCTGCTGCCCTATCGTTTATGCTATACAATTCTTGTACTGCCAGCTATGCTATTATTGACTAGAAGTCGCAATTCCTATTCTCGTCTGTGCACTAGACCACGGTAATATAGGACGTATTTAGTTTTCAGCCCCAAAAAAGGTTTCACCGGTCCTACTAACTTCAGTAAGCTATATGACATCCCATTTTATACCCTTTATTCCTTGAACAACCAATCTAGACTCGCTTCACTGGAAAAGATTCTCGCGTTAAACGTTTCCAGGTTCAGATTTCAATTGCGGCCAGTGCGGGTCCAGGTAATCTTAGCACCGTCTGCTGCGTCACAGGTATGACCACCGACTTGGTCAGTTGCTTCTCAACCACCGGACACTGAGGGCCGTGGGTTAATTGGCGTATTTGTGGGAGGTTGTGGTCGTTACTACAACATGGTGACCAATCCTGCTCTGCTGAGGGAGTGCGTTACCGGGCTTAGTCGCCGGGTTTAGGCCGCATCTCAAACTCCATTCAGCAATTCCTTCAATACGCTGATTTATTTTGTAAATGGGGTCGGACTTTCCGGCCCAGGTATTCGAACCACAGTCCTTCTGCAGGCGAGGCCAATGCTCTACCTCAACGCCACCGCTGCATTATCACGAAATAATAAGGATGCCGGAACATGGTGAGCGTGTAACACTGCTGAGAGCAGCGATGTGTGCATCGATAGGCCCTCGGTAGCTTTAACAGATCAAGTGGATACTTCATCGTGTGAGGGCGTACTCACTGTGAAGTGAAGCGTGCACCGCATGGTACATTTGTGCACGCGATTTGTGTGTGTCGGTGTTTTGCATGCCTTCTTTTTTTACACCCGCGTCGACAATTTCACGCCCGCAGCAGCTTCTACTTCGGTAAGAAAACGACAGGCGTCTCCCACAGCCAATGAAGAAACCTGACCACTTACACCAATAGGGTTACGCAAGTGTTATAATAGGAGGTTAGAATCGCTAGAAGTACCATGTTGGCCTCCCAAATAATGTTCACGATATCAACCGCATTCCATGCGCGATTCGTGATTTCACGAGGTCCGCGAATTAGGTACTATAGTGCACCTTTCGCTCAAGTTATAGGGTATTTTGCCACCTAAGCAACGTCGTTCGAGCCTTGTGCTGCATTTTCAAGAGCGAATAAAAGCTCTCACTTGAGCCAGGTGTCTCACTTCACGACGAGTGCCGACGGCATGTTGCTGCAGCTTGCAGTTCCAAACGGAACAGGCCGGCGGGGTCTACGGCGAGCACGGAGCATTTTACCTTGGGGAAAACGCTATAACCGGTTAGTGTTACGAAATGGAACATTTTTGGGGTTTTCTGGTTACTAATTCTACTTTATTTGAGAAAAAAATATTATATTTTTGAGCTGCAATAAATATGCTCTGTTTTTTTGCAAAGGCTTTTCTCTGAGTTTCTTCACTCATAGTACTGCTCCTTGCAGTGCAGAATAATTTGGGCCAATTGGGAAGAGCTCACACTTCAGAAAACAATCGTCCGCTTTTTCTGAGAGTTCCATAATAACGGCACCGGCAACAACCAATTTACATCAATAATATGTAGCACTATTGCAACCGAAGACTTCAGCCATCAGGGTCTCCGATGGGCATGGTACGTATTCCGGCCAGATAGAAGAATGGTGGCCAGTAAAAAATTCACCCCTTAATTATGATCACAAGTTCTGTCTGTGCCATTACGGCACGCTCTGAACTTAGCGCTCTTAAACGACGTGAACAATCTTTATTTATATGTATTGTTTTGTCTCTTGTTTTTAAAGAATCTGATGGCCATTGCCTAAATGTTCTGTCTGTCCCGCAACAGTTGCCGCTCGAGAACGCACTACTGGTCTCAATATGTATTTCCTTATCCTCCGGTTCTCGAAAGTTGACAAGTATTGGAGTGTTTGGTGCTGGCTTGTATGAAGGTTGTTGATTGACGTATCGCTTTCTTCTGTCAACATAACTGGTGCTTCATTTTCAGTCCGCGGCACCAGTGTTACTGCAATCTGCTGGAAAGAGCATTCAAACAGCGTCATGAGGTAGAAAGGCTAGAACGCTCAAGCAGCCTTTTATCAATTGGCCTTGGGTAATCTCTGACCGCTTCCGCCTTGGAAAAATCTGAGGAGCAGTCGTCCGCTTGGATAGTTTTTATTGACTAGCCAATTTAGCCGCAGGATTACTTTCAACGTTCTATACTTCGCCAAGCAGATTGAAAGCTTTCTAACACGAGGAGTACCATGAATAGCTGTTTTTCAGTTGCTCCTGAGAGGGTGGCGGCATCGTCAGAGTAAGCAAGTCATGAGTGCTGTTAAGGAACAGCCGTGACGGTGTCCATGATTGGCAGGATTGTTGGGTCGCCTTTGAAAAAGAAAACAGAAGGACTGCAAAACTTGCAGAGTATAATATGTGCAAAAATTCGGCATTCTCGCGGTCTGGCTCGCTCACCTGGGCAAAGTAGCATCTACTTTCAAGCTGTAATGACAGTGTGCAATAGTCAATAGTTTTCGATTTTTTTGAAAGGAAGACACTTATTTTCTACGTGATTCAGCGCTTTACAGCCTATTCAGAAGTGCAAATGTTTGTTTTTGCAGCCTTCTATTGGCATGCCAAATAATTTTTGCTTGTTAAATAACATCAACTTTTGACATGCCACAGAGGCGTGCTCAAGTTGGTTTCGTTTTTATTGTAGAATATTTGGTAACGTTGTCGGAATTCGGGCTTGGTTGCTTTATCCTCAAGAGTAGCTTTTCCTGTAAAATGTGCGGGTCCTGCATACGCCCAAGAAAAAAAATTACGTAGAATCCCCGATGAGATCTGCAAGGTACTATTTTTTGTCTGGCTTAAGGTATATCCTTTTTATTATTCCTGAGATATCGCATCCTATGCTTCAACCTACTTGCTAAAAGCATCACCGAGACCAATCGATTCAGCAAATTTAGGATATACAGGTGACAGTGGTGTCTTTGTAATGCGGTGGAGCTTTTTCCTTAGTTTACAAAACCATATCTGTAGAGTCGTACGAAGGACACGCAAAGTCCCCTGCCACAATTATTTATATTTTAAAATAGAGATTGAGGTTATAGAGATTTAATATAAAATAGAGATTTGTGAACAATCCTATTTTACAGAGGCCACGACACTATGTTTTGGTGGAACCCAGAATATTCGCCCACAAAGTGGAGGGCTAGGACATTTCAGAGTTCTTTGGTGTGGCCGGCGTTAGCTGGTTAACGTCGAAAGTGCGAGACTGGATACCTTTAGAATAATATTGACGCCATTTTTTGACAGCAATTGTAGGGATAGTATGACCACTTCAAAACAATCAGAGAGCAGGAGAGACACCTACTGAGGTGTAGCCGTATTTTCAAGCCAAACTTTTAAATCAATCAATACCTAAATAAATGACAAACTGTCTAGCGAATGTTGTCTTACCTTTATCTTTTTTGACAGGTCCTTGCCGAGAGCACGTATTTGTGCCCAGGATTTGCCAGCACGCTGCTCATAGCTGATAAATGATTTACCGTAATACTGCTAATTAGTGAAAGCTATTTTAATCTTGTTGCCTTTGATATCTTTTTTGAGTTTACTGTTTATAACTTTGAAACTGACGCCTGCGTCTACCACCAAAGTAGACTCGCAATAGTGGAAAGTTCCACCGGCAGCAAAAGTGGCTCGCTTTCGGTGGTTTCCTGGCTGCTTCTTTTCCGCGCACGTCCTCGCGTGAATTGAGGATCTCTCCCGCCTGCATCGTCAGTGTCCCACCTCTAAAGGTCACGGCTTTTCGTTTCCGTGACTATCGCGTGGCGACCGGCACCCAGGTGAGCTGTGGCAGAGGCGGGTTTCGCGACAGGTGAAGGTAAGGTGACGCTGATCTGCCTTCCTAGCCTTCCATTCTGTGTTTGTTTTCTGGCGCAGTGGTTAAAGCACCATGTACCTTGCGTTCAGCCCGCAGAGTCGTGGGATCAAAACCAGGCGACGGTAAGTATTATTTTTTTATACAGTGTATGGGGAGGGGTGCGGACCTGTTGTTGAGAGCGAGGAGGGTAGCGTGATGCGGGAGAGGAGGAGTGGGGGAGAGGGCGCACCTGGAATGGCTTTTGCGGACGCCGAGGCGCTCGAACGCCGGGTGACATCGTGAGCAAAAGAAATGCTCTGAATTTAAAAAAGCAGCCGGAAGATGGGAATGAGAATATTTTTCCGAAGTACTGAACGGGCTCAAGTGTGTCCTAAAGAATGTACCAAAGGCTGTTCTTGGACGCACACAACTGACTGAGAACTATTAAGTGCACATACCCCCAAAAGAAGAATGAAATCTCAAGTATTATTCTTGCAATGCTCACTACAGGTTCCCAATTACGAGCACTTCGGCTTTTCCTTTTTTCTCGCACCTCAAGCATTGCGAATGCTAGTAGGTCACCAGCTGTGGCAACACTACCTCGAGATTCGTCTCAGGGACATGTTGCGTTGAGATACGTGCACACATCGGTTCCGCCCGGCGGAACTTAAGGCTTTTTTAGGCGCCTGACTCTCATCCCTGCCTACCAATGGTGACGCGGGCGTAGTATCCATCACAAGGCCAGCCCGGGCTCCCCAGTTTGATAACTCCTCAAGCGACGGTTTGGCCACGATGACGACTGCCTGCTTAGTGTATACTTTTTAAAAATGCAATTACTTTACTTTCCCCACCTAGCGGCCAGCTTGCATTTCTTACAAGGTATGCGATGCGCCCTCAGGTCACAGCTACGCCAGTCAGGGTGTAAAAATCCGTTATCGCTGGAGTTTTTCAACGGCTTTAACCATTCATAACGATGACAATTCCTGGAAGAGTTTTTTACATTGTATGATTATCTTTCAGGCTCGCGTAAACAGGTTTTTTATATATATAAGCCGCTGGAATACTTTTGGCGGCAGCGGAGGATTTCAGTTCAGGCATGCAAGCAGGCCATCATACAAGCTCAGCCCTCCAATGGTCACACGTGGAATACATGCCCCTACACACTCGGTAATTTGAAGGTTCATTGATTCCTGTAAACTAACCATCAATTTAAAAACTTCGTCAGATATCACAAGGTCAGCTATCGCATGTATTTTTACAAAGATGCGCTGCACCGTAAATTTGCTACAAAAAAGGTCACCTGAAGTACATGAACGACCAGATGCATCCACCAGTAGCAGAAACGGTGATTTCGCGCAAATTCCGATAGAACCATAGTATTCAGCACTAACTGAAAGCGGCAGTTGAATGGTGATTCATCGGAAAACAAGAAATTAGAGCCATCTATCATGGCCCTTTTAACAGCCTATGCATTTCTCAGGCCTGTGAGCTTTCGTATCTGTTGTCGGGAACACAGACTGCACAGATGGTCTGCTAGAAACCGCATATTTTAAAACTCGATTTACAGGTGTGCAAAGAATCTACTCTGGTGGTAAAAGCCGCCGAGAGTCCTACATTGAACCGCAGTTCTAAGTTACGAGTGTGGTCTTCTGCGTTGTTTTCGAATCTAGTTCGGGAGGTTTCTTTAAACATACCTTCAAACACTGCTAAAGGTAGGTTCTCCAGTATTTAGGTAAACCATTTTTTTAGCCATGTTCTGGTTGGTACGTCAAAAAAAGACAGTACATGAATTCGCAATACATGACTAAGTACTTGCCTAAACGGTGTTCTGCTGGTCTATCTTTTCCTGTGCTTTAATTAGCGTGTAGCCAGCTAAAAGACTTGCGTCTGAATTGTTCATTTTATTGACTATTCAGGTTTATTTTTTCCAGAAAGTTTGTCTTTTTGAAGTTAACTAGTGTGAAGTCCAAGTTATATAATTCCGCTCTTTGTTCTCTCCTCCTCCTAAACCCGATGCCGCTTTTCGCGCTAACCCGAAAATAATTCCACTGTGATGAGGTCTATCTCTGGGCCCGTCTGTCTGTCTCTCTATTTTCCAGAAACAAAGAATAAATTTAAAAATGGTTTAGCTACACGTTTATATCAGTAAAAATTTGCAAATTTACTTCATTTCGTCGCATTGTTCATTCTTGTAAACCATGGTGACCCAAATTTATCCATTAGGAATTTTTGATGCAAGTATTCAATATATAGATTGCATACATAATTTTATTTTATTTATAAATAGTAGGCTTCTGTTCGTTCACCATAAAAATAAAATAGACTGCCTGGAAAAATGTTTGTTACTGACCCCGTTGCCCTTTTCTGGCGGAGTTACAAGTGCAAGAGTCAGAAATCTTTTCAGAAGATGGCGCGGGCAGTAAAACACTGAAAAATTGAATTGGTTGCAGCAACCTCAATAGTGTTTATTGTGAAAGGCTCGAAAAGGGCGCGCAGGAGCGTGGAAAGTTGGCAAGATTAAAGAGAGAAGCGTTTGCGAGAGAGCCGGTAGAAGGTGGTCGCATGAAGATATCTGAAGCACAGTGAACAGATACGATGCCATTTTGTCATCCCTGCTCGTTCATAGTTGTCCATGCAAGACTCCGCATTTAAAAGAGCAACGGGAACAAAAGATTGTGCCCTACAGGGCTTAAAAGGTATGAACTCCCATGATACACTTTTGTGATTTGCTTTTGTCGCAGTAGCGATTTGTGGGATGCCACTCTGTCGGCTGCTTACAATTCAAAGCTGCTGCACAGAACATTAAACCAGAAAAAATCTTTGTTTTACAAATGAGTATCACTTCACGAGTTGTGGAAAATTATCCTAATTATCTTCAACACTGCACAGTTTTTGCATTGTGGACATTTAAATAAAAAGCTTGGAGCAAAGCACCCCGCAGAAGCACATGCAATAAATCAAAACTCTAAAATGTGCAAATTTGACATACCTCTTCTCCGAGGAAATCATCCTGAAATCATTAGAATGGATTCTTGTGAATATTTTCAGAAGTTTTTTGTAAAGGCAATGTCTCTATTCTACAGTTTATCGTTACACCACTAAAATGTCAAATTTTTTTCAAGAAGCGCTGTGGTAAGTACTCCGAGGTTTTAGCCGCAGGTGTCAATGTTGCTGGTAAAGGTACTAGCGCTTTCATCACTTTATAGGCCCTTCTAAAAACAGTGTTTACACACTAACTACTGAGAATATGTGTATCAATATCATCTCAAGAACTATTCAGACAGCAGTCTCTATTATGTGTGGCACTGCTTCTCTACAGTTTTGGGATAGAAAGTAAATTTAAAAGCGAAAGCTTTGGTTGAGGTGTGAAATAAAAAGGCTGGAAAAAGGATGCCACGAAGTTGTACATTCATAGGGCTAGTGTGTTTAAGAACTGGCTACACCACTCCTTCTAAACAATGCTCTTGGCTGCAATCACTCTGTTCATGCAACACAAAATGGCCGAATGTGACAACTGCACCGGTCGCCAAAAAAGTTATTTTGCAATTTCACGGGAATTTCGAATTTTTTCAAGCAAGAAACAAAACGGCTGAATTCTAAGATTACTATAAAAACCAGAAAGAGCATGGTTATAAGCGTAACTTATGAATCAGTATCAGAAGCTGCATATTACAATCTTATTGGTGATGAGTACTGTAATGTCTTTACCACAACGCTAGCAATAAGGTGGTAAAATTGGCTCAATGCTTGTCTTCTGGTAGTGCACAACGAAGGACTGTTGAAGCGATGTTTTTATTGTTGCGCATTGAATTTGCTGCTCAGTCAATATTAGAGGCGTGTGAACAAATCAGTGGAGTAGCAGAAGGCTGCTGTATCTTGGTGGTTGCTTGAAACTTCTAACTAAAAATTGCTACAGAACAAGACTGTCAGCAAAATGGCTGTACTATCTTTGATAGCATTGTAAAATTAGGGTCTGTCCAGTTAACATTTCCTATTTTGCAGTCTTGTTCCGAAGCTCATGAAGAACAAACTGGCAAAGAATAGGCATTGTAAGTGTACTTTTTGTCCACAGGTGGTTAGTATTTTTTTCCTCGAATCGTGGTCGAATAAACAAATTTGTAATGAGTGCATGGCACCGAGGTTACGACTTTCACATAGCAGCATAAAAGGCAGAGACAAGAACTCAACGGTTCATTCGATGCAAGTGCATAATCAAGGAGTGGCCAGACAACGCTCGCCAATTTTTTAAAATTCACTTCAATCCTCATAATAAATTGCGGCCGAGAGGAGCCATAGCGTGGCAGTATTAGATAAGAAGCATATGGTTCAAATTTGTGTTTCGTCTCTTACGAGAAACTCCACATTGCGCATGAACGCATAATGATGGGAATTGCGGCTTTAGCAACAGTGTAGCCCTAGAGGCCGACAAAAGTACGCAACAGTTTGTGCAATGGCACTGCACAATCAACTACATTAGGCACAATGCTTGAAATAGTTTGGATGCAGACCAAAGTATTCGTACTGATTTACATACGATCAACTGAAGATGGCTGCCGTATTACCATAGAAGTAGGTGGTTGGTGCGTTGGTCGTCACATTTCACTCGAAATCACATCCTGTGTATGAACTATAAATAGGAGAATAGCACTTCCAGGCCGAATACCGCATTCAGCTTGCTAAAATCGCGGAACGCTTCAATTGGTGGACTTGCGTTATTACGGTAGAGGACAGGCCAATCAAATTTGGGTATTTTTATATTCCGTTTCGTCCTTCTAATATTTCAGCAAGCCAAATGGCAAAACTTCCCGAATGAAGGAATAATAGTATGTGCCACATCGTCTGGTGAGCTCAAACCCTATACGTCACATTGATTTTGATCACATAATCGTAAGGATACGTTATTGCGGGCGAATGCATCTATAGAGGCACAAACCATTTGCAACAATAGGTCCGATGCAACTACAGAATTATGTAGACCTATTAAACCTATTAAACCTCAGCGGAAAAGGAACTCCAAGTTACGGACCAGAGCCCAATCAAGAACATTCTAAACAGCAGCGTTTAGTATCTTTTTGTATTTCGCTTTAGTACTCAATGTGGTACTCAGTATATTTTGCAACCTATAATACTACTCATGTTAACGCAGGTGAAAGGAGACATGCTAGAACAGTATGGGAAAACGTCAGGTGTCTCATGATTTGGTCGTCACTCTTCGCCGAAAGCAATAAAAACTGTTTCGCACGTGAAGTGCGACTACAGTATAACAGGCAAAAGAACGGAACCCTGTCCTATGTGAAAGTGTTTGGTAGACCCCACTCCCGGGAAAGAACGAATGCTCTATCAACACAAGCTTGAGAGTAGAGCGCCCAACTAATGCTTATTCCGAACAACAGGACGAATGACGACTAGTGGTTACACGGAGTAGCACTGAAATGCAACTAATAGTGATATCAAAAAACGTGCATGTGTGTATTGACACATCAACCAAGCTGCACGAACAATCTCGTTGAAACAAATGGAAGTTCACATAACAGAAAAGGACCTACATATAAAAACACAGCAAAACAAATACGGACGCGATGTAGTTTGTCGGGGTCTGCGTCGCCGAGCACCCAGCCATTTCCGGAAAGGCTCAGCGATGACTTGCTGGAGCAGGATTTGCAAACACGTGTTATTTCAGCACGTTCTACCCTTTCTCTTGGTAACTGAATGTTTCTGCTCAAAATCAATAATCATTGCAAACACCTGCACAATCCTTACGAATGGCACAGCTCTGGCAATATTTGCTAAATCGTAAGGTGTGGGAAATCTGCACATTGCTAAGGTGTTCCTTAGTCGTTCCTGTGTTGGCGGGACGTTTTTTTTTTTTTTGCGAACTTCTGACTATGTTTGGGTGCTGAAAAAATAAATTTTTCTGGGCACATGCCCGAATTTGCATAAGCTATGAGCCATCTGGTGGATATCAGGGACAGGGCCACAATTTCGGCTTTCTTCGTACCTTAACAATTGTCAAGGAAGGCACGGTTGGCGTGTTTGAGGAGATTATTGGCAATGAGATAATAGGCCGCCTTTAATGAATTGTGCACACGACCCTCAAAACAAATCCTGCACCCGAAGAAGCCAGAATATTTGGCGGCGTCAACGAGGCAAACTGATACTTTCGCACCAAACCACAATAGAGCAGCTCAAAAAATACTGGTGCAGTGGTCTCTTAGCTAGCATTGCTTAATATAAAAACATGCAAAGTCAGGACTTGTACACGAGTAGCCCGAACGCGGATCATGCCTTCCTTCGGTACCTGAAGTGTACCTACCAGCGGGAACACAATAGACCGAAACAAAGCAGATATTTTCGTAATATTAGGCGCACAAGAGACATGGACCAAACGTATAGGGACAAGGGCTAATTTGAAACTGAAATTTGTGGAACCAGTGTGAATTACATGCAAAAAAACGTAAAGAAATTGTAAGAAATATACAAACGATTTATATAACGTAAAAATACGTGCTCGCCCACACGTGTCAGCTACTATGAAGACCAGACCTTTTTTTTTAAAGCGCTGCGTCTTCTAGCGACAAGGTTATTGATTTCATACTCATGCACTCTTAATCTCCTATTTGCCTTTTAGCCTCCCGTACTAGCTCCCGCATGCGCTTATAATATTATAAAGCAGTAAGGCAGAATATTAAAACTATGAGTGACACCCGCCCAGTACAACGCAGTGATTCGGGAGGCTCTAGTTTTTTCTTTTCTGCAGGTTATTCAGATGTTCGCGTAGCCTGGAGTAATACACTTTCCTGTCTGTCCTGCACATACCCTTCCACAGGCCTCCGGGACATGGTACATAACCCTGCTATCACATTTCGCGTACTTGTGGCCATGCCCAGTGATACAGCCAGTCTTTTCTTTTTTACTGCCACATGGGTTCGTACAAACCTCACCCGCTTCAGTTGTGCAGACATGACAACCTGAACGCCAGCCTTCTGCGCCATTTTTTTATCCTGTGTAGGACATTATGCAGACACGTTATAACAGCCGTTTTACAACGCTCATTCTTGCCTTAACCACTGGTCATTCCAATACCCACCCCTGCAACTGTTGGGTTTCAAGGCCCGTGCACAGTTACAAAGACTACAACAACGACGTGCTCAAGATACCCTGATTGTCGTAGCCCAGTAGCCTTTGCCTCCAGAGAGCTCTGAACACAGTGAACACCAAACGTTCTCAGGGTGTTGGCGAAGCACATTGTCGCTACTGAGGTGGTGATCACGTTGGTGTTGGCTGAGGTTAACAGCAACAGGAGTTTCCGCTGCGGAGTGGAGCGAGTTAACTCTAGAAAACTTGGTTGCCTGCAAGCGTAAGGCGTATGTTCAAGATCTTTGGTCTGCTATCTTCCGGTATTTCATGTCTATTCTGAAAAGCATTCAGCAATTGTCACACGTCGCCAGTGTTGACACTACGTTAAATAAATGCAGATGCACCCTAGTGAAGCACAACCAACAAATTTTGAGCAAACGTGGACACTTTGTTGACAGTTGTGTTGCCCAATCTAACCACGAGCCACCGGTTGAGATAGCACCAAAAAAGTGCACTCACCCCCGGAGCAACAAACGAGCCAACGCAGGCAATTTTTATTTTTTATGGAAGTGTCGTTTCAGGACACATAGGTGGACTGCAGATACATCGGAAGCTGGTCAACAAACCCTTGCATTGGTACACCACTTCTCTTTTGAACTGCTTTGAGAATAACCTAAAAACTGATTTACTCAACATAATCCATGATCATGTCGTCCGCAGAGAATAATAAAGGACATTCATGCCTACAGAAAAACCATTAGTAGCCAGTGCAGTGCTGTTGCAAGAAGACGAAGACCTCCTTGACATTTCTGGAACGAAAGGGATCCCCAAAGTAACCGAACATGTATATGTACAACCAGACCAAAAGCATTCTCTTCTCGTGAGCGTTCAATGCAAAAAATAGCTAGCCCCTGTTTGGTGCGGTGTTAATGTTTGGAGAACCCCGTTAACTTCATTTTTCCCACATCTTCCTTAATTTTGCAATGAATACTTCTAGGGGTACATCAGCTCGCGTGATCATTTCATAAACAGTCGCTATGGTTGCCTTCTCAAAGAACAAGCCGTGCGAAAAAAAAAACCGTCCCCATTTTATTTGTCCGTCAGTACCACCCACAAGTTGTGGTGATTTATATACGCCACGGCGCGTTTAACGGGTAACCATTGACATAAACGTTCCTGATGCAACAACACGTGCACACCTTTCAAGAATTACTTGTTCCTCTTATTTTCTGGTGCCACATAATGAGCGCACGCGTTGGACATTATCGGCTGCGGAAATCCACCTAGGTGATTCTGAGTCAGTACGATAATTATAACATAGTTGTAAAAGCACCGCTCACGAAAGAATGGTTATATTAGTGACTGACATGTGTGGGAGGGCGCGAAATTTTTATGTTATTTTATTCTTGGAATACTGGGTGCTAGGGATCCTTTTCGTACCATAGTTGTGGAGAAGTGTGACTACTTGGCACAGCACTCCACAGTGATTTTCAAGACTTTTTCTGCAAATCTAGCTCTTAATTTACTCTTCATCCATTCCATGTCTTGGAGATGTCGAGGGCTGCGTTGTGGAGTTTGATATCGTCGCTTCTCAAAATAAAATTCCTGCATCAACGCGATGGTTTCCTCACTGGTTGTCCGTTTATCTGCGGTCCCCTTACGTTTCCTAGCCCAACAAACGTTCATAAAAAGGTGACAGTACAGGGTCGTGTGGTGCTCCGTTGCTGAGTGATCTTTTTCTGACCAAGCTGGACTAGTTTCTGGCGCCTGTATTGAAGAAAACCAATGTCATCAATCTGTATAGGTTCTTTAATGGTTTCTTGGTCATACTTAGGAAGGGTGCACCTAGCTTTAATATTCTTAAACTGTCAACACTTGCAGGGTTTGAAGATTGCCAGAATCCGCTTTTGATAACACACGATATACTGTAGGTAAGACACTAAAGTTTTTGAACATCAGCCTCACATTTCAGGGCAACCCGATTTTCTCGAGTTACGCCTCCCACCCCGCAGCCAGAAAGTCCTGTTGCTATTTAAATGTCTGCGTACCAAACTGGTGAAATACTCAGTAGCAACAATGTGGTTCGTTAAGGAACTGTATACGTCCTGTATTCAACGAGTGCAGAGCACCGTGGAGGCGCAGGGTGGTAGGCCTACGGACAATCACGGCACCCCGATCTCGTAATTGGGGCAGCCTGTAGGACTGTCCGTAGACGTGAGAAGCAGCAGAGAGAGGGGCTGAAACCAGCGAGCAAGTCCACGTTGAGCGGCTTAAAACGGCTGTTATATTGTATTCGCATGGTGCCACACACAGGCCAAAGAAAATGAGCCAAACTGGTTGCGTTCGTCTTATCATGTCAACGCCACTTAAGTGCGCCACGCTTTGTGGGGACACATTGTCAGTGAAAAAAGAAAATACTGGCTGCTACATTAGGCTCTAGTGTTTCTGAGAAAGTCGGATTTTGAATGTGATGGTGTGGGGTACCCTGTCTTATTGGCTAGTTTAAGGGTATACGTTGGCCAGACGGCATAGTATTTCAACTTCATGCTAGGTGCCCATGAAGATATCGAGCAAAAAGAAAAACATAACCTCGCGACATACTGCGGCGAATGTCGTGGGTGTGAACCATACTTTTTAAATTTACCCAGATCACTTCAAGGTTCTGATCGGCGCACGCGGGGTATACTAGAGGCGCATGAAATTCAACTGGGCGATAGCCAAATGCGTCGGTATGACATCAAGAACCTTCTCCAGAAAAGAGTCAGCCTTATAAAAAGAATTAGGCATGATTGTGTCGGACACGTGGTCAGAAACGACAGTGGTGATGGCAATAAAGAGGCCGCTGGTACGGTAACAGTAGCAGTCGGCCAGCTCGCGCCTCGCGCTTGATCAGTTGTGTGGGACCAGCCTAGCAAATGGTCGAACGGCTGTCGCGTTATTTTCTTGCGTCGCGATCTGCGATATTCTATTGCCGTGAGACCCGGAGATGACCCACAACCACTCCGACCCGGACGCGGCGCAGACGTCGTGGACGCAAAGCCTGGGATTCCCGGGAGGCTTCGCGATTCCATGAGCCTTATTTTCGAATGCGGTCTGCCGCTACTGCTCGTGCCGAGGACACCAAGTCGCCTTGTTTTGGCGCGTCTCTAGCCATGCACAAGTCCACCACAACGATGGTGCTTTTCAGGCCACCACAGACCGGGAAATTGCCGCCAGTATATCCCTGCTCCTGGATCCGGCCACGCTAGCTGTATTTTATCCAGTGCTGATTAACCTCGTCGACATGACTAATGAAGAATTGAATGCTCTCGAGCACACGATACAGGAACGCCTCAGCGAGGAGGGCTCCGATGCAGACCTAGTTGCCTCGTGGCATAACGACGTCGAGGTGGTAGACATTCTGACGCGCGAGAAGTTTGCCACAAGGCCCGCGGGTACTTCGCACACTGGTGCGGGGGATTCTGGAATGGGAGATCTCCCGAACGGGACTTCGGCCGCCACCCTGCGTCAGCCAGCAGTTATTCCCATTCGCACCAGCACGCGTTTCGCCGCGCTGCACAAGATGCACATTCCTACATTTTTGGGTGACTAGCAGAGCTGGCAACGATTTTTGGAGCATGTCAATGCCACCACTCATAGCAATCCCGCCTTAGCTCGAATCGAGAAATATTAGAATTTGACATCTGAATTGACGTGCAACGGGAAGGCAGCAATCGAAGCCATCCGACTCGCGCTGGCCAGCGATGTGGCGATGAGCACCGTCACCAACCGATTTTGCCAGGCCAACCTGCTCATTGAGGACCATATTGACAGCTTGCTCACCTTGACACCTGCGCGGATATCAGCAGAATGCGAAAAACGCCCAGACCTCAACGACGAGATATCATTCCGGTCAAACACGCTGAAGGGTCTTGGTGTAGCGACGATGGATTATGCGGTGGTGCTCCATCGTGTATTGATGAAGGCCCTGCCACCCGAACGCGCGATCTTGTGCCGGTAGAGGGTTAAGGAGGGGTCCTCATCGGACACAGCAGTGAGCTGGTCGGAAAGGGAGAGGCAACTGAGAGAGAGAGCCAGCTAGTAAGAAAGGGTGAAGCAAGTGAACCAGATGCTGTACTTAAAGCATATCCAGGTAGAATTCGGCGAGGAGAGCTACTTCGCCCAACCAAGGTTTCAGATTGGCGCCTTTACAAAAACTCGAGTCCACAATTTCTGGTTCAGGGCTTCCATGGGCTGTTACCTTACCAGCAGCTGCTTCGCTGCCTTCGACAATGGCGGTACGATACATATATCATAACCCACAGTGGCCGTTCCCTCTATATGCAGCACACCTTCGTATAGCAGAGTGCGCAGTGCAGATGTCGCCGGAAGAAACACCGAAAATTATAATCCGCTGGACACTTCTTCCATCCCGGCACGAAGCGCCATTTTTCGTAGCGCTGTAAGTGTCGAGGTCGTTGGTTTGCGGCCGTTGCTACAGGGGCATCTCACAGTTCTCGACATACCACACCCGCCGGAGGCAGCTGTGAATAGAAGAGTTGACTTGACTCGAAGAAGAGTTGACTCAGTGCGCCGAACGACATACGTGTTACTCCTCTTGTGACGTCCGATTTGTCTGGGGACTGGAGCGTGGTGCAGATATACCAAAAAACATGCAGGCGTGGGCGATTGGAACCATCCACAAGCTGCTAGTCTGCATACTGTTACAATCAGGCAGTCAGTGCACGTTTATTTGACATGACCTGTCAAGTACGATGCGTTGCTCATTCCATGTTGTAGGTGACTTGTCGCTCATAACTTTTGGAAATTCTCGTCCAAAGTTTTTTATGCAATGCAATCGTGTGTCAATCACTCTGAAGAGTAATCACGACGGGACACGCCTCATCATGGAATCTTTTGAGGTTCTGGAAAATTGCGGTGTGTTAAGTCTACTTGTGAACACACACATGCTGATTAAGATGGTAGGAACTAACACACATGAACGATCGAGTCAGCATCCTCATTGTATCCGACTCAAATTGAAAGGTGCCGTCACGAAGATTATCACGCCTTGCCCCTCACCTCGAGGCAGCCGAAACTATCTTCGGGTAAACTGTCCAGGGCGCCCAACTTTACAACAGTGGCCAGGGTGCATCCGAAAACCTCCTTTGCATTTTCACCGCTCTCGCAGACCCATCGAAAAACAACTTCGACAAGAAATTGGAACCGTCCGATCGTTGATGCCTAGAAGCCATTTGCATCAAGAAAACGTTGCAAACCTTTGGGCTAGACTTTGGGGCAAGGAGGGTATTTGAACGAGAATTCTGCAAGCACTACGGGCGCTACAAAGTCCAACTCATGATTCAAGAGCAGGGACAGTAGGCCCATCAAGACTTCTAGGTACTTGCGAAGCAATGATAGGGCATGCAGCTCACTCTTTTCTGCAGCTGCCCGGACTTTGTTACCACACTATGACAAGAATATTCGTGATTATTGCAACAAGGGTCATGCTGAGCGAGTACTTACTCAAGGAACACGCGGGACACGTAATACTTATTACATGCCGCATCACGGATTGCTTATACAAGATGCAGTCACAACTTAACTTCGTGTCACCTTCGGCGCCTTGTGGAAAGCACGAGACCATTCTTTGCAGAATAACGTGCTCCTTAAGGCACGCAAGATGGATTCGAATCTTCTACGAGTTCTTTTGCCTTTTCGGGGTCAGCCCGTCGCGCTAGTAGCCGATATAGAGTAGGTATAGTTGCAAATGGTGATACGGGAAGAATAGAGAAATGCGCTGCAATTAATGTGGATCGAGCACCTTGCAACATGAGAATGAACCATTTCCGCCTATTGCAAGATGGTAAATGACAAGAGTTCCATTCGGCGTTTCCTGAAGTACCTTCTTGTTGGCAGCCACCTTACGCCATCATATTTTGCGATCAAAGAGTGATTCCTGGATACCGTTGCAAGCTTTATTTGCCTTTCTATGTGGCTGATGTGTTCCTCCATGCAGACAACGAGGCAGCAGCTGACTAAGTCTACACAGAAGCGAAAACCCTCACGACCAAAGCAGTCATGGAGATACGCAAGTGGGCATCTAACAATCATCTTTACAGTACCACTTTGTTTCCCACTGAGTGTCCTTCAAGACTCGACAGGACCATTCGAATAGAACGAAGGTCCTCACGCTGCCATGAGGCATATCGGGCGACACCATAGTGGTGAGCACCAACGAGATTGCGGCTTTATCGCGATGATGGCGGCGACAAAAAGAACAGTGTCGCAGTGGCTTTCTATACTCAAGGATACCGTCGACTTACTCACCCGATATTTTGTGCATGCCAAGCTGCTTTTCCTAGACGTCTTGAAGCCTAACCACTCTTGGGATCGACTGTTGCCGCCGGTGCAACTTAAGGACTTGAATTCTTGGTGCAGCGAGCCCCTTCTTATAGACAGAATCGGACTACAACGGTAAGTGTACATCATGAACGGCGATCGGAGGGATGCGTGGAGTTTCAATTTTTCGCCGATGCTAGTTCCAGAGCATATGGTACAGCTGTGTACGTTCGCAACCACTCATATTATGGTAATTTGTATGAAACGAGCCTCCTCATGAGCAAGAGCCGAACAGCACCCATAAAGAGCGTCACCCTTCTACGACTTCATTTGGGTGCATGTCTGGTCACACAATAGCTCTGTATCTTTTTGAGGAAGGTTTCTTGTTGGACCATGGAAAACGTGTAGTTCTGGACGGACGCCCAGTTCGCTCTTTTTTGGCTTTCCGCAGCAACTAGTCGATGTTCACCTTTCATCCGATAACGGGTCGAAGAAGAATAGAGGCTGACGAAGCGTCACGCTTGGAAACAATGCCGAAGCAAAGCCAACACTTGTGACCTTTTCACACGTGGTTTACGAGCAGCCGCTCTCAGGAATTCTCAACTTTGGTGGTGTGGCCGCCATTAATTACGTTTCCGATGCGTCATGGCCAGTGGAACATTCCGAAATCTTAGGCCATAGCGACGAGGTGCAAGCCGTTCCAAACACTGCTGGTGTAATCGGCGGCATGTATCCTGAGCCTTTGCTTCAAATTAACAGGTATAGCAAATAGTACCGATTGCTCCAGGTAACTGCCTGGGTTCACTGCTTCATCAACAATTCGACTACAGGCAGAAAGTCGCGAGACGCGCCAATGCAACTGAAGAGTTCGCTCAAGCAGTGAACTACTGAATTAGTTATGTTCAAAGAAATTGTTTTTCAATTATTTGAAGGCGTTAGTAAGGAAACCACCCATTAGGTGCGAGACCTCTCCTATAACTGCTTCCCCTTTCGTCGACAAAGAAGGGCTTAACCCCGCCGGGGGCCGCTTGCAAGAACAGCAGTGTCCGATAAACGTCTGTCACCCAGTCGTTTTGCCAAACAGAGGTGACTTCACGCGTCTCGTAATAGCAGCCACCCATGATGGGTCGATCCACTTCGATGTAGACGAAACACTCGCTGAACTTCGGGAGAACTTTGCGATACTGAAGGGTGCTTAGGTTGTGAAAAGCGTTCTGCATGCTTGCCCGTCATGCCGATGAGAGTGGGCTCAAGGCCGAAACAACGCCTGTCGCGCTTCTGCCCCAATATCGGATTGCCGAAGCTGACTCGTTGTGCCTGGTTGGCATTGACGTCCCCGAGCCTACGGCTGTTCTCCGGCTGTTCTCCGGAATGCTCGGCCATCGGCCACAAACCGGCCAGAGTTGAAGATATGATAAACGGTTTGAATACGGCCACTATCCTCTGCGCAAGTTTTTGGCCCCCAATGTTCCTAAAATGGTCAGCTGTCGCTCATTAATGGTCAACACTGTATCCCCCCGCGAAAGTTACTCAGAAGGTATCTGGTGGATCAACCACCGGCAATAAACGGCACTTGATCCAGCAGCGTTCAATCAAAAGACCAGCGGCAGGTTCCGCGCCGCCGAGTACTCGCTTGTTGCTTGAAAGCAGGTTTACAAAAGATGATCCGCTTGTGCACGGCCACCAGGAAACCGCTTTGTTTCCGCTCGCAGTGGAACACATAATGAATGGCTGTTGTCCAGTTCTAGAGTACTCGTGTTTCGTAGGCAGCCGTTGTTCAAAAGTTCTTTTGAAACGTCCGTTATCCGGTGCGATTATGAATCTGCACGCTCCTGCTCTTCGAAAGGTGAACGGCTGACGTCTGGCGCAGGTCTAGCACCGCCCCTCCCCAATCGCCAGAATTGAGAAGGTCATGCGTGGACACGCGCCCAGCCACAGAGCAGTGTGCTATATATACACGTGCGCTCATGGACAAATGAACGAGGACACAAAAATATAACCGAATACGCTAAATCAAAGGTAATGTATAGTGGAGACAAAATAATGGCTTGCTACTGGTACATTTGGAAAGGCACATTTTCAGTATTGTGTTGTGACATGTGTTCGCACTTTGTGGTTAAAGCCTGCTTGCCACTTTGGAAACACGTGAGGTTAAGGATAAGCTTAAATGCTGCTGCAAATAATCGACGAACGGCGGCGTTTTCCAGTGCCCGGACAAAGAAAATTCGGTAAGTTTATTTTTGCTGGCCATTTTCTTGCGCGACTAAGTTTCGGTGCAGAAACAAGTTACGGCTCGATTTTCCGCTTCCGCTTCAGTCTCACGGTGTAGTTTGCGGAAGCTAAATTCAATTTACTGATCCTGACGAGGCTCGATATGGCTAGCGTTGCTGACGGTCAGGTTGTAGGCGCAGCGGACGGGTCTAGAAAGTCTGAAATATTTGCCTGTGCTCTTGACGACATCGTCACGAATGGAGGTGTTTTGTACCGTATGCAGGTTTTTATCGCACGAGCTCTGTTTATATATGCGGCTGCGCGGTTTCTCCGCACTAGCGTGCGGCTTCGATAGCTGGGCCACTTTGAACAAGGCAAAATACAATATGCGATTGCTCAACAGTTCAGAGCTAAAACTTCCCCTGAGAAAAGAGAAAACACGGGATAGTTTAAAAGTCTGAGCTTTGCTATAAAAGCGTTTTCCCATTTTTATTTTTATCTGATTTCTGGTTGAAAACCTTTCCTAATGCGTTCTCGGGTTCTGTTTCTTTGGAAACTTTCTTTTTTTAACCAATTTGTAGATCAGGAGCACCTCGGCTGAACGCTCGAAAGTTGTGCGCTTTCACCTTGAGTGGGGTGCTTCTCACGGTGTTCTCTATGGGCGCCGTTGCTATATCACAGGCCGGGGAGTTTTTTTTTTCTTTTCTCCGCAACGTTAAGGGGTCAATTTCGGGTCTGGTGCCACAAAAAAAGCAGGCATCGCTGCCTATTCGCAAGCGCGTGCTCAGTCTGGTAGGGCGATTTCACAGTAATGAACGTTTGTTGTCGAGTTCTCTCTTTGAATAGGGACTATTTAGTCGGTAACTCAAACTCCTTGCTCACTCAAAACACAACAGAACCCCCAAAACTCTACGTACAGGTTCACGCTTAGACGGGGTTGGTACACAGCGCCGAAGAACAGGAAATGCAAGAAAACAGCCGCGAAGTTGATCAGCGACTGCAAATAGGACAGCCATGGCCGTATAGACGCTGTTGAGGCCCTGCCAGGGGTGCATAATGAGCAAAATTGAAGAGAGTGCGGTTGGTTTTTCCGCGTCTTTCACAGTGATTTGCGCACCCACCGCTTCACGTGCACGTGTAATATTTGGCTCAGGTATTTCTGGCAGTGTAATCTAAACGTCGTGCAGGTTTACTTCCACTGCTCCAAGAGTGTTGTAGGGTCCTTTTAAAGCAAGATACATTGCACATTAGCAGTGTAAATATCTGTAGGTGCCGTGAACTGCATTTCTTAGTTTTGTGACAGTGTGAGCTGTGCAGAGTTGTAACTTGTCCTTTTGTTCTTTTTGTCTTGTGCTGCAGGTGCTCCTGAGCAGGATTCAGTGGAACTGTAGGAACGCAAAGGCACCGTGGTGGGCGGATGGTGGGAATGGCTCATGAGGAAAACTAAAAAACGCTCCGGAGGCCTCTTGGAAGTAGTCGACTGTCCCAAGAAGAGATTCAGACGGTTATATGCGAAGTAGAGGCAGCCGTCAACAGCCCTTCATTGAAGCCGTTATCAGGAGATGCTGAACAACTCTTCCCTCTGACACAAAATCACTTCCTAATTGGCAGGCGTACAACCTCTTTCACACGAAGGCTTGGAAGGCTGGGCGTTCACCAGCAGGGAGATTCAACGTCGAACACGGCATCGACAGGCAATTATGGCGCACCTGTGGCACCATTGGTGCCGAGAATACCTGTTTCTACTGTGCTCTGGACATGATGCTGCATCGCCATTAGGACCCTAACGGCCGAGAAGCGACGTTGTGGTTATCCGGGACGATACCTCGTCCCCAGTGCTGTGGCAACTAGTTCGAGTGTTCAAATATTTTCGAGGCCGCGACGCCGTCATACGGTTATGTCGTTTTCGCGTGTAATCCGGAGAAGAAATCAGACGTCCAGTTCACCCCTTTATATTATTGAGCAGAACCCGCCAAAGACATCACAATCGGTGGCGGAGAGGGTTTTGAGGAGCGACAATATTTATTGGAGTAAAGAGGCCGCTGTCACCGGAACAGGTTCACAGGCCTAGTTCGCGCCTCGCACTCGAGCAGTTGGGCATGACCAGCTCAATAAATGGTAGACCGGCTGTACAGTTCCTTCATGGTTTGTTTGATATATTATATAGTTTTGCTTATTATCGTGTTTCACGTGTATATATTTGACCATGGTTCAATAAACGTATAATCGAAAGTTGCGTTTGTCTCTTTTTTTTTTGATGAAGATTGCTCTCGCTATCCCCTGTGTAGCTGTTATGACGAGTCATCTTACCAAAAAAAAAACAAATATACCTATGTTTTACAGTCTTCTTTCACGACTCGCGCTCCTCTTAGAGGATGCACAAAAACCTATTATGCACAAAATACCTATTTTTTTGGTTACAGGTGGTACCTGTCCTAGGCAGCTATCCCCTCGTAGTTTTCATCCACCAGCACTCTAATCTTCTTTTCGTCGTCTGCAACTTTGACGTTAGCTCCTTCTGTGCTAGACTTAAATCATACGGCTTCTTGATGCCGAACTTTGCTTTATTCAGATGGACACCAACTTATTCAAGCATTATGTGTTGAATTGTATCAGTTTTGTTTCCGCAGACCACGCATACCTATCATTTCTTGAATGCTTCCCCACAAATCTCTTAGTTCGCATGCAATCTGCTATAGCCTCAAACACCAAAGCACTGCCCCGCAAATTATTGTAGAAATTATCCTTCCTCATGTCCTAGTTCCCAGCCCTGCATATGCCTAAAGACATTTTAGCCTCATTTTTTCCTGCATATATTCAGGGTTTTTTGTGCGCTTAACGGAACCGTTTTAGAAAACCAACTATCCAAAACGCAATCCCTCAATGTGTGATACGACTTTCGTAAAACCATGGAGGAGTTTGGTGGGCAACTACTAGGTGGGCGGAAATGTAACATGACACTGAACCACATTTGACTTTTTTATTGCAGGGCCAACTTGTTATCAATAACTGCCAAATTATGTGACTCCCTAAAAGGCGAAGCATGAGGCTATGTATACACCTTGCTTCTAAATAAAAATTTTCTCATTCCACTTGGCGAAGATTGACCCCAGTTAGAAAAAGGACAGTACCGGATACCGCGCGGGGCCACCCCAGCTTTATTTTGTGACTTTACTGCGCCAAAAGAGTCTTTGCGCCCTTTTAGGTAGGTATTCAGTGCGTTGTGAAACCGCGAATAGCATGCGTCTTTGATATCGACACAAGAGGCCGTACGCCCATAATCGGCTATTGCCTCAGAAATCAGACCGCTGCATTGTCTTCCGGAATAAACGAATCAATGACGTAACGGAGTATTCACACCTGTTGCCAGAGCAACGCAACAACCTTCTTCCACGTTTCTCTGTCGAGACAATTACTCGCATTGGCGTAGCAGGATTCAAGGTCTTAGTAGGAAAACATTTTTATTGAGCCTGCTTACTCTGGTCGACGCTGAAACGTTGTATAGGCTGTGTGGCATCAAAGCATCATTGGTAGTTTTTGTAAAGTCAAGGTAAAATTTGGTGCCGCGCCTGCATACTCAGAAACCTGCAAATACTCCTGAGGCACGATCCTATTCTTTGAAACACGGTTATTCAGACGAAGCATGTTTGTTCAGATTACGAGCCTCACGCCATGAAGTGGCTGCACCCATATTATGTGTGCTAGTTCAAAGTAAATGAGCGCGGCATCTGCAGATATTGCCTCATCAACGCCCTCGAAACATCGGGCTTCCACGAGGCGTGAATAGTTTTGATAGTCAGGGGAAATGTCTATTGAAGGCGGATACGTAGGGCTTTTAACTGGCTCCGTCACTAATCTACTGATCATTGACGCTAAGCTTGCTTGACCTGACGACCGTAGTGAAATTCAAGAGAAGGCTTGAAAGCCGCCCGTGATCCCTTTTATCAACAGGGTGTCTTGAAGACTTAAGTAGGAGTCGGGTGAAAGCCAAATTGAGTGTAGTTTTTTTAAAAGCCCTGAACACCTAATACATTGCAAGAGGACGTATGCCGCTAACACTCAAGAAAAAAGCTTACAGATAAAACAGATAAACAGATTTGTACCTTGCGGTAACAATGTTCCCTATGTAGTTCCGTTCGCTTGCGTGAAAAAGTGCTTAAGCTACACTTCCAGGTGCCTTAACGTCCACATTCGCGAACACATTAGGAATTTACAGAGTGACAACACGGAACAGTTGATTGAGGGTTACAAGAGTTCTACGTTTCGTACGCCTTGTGCCTCTGTTTCCAATGAATGTATGGTCACTTTAAGGAGCAATGATCAGTTAACAAGAAATATTCTGGAAGCAGTGAAATGATACATGTTGCCTACACCTTCGGCCGTGTGTTGTCCTTCAGCCTTACAGAAAACGAACTTTGTCATCTGTGCCCCTTTGCAGTGCCCCAATACTCGTTAAATCCTGCCCTGATGTGTTGTGCGGTTTTGCTGGGACATAAGTTTGTTTTATAATATGTCCAGTGTATTATGTTTTGCACTCTTGTTCGAGCCGGTCGTGTGATGGGACATTGTGCACATATGTGTTTTCTTAAATAAATATTATTTGGAATTGAGTGCCAATTCACGTCACCCCTCTTCGTCCTTCGTCCTGTTCGCACTATGAGGCCTATGTGAATGCAGCACCAACTAACCCATACTCTTCCGTATCACTTCAGCGTCTCCAGGTTGACTGCAGCATAAAGGTAACAAAAAGCAAGCAACGGCACCTTCAGTGCTAGAGCAGAATAAAAGGGGCACTGACACAAAAATTTGGCTGTTTTTTTTTGTTGCGATAAGTTGCTAGTGACACACTTGTCACCTGTAGAAACGTCATTTGCTTCTGCGTACGATGGTTTTTATTCAGAGGCGTTTTTAATGAGGGCAGTCGCGGTTTCGGTTTCAGCGGGTGCCGCGAAACGATTGATTTTCTGTGAGTAAAGCTGACCACGTGACCATTGGAGGGATATCACAGAGCAGAGCTGCCGCACCACTGTCGATCGCGCGTCGCCAGCAGTTTCTGCGAATGACCCCATGCACTGAACTCGTGAGCCAAATAAATAAAAAGCGACCATGTAGGTGACACACGCACTGAGAGTGCAAATGCTGCCGTTGCTAGAGAACGACGCGCGACACTCGAAGCAGTGGGTGGCAAGAGACGCTGGGAGCAGCGGGCCCGCACTGCCTGCAGGTCCGCCTGCAGATGTTTTCTGCTTAGCACTGCGGCGGATATGCGACTGCTGCTCTCGTAAGCGTTGTGGATGACAATTTGTAATGCAATCCGGCATCCAATCATTAACCCCTTTCTCATATCAGCTGCCATGGCATGTACTTAGGTCCAATTTCGTGCAGCAGTAACAAGCTACCACTGGAGCTACATGCACCAGCCTGCGCCACTTTGCGGCTATGGCCGCCACCTGCACAGCGGCCGTGCGGCTGGCTTAGTGGGCTTTTAGAGTCTCTGGCGCGTTTTCGCGTCCAATGTAAGGAAAAAGTAATAGAAAAAGAGAGCCTGCAATCGCCGTAACAATTTGGTCGCGGCCAGCTTCCCGATAAGTCGACAAAATCAGGGTTCTCCGCCGCCAACGATCGGGTTGTTCGTACTCGAGAGCCCCAGCGCCCCACTGCGCTTGGAGCGGCGAGTCGGCGAAATACGCCGCCAGTGCTGAAGCGGCCAACACAAACTCGGGACATCTGTGGATGTTGTTTATTTACAAAATATCCAGGTGATGTCGATTGCGCGAGGTCCTTTCCTGGCTTCTCGGTTGCGTTTGGCACAATTTAATATAAATTTAATATATGTTGTAGGCTGTATTCGCCGCTGATATTTTGCAGTTGATGTATTTGTGCTCACACGAATCTATCTCCGGAGTTATCTTCCGTTCAAAATTTTGTGCCAGTACCCGTTTAAGGGCTGTCGAAACAACGTTCGCTATCTTTTGAAGCATTATTTTCTGCTAGTAGTAAGCCACATTCGCCTACACGACATACAGCAACTGGGACCTGCAGAGAGCGACACCAGCGCCACGTCCTAATGGCAGGAAGGTCAGAGTATCAGTTTCTGCTCCAGCAGAGGTCCGACTGCCACGCTAGAATAACCTCTTTTGTATTACTAGTATAGTACATTGTATTAATAATGTACTATACTTGGAGACCCAAAGGATGTTCGAGGCCAGCGAACCACCGCCACTATGAAGGCTGGGGCATTGGAACATGACAGCGAAGACAGCAACCCGATGAGTCATGACGGGGAGGATTTGTGGACGCGAAAGAAACGTGCTACGCAATGTCTTACTTAAAAGGTGTGGCTGCCTTTGTGATGGAAAAGTGCGTTAGCGAAGACTTATGGTTATATGTTGAACTCTTCGCGAGCTGTTTACTGACGAACAAAGTATCTGACAGCAAGTTTTGAGACATTCTGGTGTAAACGCTACGGCAAAGAACATTTTGGCTGCAGAAATAGCTAGTCCCGCCCGATAACCAAAAAAATATTCTACACAGGCCACTAGCTGAAACTGAGCTTAAACTTAGAACCGAAGCTCATTACCTTCAAACAGCGGTTTCGTGTTCATCGCTGGAAAACCAATGGGGCATCGCTCATAAGCGTTGAAGATTCACATCACAGACTCTTGAGCACGTGCGATTTGGGGACGTTGCTCCACAAATATTTCGACGATCTATTTGTGTGCAGACTGCCTCAAAAATAGTTTTATCAGTGTACCTAGCAGTAGCGTGTCTTCAAGTTCTACACAATGTGCAACCCATGAAAAAAGAGGCATAATTCACAAGGTCAGAGCAGCAAGGTTGTGTGCCCAATCGAAGAATACGCAAATACAGGAATTCATTCACAAGGGCCCACGTCAGACACCGCAGCGTGAAAACGCCAAAACAAAATCCGACAATGCAGTCTGCCATGCTACCCCTGCGAGAGACAGCCTAACCCCTCTAAATGCAGATTTAGGAAGAAACAAAAATGCCGGAGTTTTATACGATGCGGGTACATCGTAAGGGTGTTCTAATCGTCAACCCTGCGATGGAGGTTGGTTACAATGTAAACTGGCGAGAACATTTTACTCTTACTTATCTGAGGCAACATGAACTGGAATTGAACCTCCACTCCTGTTGTGTAACAAATCGATGGCAATGCTTGTGAACGGCGGAAATTCTGATATTTATTCGGGAAAACAGAGTACGAGAACGCTTTACAGCATTGCGAGTAGCGTCCAAATAGGGTTAAGTTGTCGTCGACGTATCTGCGACCTATAAACACTCGACGTACCTGCCACCTATAAAAGCTAGAGAATAACCCCCTTTTATCTATCTTGAATAGTCAGCGACCGGCATTACTCGAAGAAACGGACTTTAAAAAGATTGATCTAAATATCCGTACAATGTTTAAAGTATAAACAAGCATGTGATGACCTTTCTTGCGAACGGTCGATGCTGCCAAACCTGCAAAATTAAAATTATGGGAATTTTAAGGACCTCAAAGGGTGTACCCGCAAGTGAAAACAACGTCTTTCAACACGGTATGAGACTAATCAAAAGGCTCTGCCGTCCGACTACGAGCTATGAAAACTGTGCCAGTTTTCCATAGGGCCGACAGACCCCATATCCTATGATAGAGCTAGTAGAGGGGATCTATGCATACCCGGCTGACAAGGTACCATCTCACGAGTAGAGAAAAGCCCGTGAAAAGTGCTTTTAGTAACTTTGTTGAACAAATATGGAACAATCCGATAATGCAGAAACTTCAATCTCACCATCAACCATGTCATTCACTATCAACTGTAACCTTTACCAAAGTTCGGGGACCTCGCAACACTCGCAGATAGAAAAGTGTTCAGCAGTGTTGACGCATCAAGTGCTTCCCCCAAATGGATTTGGAATTAGAAACAAAACAATTGGATATTCAGTACTTACAAAGAATTATACTCTTTCAAAATACTACTATAAGGTTTGTCTCCGGCATTTGCCCGTTTTGAAATATGAATGAATTAAATTCTGGGATTTCGACGGGACAGCGTGTTATTTGAATGGTATCGTTCTGATTGCACCGACCATTTAGAGTTGTGTGAGCCATTTTGAAAAAGTTATATTACAACACAAAAACATGGAGTCAAAATGAAGCGTAACACGTGGAGTGTTCAGCGATAGAAAGTTGATTACTTGGGATACTACATCGATTGTGGTAATTTACGTCCTCTCGATGACAAGGTCGCTGAAATGGCAGGCACACCGGATCCAAGAGTCTATACGAATCGCTATGTCCACGAAGCCAAACATGAGACAATCGTCTGGAAGGAAAAATAGGTTTATTGTAGCGAACTTGTGCTCCTCTAATAACTGCAAAAGTACACAGGCGGCGAAGCAATACTCAACAATGTGACGCGAGTAAGCGAGCGTCGCCTCCAGGGCAAGGTAGATCAAAGAAGAATATTCTAGGCCAGTGACGTTAGGGCGAAACGCTCTCCTTATCCGATTGCGATTACCCTTGCGACATAAAATTAAAAATTAGAAAATGTTCTTTGCTTGGGACACATATACCACAGCCTAACGCAGCCGGGCAGTAACAACAAACTAAAAATCAACACACCGAATGAACGGTTCAGGGCATTACCCCCTATAAGAATGCATAGACCCGATTGCAAAATATTATGACTGTCCGAGCAAACGCCAAGAAATAAAAAAACTCCATCATTTTGCGCAGTAATATTTTCGGCGAACCACGTGGATGAATTCGGACTGCGTGCGTCATCGTAATACGCCGGAATCACCATCGCGAACCACCTCGTAGATATGTTGGGCAACACGTTGTAGAATCTGTTAGGGTCCTAAATACCGTCGCACAAGCTTCTCACCGAGTCCGCGTCGTCTGATGATAGTCCAAACCCACACACAATCCCCAGTTTTGTACTCTGACTCTCGGGGTAGAGATTTTAGCGTCCGGCCTCCACCAGCTCATCGTTCGTTATACAAGCTCTCCAGCCAGCTGGCGGGCCTCCTCCGCAGGTTGAAGGTATCCTTGGACGTCGGCGTTGAGGTCATAGTCTTCTACGCGCGGAAGCATGGCGTCAAGCATCGTACTCGGCCGTCTTCCGTAGACAACCTCAAATAGTGTCATCTGCGTAGTTTCCTGGGTCGCTGTATTGTACGTAAACGTGACATTTTGGAGGACTTCATCCCAAGTTGTATGTTCAACGTCCACGTACATAGGCAGCATATTTGCGATCGTCTTGTTCACACGTTCTGCAAGTCCGTTCGTTTGGGGGTGGTACGTCGTCATTCTTCGGTGATCTGTGTTCCTGTAGCGTAAGATGTCTTGCATAAATTTCGTAGTAAAGGCCATTCTGCGGTCTGTGATAAGAACTTGAGTAGCTTCATGTCGGAGCCCAACTTCATTTATGAAGAAGTTCGCAACTTCTTGTGCAGTCTCCCTCGAAAGAGCGCTATTCTCTGTGTAGCGCGTGACGCAGTCGGTCGCTACGACAATCCACTTGTTATGTGATCGTGACGTAGAGAACGGGCCCAGTCAGTCCATTTTAATCTCTTGGAAGGGCATCGGTGGGACGGCGATTGGCTGCAGAAGTCCAGCGGGTTTTGTCGGCTGCGTTTTTTATCCCTGGTAGTCATGGCAGCTCCGGACGTAGTTGGTGACGTCAGAGATAATGCGGTGCCAATAGTACCTCGCGTTGATTTGCCAATATTGCGAGATGTGCCGAGATGTTTGGAAGACGCGTCATCGTGGCACGCTTCCAATATTTCGTCACGAAGGTCCGCGGGGATGATCAGGAGGTAATTCGTTCTTGTTCCGGGCAAAAACTCTTCACGAGGACGACGTTTTTCAGGCTGGATTCTGGTAAGTTGCGTTTGTGACGCTTTAGGCGATGCGGCATTGCGTTTTCCCAGGTATTCGATCATAACGTGTAAGTAAGGGTCGGGGTTGGAACGCCGCTTTGAAGCTAGGTAGCCCTCCATCATGACTAAGAAGAACGCGCTGTTCTCATCGGTGTCTTAGGGTGGTGGGTCAATGGTGGCGCGGGACAGGCAATCGGCGTCGGATTTTTTTGCTGAATTTATAGACAATTGTAGCGTCTAAATCTTGCAGGCGCAAGCTTCCCCACCCGAGACGGTGAGAGGGGTCCTGGAAATTGTAGAGCCAACCGAGCGCATGGTGGTCTGTAACAACATTGAATGGTCTACTTTACAGGTATGAGCCAAATTTTGAAAAGGGCCAAAAATTTGGCCCAAATGGCCGAAATTTTGAAATGGCCCTGACACTCCTTTTTGGAGGCCTAAAAGTTTTTCTCCTCAACGGCTGGCTTAGCCTAGCCGATTACCTTTTCGCAACTGCTTTGGTTTTGGACGGGGACAGCACACAAGCCTGTACCACTGGTGTCCGTGTGCATTTTCACCGCTGCGTTTTCATCGAAATGAATGAGAACGGGCGGGGTTTGCAGGCGTTTTTGCAGCTGGGAGAATGCTTTTACTTGGCCGTTTTCCCAGCTAAAAATGGTGCTATCTTTTGTCTAGGGTGTGAGTGGCTCTGCCATGGGTGCCAAGTTTGCGACAAAGCCCCGGTAGTATGCGCACTGTCCGAGAAATCTTCGCCCGCCTTTCCTGTCTTTTTCCCTTAGGAAGTTAGCGAATGCTGAAGATTTTGCCGGGTTAGGAAGCACTCCCGCTGCATTGACGACGTGGTCCAAGAACTTGAGTTCATGAATGTGGAAAAGGAACTTTTCAGGCTTCAGCCTTAAACCCGACGTACGAATTGCCTTGCGTACAGACTCCAAGCTTGGAAGGTCTTCGTCGAAAGTCCGGACGGATACCACCAGGTCGTGGAGGTATACGGGTAGGTGTGCCCCTTCGGGCCAGCTAGCCCAATGTCCATCACTCTTTGAAACGTTGCTGGTGCCGTGCACAGCCCAATAGGCATCCCCTTGAACTTGTATAGGCCCTCCGGGGTTATAAACGCAGTCTTCTCTTGACCTACCTAGACCACTTCAATTGGCCAGTAGCTGGTCTTCAAATCCATCAATGGGAAGTATCTCGCATGGCAGAGGTGGCCGAGGCTCTCATCGATTTGTGGCAGGGGGCGCACGTCCTTTTTGCTGATTTGGTTCAGTGGCCGTTAGGAAGCGCAGAACGTTAATCTGCCGTCTTTTTTCTTCACGAGTATGTCCGAAGCAGCCAAGGAGCTTTGCGATGACTGTGTATTGTCGTCACTGAGCTAGTCGTCGAAGTCACGCGACCTAGTCGCCGTTAACACGAGTCGTCACGCTCGTGCTAAGAGATGCGGTATGGTGACTGTCGGGTAGCGCGGGCTCTATCTACAGTTATAATTCGTTTACTCGTTGGTGGTTCTGGGGTAATTTTGAGTTTGACGAAAAACACTCGCTGTAGCGGCGATGCAAATCCAGTCATCTGTCCCGATTTTCTTGCGGAAGCGCCGGGTTCACGTGGAAAGGATGCGGCAGCTTGGAAGCATTTGCGTGTGGGCGTTCAAAGTTGGCGACCTTGACCTCTTTACCTGCTTCTTGGGTTTCTTCGAGGAACACAATCGCAGCGCCCTTCTGTAGATGCTGGTATTTCTTGGTGAAATGGGCGACCAAAACGAGGGATTTGCATTGCCTAAAGTGCGCAATGTCTCTTGCAACGGAGACCCCGTGGTTGAGAAGCAACCGTTGGTCACTCTCTATGAAAGCGTTGATGTCAGGAGCAGCATCTTTAGAGTGTACGGTGATCGTCAAGCTTGCGCGGAATGGCAGGATGACAAGACCATCGGCGACCCTTACTGCAGCACGGTGTTCGGAGTTAGGTTCTGATGTAATGGAGTGATCGAAGGAAAAGAGTGATCGAATTGGTCTGTAGATACATTATTGCACCGTTGTCGGCCAAAAAGTGAATTCCAAGAATTATGTCGCGGGAGCAGTGAGGCAGAATGACGTAAGCGGCAGCGTACTTAGTGCCGTGTATGGTGATGAGTGATGTGCACGTTTCACTTGGCGTTACGAGATGACCTCCTGCTGTGCGCATGTGCGGGGCGTTCCATCTGGTCGTAGCTTTCTTCAGCTTAGAAGCGAATGATCCGCGCATGACTGAGCAGTCGGCTCCCGTGTCTATGAGGGCGACTACTTCAAACCCACCTCCCTCGAGTTCCGGGTGTGTCGGGGCGTTGCATCTCGGCTTGTGCTTGTTGACAGTTGGGCACTATGCGTCGCCGTTGTCGTCGTCTCCTCAGTGGTAGTATCGGTCATGTCGGGTACGCGTCGGGCCATGTGGCTGTCGTCCTGTTCGTGAGTCTTGTCAGGGTCAGGTCTGGTCGTCGTGGTGTGGGCATATCTCGAGTCAGTCTTCGGCAAATCCTTGCGTCGTTGTAGGGTTTTCGTTTTCTGCAATTGTGCAACTTCTCCTTCAGAAGTTGCTGACATAAGTTCCCCCGCGTGGGGGAAACTAATCCTTGCGTCATTGGAGGTTTTTCGTTTTTCCTCCATTGTGCTACATCACCTCCAGAAGTTGCTGACATTAGTTTCCCCCGCGTGGGCTGGGAGACCTCCCACGTGCGACGTCATCACTGCTACGGTGGTTCGGAGACTGGGGTGGGTAGAGCGACTGCGAATGGTAAAAGGGGCAGGTCACCGCTGGTGGGGGGCACGTTTTATTCAATCTCAAGTGGGCGCTGGCCGAGTAAGGGCGTGGTGCGTCGACGGAGAACCCTCGCAAACCGGGCCTCTTATAGGGGCAGCGACGGTAGATGTGGTCGGCGTCTCCACAGTGCTGGCACAGATGACCCTTATGGGAAGTTCACCATATGTCCGTCTTCCTCGGCGTCTAGTGTCGAACTACAGGGGGTCGAGCCGGCGTAGACTTGGCGGCTCCACGGCACCGCCTCTTAATGGAGGGTTAGAGCAGGGCGGGGTCGAAGAACCGCAGCGGAGTACGTTGTATCTTGTTGCTCGCGGGGTACGTAAAACGGCGTAGAAGATCCCAACGCTTGTTGCACTTCTTCCTTGCTCACTTCGGCAAGAGAAGTGACATAGGGCTGCGGTGGCGTGGGAAGAACTTTCCAGAGCTCCACTCACTACTGCGCGGCATTTATCGCGCAGGCTATCAGCTGGAATCTGCATGTTGTAGACGTAGTTTGCATTGGCCGCGCCGACAAAGTTGCAGGCATACTGCTTCCCACGCATTTCGAGGGCATTCTCAATTGAGCTGGCATCGGCCACGAATTCAGCGACGGTTTTAGGCGGATTGCGGCCACGTGGAGCAAACAGTGCCTCCTTCACACCACGCATTAGAAAGGGTGTTTTTTTCTTCTGTCATTTCCAGGACCGCGCGGAAAAAATAGTTGCTTCATCTCCTCTACGAACATCAGGACCCCTTCGGTGGGGTGTTGCGTGCGCGTTTCCAGCAAAAGTGTGTCTAGCTCTTTGCGCAGGACGGTTGCGAATGTTATATGAACTCGATTTTATAGGTTGTCCAGTTAGTCAGGGAGCTTTCGCTGTTCTCGAACAAAGTTGGAGCTGCGTCATCCCAATAGACGAACACATGCCGAAAGCTTTCTTCATCATTCCACCTGTTAAAGGTCTGGACGCCCTCCACTTAACCGGGAGATCCGCAAAACTATGGTGGTTCTCGGGGCTGTTGCAAGACGATGGGGGGAGTGGTATCATGCACCATCTCGTCGGGTGCAGCTTTCTTCCGCTTGGTTCTTTCGGGTAGCAGTCCAAACTTGGCCGATGAACCTTGAAAACGGTGACTTGCTGGGCTTGGGCTGGCTGGTAGTTTACAGAAGGAGCAGGCAGCATAAAGGCTGCGTTCCCAGCACCTCTACCAGATGACACGAAGCCAGAGATGACACAGTCGTGTGAAAGGAAAAACAAGTTTACTGGAGCGAACTTGTGCTCCCCAATCAACTCGAAAACTACACAGGTGGCGAAGCAGCAGTCAACCAAGTGACGTAGCTAAGTGAGCGTCGTCTATTCGAATGACGTGGCGTCTGCTCTGCAGGCTTCTATTTTTCCGCGCGAAAGTTTCTCGAACCGTAGATGCGGCCACGAGTGGCATACCGTTAACACGTACCTTCTTCTGTCGTAGGAAAGCGAGTCTTGCCTCGTGCAACCAGCTCCAAGCCACCTGGCCGTTACTCATCAGCCAAGTTATGAACGATCCACTACTACGTGCCCAGACGAACGTGACAAAAAGAAGCCATGGCCTCTTGTGACGTCACAAACAACAGCGCCACTGGGACCTTACATAAACGCTGGGAAGCTCGTCCCCTCCAAAATTTTGCGGCCAGGAGTGGCTTACCGTTAACACGTGCCCTCTTCTGTCGTAGGTAGGAAACTTTTACACTCACTGTAATTGCAGCTACCACATTTTATGAGGCCGTGATACCCACCACGTGTATTGTTGCAATTGTGCCATGGGTGCAACGTGTGCACGTACCGTGCACGCAGCGGTACCTTCTTTGCCGGCCGAGCACTCGGGTGCCCTCATTTTGATTGTTTCTTTGCAGCGTTTGGCGTTACCCAGGTACGTTGCCCTAAAACTTCTTCACTGCTATTGTCTATGTGCCTTGCGCTCCAGCTGTTATCAGCTGGAGATGTCGAAGCAAATCCAGGCCCGAAAATAGATGATGTGCTCGCACTTGTCAAGGAGTGTCATGAATAAATTAAAACGAATCTGGCAGAAATCCAACAGCATGTCACAAGCATGGACACTTGTGTTAGCGTAATCGAACAAAGTATGAAAAATGTGTTTAATTGTAAGGTGAACATCGTTGCCACTGCTGATTCTGTTAAAGAAGTGAAAGTTCACATTAGCCACGCCAATGAAGAACTCGTAGATCTTGTTGATGACATGAATAACAGCCTCCGCAGAAACAATCTTATCGTTAACGGTCTTGAGCAAGTCAAACACGAAGACTACATCGAATTGAAACATATTTTAATGGAATTTTTTCTGAGCATCTCCAGCATAAAGTTGGCGACATTGAACGGGCTCATCCCGTAGGTCGTAGTCGACCTAACTTTCATAGGCCACTAATTGTAAAAATTCCAAACTTTAAATCAAAAACAGAGGTTCTGAGTCTTAGACCTAAACAAAAAAACCTCAAATCACCCAAAGTATGGCTTGAGGAAGATTTTTTTCAGAAGGGTAAGTTCGCTAGAAGGAAACTGCATGAATTTGGAAAGCGAAAAGAACTAGAAAGAAAAAATACTAGGTGCGCTTTAACAAGTTTCACATGGAACACGGCATTTACTGCTATGATTCATCCAGAAACCAAGTCGGTCAAGTTTCTGCAAAAAATCAGCCCCCCTCTAGGTGACACACTGCTAGCCACTCACGTAGCTTCCAATTAATAGCCCCAGTTTTCTTACTCCTAGCAAACTTCCGCGGTATATTTCTAGAGCTTGATGCCATTAAAGCTATTATGCACACATGTTCAGCTGATATCATTATGGGCCCAGAAACATGGTTTTCCGACAAAATATCAAAAACTCCCAAGCATTTCCCAGAGGGTGAACATGGTTAAGTGCGAATGCACGGGGTGATGCTATGAGGGGGAGTAAAGTTAAAATCCGTTGGCATTCGCCCGTGAGCGCGCGCGAGCCGACCCACGGAGGTCTGGCAGTTTATCGCTGCATATATAGGGGGGTACGCCGCGCCGAGCGCGCCGAGCCAGGTGGCTGAGAGAGGAGGCGAGCGCAAGGGGAGAGGGACAGCGGCGCACGGCAGGTGCAGCCGAGCGAGGGGGAGAGGAGAGAGTGTGACTTCACGGTGGAGAGAGAGGCGCGCGGCAGCTGCTGGGGAGAGGAGGCGCGCTGTGACGTCATACCATGACGTCACGGCGCGAGGAGCGGTGCGGGGAGCGGCGCGCACCCACGCAGCCACGGCGAGGAGGCGGAGCGAGCGCGGTCACGTGGTGAAGTGACGTCACCGCGCCGTTGCTACCGACGCTCCTCTCCGCTCCACGCCGTTGCTAGGGAGAGGAGGACTGCGGACGCCGCCGCCGCCGCCGCCGCCGGCGGTGGAAGGTTTGGGGTCGCTTATAAAGTGCATTCGCACTTAAAAACATCTTACCCTTCCTTGAAACTTTGTACTTTTTCGCAAGAACAGGTGCGGATCTCGCGGGGGCGGCGTAATGATCACAGTTAAAGAAGAGTATCACCCATCACAAATAGGCATCAATTCACAATTTGAAATCATATGGGTCAGTGTTCACATTGTCCATACACCCTGTGTCTTAGGCACCTGTTACCATCCCCCCGATGGTTGCGCTAATTTCGTCGACAATTTAAACAATACAATAGGCACCAACTTGGATGAATTTCCAAATAGCTTGTTAGTCTTTGGTGGTTATTTATACTGCCCGGGTATCGACTGGCCAACAAACTCTGTCACTGAGCAAAATAATCGCCTCGAATGCCCTAGCTTGATTCAATGTATTGATTACCACCATCTAATGCAAATAGTAGGCGAACCTATGCGGAGCGATCACTTGCTTGACCTCATTCTAACAAATCAACCCGAAATTACAAACACACATGTCATGGACGAAGTAAGAAATCATAAGGCCACACATTGCACGCTCTCAGTGGCACGCGCTATGAAAACTAAAACAGAAAACAAATCTTCAACTACGCACGCATGGACTCAGACAAAATGAACCATATCATGGAAAATTTAACTGTTCTTAAAACTGTGTTGCCGGATCGTACAATGAATGAACACTGCTGTATATTTTGAGACAAGCTAAAAGCCATAACCCATAACCCATCTTGTGTTTCAAAAATGGTAATAAGCTGTAGGACCAACAACCCATGGTTTACCCGTGATGTCAAACGGCATTTAAACGGGAAAAAAAGGCCAACAGAAAGTCAACTCGTACCAACGATCCTGATGACTCGTACCAACGATCCTGAATTACAAACATAATTCTTCTCTAACTTGTAGGGACGCAACCCCTACGTGCGCCCAGTGAGGGTGATTACACTGCTGTGAGTGCCGGTCGAACACCGATGTTGGCATCAGTGCGTCATGTGCCCGTGCGCGCGTGTGCGATGAACAGTAAGCCGCAACGAAAACGTGTAGTGCAACAGAACCCGGAGCATGCCCACAACCAACACAGTGGCTTAAAAGCGGCGCTCACAGGAGCAGTTTGAGAGTGCGCACCGGGGGACACGCGAGAGCAGCTGCGGCCGCGGGTGGCCGCGAGCCATGACCATGACGCCCGGACAGCGAGAAGCAACCAGCGTCTGCGGCGGACGCTCTTTACCCTACTTCGGCACAAGGAACTGAAGACGTCGTCGTGAGTGTACAGCACCATGCTGACTCTCTCTGGGCAAGCAGTGCTTCAACCGCCGCAAGGTTTTCTTTACGCGCTTTTCGTGCTTGCTTACTGTACTCTTTTTACATTGCCTCCTAACTTGCTTTGTTTGTTTTTTCCTGCCTTGGTTTTCCCGGAATAAACCGGTGATTCGTTCTCATGCGGAGCGGTGTTACTTCATGGGGCGGGTTCGGGCTCGCGAACCCTTTACGCTCGAAGGGGGATCCTTCAAACTCAACAAGCAATACGTGAGGCAAAACATAAGAATTTTAGTTTTACGCTCCCAAGTATTATAAAAAGTGACCCAAGCAAAAATTAGAGCATTATAAACCCGAAGAACAAAACCACGATACACGTCCTAACCAATACAAACGGGAATAAGTTATCCTTACAAAAATGTACCGAAGAATTTACACAGCCGTTGTCCAAGTTTTCACTACCGAGCTGCCTTTAAATGGCTCTTTGTAGTCGTCGCAACCAAGCATAGCTGATAGTTTTACGCCCATTGTAATCACAGCCCATGGCGTGGCATGTGCTATCGACCATCTAGCTTGTAAGACTATCCCCGGGCCTGGCGGTATAACAGCGAAGCTCTTGAAAATAATTTCTTCTTACTTAGCTTACCTGCTTTCGTTTTTATTTCAGCAATACCTGTATTAGGTTGCTTGTCTGATGATTGAAAATTTCTCCATACCCTACCATCTTTCAAATCTGCTGACCGGTCTGATCCCCTTACCTATAGACCTATTTCACTTACTTCAATCAGGTGCAAGTTCCTAAATCATTATCTTTTCACGAATGTTGTAACCCACCTTAACCAGAATACCTTCTTCATCAGCAATCAACACTTATTTAGGAAACATTTCTCATGTCACACACAACTTTTTGAGCTGGTCACTGATCTCCACGTTTTATAAAACAGGTTGCTTTGTACCGATGCCATTTTTGTCGATTTGGCTAAGGCTTTCCATCGGGTTCCACATCAGCGTCTAAAGCTTAAATATTGTAACCTTAATCTAGATGACAAAACAACCCACCGCATTTGCAGTTTTTTACCCAACCGTTGGCAATCTGTAAGATTAAACGACCATATTTTTAACCCTGTGAATGTCTCAACAGGAGTCCCCCAAGGGTCCGAACTACGCCCTTTACTATTTCTATTTTATATAACCGACCTCGCATGTACCATTTCCCAGTCAATCCGTATCTTTACCGTAGACAGTGTATTTTATAGACACAAAGTAACTTCACATGACGTTTTTACTTTTCAGAACAATTTATTTTCTCTGACTGAATGGTGCGAAAAATGGCTGACGAAAATAAACGTACAAAAACCTAAGCATGTGCAATTTTTGTCCATGAAAAGGTCAAAAACTTATAATTACTTCACCGATAATTCCAAAATTGAATCGGTATCATCCTTCACCATCTTGGAGATACATTCACCTCTGATTAAAACTGGGCCCACCATATAGAAAACATCACATCAAAGGCGTGTAAAAAGCTCGGCCTGCTCAAATGTCGCCTCTATCTGGCTAATTCAGAAACACGGCTTCACGCGTATGATACTCTTATCGGCTCTTCACTAGAATATGCGCAAATCATGTGTCATCCACATCAAATGTGTCTGACTAACGTGCTTGAATCCATACAAAACAAGGCCGCGTGCTTCATTATATCATCATACTCAAGATACCAGAGTGTGTCTGCCTTGAAGGACGAACTTAATCTCCCCCTCTCACACAGCGCACGCAGTTTTCAAGATTAACTTTTTACCACACCCTCACCATTATCTAACACTATTCGCTGGCAAATGTATCCCCCCACCACCATATACGTCCGCACGCACCGACCACTCTTACAAAGTTAGCCCAATTTTGCCCGAAAAAACAAATATCAAAACTCGCCCCTTGTACTGCCAGCCAACGAATGGAATTATTTACCCAGTAGCCCGGTGGACCAAGCAGACGCCTCTTTTTGTCAAACCACACTCTTTTTTTTAATAATTCAAAATACCCTGTAACTTGTCTTCATCATGCTCATCGTTTCCAGGCTGTAAATATGTGTTCCTGATTTTCAAATACCAGATTTTTTACACTTTTACACTTTTTGTTTTTTGGGTGTAATGTTTCATGCTGTATTTTGTAATTGTATACTTTTTATGCATTTATCACATTCAAATGTCACTTTAGTTGTCTAGATTTTTTTCATTATACAATATTGTATCTTATGTCGGCTTTCAACTCATGCACCCCCTGTGTAATGCTCACTTGGGCCCTGAGGGTAACTAAATATATGAAATAAATAAATCAATAAAAATCCAGAACATTGCAGATCAAAGAATATTTTTCCAGGCCCGTGACATAAGGCCGAAACGCTACCCTTATCCGAATGCGATAACCCTTGCGGCATAAAAATAAAGAATGGAACATGCGCTTTTCTTGGGACAGACATGAGACAGCCTAGCGCAGCCGGACATCAAAAGTTTGCGGCGCTATCTGCTTAGAACTCGTTAAATACTACTTGCGCTAGCAGGAAAAATTGAACACAAACCTGAGACCACAGCATCACGCTGTTCTGAAAGAACCAAAGCCGGCCTGCAACAAACAGCAGTCGGAATAATTTTGGCAATCTAAGAATATTTTGCTTGAGATTCGTGAAACGCTAGTAGCACGAGAACAGCCCATTTCCAGTTTGGCGAAAACCGCTAATCTTCTTTCCTTCAAAATCGTTACATAACCTTCAACGGGGTTATGCTAAAATAAAAAGTGAAGCTCTCAGCACACTGCATGGAGTTAAAAATTACAGGAACACTTGCACGCAAAAAATCACCCTTTAAGCAGAGCATAAACCTGTGACAACAATTATACAACCAATAACTGGAACCCCTGAGCTGGCTTAGGCTGGGATACTGAGGTAAGCTTGCGCTCTATTAGAATACGATTACGACATAGTCAACATTACTTCGCCGGATCGTTACATTGCTGACATATTGTCAAACTGGCCTCGATATATTCAACAGCGGAAGGGCGAAGAGGGGTGTCGCTGTGTCTCAGATCAAGGATGCAATAGCAAGGAGAAGGAAGTAATATCTTGCTAACGGAGAAGATATCACCAACGAAATATTGCAATGCAAGATCTCACCACGAGTACAAAAGATGATCCAAACTGTCAACGATGTTTGCACTGGTAGCAATGCTATTACAAAAATAAAAATTGAACCGTACAAAAAGCGATGTAGCAAGCTATCGACCCATTAGGAGCGCCTATGGTAGGCATCTCGAGTGATATAATTACTGCGTTACGGAAGCCCCATTTGAGGAACTGCAAAGGGACACCAGTGAGCAAATGTCACGAAGCACACGGAAAGAGGCTGCTTTTGGTGGAAAGTACTCCATCAAGACACCTAAAAAGTTGTAAGCGAGTGCCACCCTTGCACGACTTCGCCAAATGTGTGCGCAAGAGCACGGCTACATCTTTGGAGGTGGGAACGTCAGCTTGTGAACGCCTTTCTTTTGACTACTCTGAATTCAACGAGATGTTTGTCACAGAAATAGTAAGTAATTTTGAATACTGAAAACTAATTTATCTACACCGATAACAGGCAAAAAGACAGTTGCCAAGCTTCGAAGACTTCTCGCTTGATACGAAATATCGCATTAACTTGTCTCCAATACCAAGCTGCAGTTGGTGTTTTCTGAATACAAAACATTTTTCAATTGCAATGAATTAAAACATACTCTAACAGACCCTTATATTCCAGCTACAAAAGACACTGCACAAGGAGCCCCGGAAAGATTGTTGGGGGTTCAGAAGAAACTACGAATTAGGACGCCCAAAATGTACTTCATATAAACAATCAAGGCCGCTTAGAGTACTGCTTTACTAAGAAGGCACACCTCCCATAGTTACGAAAAAAAAAACGCGGATCACTTCGAGAGTATAAACTGTTCACGTTTCCATCTGCTGACGTCAGATGTGCGGTCTACCGTAGGGAAGCATCAACACAAGCGGATTAGGCCACAATCCCTGACCGTGCGGGAACATCGTGTGTTCATAATTCAAAACCTATTTCTGATGTGTGTTCGGAAAAAACCGAAATTATAATAAATCTGATATTGTCATATATCAAGGACCTCTGACCCAGCGCGTCGCCCAAACTGGCCTAAGGCCGCTGGCTCACGAGGACCTCCTTTTACTGCTAAAAACATCGCCTAAACAGGCCAGTGCTTCGAACCAACTTTAGATCGAAGCTTCACAACTGAAAGGCATGAAGCGAGCCCTTTTTAATCTCAAGGGAAGCACTATTCCACCGGCACCTGGGACATCCAAAGAGAGGCTGCAGGCTACCTAACCAGCTACCCTACTGAAATAATCCGGGAGGAGTGAGTGAAGCCTATTGGCCTAAATTTTCGCTGGCAAAAATAAGTTCTTGGGCCCTACACCAGCTCCACGTACCTTCGGCGGCGGAAGGGTAAGTGCATCAGTTTCTAATCGAGCAGTCTAAACTCCACGCCCAAAAATACTTTTGTTCTTTATCCATCTGGAAACGAGTGTGCCATGGTGTTCATTTTGATAAACAGTGTTGTACACTCACGTGTGTGCTTTAATAATTAACGGCTGACGACCAGGCTCCAACCACCGCGATACTGCGACTACTGTTGCTTCTTCTGCTGGGGTTTTCGCCTCTAACCACAAAACAACAAATAGAATTCGAACACATGATTGCGAGGATAGCTTCTTATTGGCTACCGCAGTATAAGAGGAAGCGAAATGGTGCGACTAACTGTTTCTTGCCAGTTTAGCATCAGGAACAGTGGAATAAACTCATGATCAAGATTCGCTTTCCTGCTCTTTTTACTTAGCAAGCGAGGGCAGAAGGAATCCGGAAGTATTTCAGTGGTGGAAGGTTGCTGGTATTATTTGGTAAAAACAATACTTTGCATAACCTAAGGTGGCACCGAGAACGCTTTAGGTTACTGCTGGGTAATTTCAGAAAAAATGAAACAAATTTCGTCTAGTTGGCCTCATTATAGTGCTCAGAGATTTTTAAACCAATTCCTGTTTATTATAATGTCGAGATTAGGTAATATTTTCTCCGGGGAAAATTTTGTCTAATTGCAAAAGGTGGACCCGCGGTGCAACTTACCCATGCGCCCGGGATAACGTTAGACAGTGTAGCAAAGAAAATATTTTTAAGGTAATACGTAAATTTATTGTGTAATTCAGGTTTGGTGTCAATGGTTTAAAACTTTTGTGGCTCTCAAGGATATATATTTTCCGTAATAAATTATCTAATTCAGCTTACAGCGCAATATTGTTTAAATTTCCAGCTACATTTTTAAAAATACCTGAATTATAACTTTCAAATTATGATCACGTGTGCTCCTTACAGTTGTAAACAAACACACCAAATATTGTACAAGTATAATGTTCGGGTAATGTTGCACAGGTGTGCAACTTGGTAGAACAGCCAAAAACAATATAAGAAGGTAATATCTAATAAATAATGATATCTTCGATTTTTTTTGCTAGATATAGACATTAGGATGTGCTTGCAAAATCATCCAAAACTTGATGCATCCTTTTTGTTCCGGCAGCGCGTGGAGTGTGAGCCTAGAACCCTAACCACCCGGCTCTCCACGACAAACTGTGTTGATAGTGGGTTGCCTCAGATTTGTATAAAATATGTATGCTCTGTATAAAAGGCAACCTATTTCGTTACGGACGCAATAAGCAACAATATAACAAAAATTAGTCTTACCTACCACGCTCGCATAATACCAGCGACGCTGTTGCGAATTTCAAAGCATAAAGTCAGCCTCACATTTAAATAAAGCGATCTTTGGATTCTTGTAAAACTCTCCCAACATTTTCTCTCCTGAATATACTTTCGTTCTCAGCCTAAATTGTAAGCTTTGGTTCATAATCTTAGTTAACTACGTAGCGCGCCCAATCACTATAGATGGGGCACCGCTGGAACGTACTTTCGAAATGTGCACAGGTGTTAACAAATGGGACCAAATTTCTTCTAGCTCAGATTTTAGATCTTTGTCTGTTTTTAAAATACGCTGACAATCTTCTTTTTTATATGCCTGTTCGCCTTGCCGAGCTGATCTACATCGTCAACTGAAAGCATCCGTGTACACCGCCATTTTAAATGTGTTATTTTCTTTCTATGAATTCAAAATTTTCACAATAGGAAAAGTGACAGACATATTTGCTCTTGTGTTTTCTCGGAAGGGCGTGACATACGTCTACGTAGCGACACCTTTTTTGGTTACTCTCATGCAAGCACTCGTCTGGCGCTAACATTGATAAGCGACGGCAAATCGGGCGCAGTCAGGATACTTCTCAGGCGATAAGCTTGAGTTACAAATGCCAACTCAGAGAACACACCATCTTCGTTATATGTGATGGCGTGGACACGTTTGAAGAAGTACTTGTTAGCTAAGAATTACCTGCCGCATTACTGTGCGATAGAGTGGGCGTCGCACTTCCGATGTACGCCAGATAGGCGTGGCAGTGCTTGTTAGGCAAGGAGTCGCCCGCCGGGAGGGCCACCTGCCAGGAGAGACCAGCCGCCGCAACCATATTTTCGTGCCTTTGCGACACCAAGCGGACAGTCGCTCGTCCCCCAATGGCGTGAGCCTCGGTCATTGAAGAGCTGTGGCGAATGTATACTCTGTGTCGTTTAGGTTTAATTTCTTCTGCTTCAGGAAAGTAATTAGTTGAATTTCTGTGCGGTAATGTTTTGACAAGGCTTTTCACTGAACCCCATCGCTAGGCACGTCTGCCTCAAGTGGCGCACAGTGTTTATTTATTCTGGCATGGTCATTTGTCAACAAGACGTTACCTGCACAGAAGCAAGTCCTGAGTAAATGTTTCCGGCCTTTTGGGCGAATAACAGCGGTTGAGAAAACCAATCACGTGGGCTGCTGTGATTGACTGCCTAGGCTGTTTCGACTTGCGTGCATAGTAAATTGTTCCACTTTTGCCAGAAGATTTCTAACCTGAGTGCGTGTGCGGCACAGGCTTTTGTAGCTTTTCATCCCCCGGTATGAACAAGAAGTTTCCCTGGAAATGTCCTAGGTTATAAAACACTGCGCACTATTGCAGGGTCGACAGAACTGCGGAATATAGCTGGATGAAGAGACTTTGTTTCACTCCTTGCTGCCGCTTATAGAAAGCACAGCCGTAGATTGGCGTTTCCTTCCGAAATCCGAGTTATGGAAGTTGTCGCAAATGTTCGCACACAATGACTATCGTTTGGCCTGCTCATGTGCAATGTGTTGCGTTTTGTATAACCGCTTCATTCTACTCATTGCTTTGCATTCCTCGGCAAACGGTTACCTCTTACCCCGTCCGAGTTGGAAGCCATGGCATCTGACGTGCGCTTGCTGATGTACCTATTGCAACGTTTGCAGGCACTAATCTTCAGGAAACCGAACATGCGTCCCGCACAAGCACTGACCAGGGCGTAGCAACCTGTGCTACTACCGATGGTGCACGATTCCTGCTTAAGCACGCTTGAAGGCATGCAGCAGAGAAGAATGCGAATGCAGCCCACCGGCGGCCAGGCCAATCGACAGCATGCGAAAGCTTCACCGGCGTTTCCGGTCGGCTGCACCAGAGCCGCATTATGCAGCCCTACTAACGCACTGCCCGGTAAACACTGATTACTGAACCAATGATAATGGACACCTGGTCCCAGAAGAACCCACAAGAAAAAAAATGCCCATCTTCCCGTAGGGGAACCATGAGTAGTATGCGAAACAGGCATAGGGTCGATTCAAGTGCCCATTAGTTTTCAGTTTGTCGTTTCCTTGAGGCTGAGGTACGTAGCTACCGTTAAAATTACCTTTTGGTTTTCATGATAACTACCACACGTTTACTTACCGGAACTACAAAATAGGAAATTGCGTTGACCCTAAGGCTTTTTTGCAAACTAATCAGGGTTCCCATACGGGAAGACGGTTTAATTATATTGGAGGGGGGATTTTAGATTGGAGAGGCAAATATGAGAGAGAGAGAGAGAGGGAGACGTTATACGTGGTATGAGTTTGTCTTTATTTAGGCAATATTATCATAATGTTCAACGTAGGTGACATCAGGCTGTGATTGGCTGTCCACTTTGAATATGACCGCCTTATGGCCTGCGAAATGTAAATTCGAGGGCTGTTCTAGTGGATCAATCCTGAAGTTGCTGATGATGAGGCCGATGCAGGTTCCCTGTATGGTTGTGGGCTGCTTGTAGTCACGGCCCGCGGAGATTCGCCGACTCACGCCGCTGCCGACGAGTATGAAACGTCGAAGGCGCGTGAAGCGTGCTCGTATCGTGCCGGGCGAGGAAGACACAGGCAGCAATGTCGCTCCAGGAGTCATAAAAGTGACCGGGTGTTCAGCAGGCCGAGCATGCGCAGTGGGGGTATGGACAGCGCAACAACAACAAGGACAAGGGAAGGACATATCCCAGACCATGAGATGCTTCGCATCTAATACAGGTGGCCCCCTGATACCTTCTCTTTTCCGCGTCTCACTCCTCGATATGACCTTTACACCCGGCCATTTTTCCCGAACTGGCTCGTCAGGGTCGACAACGCAATGGCCATTGCAGAGAACAGCTGCCCAACCTAGTATTTCCAATGATGCTGTAAATACTCCGATACACCTCAACTTTCAATCAACAGAGACGAGGGCTAGGGATGCTAAAAAAGGTCTGCTACCGCAGCTAACGAAGCTCTGCTTTGAAATACATGAAAGGTGTGGCACTCTAACAATTCACTTTGCTGTAAAACATCTTAACTCTTCCAAGAAGGATTTAAATGACGGAACGTTGAGTGTTACTGGGTCAAACAGGCTGCAAATTACTTTCACCTCCAGAACTCCCGGCCAGCACACTACTCCAACAAGCGCAAGACTGGCTTCTCAGCAGGAAGGGCGCCTTCGAAGTACTGCAGGTTACGAAACCCGGTTAAGCAAGTAGGAGCCACCGGACCTGAGAGATAATAAATCGTTGCTAGCGGTCACCCTTGAAGACGTTGTTGAGAGCTCTCGGCTTCGAGGCTCGGAAAACCGCACAAGCTATGAGTTCTGAAAAATGTGGTGATGATATTCCTGATTTTGGAGTGAAACCCAAGTGAGAAGTCAAGTGAATATTAACTCCGCAGATTTCGCGCGACGCAAGTGCTCAAACTCTCGAGCCGCTCCACAGCACCACGAATGGCATCACCCACTCGCACGACGCGGAGAAGCGAAAGCGGCGTTGTTGTTGGGGTGTTACTGGACCAGGTCCAAGTTCAAGAAAAATGTGTCTGGGGGCGACATTTACGCTCCAGACAGCGTCGCTGGTAGCGCCCGCCACGACCCTTACTGGTTCGTCGTCTTCTGGCACAAAGCAACACGCCAATGCCAGCTGTTGATCGGCTAAAGCCTCACCGGCTCTAACTTCCCTGTGACAGCTTGAACTCTGCTACAAAACAAGAACTTGCGGCCCCTCTAACTAGATAGTGGGCCAAGGAACGATTTTTTTTCATGCATGTGTGTGAAATCGCGCGCGTAAGAATTAACGCAGAGCTTTTTTTCTTTTTATCTTCCAAAAGAAGCAGAACTGTAGGTATTTGAGTTCAATAAACAGTTGTGCCACCACCCACGGTTGAAAACACCGCGCCCCCTTTCTTGCCACCTATAAATGAACTGTCCAAATGTGGTTCGATGGAGGGACGTAGAACTTGTGATGTCCGCTAGATAAGCGCAGCGGCGCTTGTAAGCAGGGGAGTCATTCGCCAGGAGAGACCAACAGCCACCACCGACCTTCAGGAACCCGCACGACCGCATGCGGACAGTCGCTCGCTCGTCCCGCCTTACCGTAAGCCTCGGGACACTGAAACAGAGTAGCGAATGTATCCACTGTGGCGTTTATGTTTCTTTTCTGATGCGTAAGGAAAGGCCTTTTTTGAATTCCAACTTTCTTTGCAGTAATGGTTTGACGAGGCTGTTGCATATAAGGAACCAAGAAAACCTGCACACTTCATGATAAAGTCAATTGGGAAAGATTTCCACACGTACAAGGCACGCTATCATTAATACAGCACTAAGGGAAACAGAATTTTTGTCTTCCACCTTGCAGCTCGAATACGTTATAGGTAATCGACAGCAATAAATGTGCTCCTGCGTGATCATAGCCAACAAACATATTTATGTGCTATACACATAAAATACCAGGAACCTAATTATACATGACAGATAACTAAACTGTGCATTCATTTTCGGCGCGCCAATAAATCAGTCTTACTGCGGCGCATAAAAAAAACGAAGTGGAGAGTCTTGCATGCTGAGAATACTGAATATTCAAGTAGATAGTCGGGTGGGGTAACGGGGAACTGCGGTTGTCACATGGGAACCAGACAACGGTTTATTGAGGGCACTTGACTGAATATTCTGGATTGCATCTGCAAAAAATGAATTCGACGTAGCTGTAGGGATATTGAAAAACCAGGCTACATAATAAGGCATAAGGAAGATCTCGAGAAATATAATTCATAATGCCACAAACACACCAATTCTAATCTAAAAAAGTCAAGTGCGCACATTTTTCATAGGGGGAGCAAATGCATTTTAACACCAACGAGACAGAAACGAAAAATAGTGATGACCAGCTCATGTGTTCAGTTCCGAGTCGTTTTTCGTAGAATTTGGGCATCAGCTGCCGGTACACCGGATCTACAAGCGATAGGCCTGGGGGTACCCTTTATGCAAAGTCTAAACACCTATATTGCTAGTAACGTTAACTAGACAGGTGCTACACAGCAGTAAAACGTTTTGATAGAACGCGATTTTTTATTGCTTTGAACGTTAACTTTTCACCTGCCATTTTTCTAGTGTGTTTTTGTCTATTTTTATGCATGCCGCGATACCTAACATTTTGTACAAAAGAACCAGTATACTCAGGATGTAGCTGTACCACTGTTGCAGGTCTGAGCACGCAGCAAGAATATCTAACACTCCTTCATTAGCTCAATGTACGCACTTCTAAAGAGAGTAAATTTTCCTTCATCTTGTTGGGACAGCTTTAGAAAAACTGAAACTTCCGCCTTATCTGACTTTGGTGATGCACCTTTGAGTTTTGTCTTCTTTCTCCCTGGAATTTATATACTTGTGGAAAATAAAATGTGGAAAATAAAAATGTGGAAAATAAATGTGGAAAATAAATGTGGAAAATTATTTCCCAATGTGGAAAATAAAAATGATACCTTTTTTTAACATTCCCGCCCATTTATTTGTAATGGGATCACATAACTTTTACACACGATATTCATACTTTTAGAAATCTGAGGGAAGTCGCTATATACAAAGCACGTTGTAAGGAGCCGGTGTTTAGGGCTCCTTACTCGCGCTGTACGTGCTGTAAGGACAGCATAATGGAAGATGGTTTTTGTGATATTGCAAGTAAATGCAAAATCCCAACTGGAGAGAATTCCGAAAAATTCGATATGTCATTATATTGGCTTCTGAAATTTGTTTTAGGTTCTTTCTTCAAACTTGAGTGCCCGTTGCATCCTAATATTGAAGCAAATAATTCAATGTTGCGCCTTTACATTACACTGCAAATAGCAAGAGTAGCTAAATTTTGAAGGTCGTCATTTAGGAACGTTTTCAATGTTTAGGTTGAAAGGTCGAACAAAATTACGGTTTTTGCCGAATTTGATATTTTATTGGGACAATAAAAGCAGCAAAACCTTTTTATATAAACATACACCAAAGGTTATTTTAACATCAAAATTGGGAATCATCCGTCAATAATATCTTCGTAGGTTTACGTGGTTAAGATTGGCCGATTCCTATGTCGCGGTAGCGCGGGGGTCCAGCACATGGTAAATCGAAGAAACCGTCTCCGTGCTTATGGCGTTGTGAGCCAATACGGCCTGCAGGAACGCCCATTTTCTCTGACGTTGATCAATGATAGAGTGCGAAGTGGAAGAAGAAAAAAAACACTTCCCACGGCTTGAATTTCAAGCTGAGTCTCTCATGTTATGAAGGCGGCATCTATGCGATTGCTATTTTCGGACATGGTTTCAGCGATCGCCAGGCAACAGGTCGCAGTTTTCGCTGAATGCCCACACACAAAGTTTCGGCCTACGGAGGGCACTTGCCAGAGTCGCTGCGGCTAATCTACAAAATTGGTGCATAGTTAGAAAGTACGGCATACGTGCACTCCGGGATTGACAAACAAATAAATGAATCAGAAGCAAGCTTTGCGCCCAACCACCGTCGTAGTAACAAGGAGCAGTGCAAGATATGCGGGGAGTGCAAAGGACAGTCTTCATAAATCTCGGCATTAGTATAGTAGAAAAAACATATAAAACTTTTTCCACTAAATATAATAGCAGACCAGCCACACCTCACTCGATCTTCTCTGAAATTATCAGAATAAAACTCTGCGTGCGCAACCCCCAAGAACAATGCTGGCCATATTATTAAGATTCGAATTTCTGATCATATTTAATTAGAAGACAATGGTACAGTTACTCTCCTAGCATCGCATTACGGCTGGTGGTACATGCCTTCGTATTCAACTGTCATCTGAAACAACATAGCGTGCAACCCAAGGATGACACCTTGGGAGCAATTAGGTCAGCACAGACAGAGAATATAACACAATGCTCTGGCGGTGCATGTTCATTCAAGGACCACCAAAAATATTCTTTATAACTTTTGCATAGTCGCTTTTTTTTTCTTTGTAAAGGTTGTAGGTAAAGAGACAAAAACACCCCAGCCAATCACCAAATGGCGAGTTGTTGATACCTTGGCATCCCTACTGACGGGAACCTGCAAATTGTGAATGAGCACAAGTTAGTGATGACAGCTCTTTCGCTACCACCCTGAAGAGGGGGCAGTATTCTGTTTTGTGCCAGTTCACAGTGCCAGGCAGACGAAGCAATACTTGCTTTGTGTTAAAAATGCGTGCTGTGCTCTAATGAAATAACAGTCCAGTGAACGAAGACTGCCGTAATATTAGATAAATGACAAGTAGTATATACCCAGGTCTTTCTTCTGACACTCCTCTCAAGAGAGTCAGTTTTGTCAATCACACATTTGTTCACGAAAATAAAACGTTATCCCATATAAAAGCAGCTCTGTATTACCTAATATTTGTTGTCGCCATTGTAATCATCTTTCTAAACGTAATTGCTCTCAGTGAGTTGAAACACCTACATGTTCCTCCAACAACACGACTTACGTTTATTGTGTCTTGGGATTTGCATCAAATAATTGAGAAAATTACGTATCCTAATAAAATCTTCTTCTGCCCATCCAAGTACTGTATTTTGAAATCTCGGGCAATGCTACTTCTCACCAGGAAAATAAAATTGTAAATTTTTTACTCAGTCAGCCACAAAAATGTCGCAGCTAATGTTCTGCAAAAACAAAGGCAAGTTTACGCAAAACCGGCATTATTGGGCAATCGTCGTTGAAAGTATATAAAATATTTTAGAGCCGTAATGATTGAACAAGAACATGGTCATGACATTGCTCCCAATCATAGTTTTCCAGCCCGCTTTTATTGGCCAAAGTCTTGATAAATTTACGACTCGGTGGCATGCAACGCAAAACTTACGTAAAAATATTATCGCCAAATCATTGTATGATTTCTAGAAATAGAGCAGTTACGGGTAAATTATTAAACACAATCATCTGGCCCCTGTTATTTCCGTAGGTAAAGAGGAGCCAAAATGATTACTGTATTTTTCATGTAAGCTATGCAGGCAATCATTAATTCTGAATAAAACAGTGGGGATGAAAAGAAAATTCAGCTGGCTGTTATGTTTGTATTGCGTAACAAGGTTTTTGTTTGACTTCATGTTTTACAGTTTTACTTAACCTGGTGATTATATTCAACCACTGAACCCGGCTCCTGTACCCAAGAAAATTCAAACAGTTTGGAGAGACATCCTCCATCACTTAAATTTTTGCATTTTGCACAAAATTGCAGCAAAAATTTATATGATTTGCATTAAAAGGCAGCAGGCTACCAATTTTATTATCCCGGAAACCACTGGAATATTTATTAGCACAATGTTTTTCAGTTTCAAAAGTAAGTACCCCAACAAGTCAACCATAAAAACACAAGATGATTTATTCGTAATATAAAACAAAACGTACTATTTGGTCAACCTGTAAAAAAGATAATTTCTCTTTACTGCATATTCCCAATTACCCTACACGTCCGTTAGCGCTGCTGCTTACCTAACCCACTTTTTTTACATTTTTAAACACATTAGCGCAAACAAATTACTACGTTTATTCTGTTTCGAAACGTTCCTTTACAAAAATGCTTCCTTAATACTGCTACTTTATATGCAACAGCCATAGCCACTTTTTATATAACCCGTACACATAACGGTATATTTATTTTCTCCTTCTATAAAATCTTGTGGTCCCTATAAGGGCAAAATTGAATATTGAAACAAGGGAATGGTGCAGTGCATTTGTAAAAAAGGAAGGAACACACATGTACACAGACAATTGCCATAAAATAACATTGACAGTATATACAGGAGCTAGGTGACAAAATACATCAGACACCAGAACATTGGTGAGACCCCAATTTAAGCAAACCTAAAAGAGAATTTCTTCGACGTTGGCGGAAAAAAGCCTGGAAAGTTATACGTGCGGTGCTATAGAGCAAATTGTTCCGCAGAAAATACGTCACAGCCCTGACCTGTAAAAGTCAATGTATCAACAAAACATACTCCACTATTTGAGAATCCCATGCATGCAAAAGGTTTAAAATGTCGAGTAGTCGCTTGAGCTGTAGTGGGAGTAGACTATTCACTTGTGCCTGTTGGGCACTCTAGTACGTTAAGGTTCAGGTTCCCATTGCCAAGTTTATTTTCAGACGTAAATTACACGGCTAAGGAGGAACGAAAAAAGCCAAACATTAGCGTCTTGATAAGGCTCCTTTTACCATGAGCTACATCAGCAAGAAGGGTAGCAAAGAACAGGTACCAAGAAACAAAGCAGCAATACATTTTTAGGTGTAACAAAATACAGTTTGAATATTTGAACGTAGCTCCTGTACCATTAAAATTATTCTGACATATCAACCGTATCAAATTATGTATCAAAAGTCTCAACCGCAAGGCTCATAAGAAATGGCAAAAAAGAATGGCAAAGGTAGGAATAGCAACTAAACAAGTGAACTACTGAACAATAGGGAACCAAAGGAATACATACACTGAAAGCCCCTTATGAAAAGAAAGTTTTTATATGTTAGTAGGAGGGCAAAGGATTATAAGAATTGGGCAGAACAAATAGGTTAACCAGAGTAGGAATTCGCATTGCATGTCCGGTGCACGTCCATTTGTTCTTCCTAATTTCTACTATTATAACCTTAGCCCGCGTTTGTTCCTTGTCCAAATCCACTGTCTTCCTGTATTTTAATGTTACACTCATCGATTTCCGTTCAATTTCTGACTGAGTCGCCCTCAATTTAGTTGAACCCTCTCAGTGAGGCTCAAAGTTTTACCCCGTGGGTGAGTACTGGCAGGATAAAGCTGTCATACACTTTCCTCTTCAGGCACAATGGTAGGCTGCCATTTAAAATCCGGAAATCAAGATTCCCACTCGAGCGATGAGTTGCGAGAAAGGACGGCCCTATTCCTGTATTTCGAGCAAAAGCAATGTCGCTGCCAAGAGGATACTCTTTTAAAAGATCTTGCCGCAACACAGGTGCTGAAATGTTGGAACCGCTACGTAGCACCGCAGATGGCCGAACCCACTCGTACGACGCGTTGAAGCGAACACCGTGACCTGGCCTCGGTGCTGTAAGGCCTGGCCCACCTGAAGTGTCAACCGAAGAGAGCGTTACATGCAACGGTCCATCGGCACATTCTGGCGGCGCGCTTGCCTTTCATCACCTCGGCCACCTTCGCCATCCCGTCCTGTGGGATAAGAAACCCATTCCACCTGCTCCAACGCCAGTGCTTTCTAACTTCACTTTGACGCCCTGAGCAGTGCTCACATCGACATGCAGTGGCACGTGCTCAATTAGTGATCCCTGGATTGACGTTTCTGCGTGCCTGTGTGTGTATGTGTGTGCGTGCAAGGAGTGAAAGACTTCTTTGTCTATTTTTTTCTCAAGCCGCGGGGGATTGCAGGGACTATACCTCTTGACATCCTGCCTTGCTCCGTTTAAACTACCGCGCGCCACCCCTCCTGCTATGCGTTGCACGTCCCGTAAAAATCAGATCAGCGAAGTGGCGCTCGTCAGCGGAAGAGTCGCCTCCAGGGAGCGCTGGACGCCACGAAAGACAAGCCGCCGCCATCCACCTTCAAGGAACCCGCACGACAGCAAGCAGACAGCCGTTCATCCCACCGTGCCATCATGGACATATTAGTGTGTTGGAAAATGCCTGTTGTTTTATATTTATGTTTTGTAGCGAAAGTTGCACAACGCGTCATCGGGCAGTGTACGTGAGATGACCAGTTTTCACATTGACAGCTTGGGGTCACGGGACACCCCCTTCCGCCAGCGCCCGGCAGGGAGCAGCGGCTCTTGGTGGGCAGATGTAGTCGGCCGGGGAGAGGTTGGCGAGGAGTAAACTAAGACGTGCAGGGAGCCCCTGTCGGCAACTGGTGGAAAAAGGTCGATGGGGCTGCTGCAGCAGCAATGCGCGCGTGCCATAAAGGAAAGCCAGGAGCCCACCTGCGGCACAGAGCCTTGTGCGATGGACGAAGAACATCAACTTCTGATCGGTCGTACAGCGGCCAGGCTTAAACAATGCCGTGCGGCAAAAATGGGGAAATATGCTATTGAAACTCCAGATGAGCACAAGGAAAGACCATTTCTTCATCACATCTGTGGATCGGTGGCTTAAAATAGAACAATCGGCCAATCATCCCAGTACAACAATATTAGGCCATATGAATCCTCGTCTTGCTGCGGCAAACTCGTAGTTCAACACTCTATCAGCCAAGTTAGAACGGAGTGTCACTACTTTCGTGGTCGCAGCCGCGATCCTTGGACGTTAAAAAGATAACGAAAACACAGTGTATTCTTTGGAAATGTATGTGTATATCAATGCGAAACCATACTTCGGCAATAGCTCGACAGTGCTCCCATCCAGGGAAGTAAAGTTTTCGCTTTCAAAAAGGGGTTATCCAAAGCTACACTACAGCAACATTTTATTTCCACAGCTGAGGCAAAGCCACTATTTCATCTTGCAACGTTCTGTGAGGTAATGTTTTCAAACGGCGTTCGCCTGTACACTCTCGGAAGGCAGAAATACCTGCCAGAACCACGAACATATTCTCTGGTATAGTTGCATAAATTAGGGTAACAGGTACATATTCCTGTTTTGTCACCAGACAAACCTCATAACTCTAGGACGAATATTTGGAATAATTGTTAGAGGAATCTGCAGTATTCAAACCAATAAAAAAAATCTGTGAACACATCTACCTGATGGTTTCAGAAATTTGAGCATTCAATTTCTGATACAGCTTCAAACTTTTTTCACGGAAAACCGTAGTAAAACAGTATGATATATAGCCTTTTAAATCTTTAGAGTACTATGTAAATTAGTGTACTGCTAATTTTGGAGGAACTTGTTCAGTCTGTAAAAAAGGTGGTAAATCGCCTCCTTAAGGTATGTGCTGTTAAATTCTGGTTATCATGATCGTGTGCACACTCATATCAATAAAGCGTAGAAGACCGTTCTGATCATCGATGACACCGAACCCTGCTGCTTGTCTTCTCTTGCCCTAACATTCGGTGCCAACAAACCCGCAAAGGAAAGACGATGATGGGCTGACGGGAAGAGCAGCAGGGATACCAGTGGCTTCGGGAAAGCCAGACCCTGAACCTTTTACTGCCGACTCTTCCTGAGCCACCTGAAATCATAACTAAGAGCGACCGTATACCGATCACCGACTCACTCTAAGGCACCGACGCCAACACTGGCGTTCCCAGCGCCACCCTCGACGACCTGTTACTAACCTGACATGGACGATACCAGGCGTGGCCTTCCCGTTGCACCGAAAAAAGCAACCGAATCTCTAGTGACACCGACAAGCTCCGTACCTTCCAGTCTACCATGTTTGGCCCAAAGAGAACCGCTACTGAGAAGCAAGCTCGCAAGCTGGACGCTCTGCTTTCGTTGCGAAAAAAGGCGCGTTCCAAATTCATAACTATTCTTACTGATGTAGAGACAAACACTACTTTGTTACCCGCTGTCTGGAAAATTCAAAAAGGCTTTAAAAATTCAAAAGCAACTGGATAAACCTACAAAATTTGGATTCGGACATAATCGAGCTAGTCGACGATGAAATTGAGGAGGATGTAGAACAGGCTGAATTGTACACCGAGAGGCTGTCACTGCGTAAAAGCACTCCTTACGCATTACATAGGGTACCAAAATAAGAGAGTGCTGCCCGAGGTAAAACTAATTACGCTAAAATACCTAATCTCCAAACTGGACTATCGTCCTACCAATTCTCGGACAAGAGTTCCGGACGTAATCGGTGCGGACAATACGAGTGCATTTGTGTACCAGCCGAAGCAAGACGAGCCTGCTACAGGAGCCAGCAAGAACTTGCCGTTGGTAGCGGATCTTCAGGACACCACTGCGGAGCCTTTCGAATTGGATGTAGCGCGAGCTCACGAAGAAACATGCATTGAGCAGCCAGCACATGCGATAGTGTACAACTTCGTTGCAGACTTCATTAATAATGAAGCCTTGGCAGATCTTCGTGAAACTGTTCAGACAAATGCGGGCAAGTACCTGGCAGCATCGTGTGTATACCAAGGAAGTATGCTTGACAGCGTAGACCCAGAAGCAGCAAGGTCTGTGGAGCCTGCTCCTTGGGACAAGGTTACCGCCGTTATGAACTCATCGCACAGAAAGCGTCGTTAGCTAGAGCATCTCCTGAATCAATCTTTTCAAATCTCACTGCAGCGCAAAGAATTTATCGCAAGAGCAAAGTACAGGGGAGAAAACTGGAAAAGCGCCGATGCACACGACTTTTAACTCTAGAGACCAACAGCCGCACACAAGGGCTCAAGATAAAGAGTAAATCGCTGAAGGCCGCACTTCCATCTCCTAGGGACGTGTACCATTGGCGCCGATCTGGTGGAAGCCTGCAGCCTCGTCGCGTTGGTCCTTTGTCTTTCGCAACATTGTTACGCCGCTCCGTTTTTGAGAAGCTGCAACGAAGGCTGATGCACCCATCGATGGGAAAACGAGAGTGCCACGAGAGGTACGTGATGTTACCGACGTGGACAATTACAAGGGTATGTTAGGATTGCGGATCTCTTGTGCACCTCTTTGGCGATTATGTAGCCTTCCGGAGTAGAAGATTCTACAAGGCACGGCCACCTGTTTTTTACTGGGGCTGTTCAACAGTACAACGACGAAGCCGCCGACACCTTTGAACGTGCCTCAAGATGTCCAAGAAAAACCAATTGACCTCTTTTTGTCACCATTTGGCTCGACTTGCAAGAAGCAGCAGCAGAAGCAGCAGGCCGTCAAGCAAAAGAGCATCGCCAGTACTTCCTCGGCAATCAAAGTGACGCGTGCGCTCTCCTTTGAAAGGTACACAATGCGCACACATAAAGGGCGGAATGTGAGCGTAAGCTGCGACGAGAAGCCTGAGCTGCAACTGAGGCGTTTCTACGAGTCAGCAGGATTTGCTGGGATATGTATTCGTTCCAAAACAGCTTACAACAGCCTTCAACGCTTCAACACGACCGAGACACAGTTCCACCAAAAAAGTTCAGGAGTAACAGCAAGGTTGTCCTCGCTGCGCGATTGATTCGCGTAAACGCTTGCGGCAGAAGCATATCTCGGCGGCGGGAGGATGTTAAATTTCTTCTACCGGGTATGTGCTGTTAAACACCCGTTATCATCCTCCTGTGCCCAATCATATCATTAAAACGTAGAACCCCGTTTCCATCAGCCATGACACCTAACCCTGCTGCCTGTCTCCTCCTGCCCTAAAAGTAGGCACAAGGTGTTGTCTTTTTTCGCGTATTAGCACCTACTTTTCATAATAGAACACTACAGTAACATGATGTTTACTGATGGGTAGTGAATTGGGCACATAATTTACTTTACACTCCTAATGAAACATTCAGTAAATACTACCCCGTTCAACATAGAAACTCGTCTATATTTTGTATTTGCGAATTCGGCGATTCTCCAAAAAAATCTTTATGGCTGCAAGAAACCAAAAGCCATCATTAGCAAGACGTACTTTCTACTGAATTCTGCAGCCGTAAGCACATTATGGGACAAAATAACATTTCCGAACTTTGTTGAAATCAGGCGAGGAAACTTACGAATTGATTTAACTGGAACAACAATTTAGGCACCATAAAAACAAAAGAAGAAAAATGGCCGCAGCTTTTTGTTTAGATTGCGTGCTAATATAAAATTGCTTCTAAAGAAAAAAAACCGCTAGAAGTGCATTCCGTCTCGCTTATAAGTGACATTGAGTTATTCACAATGCATTTACAGTGGTTGGGTATTTCAAGAATAATATACTGCGAAGTCTTCATGTTAAAAATTATCACCGTAGAAGTTTCTATTTTATTTTAAGAAGCGTAAATAAAGGAATACAATATTTTACTATTACGTATACATTCGTTTATTTTTACAAATTTGTACAAAAAAAACAGTATGCGTAAAATATTACCAATATCAGAGCAGACGTTCATGGCGGATACCACAAGTTTTCTGAGAGAGCTACGATACCGTCTTCAAGAGCGTCTTGCTTGCCAGGCGGTATAAAGCGCTGTCAAACCCATTGTCCTATTGAGTATAGTGTGGCAATGTACCGAGCAAAACCTGTGCGAAAGCAATGCACAAACCGAAACCATGAGCTACTGTGAGACATTGCCGAGCTACAAACTAATTACAATCCCACTTGTCTTCTCTGTCGGTTCCGTTCGCTTCTGGCGGGTCCGACGACGCTGAAGTGATCGACGGCAACAGCAACACCGGAACCCAATCAGTCAGCTTTGTAACATCACTCGGAACGGCTACCTAATAGGTCTGCCACTTAAAATACAACGCCCGAACACGTGACAGGGTACCTCATTTTCTGAACGTTGGCAAAGATGTTTTGCGAAAACATGTGAAGGTTCGTGCGCTTCCAGCCTATTGTGTATTAGGTTGCCTTCTAATCTGTAATCCCGCTTTGTTAGAAAACAAAACGTAGGATAATAAAACGTTGACTGAACGACATTTGTGACTTTTGCAAATAAATGTTTGCTGTGGTAGGCAGAACAAAATTTCGTGCAACCACTGGCGCGTTGCATTGTTTCCTTTTCTTTCGCTCTAACCAAGTACGACTGCCATAGTATGGAGCACAGTTTCGGTGAAATTCCGGAGTGTTTTCTCGAGAACCAGCCACAGAGATGCTCTCGTAAAGCACGGTATTTATTATTAAATAGCAGAAAGTGAAGTATATATGTGTTTGGAGGATTGTTAACAAGCTACAAATATAGGCTGAATAGCAGCGTGCGTGTCATAGTTTTGGTAGCTGGAGCTAGAGACTTCCGTCGCACATACTAGAGAGGCGCTTGGGTGGTACGCAGTTGAATACGGACGTTGATCGAGAGTAGACGAGCTAACGATATTACATTACGCTGCACCTACAAGCAGACTGCGACATTAAAGTCAATATACAGACACTAAGCCCTGTAATTGCGTAAAGAAATCAACAATTCATAGTACCGTTTGAAGAGACACCCATGATAGATATAACTTCTTACTTCATAGGCTTCACGGAATGATACGGTGCTGGCAAGTCTCAGTTCTAGGAGGCTTTCGGTAGATTGGAAGGTCGGACACGACGTCACGCAGTCCATTACGGTGATTTAATGCCCGGTCGACACAAGTAAGGCGTGGATGGCACTGAAGCCTTGCTGGTTTTCCGGGCATCCTGACAATGGCCTCGGTGGAGTACAGCTACTACGCCTTGTGGGTAGCCCTCATAACCGTGTTCTTCCGAATCATCGACTGTCACCCATTCAAGCTCTCCCCTTCTTCCTCTTCCCCCGTCCTTTTTCCTCGGGGTATTCCGTTGGTTCGCTGTTGGATACACCTATCCTGCAAATACCCACAAAAAGCGATTGTCCATAGTCTGTCGTGTCGTCATCATCACTTCATCGTCCTCAAACCCTTCTTTTAACGCAGACCACCTTTGTCACAATGTCATCTGATCACAATGCTTCCCACTCAAAAAAGTTTTTCTGGCCACGCCATGCACTTCCAAAAAAAGTGCAACATGACAGAAACATCACACAAATTCACGCACTTTGGATCATAAAGCCCTCCCGATTGTCACTTCACTCTGCTAGGGAAGTCGCACACACATATTAACTACCCTTAATGTTGTGCACAGTAAAGTAGTATTCTTGCAAAAGCAGGTTCCACCGAAGAACGCGGTTGTTCAAATATTTTGCAGTTTGCAGGTACTCTCAGGGCTGTTGATCGGTTTGTAACGCAAAGTGATCGCCACACAAGTACACGTGTATTTCAGCACAGCCCACACGAACACTAAAGATTTGGGTTCTCCAGTTTTCTCGACCTGCTTTCTCGAGGGGACAGGGCTCGGCTAGAATATGATACAGGATGAAGTTTCCCCTCGACCTCATGTAAGCGAACGGCTTCAAGACTATGGCCCGATGCCTAAGTCCAGAGGACGACGCTTCCTCGAATATCAGACGTTCAGAGGATCGGAGCGGACAATAGCCTTTCCTTCAGGATCAAAAATGCTTGTTCTTGGTTTTCATTCCACTGAATCCGGTTTTTCACTATATTTCGGGTCATACCTGTTAGGAGATTGGCTAGTTCAGCGTAGTGCGGAATAAACTGACGTTAGTACCCCGTAAGTCCCAAGAATGACCCAACTTGTTTCTTGGTTTGAGGTCGTTTAGATTCAAGTATCTTTTCCAGCGTCTTGCCCGTTGGCACTACTCGAACATCACCTATTTTTTGTCCCAAGAACACACTTTGTTGTCTAATGTCCGATCTTTTAGGTTTGATGGTACCTTTGGCGTCTCGAACCTGTCTAAAAACTATTCCCAGGGTGTTGAAATGTTCACTCAAAGTTTCAGTTGCGATCAGAACATCGTCCCAGTAGCGGTACAGATCTGGAATGCCTTCAAAGACTTTCCGAAGAAGTCTAACGTAGACTGCGGGTGCGGTTTAGATTATATTGACCTGAACGTGAAATAATATATTTCATACTGGCATGAAAATGCGGTCTCTATAAGCCATTCTGCCGCCATTGGTATTTGCAATACCCCTTATGAAATTGAACTTTGAGTAATACATCTTAGTTCCGACTTGTACCGCAATCACGTCGATCCGAGGAATAGGTTCCCAGTCGGCGACAAGAAGTTTGTATAACTCTCGATAATCAACACATAGCTGGATGTGTAGTCGGGTTTCCGGACCGCAAGCAGTGGGGCAACGTAGGGTGATTTAGATGGCTCAATAACGCCCAACGATAGCATATCATTAACTTCTTCAATCATTTGTTGGAGGGCAAAAGAAATAGTGTACTGCTTTACGTGAACTCGAGTGGTGGTGTTTAGTTCATGTTGGCATTCTACCAGGTTCGTCTTACCAGGTAAATCACTGAAAATGTGTTTTTATTCTTCACAGTGCATTCGAGCCATCCAACTTGCTTCCGCAGGCAGTCTAGTTAATATGCAGATGTCTTTAAAGGTGTGCTCTTCTTTGGTAGGTAAGAAGGTATCTCTTCTCCTTCGACCCCATCTTCGAGGCTGCTAACCGGAGCTCCACTGACTGCTTGCCGTCTGGTATTCTTCATACTTCTTGATCATGTCGATGTGGAAAAGTTTCGTCTTGTTCACCGCAACTTCCTATTTACGTCGTTCTTCTTTTGCAGTACTTCAAACGTCCCGTTCTATTGCATGGTAATCTTGTTAAGGTTTATTGCGGTCGAATTATGCCTTTTGCTTGATAGTCGCCTTCCTCAGTTCTTCCTGAGCGGTTTTGCAGGTTTTCTCCAGCCGATGTCGAAGCTTATATAGGTAAGTGTAAGAGCTTCGTACTTGGTCTTCAAGCTTGCCTTTTGTCCAAAGTTCTCTTAGTACCGCAATCTGTCCATAGACATGTCTACCGTAGAATAACTGAAATGGCGAAAATCCCAGACTTGACTGTGGACCGCATTAATATAAGCAAAAATTAATGGTTCCAAGTAATGGTCCCACGACATTCGCTTTCCTTGGCACATTCTCGTGAACAAGGCTTTTAAATGGCCGTTGTATTTTTCCACTAATCCGTTGGCCATAGCATGATAAGGTGTGGCTTCCAAAGATTTCATGCTCGACGCTGAGTCACTTCTTGCATAAGCGCTGACTTCAAACACGTTCCTCTGTCGGTGAGGATCCCTTGAGGAATACCGACTCTTCAAAAAACATCTGGAGCAGCCCTTCAGCAACGTGAATGCTGTTTATGCTTGGCAATGCCTGTCTATGCTTGGCATCAGGGTATTGAGTGGCAAAATCTATCATAGCTAAGATTAACCTCTTCTCTTGCTCGGAGGGAGGCTTTAAGGGCCCTGTGATGTCGACAGCAAGTCTCTGAAAAGTGGTATCTATGATATGCATATATGCAAAGGGTGCGACGCCAAGTATTTTCTTTTGCGGATATTTTTTCGCAAATGCCACATGATTTGACCAATATTTTCACATCCTCGTGAAGATTCGGCCAGTAAAATTCTTGTAGGATTCGGTCGGTTGTCTTCCGCAACCTTTGGTGTCAAGCCATGCTACCGTCATGTGCTAAATAAAGCACTGGTTCTCCCAAAAAACGGGGAACCATCCAATGGTTGTAACGTGTGCTGGACGAAAGTTTGTAACTGCGGTAGAGCAAACCCTTCTGTTTGTAAAATTTGTAGCTGTTCCCACTTCTGGAAGTGAACTCGACATCCCCATTTTTAAAGCAATATTTAAGCATATCGTCCTGCTCTTGCATTGTCTGTAATTATTAAATTTTAATTCGCTCGTGGCAATGCCTCTTATCGGGAGCTCATTGCTCTTGGTCACACAAATCAGGTTGCAATGGTTCATCGTTCCGGTGCTGGTGGAGCTTGGCAGACTTTGTCATGTTGCCTCCACGGTATTTTTGGCATCGGATGAGAAAGGTTGCCAGTTAGGCTAAGGATCGTTAGCCTCTCTGACGCCTGGTATATTCCCTATCACTAGGTCTAAAGAGGGTATGCATTTAGCGACGACTTTTACTGAGATGTATGGCGTATGTACGGCATTATACCCCTTCTCAAGACGGGGAGTGATCTTGTCCAGCAAAAGTACCCTGGTTGCTTCAACAGTGGGACACTCTTCCGGAATCAAGTCTCACCTGACAATAACAGTGTTGCGGCTAGAGTCTCGCAGAACTGATACTGGCCTGGAAGGCAATTCTCGCACTACCACTGGTAAATAATTGTCCAAGAAAAAGGTCTTGGTTAGTTTCTGCGGAGCTTTTAATGTTTTGGCGCACCAGGACTTTGAGGAAGCTTAGGCTTAGAGAAACCTGTATGTGATGCGGAGGATGCGTATCAATGGTAAAAGTGTTGACCTTATCTGTCGGTTCTTTAAACGACGGTTTGCAGCTTTATGGCAGGGCTTCCGACAGTTAAAGCACTAAAGCTGCCATGCAGACATGCGGCAGTCAGGCGCGGGGTGTCCACTCCTATTGCATATGAAGCATGTCGGAGCTTTTCTCGCAGGCCCCGAGTTCTGCTTCTTGTTTCTCGTCTTCCCATCTTAGACCTGCTTCTTGTTTCCCGTCTTCCCAAGCTCGACTCAGGTTCTTCATCGTTTGAGGTTGCAGATGCTGGTCGCATACATCGGCTATCTCACTTGTGGTTTTTTTTGTAGCGTTCCTTGAGAAAAACGGCAAGCTTGGATTGGCAGCATTTCAAATTGTTCTGCGATGATCTTGGCGTGAAGTCCTTGAAAATACTTCAGTACCCCTGATGTTACAGCCACCGACAAAAGTAGCCTGAAAGGCAGGACATGAATTGCGTTCCTTTTGCACAGTCTTCGGTTTGGCGTTCCCAAACTTCTTTTTATATCAATGGGCAGTGAACGTGAACTAGCAAAGGGCGAACTTTATTTTCATGTAGTCAACTGAGTCGTGAGGAGTCATACTACCGATGAAGTACAGGGTTCGCCAGTCAAGCACATGCTCAGGGCACCTGCCCTTTGTCGTGAGGCTCAGCTTAGGCAGGTGCAACTGGTCAAATTGCAATAAGTGGGCTTCCAGATCGTTTCTGTGATCCTCAAATGAATGTAAACCTTGTGGTGACACATCGGTATCACGGAATATGAAGCTGCTTCAATGTCGACGCGGAACCTTCCCTTTGAGGATTGACCTGGCCTCTTCCTGAAGTATCTGTTTTAGTAGAAGATTCACGTGTTCGCGTTCTTGACTCACCTTGGTTGGCTCATGCTCAGCTTCTCTTTCCTTTCTCAAACGATTCTGTTTCCATTTAACAAACTCTCGTAGTTCTGCGTATCTTAGTTGGAGCTGCGTTCCGACTGTCATTATTTTCTCAAGCTCCATGCCTAGACTCTACTCCGCTGATCTGGAGTTCTAGTTTTTCCTCTTCAATATGTAAGGAAGGGGTTAGTCGCTGATGCTAGTTGTGATGATATTAGCGGCTAGAACTGGAGACTTGCGCTGCACATACAAGACAGGCGCTTGAAAGGACGTTTAAGACGACGAACCTTTATCGAGATGGGACGAACTAACGATATGACAGTACGCTACAGCTACAAATTGACTGCGACAATGAAGTCAATACTACAGACACCAGGCTGTGTAAGTGCATGAAGAAATCAGCAGTTGATAGTTCCGTTTGAAGAGACACCCGTGACAGATAAAACGTCTCACTTGATATGAAGCACTAACAGATAAGGTGTTGGCCAGTCCCAGTTCTCGGAGTCGGTCGGTAGATCGGCAGGGGGGACACAAAGTCGCACAGTCAAATACTGCGATTCAATGCGCGGTCGACACAGGTAAGGCACGTGTAGCATTAAACCCTTGCTGTGCTTCCGGGTGTCCTGATGAAGGTCTCGCTGGAGCATGGCTACCACGTCTTGTGGTTAGCCCTCATAACCGTGTTCTTCCTAATTAGCCTCTGTCACCCATGCAAGCTCTCGTCTTCTTCCTCTTCTCCCGTCATTTTTCCTCCGGCTGTTCTACTATTTCTATGATTGCGGCACCTTTGTGACGCTTACCCACAAAAGGCAGTTGTCCATGGTCTACTGTGTCATCATCGTCACTCCATCGTCCTCAAATCTTTTTGTAACGCACAAACCACCTTCGTCACGATGTCACCTCACTACAATGCAGTTCCATTCTAGTGAACAATCTTATTTACCTATTACAGGTCCTCAACGTGAAGGTGCTCCCCGTGGACAAGTGGCCGTTGCGGCATAGAGAACAAGTTTTCCAAGCTGTACTATTCTATTATAGTACTGTTTAACTACGTATTGTTAGGTTTCAGACCGCGAATTACTGACAAAAAGGATCTTGTTTTTATTTACAAAATGCTTCTGCTTTGTAGGCATGTCAAGCCTCAGAAATTTATTTCGTATTTTTGACACTGTTATGTCAGTTTTCTCAGTGTACACCCTATGCCCCTAATAAAAAGTAACCAATAAGTAACCAATAAGAAATAGAAAAATTGTAACTACTGTGAGAAGTAACGGGAGTTTATAAATGACACCGAGTTTTTTATGTCAGCAGCGTTTGTCTTCGACGGCATGTAGCAGGTATTGCAGTCAGGGGACTTCATATGAAGAACAAGGTATCTTTAACAAGAAACTATAAATTTCCAAATGAAGGTTGAGCTGCCGCTTGCACATAATGGAGTCACGCAGGCAACGACTCTGCTTCCGCACTGTCGTCGCCGCGTTTACGCTAATGCCAGACGACTTCGTAATTATGCTTGTACACGCGATTTTTGGTCAGAGTGACCAAGAAGGAAAAGAAAAACGGCAGTTAGAAGTTTCCGCTTATTTGCGTCGCCGCCCATAGAAATACTGGTAAAAAATCAAAGCTATAGTTACCGGCGACCGGGACTGCTTTCGAGGCATGCATTAATATTTCCGGCATGAATCAAATCAACTCTCCAAAGAATTATTCAGGTTTCGATTCAGGGTCGAGCCGGCTTTCCCAATTAGCCAAGTCACGTTGGGCCGCACTATGCCAACGTCATGTTGTGGCCAATAAAATGTAAGGGTCATAAAGAATAAACTGCAGAAGAAACTGCAGTGGAAAAAATTGTTGATTTGGTTTTCTAACCCACTGGAAAAAAAGTAAAACGAAGTCAAATGCCACAGAGATTGTTCGTATCGGCGTGTGTCTTCTTTTTTCGCGCAGCTGATAGAAAAAGAGATTAAAAAAGGGGGTTTATTGTCCAAACGCTAAACCATGGTTGAAAAGTGCGTATAAGGGCTTAATCCTGCACTAAAAACAAGAAAGAATGTCACTGCTAAAGCACCGAGTCACTTAGCATTAATAGCACGTGTCGTCCAAGGCAATGTAAAGTAGGTATGCAAGTCGTGCCTATTTTTAGCCCGCTGGATAGGAGCGGCCCACAACCTACGAAACCCCCGGTCATGACAACTCGCGACGGTGTTTTTCATTGAAGCAGAGTGGCAATGAATATTGTATTGGGTTCAATGAAATAAAATGATTTATGGTAATATATTACAATATTGATGTTACTTTTATATTTATGTGAAAGCATGGCGCATGCTTGACGAACCAATTGAAAAACTGGAAAAACCAGCACTTGAGAATACTGACACTTTTTATGAAACACACTCCTGGAAGTGTAAGAACCTTATTGCAATTTTGGTAACATTCTTTTTTCACAAGCTATATTTTTTTTCTAGCAATTTGGCCCTAGGTTTTTATTCATAATTTCAACCTCGAATCACCCGCACGTCCTTCTTTATCAGTTTCTTGAATGCGTAATAGACAAAATAAACAAAGATATGGTTAGTGCTGCCTCCTTCACGTGAGGGCTTCAAAGTTTTCATACTTTAGAACGACAAAGTTCTTTTTCTTTTAGCGAAATAATGAGAAATATTAATAATTACTTTGCAGCAACTAGAAAAAAATCCTCCGTCGCATGCCCCCGCGCGAGGGACACGAGAAAATGCAGAGCATTGGGGTCGTTTACGTGGCGTACGGTTGGTGGTTGTGGTGGTGGTAGTTGTTGGTTGTAGTTATTGGTGGTGGTAGTTGGGTTTGAGAGAGAGATAGAGAGAGAGGAGACAGACGTAAGTAGGTAACGTCAACTTGTTATTTATTGCCATCACTTGCACCCCCCCCCCCCCAATCGGTTGGATCTTTATTGTTTAGCTATTACACCGATAGCACGCTGCTGAGTCACCAACGCACGCCTCTGACGACGTAGTTTGAAAGAGTCAAGGATATAAGGCGCGTTCGTAGCCTTTGATTCAGTGTCGTTTTCTGGTGCAGTGGGTAGAGCACCATGTACCTTGCCTTCCACCCGCAGGGTCGTGGGATCGAAACCAGGCGCCGGTAACTGTTATTTCCTTTTCTTTTTATAGTGTAGGAGGAGCCTGGCTGCTGTGGACGCCGACGCACGGGTGACATCGTGAGTTATACAAATGCTCTGCATTTAAAATGCTCGACTACTTGATCATGTATTTATAACAAGAAGTGTTTGATCAACCTTTTCTGTACTTTCTTTTCGTTTCTTCTAGAAGCTGGCAAACATGCCCATTTGGACCCACTTCATGAGGCACTTCATACTGTATATTGCTGATACTTATTCAAGGGGATGAAGAAAACTAACTGCGGCCACTGATTGCCGAGTAGAAATTTTCCCTGTACAGGTGTAGAAAGATCAAATTTCAGAACAACAATGTGTTCAGAAATGTGCTGTTTTTCTTGTCAATTGCTGACTGCATTCACTCGAGGGCCATTTACTTTTACAAAAGTGAGTTTATTTTTAGAATATAGACTATAACAATATATAAAACCCCAAAACACTTTCTTGTTCCTTTACGAATATTTATTACCTTTGAGAAGTACTGCAAAAGCTCTTTATTCCTTTGATGGGTGTTTTTATTTTATAATACTATACTCTTTGGAAGATAGCGCCCAAACATTTATGGTATCTTGCTTACCTTTATGTTTGGTTAGTGTCTCGTGACACCCGGCTACAATTCCGTAGTTCAGATGTAGCGCGTGTTCCCTTTTCTTTTTGTGCCGCGCAGCATATCTTAAATATTCGTAGAGTTTCTTAGCAAATACAATAACGAGGAATCTGGCGTTAGAGTTTAGGCGGCTCACATCAAGGCCCTCCAGGTCGTCATGGATTCATTTAGGTGGCAAGCTAGCCGTAGCTTCGTCATTGACTCACATCAAACGTTTTGATGGACGTAAATTCAAACGCAGTGGACCAAAAACACAAACAAGCGTGTGTTGTTGCCTTAGCATAAAAAAATGCCCTTTCTATAGCTTCAAAAAATTTAGGTTGCACATTCGCTTTGCTGTGATACCGCGGGAGCGTTGGGTCAGGTATTCTGCAGTGGAACCTGGTAGGTGCCAGTCAAGTACAATTTTTAGCTAAACACATGAGGACTCTTATTTTGCGCACATTTCAAACAAAAAATTTATTCAATAGCTGAAATAATTTTTGTGTTGTAGCTATGGAAACATCGCCATCGCGGTGAACCAGTGTCGCCCAGACCCTCTGAAAAAACTTTCGCCGGGGTGTGTTACTACTGCTATACTGCTATACTACTATTGCAAATAAGGAAACGGACAGATAACTACCTAACAAAACAAATCCACCTCGGTGATTTCTACATCTGTAAATGAGAAACGAGGGTGGCTTGCTTGCCCTAGCCCTTGAACTTGCCAAAAATGAGCGCTTCTATGTTTTCATGAAGTAATCGAGTGAACTAATTCGAAGAAACCCGTTCCTCAAGAACATACACATATTTCTCAGGACTTAGTAATGCAAACACTTATCAATTTTAGAAAGCACCAGTCTGGTATTACCAAGGAGATGAGGTAAAATAATTTGGACCTGTTTCTTTCATCAATTTTTTGTTGGAGAGCTTTCCCCCCCGCCTTTTTTGAGTTTCACATTTTGTTCACTTTATTAGGCGACCTTTCGGAACCGTTAATGTTAGGCTTTCTTGGTCGATTATTATGCATCCAGGTTCCCCCTGGGTGATGCATAGTTTCTGCAGAAATGTTCCAACGCAATAGGCCAAGAGGTCTTTTTTGTCCGAAGCAGCCACAGGATTTGCTCTCCCCACTTCCAACATTCAATGTGTCATGGTGGCTTGGAACGGCGTCGACTACGGGAAGACAGAAGGCTATTGGTGTTCAAGGAGTCTCTATCTAGCGCAGGTGTGCATGCATACACGCTCGTTTTATTATACGCCGCGTTATAGCAGAACTTAAAGGACAGGGTTCGCCATACTACTTTACTGGGAAAACGAGCTAATCAGCTACTTTCAAGGCATTTCTGGCATGTCAAAGTTAACATTGAGTGAGTGCATCACAAATGCAGGCATTGTAGTAATAGCTTAAAAAACGGCCTTCAGAGCAGTCCTCAGAAAAGTCATCACTGCTAAATGTGAGCATGCGACTGTTTTTTAAACATTAGGCTCAAGTGCTCGCATGTATATTTCTGTTTTGATAGGCCTTCACTGGGCGTCTTCGGTTATGACTCCCGGATCACCCATTGACTCCCCAAGCACCGATTAGAGGCTTACGTTTGCTTGTAATATTGTCAGGAGTACATGTGGTATGAATAAAGTAGTCGGGCTGCCACGCAGGATTGATAAACTAAGATTGGCTACTCTTACTGCAATTAGAAAGATGCCGAACATGGGCCATTTGAAATACTTTTGATGCAAAACAAATTTCGTCACGTTAAAGCCAATCAATGTATTCTGTAGAACGCAATTTTCAACCCATACAAAATACACACAACAAGCCGTAGCAACAACCACCACAAATTACAAACCGATGGTGCATGGTTTGAAACAAATAAAACTATCTTATACAGTTACGACAGCCTGGGGGATATTGTTATTGTATACAAACAAAACTCATCGGAAAAAATTGCGAGAGCTCCCATAGAGACAGCACTAATCACTTGAAAAGTTGTACCTCTTAAATGCGCACTAACTATTACGGCCACCATCAGTCATACTTTTTTTTTCATCACTTATTTTTCATCACTTCAAAACGGGCACCCACCGCAAATGCCACTAACAGTTACTGAAATCTCCTGTTTGATACATGAAAATACTTAAACTTATTTGAAATCTACTGGAAGCGGTTTCTCAATGACTGTGAACATTTGATATACATTGACCTTATTGGCGACAGGCCGAACGACGAACACATACCTTACCGCACATGGCTTCCTCTCGTTTACTGCTGACAGTGCCATTGCACTTGCGGAAGCAAAAGTTGCTTCCACTCTTGGTTAGTCAGTGTTGCGCACGATACCCCAATATTTTGCGGACACATAATCATGCCACGGCTCATAGCTACGGCGACCCCGGTGGTACCGGTGTACCCGCAAAATTTCGGTGTTCTGGCCGTTTCATGTACCTCCTAGACATACCGATGCATAGTAAAGTAAGTGAACCTAAGATACCCCGTAAAAAGTCGATAGTCAAACTAAGCCGCTCTTGTACCCTTATCAACAATCTCCACAACGGCATAAATTGCCAGGCACAGTTTCTTTTTTTAGTAGACTGAGTAAGAAACTATATGTAACAATTGGGCAGTGCTTCACAGTGTCTTCACTAGAGAAGAAAATTTTTCCCTCATTCCCAGTGCACTCGATGTGATTCCGCCGTCGCAAAAACAATTACGCGAAAAAATAAAATATTGTAGGCGGTCACCACGGGATCATTTCATTCGCCGGCACTCGTAATTGTGCGTCCGTGGGTTTACCGCTCTCTTAGTGCTTGTAAATTGTTGTATTGTGAAAAAAGTAACATTGTGAAACAAGCACAACTTCGGTCTGATATATATTTCATCTTGGAAGTAACCGGCGTCGTGACTGGCTGCGTTACACATAATGGAGGTTCTGGCCACTCCGCGCGTATACTCTCTACGGCCTTTGGAAGAAGTCAAGCCAGCCAAACCCGAGCCAATCCCCGACTACAAGGTTTACCGAACGACCTTAGGCACGTTCTACGTAGATTAAAGCAAACAACCCAAGTTACCAACAACACGGTGCCAGAAGCAATTTTACCAGTCGCCCTGCTACAGATACAGAAACACCCGTCGTTTCTGGGACACACGGGAGAAGATCTGGGAGAAGCTATAAAAGTTGGAGTGCGTCCACACTCAACATCTGGCATGGGAACGAATGCTCTTGTATGCATTCTTTTGTTTAAGACATAACTGGAGGTTTGCTCGATAGCGATCAGAGTAAACTAACATTCTCGAGCTTCTTAAAACAGAATACCTATAGTGAATTTAATTTCAGCTTGAGGATTGTATTTGTATTGACATTTTCCTAGCATAGGTTGAACTGGGTATTTTTTTTTGTCATTTATGTTAGGTTGATTACACAACCCAACAAAATTGCATCCATAAACCGCCAGAAAACTCCTATAAAAAGTAAAAAAACGAATTCATATCAAATATTTTGTAAGTTTCAACGGGCTGTAGTCGAGTGTTGATTACCATTATTCACAAAACCACCTTGCGCATTTTAACAAGGAGACTCGGTTCACTTTAAATTGCAACTCTACCGCTTTCGTGAAAAGTTTTACTTACAATTGAAGTGAACGTAGAATGCTTTCTCTACTCCAAACAGTTTTTCTTTGGCATGTAATAGAACAGACATACGGCTTGTTGGTACCTGTTCATCTTAAAGCTGGAAGCGCTCGAACAACAGGAAGAAAAGGTAGAAAACATAGACGACACGGCGCTAACTCGCAACTGTAACCCCTGTAACTCGTATGTAACTGTAACTGTAACTCGTATGTAACCCCTGAAAAAAGTGACCTTCATGGTTTTATATTAAGTGAGATTAACGCCCCACGTAAGATGCTGAAAGTATCTATTTTTTTTTTCAATAAACAAATTGTTGCCATTTAGAGCCGTGTTCTCTCAGTTTTCTACCTTTTGTCCTTGTTGTTCGAGTGCTTCCACCTTCAAGATTTCTCGGGTATTTTTCACCTTGAACATGTACTTTTAAGCAAGTGCACTCACAGCGAATTTTAAGCCCCGTGCTTTGGCCCAGCGGAATTGGAAGAAGATGATAACAATTTCACAGAAAACTTACCATGCTTGAAAACTGAAAGGAATTACATTAAAGTAAGACCCTCGTATTCATAGATAACGTATGCACGTCATTACAGATTACCGGTGTCATGCACCAGTAATATTTTTGACTAAGAAATCGTTTGCTATGCATTGAACAAAACTTAGAGAACAAGAAGCTCAGCCTTTTATACGTTGCCGAATGCTTTTTCTATTTTCTGTGCCAACTGCTCTTCATAAAAAAGTGTGTGGATATGTCCGGTGGAAGTGTTCACGTGGTGTTTTATTATGCCACCATAAGAACCATTGGTAAATAAAAATTCAAAGTAAATACAAAAACAAGTTAACATGCAAAATATGCTCAAATAAATACCCATTTATGCTTCAAGATGCTAATCCGATTATTTTAAAAATATTTGTATAACAATGGCGAAAATAAATTTCTCTAGACTTCATAGAGTGGCATGCAAGACGTGACCAGATGTGTTCTGTTGCCTGCCAGGACAAAGAAACATATATGTTTATTTGACGACAAATGGTGCTCCCTTCGATGCACAAGCCCTGTTGGTGGCGTCGCTAACACAGATTTCCCTGGCCCTGGCTCGTAGTACAACCAACCCTCACCGATAAACTTCTCAATTATTAAATTCAATTTGAAATTACAGTGTTTCCTCGAACAAAACAATAAGGACCCTGGAGAACAAGCATTGTAGGTTGGCGTGGCTGGCTGAGATAAAGTCGCACGGAAATCTTCATTGATTTCCCGCCTCAGATAATTTTATATGTTAAAGTAGGAAACAATTTTTGAGATGCGTGTGCGTATGTGGCAAGAGAAGGCGATTGGTGTGTCTTTCTCTAATTAATAACTCATAAACAAAAAACAGTGATTTTAGACATGAATACGCAATCACAAAGGAACCTTGTCATACCACCAGGAAACAGGCTTTAGGTTCAGGCTAATGCGTTTGCGCATCACTTGCAACGCGAGTACATTTGTGTCACAAAACACAACATTAGGGCCACAAAAATATCTCTATGCGACCACGAGAATGCGAACGTTTAATGGTTCAATGTTTTTGCAGAAAAAATGAGGGCTGCTGTATGCACTAGCAAAGAGCTAGATCCCTCGGCAGGCAAAACAGCATAGGCGATGAACCAACCGTTACACATACAAGCTCTTGAAACAGTTGTCTACTATTGCATTGCAACAGACTCCAATGGTCACTTCCACGCGGCCTTGCTGGGAAGCCGTGCTGGTGCTCCTTGTAAACGAGGTCAGGGACCCGTGACTGGCTGCCTGTGCAAGCTACTCCAGAATGTAATAAATAACTATTGGTATACTTTTCAGAGTAAAGTTGTTTTCTCCAGAACGGTTGACAAACAGGTGGAGAACCAGTGGGCAGATAGGGCAAAAAAGCGGATTCGAAAAGATGGGTCGGGAAGAAGGAGAAGTCAACTATTTTTACATACGGATGAAAAAAAAAAATTCAGCGCTAAATTGTGGACTCCAGCAGCGCAAGGCCGTAGATATCGGAGAAAACTGGGACAGGCGTTTCTGTTGTAGTGGGCCGCTGTAAGCTGATGACTACGAATCTTTCAAGGCGTGAAGATCGACTAGCAATTCACGTGTGCTCTCAGTATTGTCAACAACCTGTAAATTGTTGTGGTGTTATGAATGAAAATGCGTACGAGAGCGCTTGTTGTATAGAATACTTTGGAACATGAAGAATTTTAGCGAATCGGGAACCTGATAAATACGCGTCATGCTTACAAGAAGAAGGCCTGTCGTGTGAGAGCTGTTTCTAGGCAGTGAAATGTTTCTAGGCAGAGAAACACCGGGTTTCTAGACACAGTTTCGAGCTCTACACAATTCATTGCTGGGATTAAGCGCGTTGAAGGCTCTCAAATTTCTTTTAATTCCTGTACGAACTATATGTTGGAATGGCACAATCAGTTTGGTGTCGAGAAACTACATTTAATGTGGATAAAAAGGTTTTTTTGTTTTCAATTTGGCGCGACACATTTACAGTAGCAATACATTATCACTTATATGAAAGTATGGATGCCTTAAAACTTTGCTATATTTTGTAGAGAAACTGTAGCTGTCAAGTCCACAAGTTCCCACGAACATGTTAAACACACGGGGACTTCATCCGAATTCTGCTGGGCATTACCATTTACTTTTTCTTGCGATCTACGCTGCTCATTTGTAGATGGCCGTTGGGCCATAGATGAAACTAGACATCCTGAGGAATCTGATGTCCACATATAATGAAGCGTCGCCGCTGAAAAAATGCCTTTCATTTATGGTCGTTGTGTTAACACGTGAACCCAACCAAAAGAAAACGCTTCGAAGATGGTGTTTGTAAGGGTGTTTCCTCATTTCGTGCGTTGCGCAGATAGGATGGGTTATGGACGGAGATAAATGTTACAACATCAATTCTTACTCCGGTCAAATCTGGCTGCCTCTTTCAACCGTTCACACACTGCTGCCCGCGCTCTACGTATATGAACTGATTAAAGTGGAAAACTGGGCATGTTGGTACATCTTATAGCAAAACAACGCAAAAAAGACAAGGGCAGGGAAAGATACGCAGTCTAGGTCGTGCATCTTTCTCTGCCCTTGAATTTTTTGCGTGTTTTGTCTAGTGTACGTCTATGTACCTCTGCCATTGCCAATTTCTGCGCCTCCATTGCAATGACCCTTGGCACGCACTAGGGGCTGCTCTGTGATCCGTGTGGTTGCGTGATAAGGCGTCGCTGTCCCTGCCCGAAAACCGGGTTTGGCATTATTCTGGTATAAGCGTTTGGACACTGCGCGTATATATTTCTTATTTCGACTCCCGTCTTAACAGGGCCAATATGCTCTGATATTTATGCCCCTAAAGCAACGTTGATGGGTGCAATAAGGGTCTTCAATTAACGAGGTCAGTGACAGAGAGAAACCTGTCTTGCTTTGGATTAACGGAAAGAAACGTGCCATAAAAACTTGTTGCCTGATGCTACATTTGCGCAACACATCCGTCAAAGTGATTTGTCTCACCATTTTCACAGTGTGCTCAAATGGAAAGCATGCCGTCGCCTTCGAGGCTCAAGGAAAGATTCCGGTGGAGGGCCGCGTAAAATGGCCGTGCACGTGTGTGTGAGGAATCCCGCTCGATGCGGTAAGAAAAGGAAGCATTAAAAAGCTATTTGCTCGGAAATGTTCAATGCCAGTTGTTAATATCCAATGCTTAGAGTACTGGCTTTTGTGGGAAACCTGCTACCAGCCGTTGTAAATGACATGTTTTTTTTGTTTGAGCTCTTTACTGGCCGAAGTGATACGTCGGCCTAATTTGAAGCACGGAGTAACGCGGGAGTTGAGAAGAAAAAAAAAACCACTTGCGTGCAGACATCAGCGATTCAATCTTCGTCAGAGTATCCCCGTCCTTGGAGTTTACTTGTGCGACCACACGAGCTGTTTGGCTGGTCAGCTATTGCTGCAAGAAAGTTGCATGGCTACCGCTCTTGGTTTGTGCCAAAAACGTGCCGTTAATTGGTACCATGGTAGACTTTAGAGTTTTGTTTCCACCGGTTCCGAGTTCTGAGGGTCATGGTGCTTACGTAGCTACCTACTTGGGATTGTTGAGTTACGCGCACTAAAGATTTTGTCCGCGTTTGTACTTGCAGGAATACTCGGTTATGACCATGTTTTCTAGTAATTTGAATGATTGATTGTGTTCTAATGAACTTGCACGCTGAATCGTTCTCTTGTGAACTTAGGAATAAAAATTTTGTGAAACGGTTTTTTGTGCTGTTTTGTACACCTATTGCACTAGCACAGCTTTGTTTGTTATACAGAAATATTTGTACTGTTTATAACCTAAACAGCTGATGTATTTTTTTTTCACATTCAGGTCAACAAGTTGTGGTTTTATCCTCTCACGGAGCACCTTGAGCAGTCTTTTGACGGTACTGGGGGATACCGCGGACCCCGAGACCCCATACTCATGCTGTAACCAGCCGTGGTAATGAATTTTAGGGTGAAGGGCACAAACCACTAACCGGGGTCGTCGAAATCCTGGTCAAGTTCAGGCGGGTGGGCGTCCTGCCTAGTTACGAGGCACGGAGATCCGAGACTACTTCAGCTATAACGGTAAGGCTGGCGACAAAGGTAGCCACGTCACCTGCTTGTTTTACATGTCATATGTTACACAAACTTTTTAAATTCAAAAATCGCACCCCAGTAGGGGCCGCAACGAATTACCCTTTTTCGTTGCCAACCACGAGTTTCTCAAAGCCGACAAGTGTCCTAGGTTTTTGATAACGAGATCGTTTGCACGTCAAACACCACTGCCAAGAAGTCTGTCTTTATGATCTCCAACTTTCTTTAGGCCATTGTTGGCCAATCTTACAAAGGCATATACTAAGAACCACAAATGGTTTTTAGAACTAAATAAGAAGCAAAAAGCTACAAATCTCTTGAGTCAAACTTGCTTTCCAGATCTGGACATCTGGGTCACACCCCACCGCAGCCTTAAACCTCCAATTGTGAGATCTCTGAGCCAGAACTGATGAATGAAACTGGAACCGATCTGTTCGAAGGCCTTAAAGATAAAGGTGTGACAGAAGTTTGGCGTATCATGATTCGTCAAGATAACAAGGAAATTCCACAAAACATGTTATATTCACTTTTTGCCAGCCCGCAGTTCCTGAATATTTAAAGCAGGCTTTTTGATTGCCCTATCATGGAATTGAACACAAATGCGCGCCGGCATTTTTAATTCAGCGGTTTGTGTATGACACAAATGCCTGCCATGGCTGACTAATGTGCGCGCAATGTGCATTACATGATGAACCCTCAGACAATTGTCCCTCACAAATTCTCATCTGTGCAAACTGCCAGGGACCATGCACTGTATACTCCAGAAAGCGCTAAAAATTTCCATTGAAAGAAAAATTCTACATTAAGGTCGTAGAGAACATTACCTTCCCAGAGGCGCGGAAGGGGTTCGCGTCAAACCCTCTGGAGACGTACGCTGACGCAGCTTGCCGGGCGGCACAGAGGCGTCTAGTTTCCACAGTGAACCCTTTCAGCGAGTCGGACCAGCTACCGGCCCCGCCTCACTCTGGGCTGGTTCTGGCGGCCCATTCTGTTTTCCAACTACTTGCCGAGCCGGCAGCGGTCGTGGAGGCAACCGTGCCTGCTGGAAATGAGGTTGCATCAACCACTTCTCCTCCACCGTCCTAAACAAATACTGAGGCATCGGAGAAGATGGAGACGGAGGAGCCAGTGGCCGCTCTTACCCCCGCTGCTCCGCCTGTGCTATTTGACGCGTTCATGGTGACCTCAGCGGTTCAACCCATTAAACTGCGCCCAGAAGTGTGCTCGGTCGAAGAAGACTGATCAGTCAGGCACTCAAAGGACATCCGTCAGCGAAATTGACGTCGGACCATTCATATGTGAGGCACAGCGCAAATAACGTGTTCCGACGCGAAAGCCTCCATCAAACGAAAAAAGACGAGAATCACTGCCCGAAAGACAACCCAGAAACATACACACTGCAGCAGCGTTCACACTAAATAATGAGATGAGTAAACCACCCAATTGAGCTGTAGAGGCCTTAAAATCTTGAAGTTGTGTACATTTCTTCAAGATTTTTTTAAACTCTACATTTAAACTCCCAACACACATTTTGTTTGAACAGTAACATTTTATTTACGGATGACCGTAATGGTGGTGGTACACCTTCGGGGGGTGTGGCCATCATTGCCAGAAAATCTTTGGTATGACACACTATAACAGATGAAGCCGCACAGATGAAGCGCCAAGTGCTGTGACAGTAACCTTGACGCTCCGAGAGTAGCGAATCCACTCTTCCTACGAGTGAACCCACAACGGGTTGTGTTAGGCGCGAAGTACGGCAAGGTCCGGGCAAGACTAGACGAGGTGGAAAAGTTCAGGTTTTGATGTGCAATGGCATGCGTAGCAAAGCACATGGGGGTCCAAGAGAAAAGTGGAGGAATTGGGAGCAGATCCGGTCTGTGTAATTCCTGCGACGTCGACAGAAGGGGAGTTTCCCGCCCAGGTTGACATCGAAGAACCTGCCGGCGGTATGTTGCTGACTTGCTGGGATGCTTGGCATGGGAGCTCAAAGTGAATGTGCCTTCCCCGACGCCTTGCGACGATGTGGGTGGTCACGGCGAAGCGGGAACCGGCCGGATTGAGAAAAAACCTGGACGCCGCGAAATAAGTCTGGCGGCAGATGATGCGGGTTCTCATGTACTGTTTACTGGAGGTTAAGGTACCGGGCATGTCGGCGACGCCGGCGCTCAATGTCAGGATTGAAGCGGCCTCCGCTGGCAATGTTCTCGCCGGGCGGATGGTGGTAGGAGGAGGATTCCTGGCTCGCCTATCTGTGGGCGCTTTCATTACAGGGATGCCCTACATGGCGATGGATCCACTGTACTGTTACGGGTGTGTGAAAAGTGCTGTGCGGGAAGCTGCATGATCATTTAATGCAGTGTGCTGCAGAGTGTTTCTGTGGAATTCCTGTAAGGGAACGTAAGGCCTTGGCGCAGTCTGTGAAAATGTGCGCACGATGGAAGCCGGGCTGAGTGCATTCCTACAAAACGGAAGGTGCGAGGCGTAGGCCTTGTGTTGTGCCCAGCTATACGTTCGTACTGGTCGGAATGAAGACAACGATGTAGGCTGTAACGCTGCGTTCATTGCTGTCTGCCGCTGCAGCTGCAAGTGCACAGCACCCGTGCGAGGTTGCGAGGAGGCGTCTACGTACAAACGGAATGTGCACGGGTGTGCAGCGTCGGTCGCTGCGGTGGTCTGCACCAATGTGGCCTGTTGCGCCGCATGAGCTTCACGAGCTGTTTTACAAGGCACTGGTCGCCGCTTTGTAATCAGCACGTCCTCCCATGGACAAATGGGCGGATGGATGGGTGAGTCATCTAGTAGTCGCTCACCGTCATGACGTAGCATGCGGCATCCCTGCAGTGTCAAGTGGCTACAGTCGTCGGCGCGTGCTCTGCGCGCAGGAATGGTATCTCAAAGCTTGGGAAACCAGCATAACTGTAAAGCTCTTCGACGTGTCTGACCGGAAGGCCATTAGTAACCCTCAGAGCCACCCGATATAAGACCTCTAGCTGGTGAAGTTGGTGCATCCTCAGATCATAACACGTGGTGCCGTAGACCGCTATAGATACCAGCACTGCCTCTACGAGGCGTCTAGCGACATCTTGCGAAGGACAGCCGAAAGTGCTAGAGAAGCGACGTATTATGCGTAGGAGACATCTCCACACACTTGGTCCTGTCTCACCCCCTCTTTAGCTCCACCATTTTATTTGAAACGGTACAAGCAGCATGCGGATCCAACCATCTGGAGCTGGCTGGAGGGGTTGCCAGAAGATAAGTATAGAAATACGTTCACGATTGGTAGTTTTGCTGCACACAGATAAGCAACTTGTTTTTGTTGCTGACACCTCCATGCCCGTGGGTATGATAAAGACCGTGAATATGTCCAAAACATGTTTCAGCACTGTACGCCACCATCCCTTGTAGTGTGATTGTGGGCCCCAGGACAGATTGTCACGTCGTAAGCATAAGCCGTGACATGAACCCATGTGATAGCAGCAGCGCCCATGACTAGCTTTGCCTTGGAGATATTGAATATTCTCGGAGACATAATGGCGCCCTGTGGCACCCCGCAGGTGTTCTTAAAATGTTGGCTATATACACGTCTAGGGTGTAGTTCAAATATTCTGTCTGCCAGGAAGACCTGCATGAAATTTCGTACCCTTTTGTCAGGGTAGGCTTCGCAGAAGCAATATTGTAGCACGTTGTTGGAGATAGTGTTGAAAGCCTTGCGAAGGTGTTGAGCCACCAAGATCAGTGTTTTATGAGGCCGTGTACGCTGGAGATCCCTCTGAAGGATGTGGATATGGTCATGCGTTGCGATATTTGTTCTGAATCCAGTATGCACAAGGTGGAGAAAGAAAGCTACTTCTTCTAAGTAGTGCATCAGTCGGGTAGCGGGCATTTGTTCAAATATTTTCCACAATGTCGACGTCAGGGAGATGAGGTGAGTGTACACGTCATGCATGGATCTTTTCCAGGCTTAGGAATGGGTGTGACGACAGCATGTTTCAAAGATTCTGGCAATGTCCTGAGGCCGAATAATAATTCAACAGTTGCAGTAGGTAGCATATAGTTTGGTCATCTGGATTCTGCAGCATTGACCAAGTCATGCCATCTTTGCCAAACAGACTGCGGACACTCACTTGCGCCAGTGCAGTTATATGTTCAGTAATAGTGAAGGGCACCTCAGGGGGTCGTTTTCTTCTACCAGCTCCGAGAAAGTATAGTTCTGGTGTGATGTAGAGGATGGCTGCGGGACAGATGACCTTGCAGCATCTAGTTCGAAAGCCTTGTGAGTGGCTTCGGTGTGGAGAAGCATATCAGGCACTGTAGTCTGGGAGCTTGTCAAAAAAAGTGATGGCGCGGAACGTTAACTTCCGAGTGCCCGTTCGGTGAGAAAACTAAGCGCAATGCTCCTCCCAGCAGTTTCGTTCAAGGTGCCTCGTCTGGCACCGAATGCGGGCATTGTGTTGGCGAATTAGCACGAGGTATGAATTAGTGTGGCTTCCAGCACAATAGAGCTTGTGTAAAGTGTCTGGAATCCGCAACAATTTATTGAGATGGCGCTATGGAGCTGCTGTGTCAGGCTCGGTATCTATACTTTGAGTTGTTCCTTTAGCTACCTCAACAATGCGAGTACCCAGGGCATGTGTAGGCATATCGCCTGACTGGTGGAATAGGAGGGATTGTGTTAAGGCTAGAAGTTTTAGTAAATGTTCCGAATCTGCAAACCTGAGTTGCTTTGTATGCAGTGTGGCACGAGTGGAACTACTGTGCTGTATCAATAGAGGGTTGCGGTCACTACCCCATGGAGAGGTTTCGCGTCCCCAATTGGCTACCGCATGGGTAGTGCGCTATATGAAATCAGGAGTTGTGTCTCATTGACGCGGTTTTACCATAGACAGGATAGCACTGTTAAATTTTTAAACGGTACTAAGTCGCCATCCTCCACCGGCTTTTCAAGGCTGCTACCTAAAGGAAACAAACGTTAATTGAAAGGGATGGCTCAAGGCCGCACAGGGAAGAGGCTCCAGGGGAGATGAAGAGCTCAATAGTGTCCCGACATGCAGAATTCAAGAACCACCCACCACAGTGCGGATGAAGTCTGTTTGATGACCCCAAACAGATTAGCAGCGGTAGCACCGAGTTGGGCTTATTGCATTCAAATCACCTCCAAACACTGCCATCTAATTAAGGTAAAGGCTACGGAGCCGCGGAGCCGAAAAGCTAACACCTTTGGACGGCCCAGGGCAAGCCTCACTGCAACCACCTCCTGTATATCTCTGCCACATTCCATTGTAAGCACTCGCCATCGGGGAGCACCTCTAACTTAAAAGGCGACCTCTTGTGTTGTTTCCAATAACCCCGATCTGCGGACGACCTGTCGGATGGCCACAGCGGCGTATCCCTGGTAAGCGCGTATCCCAGGGCCAGTCCTACGCGTCTCTTGCAGCAGAATAGGAATCGGGTTATTTACCTTACCGTGGAGGGGTTCATTTTGTTCATAAGTATTGGCGTGTAGGTCGAGACAGTTTTGTTGCAGCAGCAGTTGAGTATGCGTAAAATTATTGCACATACTGCTGGGGTGGCACAGTGAAGCCTTCAAACACCACGACTTAAAATAGTGCCTTTATAGTCGTCTCTTGCAATGACTTTCTAGTGCGTATATCTGGTATGCCTGAAAGGCAGGGTAGAAATTTCTGGATCACTTTAAACAATATCCAAAACATCTTGTTTAGTTGCACGCGTCGGATCGGGGCGTATATTGGGATGGCGCGACTAGAGGTGGGAAGGAATTTTCCGCGGTTGCTCCTCAGTCATGTCGAGATGGTTTTCCTCCTATTCTGGTGTTCGGCAAGGGCCTATTTGTACTAGGCGCTGCAGTACAACCAGCTGGTCATGTAGGGCACGAATGTGGTCGGTTAAAACCGCAGGAAGGGGCTAATTGCCACCGGGCGGAGTGACTTTTTCCCGGGTGGTTTCAGATTTGCCTGCCTGCTGTCTTGGAGACGGCATACTTTGCCGGCCTGTCCTAGTGGCTGAAGTTTTCTGAAGGCAACTGCTGTTACAATCGTGCCATCCCATAGTCCTTCATGGTATTGTCATCAGGTCGGTGGAGCTGGAAAGTTGCCATGTGGAAAGAAAGGAACAATCTTGAGCGTTCTCAGACGCGTGGTTGGCGGTTAACCAAGCCTGTCGAGAACGTTCTGATTTTCTGTCTTTAGTGTAATGGTTTTCTCGAGAGCTGCTAGGATAGCTTCAGGGCAGGGCGATCCTCGAATGACCAGCTTGTCACTCTTGAGTCCAATATAGAGATGCTTTTCTTCATAAAGAGTTTGTGCGACGGTGTTTTTCTACCTTGAGAAGGCTTATGACAGCACTTGGCGTAACAAGATCATCAGTGATGTGAACTCATTTCATCTCTCGGGCAGCAGGTTAGATACACTGGCTAGTTGATTGTCGAGCAGAACATTTAGCTTTAAAGACTGTAGTGACTCTCAAGGGTTCAGGTGCATGAACATTGCGTGTCACAAGCAATAGTGTTAAATGCACTCATTTCAGAGTTTAAATCAACTCCTTGGAATGGCATTGCTACCTTAAATATCTTATTTTATGTATGTAGATGACGTCCACATATCTCAGAAACATGCAAATATGTTCATGTGCAAACGTCAAGTGCAGCTTGGTGTCAAAATACTTGCAGGCCGGGGAGTTACGAATGGTTTAAAGTTATTACACTAAAGAGCTCTTGCGTGATGTAAACCAGGAAGCGGGGGATCCACCCAGACCCAAAACTACTTAAGAACAAATGTCTCCAAACAATTAGTACCCTGAAGGTGAACTCGTACTGCTCCAACAGGGCGTACAAACAAATTCTCTGTGTTTTCACCAATTTGGTTGACTCACGGTTAGACTACGAGAGCGTCATCTATGACTCCGCCTATAAAACATCATTGAAAATATTGGACCCAGTTTTGGACTTGGGGCTACAGTTTGCATACGAATCTTTCCGGAGGAGCCGCATTAAAAGTTCATATTAAGAGTGCGGTAAATGAAGCATTCTGACGCCAGCGCACGTTTATATCACTGCTCTATGACATCAAGGCGTCCACCAAAAAATCACCCTTGTAGTTTTATGCTAACGACAGTTCACCCGCTCAATTTTGTGCAGCACGCCCATCTTCCCTTGCACAATTCTCCATGACAGTGCGAGCAACTAGAAATTTTACTTCTAGAGAGCATGAAGCCCGATATTGCCGACATAGCCCCGCCTTGGGACCGGACACCAATCTCTGGTATCCTGTCTTTTAAATCAATTGACAAGTGAAATTAGCCCACATTGGTAATACCGCAACAATTTTTACAACTGAAACCCATATATTTGCTCACTGCCTTTGACACCCATGCATCCAAGTATTCTGCTGCTTCATGCTCTGCGCACGGTCCCCGTTTTTCCAGCTTAAGAATATCAAAGTTAAATAGTAGTATATTCACATAAGACGCGTATTGCGTTTTAATTGCAGTACAGAACATCATACGAACCATAACACAACACTCCATAATTTTTACACTCTCCTTAAGTGTAGTTTCAGCTTTACAATCTTACAAACGAAAAACTCGGTTCTTAATTGCCTAATTACGTTGTTAATTTCATACTATACCATAGGAAAAAGTACTTGGTTAGCTGGGTTCTGGGTCACAATGGCATTCTAGGAAACGAAATAGCTAACTAGAACGCCGCTGTGGCCGCTGGCCGTTGCACGGTGGATGTGTCCTGTGCCCCTACCTGTACCTCAAATCTTTGGTATGACGAGCTCTGTGTAAATATTGGCAGGAAACATAGAATACACAAGCAGGCAACAAACTGTAAACCGTAAAACCACGTGTTGGCATATACATCAGAGACAGACAAGACAGACACACGGAAGTAGTCTAGGCTTGGCTACGGATAGGCCCCACGTATGTCACATACACCTTCTCACTGAGCCATCAAGACAAATAAAGTTTTAAGTAGGGCCAGTTGGTTACTGACTAAAGAATTCATCATATTAGACAACATTAGGACAGGGACAAAGCTTAAGGGAGACGAACCACGCGCTAGACTAACCAATAGACAGTGGTTCATGTACTCCTTAGATTCGTCTCTGTCCTAATGTTTACTAACACGATGAATTCATTTCTCAAGACACCTTTGTAGCAAATGTGTAGAGGGCCAATCCGTGGCTCATATTCTGACGAAGCCAAGTACGACGCAGTTGTATTGAAGGAGAAACAAGTTTACTGGAGCGAACTTGTGCTCCCCTAAACACTCAAAAGAAAACAGAGGCGGCGAAGCAGTGGTCAACAAAGTGACTAGCACAGGCGAGTGTCGTCGAACGAATGCCACGGTGTCTGCTCTGCAGGCTTTTATCTCTCGGCGCAAGTGTTTCTGGAAACGTCGATTCACATCCAGAACATTGTAGATCACAGAAGATTACTCTGGGCTAGTGACGTAAGAGCGAAAAATTCTGCTTATTGGAATGTCATAGCCCACGCGGCATAAAAGTAAAGAATGTAAGATGCGCTTTGTTTGGAACGCAGATAACACAGCCGGGCGTGGCCCGGCAGTAAAAACAAACCATAAATAAACAAATCCATACATGGTTCGGGGCATTACCTACCCTCTAAGAGTGTGTCAACCCGATGCTACAATAAAACACACTCTCAACGAACAACAAAAAAACGCCTGTCATGTTGCATAGTGAGGGTTCAAGCGAACCACGTGGACGACTTCGGGCCGCATGCCTCGCCGTGATGTTTCGGAATGACAATCAGGGATCACCTCATAGGTAAGTTGGCCGGCACGTCGTAGAATCTGGTAGGGTCCGAAATACCGTCACAGAAGCTTCTCACTTAGTCCGCGTCGACGGATGAGAGTCCAAACCAACACAAGATCCCCAGGGTGGTACTCGTCGTCTCGGCGTCGGAGGTTGTACCGCCCGGCATCCACCAGCTGCCGGTCTGTTGTACGAACTCGAGCAAGCTGGCCGGTGTCCTCCACACGCTGAAGGTATCCTTCGACGTCGGCGTTGTTGTCGTCATCTTCTACGTGTGGAAGCATGGCATCGAGCATCGTAGTCGGCCGTCTTCCGTAGACAAGCTCGAACGGCGTCATCTGCGTAGTTTCCTGCATAGCCGTGTTGTACGCAAAAGTGACGTACGGTAGCACTTCGTTCCAAGTCTTTTGTTCAACGTCGACGTACATTGACAGCATACCCGCGATTGTCTTGTTCAGGCGCTCTGTTAGTCCGTTCGTTTGGTGGTGGTACGTGGTCGTTCTTCGGTGATCCGTGTTGCTGTAGCGTAATATCCCTTGCATCAGCTCCGCAGTAAAGGCCGTAACGCGGTCCGTGATTAGGACTTCCGGGGCTCCATGTCGCAGCACTACTTGGCTTATGAAGAACTTTTCGACTTCTTGTGCAGTCCCCCTCGGAAGTGCGGTGGTCTCTGCATAGCGCGTCATGTAGTCTGTCGCTACAACACTCCATTTGTTTTCGGATCGGGATGTAGGGAACGGGCCCAGAAGGTCTATTCCAATCTGTTGGAAGGGCATAGATGTGACGCCGATCGGTTGCAGAAGTGCGGCGGGTCTCGTCGGTGGCGTTTTTCGTTGCTGGCAGTCACGGCAGCTCCGGACGTAGTGGGTGACGTCGGATGCAAGGCGGGGCCAATAGTACTTCGCCTTGATTTTCCCCATAGTGCGAACTGTGCCGAGATGTCCGGTAGAAGGGTCATAGTGGCACGCTTCCAAAATTTCATCACAAAGATCTGCCGGGATCACAAAAAGATAATTTGCTTTCGTTCTTGGGCTAAAATTCTTCTTCACGAGGACGGCGTTTTTCAAGCTGAATGCAGGTAAGTTGTGTTTGAAGGCCCTGGGCAAGGCGACGTTGCATCCTTGGAGGTAGTCGATCATGACACGTATATAGGGGGCGCTACACTGCTGGGCGGCCAGGTGGCTCTCGGTCACGACTTCGAAGAACGCACTGTCTTCATCGGAGTCTTGTGGAGGTGGGTTGACGGGAGCACGAGGCAGGCAGTCGGCGTCGGAGTGTTTCCTCCCGGACCTATAGACTACTGTAAAGTCGAATTCTTGCAGGCGCAAGCTCCACATACCAAGACGGCCAGAGGGTTCCTTCAAATTGGCGAGCTAACACAGTGCATGGTGATCTGTCACAACCTTAAATGGTCTTCCATACACGTCTGGGCAAAATTTTGAAGTGCCCATATAATCGCGAGGCACTCTTTCTCAGAGGCTGAGTAGTTTCTTTCTTCCTTGGGCAGACCACGGCTGGCATAGGCGATTACTTTTTCGCACCCACTTTGCTTTTGTGCAATTACGGCACCCAAGCCTATATCACTGACGTCTGTGTGCATTTCCATTTCGGCATTTTCATCGAAATGCGCGAGCACAGGCGGGCTTTGCAGGCATTGTTGTAGCTCGCATAGGGTTGTTTCTTGGGCATTTTCCCAGCTGAAAGGGTGCTATCTTTCGTCAAGCGGGTGAGTGGCTCTGCAATGCGGGCACAGTTTGCGACAAAACACCTGTTGTATGCGCATATACCAGGAAATCTGCGCACACCCTTTTTATCATTCGGTCTTGGGAAGTTCGCTATGGCGGATGTTTTCGCCAGATCAGGCCGGACTCCCGCGGCGTTGAGGACATGGCCGAAAAACTTGATTTCCTCGTACGCGAAGTGGGACTTTTCAAGCTTCAGCGTTAACCCCGACGCAAGGATAGCCTCGAGTACAGATTTCAACCTTGCAAGGTGTTCGTCGAAAGTGTGGGAGGATAGCACAACATCGTCGAGTTATACGAGGCTGGTGTGCCACTTCAGGCCAGCTAGCACCGTGTCCATGACTCGTTGAAACATTGCTAGCGCCGTGCACAACCCGGACGGCCTCACCTCGAACTCGTATAGGCCGTCCGGGGTTATAAATGCAGTCTTCTCTCAGTCTCTCTCGTCCACTTCAATTTGCCAGTAGCCGGTCTTCAGATCCATCGATGAGAAGTTGTTCGCGTGGTAGAGGTGGTCGAGGGCGTCGTCGATTTGGGGGGCGGGGGTACACGTCCTTTTTGGTGATTTTGTTCAGTCGCCGGTAGTCAACGCAAAACTTTTATGTGCCGTCTTTTTTCTTCACGAGTACGACCGGGGCAGCCCAGGGGCTTTTTGACGGCTGAATAATTTCGTTGCTGAGCACATCGTCGACTTGAGTCCGGATGGCTTCCCGCTCGTGTGAAAAGACGCGGCACGGTGACTGTCGGGTAGGTCGGTCTCCATCTTCGGTTATTATTCTGTGCTTCACCAGACGTGTCTGACTTAGTTTTGAGTTTGACAAAAAACACTCTCTGTAGCATTGCTGCAAATCCAATAATTTCTTCCGTTGCTCTTGCGGTAACGCCGAGTTCATGTCGAAGGGATTCGAAAGCTTGAAGGTCTCGTCGAGTGCGCGTTCAAAATCGGCAACCGCGATCACGTCACTTGGTTCTTGCGTTTCTTCGAAGTACGCAATTGCAGCTCCCCTGTTTAAATGCTGGTATTTCTCGCTGAAATTAGTGACCAAAACTTGGGATTGGCGTTGCGTAAAGCGCGCAATGCCTCTTGCAACAGAGACACCACGGTAGAGGAGTAACCTTTGGTCACTCTCCACGATAGCGTCGACGTCCGAAACAGCATTTTCACAGTAGACGGTGGTCATGAAGCTTGCGCGGGGTGGCAGTGTGACATGATCATCGGCGATTCTTAAAGCAGCACGGTGTTCGGGGTTCGGTTCTGGCCTCATGGGGTGATCGGAGGAAACAGTTACGAACTTGGTCTGTAGATCAATTATTGCAGCGTTGTCCGTCAAAAATTCCATTCAAAGAATGACGTCGCGGGAGCAGTTAGGCAAAATGACGAACGTCCTAGGGTACGTTGTGCCATCTATGGTGGCGCGCGGTGTGCACGTTCCACTTGGCGTCACGAGGTGGCCTCCTGCTGTGCGCATGTGCGGACCGTCCCATCTGGTCATAACTTTCTTCAGCTTAGACGCAAAAGGTCCGCTCATGACCGAGTAGTCGGCGCCCTTCTCTATGAGGGCAACTACATCAAAGCCGTCGATGGACAGCTGAATGTCGGACGCTGCCTTCTTCGAGTTCCGGGTACGTCGTGGCGTCGTATCTCGAGTTCTGCGTGTTGACGGTCGGGCACTGTGCGTCATAGTTTTCGTTGTATTCTCATCGGCAGGTTCGGTCATGTCGGGTACACGTCACGCCGTTTTGCTGTCGTCGTGGTCGAGAGTCACGTCAGTGTTAGATTGGGTCTTCAGGGTCGGGGCATGTCTTGAATAATGGCCTTCAGCGAGTCGCTGCGTCGTTGGAGGGTTTTCATTTTTCCGCCGTTGTGGAACTTTACCTCCCGACGTTGCTGCTGTTAATTTCCCCCGCGTGGGCTGGGGATCGTTCCACGTGAGAAGTCAGCAGTGCTGCGGCGGTTCGATGACTGATACGGGAAGGGTTGGGGTTGGAGAAGTATTCTTCGTTGTCAGCATGGCGCTGCCCGTATCGGAGGCGTGGGGCGTAACCGGAGAATCTTCGCAAACCGAGACTCTTGTAGGGACAGCGACGGTAGATGTGGTCGGCTCTCCGCCGAGGTAGCACAGCGGACGATTATCGGGCGTTTGCCACACGTTGGTCTTCCTTGGAGCAGGGCGGGGTTGACGAACAGCCGAGGAGTAGGTCATGAATTGTCGTTCGCGGGGTGCTTCCGACCGCATAGAATTTCCCAGTGCGTTTTGGACTTCTTCTCTGATTACGTCGGTCAGGGAAGGCACTTGAGGTTGCGGCGTCGTTGGAAAAAGCTTCCGAAGCTCCTCCCTGACCACTGCTCGGATGGACTCTCGCAATGTATCGGAGCTTCCATTTGAGGCACCGATGGTATCCGAAAACAGCGCGTTGACAAGGCGGTCGTACTACCTGGTTCGAATTTCTAGCGTTTGTCCATCGCGGCCGCCTCAACCGCGAATTCTGCCACTGTCTTAAGGTTACGGACTAGACAAGCAAAATGCTCTTGCTTCACTCTTCGCATTAGAAACCTCAGGTTCTTTTCGTCGGTCATTTCAGGGTCCACAAGACGAAAAAGTCGCTTCATCTCCTCAACAAAAATCGACACTCCTTCGATGGGGTGCTGCGTTCGAGTTTCAAGCAAAAGCGCAGCTCGCTCTTTTCTCACCACGGTGGTGAAGGTCTTAAGGAACTATCTTTTGAATTGAGTCCAGTCGGTCCAAGAACTATCATGGTTCTCGAACCAAGTTCGAGCAGCATCTTCTAAGTAAAAGAAGACAGGCCGGAAAGTTTTATTGTCGTCCCACCCTTGAAGAGGCGGACGCGCTCCAGCTTCTCCAACCATCTTTCGGGGTCTTCAGCGGGGGCTCCCGGAACGATGACGGTTCTCGGGGCTGCTGCAGGATGATTGGCGACGTTGTTTCTTGCACCATGGTGTTGGTTGCAGCATTTCTTCTCTTGGGCCCTTCTTGCAGAAGACTGAACTTGGGTAGCAATCCTTGGAGTCGGCGGCTTTTTTCTGGTTGGAGAGGCTTGGCGGCTTCCCGATGTCGTAGAGAGCCTAAAGGCGTAGTACCCAGCACCTCTCCAGATGTCACGAAACCAAGGACGATGCAGTTGTCTTGAAGGAGAAACAAGTTTACTGGAGCAACCTTGTGCTCCCCTAACAACGCAAAAAAACACAGAGGCGGCGAAGCAGTGGTCAACAAAGTGACTAGCACAGGCGAGTATCGTCGAATGGAGGCCGCGGCGTCTGCTCTGAAGGCTTTTATCCTTCGGCGCAAGTGTTTCTGAAAACGTCGATTCACATCCAGAACATTTTTAGATAACAGAAGATTATTCTGGGCTGGTGACGTAAGGGCGAAACAGTCTGCTTATCTGAATGTGATAGCCCGTGCGGCATAAAATTAAAGAATGTAAGACGCGCTTCGTTTGGAACGCAGATAACACAGCCGGGCGTGTCCCGGTAGTAAAAACAAACAATAAATAAACAAACCCATACATGGTTCGCGGCAACATACTAATTCAATCTACAGATGACGAATTCCTATCCATCCATCATTGTTTTTATTGGATGTACCTATGTTCTCTGTCAAACAGGTTTTAAAGTATGTTAAAGAGACAAAGTTCCTACAAGTGGTCCTTATCGTCCATTTTCTTACCCTGGGCTTTACATCAGCTCTTACTTTCCTTTATTCCAACTCCCGTTTGTCTTGCACTTTTAAACCTGGTTTTATGATTCTTTGATTCATTCCACTACTATTATAAAACCATTGTTTTGGTGCTCTTTTTGCTGTTCCTGGCCTTGCGCCAATAACAAATGAGTAAATAAAGGGTAGCCATTGTGTTTGGTGCTTTAAATATGTCCAGAAACTCCGGCGGAAGACCCGAGAAAATGCTTTTTACTTTGTGAAGAAGAATAACTAGTGAAAATATGCCCGGGGAGCAAGGAGTATTTGCGGCTCAAAAATAGCTACCGCCAGCGTTGGTGGCGGGCTACGATGAAATCCCTAAATAAAACTGACTATATTTTCCGCTCAAAGCAGACCCAAATGCAGCAAAATGCGACCTAGGCAAGAAATTCGAATGTGTATAGGCAGATAGTTTACGGGAAAATTGTTGTGTGGAGGTGAGCCTCACAGAAAGAAGGTCGCTGCTCCATGTGTCAGCCTTTCTGCCTGTCTGTCGCACGCTTCTGCGATTCGCCAGAGGGTGTTCATTGCGTGGGTTAATTGTCAAAAAAGCGTCGCAAGGATGACAGAGCCAGCTCACACTTGACTAGAACACGAAGACACACGTTCCTTTGTCCTTCTTTATGCCGACGACAGATTGGAAAGCAATTAAAATTCAATAGTCAGATTCGGACATAGTCAAAATTATAGCCCCTTCATGGCGGCCGCGGCAGCGTTTTTTTGCATACCGACCGTGTCGTGACAATGACCTTCTTATCCAGAAAGACAGCAGCGCACCTGGCATTTGGGGAAAATGTTTCCCGAAACTTTGACATAAACAAGTTAAAGAATTGTGTCAGTTTTTCTCCTAGTATTTTCCGTGATGCCTCTTGACTGCGGAGGTTGTGTAGGCGTTAACTTGACTTTTGTAAATTATTTCTTTTGTCTGATAATTTATTGACCATACTGTAATATCTCGACGAAGTCATATAACATGCCTCTCTGGTAGAATTTTTTAAATCTTCCTGGCCTTCTGTGAACATTTGTATTTGCAAGAAGATTGTTTATAGGTGCTACGGCATAACAAATAAATGTGGAGATTACAAATCCCAACAGATCAATGGCCCTCTCAACAGCAGCAGCACACCTCGTCCTTGCCTACCAATTGCACCCCGTGATGTTGCCTTACCTGATCAGTTACTGTTACTAATACAGGCTAAAATGTTGTCTCTAATACGCTGTATTCGGATGGCCATTTTATAGCGCCCTGAAACACTCCGGAAAGCTACTCGAAAAGGGAGCGCTCGGCACATGTTCGGTTGGTTGTCTCAGAGCGTCCTGCTGCTCACCAAGCGCCTCCGTTTACTCTGACTTCGAAGTGAGGGCACCGCCGAAATCTGGAGGCAATCGGGTCAGGTGACCTCTGCCGCCACCCACACTCGCCCACACCCGTCTGCCTAGTCTGTGGCGTTCGCTGAGGCCTTGCCACCGGTTTGTTATGGTCGTGTTTCGACGTTTTTTTCTTCTTGGGCTATTACTGAAAGCATCTACACATCATGTCGAAAAGGATACGTCCGTTCTGAAGGCCGCCATTTGTAGAAACACCTTGACCGACCTGGCTGTTTGCAGTAGCCGCGCTGGCCGCGCCGCGCCGAAACGGTCACTTGCTCTTCCAAGATCGCGCGCACATTCGGTTGGGAACTGTGACTCTTGCTCAGATTGGGGGGGAAGGTCCGCATCAGTGTACTCCTAGCCAGAGTATCAGAGCGACAACACGAATACAGCATAAAATTGACAAAATCTCGAACCATGATCCCCATTACTTAGGTAACCAAAGCAACTGAAAATTTATCTCCAAAGAAAAGCTGATATTAATAAACAATCTCACATGCGTACACTCAAGCTGGCTCTATACAATTTCCCTGTATTCTGGTGGACAAACTAGCTGCACAAGAAAATTTCAATTTCCCATATCACTAAAAAAGTCTTCGAAGCATGGAAGAACTCGCCAAGCTTGGACACTGCAACGTGCTGCTTTATTGTTGATCCTTGTTACCACCATTGTGTACCAGGATAAAGATTGACACCACAAGCATACACCAAAAATTTGTGCACTGGACCAATGCCTGAAAACGGAATAGTAGGACATCTTTTAATTTCTTGGGTCGGATGAGACAAGAACATTCCAAACGCTGCAAGGTTTTGCTTAAATCGCATAAAAGCCGCTCTACCACAAGAGCGTGACTGGACTCCACCGTCTTTGCGCTATTACTTTGTTCCTGAACATAAATATTAGTACAAAATTCTGTAGTTGCCTTTTTTTAATTGCTCTACTTTATGCGGAATAAAAACGAGTCGTAAACAGGATGCCTGGCTGGACAAATCAACCCCATCAGTCAGAATAAGGCGTTATACATTAAGCATGGGAAACTCGACAGGCAATATAGTGGCTACTTTAAAATACCAATGGTGCATTGCCTGGTGCTCGCTACATGGCAGCAACGAAATCAACGATTTTACAAATCAGCTGCTTCCAATGACCCCTTCGCGATGGGACAAAAGCTAGCAGTTGGACAACGTTTTACATGCAAACAGAATCGGAAGTTTCAGGTGTGGCTTGAAAAATGCTCATGGATAAAATATTCTCCGCACATAGAGTGCTCACATTACCACGTTAGTGCAATTTTCCCTGTTACGGCACTGTTTATGCTTGTGCTGTGGGTATGCCAGGGGTTTAATGGCGCAGGGTTAGTGTGTTTATGACAAGACTGCTATGAATGCGTCATGTCTAGCTTGTGCTCCTAAACGAAGGGCGTGCACTACACAACATGTAAGTTCCGAGTTTGTCTGTATAATATACAGAACAACCTCCGTATCCCTAACCATCGAATTGCTGCACGTCTTCTCAGGGAAAAATTTGTTCGGTATATTTTATTTGGACAGCCATTTTAAAATAAAAAAACCTCATTCTTGCGCTAAAACAATATGAAAATGACGTAGACTCCACAGCATGCGCATTTTTGTCGACCTCCTAATGATTTCCTCGTTCACGTAAACCAATATACCACATGGAGCGATCGCCATGTAATGAAAAACACGCACAAGGTGGCCTAGCATGGCATGTATCACGGGCGTCGACTTTACTACGTACAATTCTGATTTTTGCTACTTTATACCTCAGTGTAGAATAGAAGCTATTATAAGTACGCTAAAAGTATTTATTGCGCATGTAGAAACCTAACCCCCTGTAAAATAGGAAGAGACCAATAGCTGCGACGTCCCACTGATTAGACGGTGCTTCTATTGACAAAGATGGCAACTAGATGAAGATGAAGCAGCTCGAGCGAGAGCTGCTCACGCGACTATGGGCACCGATGATGCTGATCTATTAGGTGCAGCAATGATGACTCCTATAAAGTTTCTACATCTTCCCCAGCTACGCATAATTCGTTTTCAGTTCGCGTTCAGAAGGTTCGCAAAGTCCATCCTTGTCGATCCGGTGAGTCAGCCAGAAGGGGAAACCGCCGCCGGCACCGTCTTTTGAATCCTCACACAGAATATTGGCGCAGTCGACGCAGCCAGGTAGAAATTGGTTAGCCGTCTTCGACGCTTTTGTACTCAGGTGTTAGTTATCCAAATGCGAGTTCGAGATCCGAAAACAGTTTTTCTGAGACTTGTGCTTCTTTCTCCAGCTCTTGTCACTGACAGTTCGGTTGGAGTTCACAGATGTTTCTTGTTTCTCTAAAGCGTTCTCTCCGCGAACTCTTTTTCTTACACTGGGTTGTCTGGTCGGTTCAGCAGCAGTCCTCTTAAGATACCTCTCGAAAACGTCAGCATCCCGCTCTTCATGTGTCCTGCATCGCTTTTTCTTGGGTGTTGGCTTGCCTTTGATGTTCTCCAGGTAACATATTCGTGGTCCCCCGCTCCATACATACTAGCCTGTGCAGCTGGTGTGGAACTCGCTGTATTCACGGTCTTCGTCGAGGTATTGTCGACGGATTGTTGTAAGACGCATAGAAATAAGGTATCTTCAGTTTGAATATCAGGCGCCGCCAGCGAGAGAGCGGATTTCTCTCGTTCTGCTTGCGGTAGGAAATCTGACGTAAGTGGCGTTTCTGTCAAGACGGCTTCGTCATCCGAAGTTATGAGATCGTGTGAGTCGTAGGATTGCTCTGCAACCGTAAAAAGCTTCCAAAACTTGTACAGGGATTCATTTTGTCGAGGATCTGGATATGTTTTGTTGTGCTGTAGCCTTGCGTTCTAAATCGATAGTATATTTGGATCATCAGGTGAGTAGTTTTGTCATCGTGTTCCACGTTGGTGCAAATTCCTCATCAAAGCGCTCGATGTCAATACGCGGTTCGATTTCCTCATTCAACACTCTCAGTTAAAGTTCCGTTTTCCGTAGCTTGCGCAGAACTGTCGTCAACAGCTCGCAAACAGCGCCCTAAGGCGGCTTCTGCGGTTTTGCGCAGTCCCACAAGCAATTGACAGCCTGTTTTCTCTTGTCATTTTTCAGTTCCTACAGGCGCTTCTTAGATTGAGGAACACCCTTTGTTGTAAATAATGAGATAGGTGCTGGCAGAGGGGCGATAGCTGGGCGAATCTAAATATTTTACTCACGACTTGCCATCCATGTAAATACTAATCCGAAAAAATTCTGGCAAGTAATTTCCCCTCGCAATGCTACCAGTTCTGTCAGCATACAAGATGCTAACGGTATGCCTTTATCAGATGTAGATAGTGCTTCAGTGTTGAACTCATTTTTTCATTGGTGTTCACGTGCAAAGATCATTCCAGAGTGCCGAAGTTTCCGAGTTAAATTACACATTCATGGCACCTATTGCCATCAGCGCTGAAGGGATTGCGATTCTTATTGGAAAACTTAAATTATCACTTCTTCAGGCATTGATAACATTAATTCTAAGGTGCTCAAAAACACGTCATTATGCTCAAGTAAATCCTGTCCCATATCTTCACGCAATCTTTATCAACAGGACAACTGCGGCTTATTGGAAAATAGGTAAAGTAGTTCCCTTATTTAAAGTGGCAATAGATATTCACCGGAAAATTATCGCCCATATCACTAACATGCACTTGCTGCAAGATGCTTGAACATATAATTTCTTCGCACATTTATTGTCATTTAAAAACCAACTAACTTCTTTTTTGAGAATCAGCATGGATTTAGGCGAGTTTTTCATGCGACACCCAGTTACTCGAATTACCACTGATCTTCACTTCATATGGATAATAATTTACAAACTGACTGCATTTTCCGGACTTTTCTAAGCATTCGACCGCGTACCTCATTCCGTCTGATTTCAAAATTAACAGAACTCGTTTAGATTCGCTAACCTTATCGTGATCCGTAACTTTTTGTCCTTTCGACAGCAGTTCACTCTGGTTAATAACTCTTCCTCTCCAATTTCCGATGTCACCTCGGAGTGCCTCAGGGTAGCGTCTCGGGGCCACCCTACTTTTTCTAATCTACATAATGATCTCCAACTAATATTTCTCGTCAATACGGCTTTTTGCTGATGATTGCATTCTATACCGTTCTATCACTAGTACCGATGACCACCTTGCTCTGCAGAAAGACCTTAACCTCATTAACAACTGGTGTGGTGCATGGCAAATGACTTTAAATTTATCTAAATGTAAAGTAATATCTTTTAGTCGAAAAACATAACTGTTGCATTTGATTACTACATAAACAATTCCAACCTATAACGGTCATCTTCGTATAAATACCTCGGCGTCCATCTCACTTCTAATCTTACTTGGGCGGCACATGTAACCTACATATCTGCAAACGCATCAAGAACACTAGGATACGTACGTCGTAACCTACGAAACGCGCCAAATAACGTCCGCAAACAAGCTCACTTAACCTTTGTTCGCCCACAGCTGGAATTCGCATCACCCATATGGTCCCCTTCCAAGCTATCTCATTAACCAGCTAGAAGCTGTGCAAAACAGAGCGTCAGGGTTCATTTCACGCATTTACAGTAGCCCCTCGAGCGTCACACAAATAAAGCTGACCTTTCATTACAGCATCTAGAAATACGGCGCACAGTTTCCCTCCTGTCTTTGCTTCATAAATATATCACGCGTCCAGGCCACCACCCTTCCCACTAACAGCACCATTGCGCATGTCTAAAGACTACACAATCAGCGAAGCATCACACGCATCTTTGGAAAAACAAATTCATTCAATTCATCGGCTTTGCCTCGTGCCCTAGCACTCTGGAATGACTTCCCGACGTCATTGTCAAATTTTAAAAAAAATTTTCCAGCAATATGATACATCTATCTCAATAGCTTGTATAACCCCCTTCAATTCTGGTTTGTTCTTTTGCTTTTTTTGCGACTGCGAAAATTTGTTGTTGCTTGAAACCCCCCTTTCATTTGCGCAACCACTGTTATTAGTTCCAATGTATTGACTTGTATTTTGGGAAAAAGTGTCACCCACTACATTCTTTCCTGTGTACCCCCCTACTCTAGCTCATTAAGAGCCCGTAAGTATTTTTAATTAAAAAGAAGAAGAAAGCTGCGCACACTGCCGCTCACAGTTTGTTCAATCGCCTTACGAGAACGGGTGCTATGTCATGGTTCTCTCTTGGATCTTCATACACTGGTGCCGTGAAACCCGAGATTGGAAGCACGAGTGGACCTGACTTTGAAGGCGCAGCGGCTGCGAGGCTCGCGAAACCTGCAAACTTCGCGCCACTTGTTCCGGGAGGCCTTGCCCTCGACCGCTGCCCATCATGGCTCCTGCCCAAGCCGACCCTCGTTTTTCTACGCCACACCTTCCATTGGAACGCCTGAAGCTACGCCGGAGGCTCCTGCGAGAGAAAATCACATGGCTCATTACGGCAATCGACGCCCTTCTCCAGGACCCGGCTACTCACGTGACCTATATGACCGCCAACATTTACCACTTCCACGACACGCCGAGCGAGATACCGGCTCTCGACGCTGCAATTCAAGGAAAACTGACCGGCGACAAGCAGAAGGAAGACGTTGCCGTATCCCATAATTTCGACGACAAAATGCGCTCGTGTCAAACGCGCGTGCTGCTCCACCCGGTTGGCAAAGTCGCTGTGAATTCAGCCGCCGGTGGCTACGTCCGAACCACCTGGAGGAGGGACAATCGAGACGCCATGGGTGTTGCCATCGTGCCGCAAAACACGCACTTTGTCTCTCTTCCGACGGTTCAGCCAGAGACGCGCCAACAACAGCCCGAGCGCACCATGCACGACAAACACGCAGCCAACATAAGTTCTTCCATTTGGATAGCGCCTGGTGACTCTGCTGTCAACGCCACTCACGGTGAGACTCCTGTAACGAAACCGTGTACAGTGAAAGCAAAGGACCACACCAAGCGTCAATTGACAGTCCCGATCTGCCCTCAAAGTACCATCCTCGCCGTCTTCCCCGACAGTGAGAGCATGCTGCTTTCGAGCGACAGGAATGAGGCGCAGGGTGACGATAAGGCAGAGGCGTTCCTGCCGTCCTCTTCTACAACCTTCACACCTTCTCGTGAGGCATGTCCGCGTCCGCACCAGATCAAGGAGCTCAGTGATAATGGCGAGAGCGAGCACAGCGGGCCTCCTTGCCAGCCCAAGATATTGTCACCTGGTGGTACCACCCACAGTATGCACCTAGGTAACGCTCCTAAAGTAAAGAAAACCGCCCGTTTGAAGTCGCGACGAAAGGAATTGAATCGACGCCCACCTACCCGAACGAAGCTGAGGAGCCACGCCTTGCGTCACGTCATGGAAAACCGCGACCGCATCCCAGCTAGACGCAGAGTATTTCATCGAGTCTACAGATGCCAGCCAAAATAATGTATTGCGAAAGTTTTGAAGCTCCGCTCCACATCCCGCTTCAGAATCTGGCGCCTTCCCCGACCGTGTCCAATACGGAACAGCGCGTAATCACCGTCAGTTCAACTAGACAGCTTGAGAACCGTAGGTGACAGCCATACGAACACCATGAATTATGCAAGACTACATCTGTTTGCCCCAGCTACAATCGTTTGCGCACCGAGCAAGCAGTACACCTTTTGGAACGTGCTCGTTATCAAGAATCACAAGAAGCTACCCAAACTTATCGGATTCTCTTATGACCCCGGTGGCTACCCCAAGACCTGTGGTGCGAAGCGCGTGATCCTGATGCGCAGGGAACCGGGGCCGCAGCATCATATGAGAATCATCGCTTCGGCGAAATGCAATGTCGTCGGTGAACCAGGCCGCGGGATGATGCAGCAAGACCAAGTTCGACCAAGCAGCCGGCGCCATGGCATTTCGCCGAAGCGATGACGATACCATCTCAGACTCGGGTGCGCCCGCGGCCAAACCCAACAAGCCAACCCGTAAGGGCAACACTCAGATAAAGACAACAGATGAACAACCTAGAAGTGATCCCGCGTGCAACGGCAGCAAGAAATTCATTCGTGCATCGCAGTTATAAAACGAGTGGCTCGCAAACAAATCTCGGAACACGCAAATTCAAGCGCGTGAAGGCGAAGCGTCCGTTCGACTACAAGCAAGAAACTTCAGTTTCATGACAACGGTTTCGACGCGATTGAGAAATACTCAGCCCGTACCCAGAATGAAACTTCGAAAGCAAACAGGAAGAGAAAAGGGAACTACTGACCAGATGATTCAGGCTCGATTTCGAATACGATTTATCCACGCTCACTCGTGGAGCAACTTCACTGGGACAATTATCCAGGCGCCGCAATAAATTCTCAGCTTGAAAAGCCAGTCCTTGCCTTTCTGGTTCGGGGGGGGGGGGGGGGAAGTGTGTTGTAAATAAATGAGATGGGCGCAGGCAGAGGGCGATAGCTGGGGTAAAGAAGAAGACGAAGCGGCGCACACTGCCTCGCTCACAGTTTGGTCCATCGCCGTACGACAACGAGTGCTGGGTCGTGGTTCTCTCTTGGACCCTCCATACCCTGTTCATACATTAAAGTTAGTCTGTTTTTCAGTGCGGGATGAGCTGCGGCATTCCCCTCACCTTTTGCAGAATCGCGTTCTACACACATCGAAGAAAATCCTCGGAGAGAAAAAAAGATGGCTCGTCTTCTTGTCTTCCCATCGCGTCCGTCGCCCATGGGTAGCACAACCGTCGATATGTTCATTAAATGGCCTGTCGTCGGCATTGAGGGGTCCGCCTTCTCGTAGGCCAACGTTCGGGTGAATTCTAATCGCACTGGGCCTTCTTCGCGGGTTTAGGCACCAAAATGTAAAGTAAGGAGAGACCAATACCCACGACATCCCGGCAATGTGACGGTGCTTCTATTCACAAAGATGGCGAGGAGATGAAGATGAAGCATCTCGAGTGAGAGCTGCTCACACGACTGTGGACACCGACGATTGTGATCTCATCAGTGCTGCAATGAGGACACCTATAAAATTTCTACAGTCCTACCCCAACTAAAAAATCGGGTTATTCCCATTTCTCAGAGACCGGAACAGTCGCTGGCTGTACGCTTGATGGCACCCGCTAATATCGGCTAGGGTCACTTTGTGACAGACATACAACTACATCAGTTGTAGTTTACACAAGCACTTGGATTCACAGGCAAACAAGGAAAAAGAGGCTGGTTTTGTGTGCCTTTATGGGCTCGGCATTACGCAGAAGTGTTATATTTGGCAAAGATTGTCGTCAACATGCACTCCATTGGCTATCTGCATGTGGTTTGAATGATTTAAGCACCTAGTTAGGGCCCCTTTACTTCGCATAAAAATAGTTTGCCACTAGTTTTTTGTGAGGGACTACAAATATGTCATTGTTTAAAAACTTGGCCCCTAATATACACATTGAAATAAATGTGAAAGCAAGAAGTTACAAAAACCGCAGTTTGTTCAAAATGCCTTTCCTGGGTTCTGTTATTTGCCACTCAACGCCTAACACTGTAAAGCGCATTTTCTTGCGTTTGGTATTTGTCACACGGCAACTGATTCTTGAATATTTGTGTGCATCCCAACTCTGTAATTTAATCCACCTGAAATTTAAAAAAGCCACCTCAGTGTTTGGCCACTCACCAGAAATTAAAAAGCTACCCCAGTGTTAGGCCACTCACCAGTTCAAATTCGAAGAAGCTATCAAAACAAACAGAAAACTGCTACTGCAACACCCCACGGTAAGTCTGGATTTGGTGGGGAATCCAATTCATGTGTAGCATCAGAAATAAAATGATGCAAATCACTCGCAATCCGTCAATTTTCCTGACCTAACCTACAAATACCCACCAAATGTAAGGGTTCAAAATCTCTACAGCCCCCCCCCCCCCGGTCGCTTTATGAGATGGTGGTGTTCGTGTACTCCACAGAAGAGATTTAAAGCTGAGGCACAGAAGGGTATGCACGAATACGATGTTTGAGTAGATATGATATGCCGATTCTGTGGAGTAGAGGTTTTTTGTTGACCATCATTTTCCACTCACTCTTTGTGCACATCATTATATTTTAGCATTTGTCAGGCCTGACCAACAGGACTCAGAGTATTTACAAGAAGCACTTGTTTTGCAATACAATCATGTCATCAGGAAAGAAGTAGGAACACGTAAATGACACATGATGTTTTCCTCGTAGAAAAGCGCAAGGTGACTTTCTCTTACTAAGCTATATTGTTATAATATTTATACTACTTATTAGGACACTGTAAAGGCATAGCATTTTCAGTCTTCAGCAGATGTATGTACATTTTGGCCTGGCCAATGTTGCGCTTGCACACTGTAAGGAAGTATTAATTGGGCATTTTAGTAGGAACAAAGTATGTCGACATACTTTTGTTCACTGTTAGGTCCAGCCGGGGTCTACCCTCACCCTCCCTCATCTCAATTTAGGCAACATAGGTTGTCAAAATAAACAGGTCATTTATATTTGAAAATTTTGAAGACTTACACCGCTTTTCAAACCCCACGTCAATCGCTCATTCTGCAAAGTTTTTTCTTTATTTTGATGTAATATTGTATCTCTATTCTGGTTAAAATATACATCAAGCCTGCATGATTGTCAAAAGTATCACCGGTCTCAGCCGCAGTTCGCGATTTTTCACTTAACCCTAACTACGATATTTATTAGGCACCAAAGGGCCTTTTGAGAACATAAAACGACAAAACATTGTAGGATAATAAAGTACAAATGTACTTTTCAGTAGCATGAGAGGGTAAAAAAATGGCTAAGCCACATGTCTTGCATTGTAAAAACTCTTGTTCTTGTACTGCCTGCACTCAGGACATGCGAGAAGTTACTAAAATTTTATGTATTCTGTTTGAAATAACTTTTTATTGATTTTATGGCATCCGAATAACGTGATTTATCCACAAAGTGTAAGCTCTATACTAGAAAAAAAAAGAATATCGACCTTAGACATCAGGTGCTTAGTTTTACAATATTTTCTTTTGTAACTGAAAAACTGTTACTTTAAAATACAGGAACCGTGCAGAACTGATACGGAAGTTTTATTAAACTGACCTTGTTTTAAACCTTACACTTGTGCCATATTTTATTTCCAAGTTGTTGTAGTTGTTTAATATTTTACCTACATGAGCGCATTGCGATCGAAAACGTGCTACCATTCACTCACGGTATGCAATGCAATCATTTTCACCACAACCTTTCGACAATGCAACCATCATACTTGTGCCTTGCAGTCCTCGTTCAGTGAGCATAAAATGTCGTCGCCACCTCCAATGAGGCGGCTTCTCATTTCTGGGAAGATGCAGGTACTGTTCCACACAGGAAAGTCGGGGCCAGCTCACACATTTTGTCACGTTAGCAAGCAGCATCAGCCCCCAGAGTTTTTATTATTGTATCATTTTTCCACAGGGCATCAATCACAACGGGAACTTGTGCACACAACAATTCCAATCCCCATTCTGCATTTTCAGTTCAGTGCAGATACGGCAAAAACAGATACTCTTGTTTACGCTTACCTTTCTATTGCTAAAGCGTGCATGCTTTTTGCTAATGCTTTGAGATGCTTCCATGACAGTGCGACCAGTGTATTCAGTAGGATTGAATAGCTTGACAAATATCCGACCTCCCACCACCCACCTACCTCCGTGCACACTGATTGTCTAAAAAATGTAGGGTGATACTTGGGCCCCCGTACATAGCGTAGTGGGGTGCTATCCAGGTTGTGCATACCACATACCATTTCGAGGAGGAGGTGACCCCGGCTTGTGACATGGCCGTAGTGGTGCTTCCATGTATAAGGCTCTAGCAGAAAAAAAGTGGCTGAAACGCTGTGTGGTGAGAAAGCATCCTATTACTGCCTGAGGCTCTTCCGAGCCCCACCCACAAGAGGGTTGTTGCAGGCAGCTGCGCGCCGTCTTCAACCACCCAGTACAAATTGCTGCAGCCTAAAAACAACCTAGAAGCGTTCATTTTATGTAACATGGCAGAGCTTGGCGTATGCGCAGGACCGGCATTGGGGTCATAGTGGCTGCAATAAGCCTCTAAGCCTGCAGGAGAGCGTAGCCTTAGATACTCTAGAAGCACAGAAGGTAGACAAAGAAGAAAACAGCGACTCGGCAAAGACAGGAAAACGCAATGTAGCAGAAAAGACGTCCTTCACAAAGGACCATAGGAAGCATGAAAGCATGCCAGTACACTTAAGCGCCCCAAGAAATTATTTTGCAACATGCCCTTTCGCCAATGCACAGTTTAACGAAGCTAGGTGCTGCGGTGGCCTCTGTTCACCACTCAGAAGTTTGTTGTCGTGGTGTAGACACTTGAAAAATGTAATATAACAAAATGTAATGTAACAAAACAGAGCTGCTATCCACGTACAAAGGTGTCTGACTGCATCTCTGCGCTACTGCGTGCCGTTAATGAAATGTTGCCTGCTGTAAAATAAAGAGTCATCACAGCCTGTCAACCACTACAACATTATACATGCCGAAGCCCATAAATATGTACTGCAGGTCATCTGAGTGTCTATAAAGACAATTGCAGGAAAAAAAAAACAGAAAGAGAATGGGTGAGCTTCTCGCGCATCCCGTGGCATAGCTGGTAATGATTTCCATTATGAACATCGTGGTAGGTCAGCTGGTTGCAATGAGAGCCTCTTAATTCAGTGTTTTATCCTCGATATGGACGCATGCGATACAAAATCTTAGGTTTACAACCTATTAATTGTTATTATTATTATTATGCAGAAAACATTTGTAACGATCACTAACCTCGTTACAGCACAGCGGTTTGAGATAGGTGGAGATGTGGTGGAAGTGGTAATCGAATCCATCTACTTAGGAGAATGTATGACCCCGAATCCAACCATGAGGCTTAGATAAATAAAACGATAACGATGGGGTGGAGTGCATTCGGCAGGCATTTTGAGATACTGAATGGCAGCACACCATTGTTCCCTAAGAAGAAAGTATATGACAGGTGCATCTTACCGGTACTCACCTAAGGGGCAAAATCTTGGAGGCTCACAAAGAGGGTTCAACTTAAATTGAGAACGATTCAGCGGACAATGGAGCGGAAGATGACAGGTGTAACATTAATAAAACAATAAACAATAAACAAAACAATAAACAATAAGGGATAAGAAGAGAGGGAGTGGGTGAAGGAACAAACGCGTGTTAATGAAATTATAGTAGAAATTAAGAGGAAATGGACGGGGGCCGGGCATGTATTGCGAACGCAAGATAACCGTTGGTAATTAAGGGTAAGCGGATCCCTAGGGAACGCAAGCGTTGAAAGGGGCGGCAGAAAGTTGGATGAGCAGATGAGATCAAAAAGTTTGCATGAATAAATGGGTCGCTGTGAGCACAGGACCGGTGTAATTCGAAAATAATGGGAGAGGCCTTTTACTTCCAGTGGGCCTAAATAGGCTGGTGAGGATGATGATGATGATGTGATAGTTAAATTTAAAGTTACAAACGAGGCAGATACTTTCTAATGTAGTGCAGTCACAAGGGGAAATTACCGAGTACTACGGATAACTATCCAGCATTACGGAGCCCCAATGCCGAAGTACTCCTGAGCCAAAATGGTGGAACCTGCGGCTACGTCTGAGGCTTGACCTAAATATATAAATTTAGTCTTACAATGATTATACATAGATAGTTCTTCCCGTACCAATCCAAAAGTTATAATAAGGATACAATTTAATTTATCTGTCAAGAAACTTAAGCACTTCTCAGACATCGAAACGGTTGTTTCGTCTGAGTAAAAAAGCCATGAGTTGAACCAGCAGTATCAGGCAAATCATTGACCTCAATTAATAAAAGCAAATAACCTAAAATGGACCATTGTGGGACAGCTAGGTTCAATTTTTAGGAGCGAAGCTCCTCTTTCTCGGGCCCTCTACCATCCCTCCTAGCGTCATGTACATGCCGCTGATGATGATTCTGGCAGGATGCCCCTGGGGTTTGGCCAAACAGAGATAAGATTGAACGAAGAGGTCAAAACGTTCAACGCGTTGGTTGCCACCCAACAAGGAGGAAAGGAAGAATAAGAGGTTATCGTTCATCTTCTGCAAGACACGGTGCTTACGTGATAGGTTATTGCCACAGAGATGTGATTGCCTTTCATTCTTTTTTTGCTAGATAGCTATGTCTTTATTCGAAATTTTCTTCCCGACAATCATGTTCTATCTAAAGATTTCTTTTTCTGCTGTCAATAATTTTTTCAAACATCTTTTTTTTCTTTCTCTAAAATAAACCTGGCCACAGACTATTAATTACAGGCAGCTTCTTGGCCAATCCCCCACGTGGGTACGCGCCATGACTTATGGAACAATCCAACTAACAAACACGTTCTGCAGATGGTGACGGCCAAGGTGGCTAAATTGTCACACGCCGTATTTGCCGACTTACACCTGGAGATTCTATTCGACCCAAACAAGCCCTACATGATCACCAAAAACATCTACCTATAACAACGTGTCCAGTGCCGTTGACACGGCGGCGCCCGGTTTCGATCCCACGACTCTCTGGCCGTGACGGGAGGTACGTGGCGCTCTTCCCACTGCACTTCAAACCGAGACGCGAGCAGGGCTACGAACGCGCATTGTGTCCTTCACTCATTCAGATGGTGCGCGCTGTCAAGAAGACCTATACAACGTGTCGAGTCTTTATATCAAGTGTGGGCGAATGCTTCATGGTTTTACCGATACGCATTTAAGGTTCGCCCCACTCGTCATCATTCACTTCGTGGAGATGGCGGGATTTTTGTCTCAGAGGAAGCACCCGCTGCATATAGCACTGGCTGTCTGTCAAGTAAATAGTTTTTTAAAAGGGTTAAGGGCAGTGGTACACAGCATAGGACTGTAGCTTGCTAAATAGAATATTGCCGCGAACCATACATTGGGTTTGTTTATTTGTGTTTTGCTTTTACCGCCCGGCTGCGCCGGTCTGTGTTATCTCTGCGCCAAAGGAAGCGCGTGTTCCATTCTTCCTTTCTGTGCCGCATGTGTTATCTGTTGTGACAGGGAGAGCATTCCGATCTAACGTGAACAGCCCAGAATAATCTTCTTGGATCTACTATGTTCTCGATGCGAATCGACGTTTCGAGAACCACGCGCGCCAAAAGATAAAAAGCCTGCAGTGCGGACGCCGGGGCATTTGATTCGACGACACTCGCCTGTGCAAGTCACTTTGTTGACCGCTGCTTCGCCGCCTCTGTATTCTTTTGAGTTGATAGGGGAGCACAAGTTCGCTCCAATAAACGTGTTCCTCATTCAACACAACTGCATCGTCCTTGTCTTCGTGACATCTGGTGGAGGTGCTGGGTACGCACCCTTCATGCCCACTAGAACCTCAAAAAGCCGCCAAGCCAGTCCAACAAGAGCCAGCCCCCGCCTGCAAGATTTACCGCCCGAGTTCGGTTTGATGCCAGAAGGGCCCAAGAAAAGGAACGCTGCAACCAACACCATGGTGCAAGAAACAACGTCGCCAATCGTCCTGCAGCAGCCCCGGGAACCGCCATCGTTCCGAGGAACCCCCGCAGAAGACCCAGAAGAATGGTTGGAGAAACTGGAGCGCGTCCGGAAATTCAACAGGTGGGACGACGCAGAAACGTTCCGGCACGTTTTCTTTTACTTGGAAGATTCGGCTCGCACTTGGTTCGAGAACCACGAGAGCTCCTTGACAAACTGGGCTCAGTTCAAAAGCGAATTTACTAAGACCTTCACTACCGTCGTGCGGAAAGAAAGAGCCGCCCTTTTGTTGGAAACGCGCACGCAACACCCCAACGAAGGTGTCGTGATCTTCGTTGAGGAGATGAAGCAGATATTTCGCCGCGCGGACCCCGAAATGACGGAAGAAAAGAAGTTGCGCTTGTTAATGCACGGAGTGAAGGAGGAACTGTTTGCTGGACTTGTCCGAAATCCGCCCAAAACCGTCGCCGAATTCGTGACCGAAGCCAGCACCATAGAGAAAGCCCTCGAAATGCGTGCTAAGCAGTATGACCGCTACTTTGTTGGCGCGGCCAATGCGAACGACTTTGGCAGCACGCGGATCCCGGCCGACAGCCTACGCGAGACTATCCGCGCAACAGTGAGAGAGGAGCTGCGGGAAACTTCTCCCAACGCCGCCGCAGCCCAAGTCGCTTCCCTACCGACGTGATTAGAGAAGAAGTGCAACAAGCGTTTTGGAACTTCTACACCATCCGAGTTACCCCGAGAGCCACAAGCTATGACATACTCCGCGGCTGTTCGTCGACCCCGCCCTGCTCCAACACGCCGTCAAGAGGCCCCGCCGTACCGCCGCCCACTGTTCACCCGCCGACCCCCGGTAGCCCGGAAACCAGACGCCGAGGAACACGGACGTATGGCGAACTCCCGATAACCGTCCTCTGTGCTACCACTGCGGAGAGGCCGACCCATTTATCGTCGCTGCCCATACAAGAAACTCGGACTGCCGTGGTTTCTCCGTCGACGCACCCTCGCCCTCTCCTGGCCAACGACCACGTGAGATCGACGAGGTATCTATCTGAAACCAGCCGTGGCCCAGCGCGTTTTCAACCGTTCGCCGTCGCCCTACCCCTACCAATCGCCGAACCGCCGTAGCAACGCTGACTTCGCCCGTGGAAGGTCCCCCAGCCCACGCTGGGGAAACTAAAGGCAGCAACTTCTGGAGGTGAAGTTGCTCTACGGCGAAAAACTAGAAACCCTCCAACGACGCAAGGACGCGCTGAAGACAGTGATTCACGACATGACCTCATCCCGACGACCCGACTAACCCTGACGAGGACTTCCCGAACACGACGACAGCTACACGGCGCGACGCGTACCCGACCTGACCGAGACGTCCGTTGAGAAGACGACGACAACGACGATGCACAGTGCCCGACCATAAACACGTACAAGCAGAGATACGACGCCCCGATGAACCCGGAACTCGAGGACGACTGCATCTGACGTCAAGGTGTCCATCGACGGCTTTGACGTTAGTCGCCCTCGTAGACACGGGAGCTGACTATTCGGATATGAGCGGACCATTTGCGTCTAAACTGAAGAAAGTTATGACCAGATGGGACGGTCCGCACATACGCACAGCAGGAGGCCACCTCGTGACGCCAAGTAGAACGTGCACATCGCGCGTCACCATAGACGGCACAACGTACCCTGCGGCGTTCGTCGTTCTGCCTAACTGCTCCCGCGACGTGATTCTCGGAATGGACTTATTGACGGACAACGGCGCAATAATTGATCTGCAGACCAAGTCGATAACATTTTGCTCCAATCACTCCACGACGCCGCAGCTGAACCCCGATCACCGTGCTGCTGTCAGGATCGCCGACGATCACATCACCCTGCCACCCCGCGCAAGCTTGATGATCGCCGTCTACTGTGAGGATGCTGCTTCTGACATCGACGCTATCGTAGAGAGTGATTGAAGGTTGCTTCTCGACCGCGGCGTCTCCGTCGCAACAGGCATTGCGCACTTTAAGCAACGGCAATCTCACGTTTTGGTCACTAATTTCACCGAAGAGTACCAGCATTTAACAGGGGAGCTGCAATTGCGTTCCTCCGAAGAAACGCAAGAAGCAAGTGATGTGATCGCAGTCGCCGACTTTGAACGCACACCCGTAGAAACATTCAAGCTCCCGCAGCTATTCGACGTGAATCCGGCGCTACCGCAAGAACAACGGAAAAAATTATTGCTTTGCTGCGTCGCTACTAGCGAATGTTTTTCGTCGAGCGCAAAACTACGTCAGACCCCTCTAGCGAAAGCACCGAATATAACCGAAGATGGAGCCCGACCTACCCGACAGTCACCGTACCGCGTCTCTTCACACGAACGGGAAGCCATCCGGACTCAAGTCGACGGACATGCTGAGCGATGACATTATACAGCCATCGAAAAGCCCCTGGGCTGCAGCCCGTCGTACTCGTAAAGAAAAAAGACGGCACATTAAGGTTTTGCGTTGACTACCGGCGACTGAACAAAATCACGAAAAAGACGTGTACCCCTCCCCCGAATCGACGACGCCCTCGACCACCTCTGACACGCGAAGTACTTCTCGTCGATGGACCTGAAGGACCGGCTACTGGCAAATTGAAGTGGACGAGAGAGACCGAGAGAAGACTGCATTTATAACCCCAGACGGCCTATACGAGTTCAAGGTGATGCCGTCTTGGGCTGTGCACAGCACCAGCGACGTTTCAAAGAGTCATGGACACTGTGCTAGCTGGCCTTAAGTGGCACACCTGCCTCGTATACCTCGACGACATAATGGTATTCGGCCGGACTTTCGACGAACACCTTGCAAGGTTGGAGTCTGTACTCGAGGCCATTACGTACGTCGGGGTTGACGCTGAAGCCTGAAAAGTGCCGTTTCGCATACGGGGAACTCAAGTTCTTGGGCCACGTCGTCAACGCCGCGGGAGTCCTACCTGACCCGGCAAAAACTTTCAGCCATTGCGAACTTCCAAGGCCGAAAGACAAGAAGGGCGTGCGGAGATTTCTCGGGCTGTGCGCATACTACCGGCGCTTCGTCGCAAACTTCGCACGCATTGCAGAGCCACTCACGCGCTTGACGAAAGATACCACCCTTTTGAGCTGGGAAAACGACCAAGAAAGAGCATTCGGCGAGCTGCAAAAACGCCTGCAAAGCCCGCCCGTGCTCGCTCATTTCGACGTAAATGCCGAAACGGAAATGCATACGGACGCCAGTGATATAGGCTTGGGTGCCGTCCTTGTCCAAAAGCAAAGCGGCTGCGAAAGGGTAATCGCCTAATGCTAGGCCGTGGTCTGTCGAAGGAGGAGAAAAACTATTCTGCCTCTGAGAAAGAGTGCCTGGCTATTATATGGGCGATTTCAAAATTTCGCCCCTACGTGTATGGAAGGCCATTCAAGGTTGTAACAGACCACCATGCGCTGTGTTGGCTCGGCAATTTGAAGGACCCTCTTGGCCGTCTTGGGCGGTGGAGCTTGCGCCTGCAGGAGTTCGACGTTACAGTCGTTTATAAATCCGGCAGGAAACACTCCGACGCCGACTGCCTGTCCCGAGCCCCCCGTCGACCCACCACCACAAGACTCTGATGAAGACAGCGCGTTCTTCGGGATCGTGACGGAGGCGACCTAGCCGCCCAGCAGCGTGCCGACCCCGACTTACGCGTCATAATCGAGTACCTCGAGGGATGCAACGTTGCCGTTCCTAGGACCTTCAAACGCAGCCTTACCGAGCATTCAGCCTGAGAAACTCCGTCCTTGTGAAGAAGAATTTCAGCCCCGGAACCAAGAGCGAATTACCTTCTCGTCATCCCCGCGGACCTTCGTGACGAAATTTTGGAAGCGTGCCACGACGACCCGTCTTCCGGACATCTGGGCACAGCCCGCACTATTGGAAAATCAAGGCGAAGGTACTACTGGCCCGGCCTTACCTCTGACGTCACCCACTACGTCCGGACGCTGCCGTGACTGCCAGCGACGAAAACCGCCGCCAAGACCCGCCGGACTTCTGCAAACCGATCGCCGTCCCATCGAGACCATTTCAAACAGATTGGAAATGGACCTTTTAGGCCCGTTCCCTACGTCACGATCACAGAACAAGTGGATTGTCGTAGCGACAGACTACATGACGCGCTACGCAGAGACCGCCGCTCTTCCGAGGGGGACTGCACAAGAAGTGGCGAAGTTCTTTATAAGCCAAGTTGTGCTGCGACATGGAGCCCCGGAAGTCCTAATCACAGACCGCGGAACGGCATTTACTGCGGAGCTGATGCAAGGAGTATTACGCTACAGCAACACGGATCACCGAAGAACGACGGCGTACCACCCCCCAAACGAACGGACTAACAGAACGTCTGAACAAGACAATTCGCAGATATGCTGTCAATGTACGTTGACGTTGAACATAAGACTTGGGACGAAGTGCTCCCGTATGTCACGTTTGCGTACAACACGGCTATCCAGGAGACGACACAGCTGACGCCGTTCGAGCTTGTCTACGGTAGAAGGCCGACTACGATGCTCGACGCCATGCTTCCGCACGTAGAGACGACGACCTCAACGACGACGTCCACGGATATCTTCAACGTGCGGAGGAGGCCGCCAGCTCGCTCGAGTTCGTATAACGGCCAGCAGCTGGTGGATGCGGGCTGCTACAACCTCCGACGCCGAGATGCCGAGTACCAACCAGGGGATCGTGTGTGGCTTTGGACTCCCATCCGACGACGGCGGGCACTTAGTGAGAAGCTCTGCGACGGTATTTCGGACCCTACGAGATTCTACGACGTGTTGGCCAACTTACTACGAAGTGATCCCCGATGGTGACTCGGCCACATCACGACGACGCACGCGGCCTGAAGTCGTCCACGTGGTTCGCTAAAACCTTTCTACGACGATGACGAACTTTTATTTCATTTGTTCGGACCTGTCGCTTATGTAGCATCTCGTCGATGCATTCTTAGAGGGGGGGTAATGCCGCGAACCATACATTGGGTTTGTTTATTTGTGTTTTGCTTTTACCGCCCGGCTTTGCCGGTCTGTGTTATCTCTGCGCCAAGGGAAGCGCGTGTTCCATTCTTTCTTTCTGTGCCGCATGTGTTATCTGTTGTGATAGGGGAGCATTCCGATCTAACGTGAACAGACCAGAATAATCTTCTTGGATCTACTATGTTCTCGATGCGAATCGACGTTTCGAGAACCACGCGCGCCAAATGATAAAAAGCCTGCAGTGCGGACGCCGGGGCATTCGATTCGAGGACACTCGCCTGTGCAAGTCACTTTGTTGACTGCTGCTTCGCCGCCTCTGTATACTTTTGAGTTGTTACGGGAGCACAAGTTCGCTCCAATAAACGTGTTCCTCATTCAACACAACTGCATCGTCCTTGTCTTCGTGACAATATCATAATTATTTGTATCGAATGCGTTTGTAAGATATAAATACACTGAACGAACGAATAGTGATTCATCTATCAAATTTTTGGCAAAGTTTAAAGTTTAGTGGAGAAATTAAGGCGAAGCCGGTAGAGCTGCCCCAGTGAAAACCGAATTTGCAAGAACTCCAGTTTTGCGAAACGAGAGCCTGTCCTAAGTCTGCCGGAATTTTATCAGGCAATTTTTCGTCCAGGGCTACTACCACCAGAGTTGGTTTGTGAGCTTTTGAGGACAAAATTTTTCAATGGTTAGATGGTCATTCACGTAGATAGCGGAATCGCCGATTCCGGAAACGCCAATTTGGTTGGTCCGCAATCGTGCTTTGCCTGCTTCCCTGACAAAATCGCCGCGCTTGTCCCTGCAGACAAAACGAGCTAAGCCAGCTCTATCACCAGACTTTGAGGAACGTGATTAATGGTGTCGACACCAGCCGCGGACATCAGACAACCCACGACTTTGCCCATAGGATTCAACATCGTAGGACACTCTTTATTCCGAGTTGAAGGCAGTCCCTTTATTTGGATTTTGTTCTTCTGGAATGACGTCCCAATGGGCCACTTTTTACTCAGCGTTTTGTTTTGTGCAATCCAGGCCATGTTGAAAGCGACAAGCTCAATCTGCTTTGCTCTGTCAGACTGTGTCTTAACTGCCTGAATATTTATGTCCTCCTTTGTTCTGGCACCATTTTTAGGTCAATGGTTGTTTCGCTCTAGAAAACCCCGACTCCAAATTGTTTATCGAGTTAAAATCCAAAAACTTCGCAAGGTTAGAGTTTTCCGTGTACCTTGTAGTTTCTGCTAAAAATATTCTTTGAAAAATCATGGTTCTTAGGATAGATTTATTACATAAACTTGGGAGTATGCAGAAGGCTGAAAATAAAAACCTTGATAAGTGCGAGTTAAGTCATAGTGCTCCCCCGCAATATTATGGCGACATGCGGTGCCGCCCAGTGTGCGACACCCTTGGATACAATGAAAGCGGACGGCCTCTGCCAAACTCTGTGTTTTCAATGACAAGTTGTTTGTACCTAATTTAATGGCACTATAGAGCTTGTAAATGACATTATACTGAACAAAATAGCCCTTAAAGTTGTTGCAGACGCCATCATAATTATATAAGCTACAAAAACCCCAGTTAGAGGCTTTCTTTTTAGCGAGCTGCCGTGATCGTCGCGTGGAGCAGTAACGCCAGACCACGGAGGATAACTTTACGATGATAATTATCTTTTTTTGCGTACGGTCGACAAAAGAACATCGTGCAAGTATCATAAACAAAAGAACGTTGCTCATCTTGAAGCCTCATGTAAATGTAAATCTTTGCTTCCGCGGGAGCATTCTAGCGGGCGCGAAAAGCGCAGCCGACTCTGGTGACACTGCTGGCCTCGCAGCGATATGAAAATGAGTGGAAATTGGTTTTGTAGTTTCGCAAACTAAATGATTCTTGCTGGACGTATTACGCAACAGGATGTACGAACGCAGGGTACATGTATATTAGTGAGCTGGTGAGAAAATTGCTCAAAGAAACAAATTATGTGCCATTGACGCACGCCAAACAAGCACCGATTCACACGTGTGGTGGCCGCACAGATGTGCACTTCTATATTAACATAACCTAATAGGGCCGCGTACATTGTGCGCGACCCAAATATTTTAATAAGATAGCCACTGGCTGTGCTGATTACCTTCTACTTCAGGGGTCGCAATCTACAGCCCCCGAACGAATGTGGCTGGCCGGGTGATATTATGTGGCCCCAAGCACGTCGTGAGAGCACCAACCCTCCCCCTGACACTAACAGTCTGAACGCCGAGACGACCGTTTTGTGGTATAATGGGGTTATACGGCTATTCAAGCGCGGATACGTGATCGCTTCCAGTTGCATTGTCCACATCTTCCTACTTAGAAAGATTATTGTAAAATAAAAAAGGCAATTTGATGAGTTTTTCTGTTTGCCTTCAATGCCCCTTGCTCTTCCAACCCGATTTCCTGGCAAGCCGTCCGCCGTGTAGACAACCCCCAATTCAGCACAACACCTCAAAACGTTGCGGACATTTATTCTTGTCCATTATGAGTGAACTGGGAATATATGATGCGACAGCTGCACTAATTGAAGTGGTAGGAAACAAGGAGTCATAACGGCCACTGAATGCGCCCTACCACTTTGCTTTACGGCCACTACTTTTTAAATCACAAAAAGGTGATTTCGCGCTTCTGACGCTGGCTGCATTTCGTCACTGAGCCACGCAGTAAAACGGGAAGCAAGTGCCCCAATGTGTATTTGTAGAGGCGACGCCAACCAGCTGTTTGTACTAAAATTGGACGCAAAGGGCACAGGTACGCAAAACGAGCCTTCTGCATGCCAAATTCGCTAATTTTTCAAATGATCATCCCCATTTGCGTTGCTCTTTTTTTGTTCTCCTCTTCTTAAGACGTCTTTGTCAAAGTACAGTTGTTGAAGGACCCGCCGCGGTGGGTCAGTGGCTAAGGCGTGGCGTTGCTAAGCACGAGGTCGCGGGTTCGATTCCCGGCCGCGGCGACCGCTTTTCTGATGCAGGCGAAAAGTGAAAACACCCGTGTGTACGATATTTCGGCGCACGTAATGATCCCCAGGTGATCAAAATTAATCAGGAGCCCTCCACTACGGCGCGCCTCAATACCTGCGTTGCCTCGGCACGTTAAAACCTACAATCAAAATTAAACATTAGTTGAAAGAACCGTTCACTAAAAATTCAACGTAATACGACGATCCGTAGGTGAACCAGCGAGTTGTAGAAAGTCATTACGTCTAAGCAAGTTTGTCGAAGCTGTAAATGTATTTAGCGCTGCAAACCTTTTTCTCTAATGCCAAGGTTCATCGCTGGAAGAGATCGGACGTGTCGTCAAGGGGCTGGAGAGTATGTCGAATAACAGTTGGAAGTAATAAGCTCGTTTTGCTTCCGTCAACACGGGATCTTTCAGACCCCCAAAGTTTGCATTACTCGGAACTACTAACACGAAGTCGGTTACGCACCGGCACCTTCGGCGACGCAGGGGCCCTGTGAGCCAATTCGGGTGATATTCACTCTGAGGGCTATGTACGGACACAGTTATAAAATAATTAAGTCCAGGAGAGGATAGGAAAAAAATCAGTGCGGTCCCCGAGAGTGCGCCATGTGTGTGAATGTGAAGCCGAGCCTCAACCGGCAGCGGCATTGCTGGAGTGCCCACCAGCACTACCCACCTTTCTCCCTACCTACCTACCTACCTACCTACCCGCCTACCTACTCACCTACCTACCCACCTACCTACCCACCTACCTTCTCACCTAGTTACCCACCTACCTACCTACCTACCCGTCCACTTACCTACCTACCCACCCACCCACCTTCCTACCCACCTACCTACCCACCCAACTACCCACCCATGTACCCACCCACCTACCCACCCACCTATCTACCCACCCAACCACCCACCTACCTACCTCCCTACCTACCTACCTACACACCTACCTACGTGCCTACCTACCTACACACCTACCTACCTACCTATTCACCTACCTACCTACCCACCCACCCACGTTCCTACCCACCTACCTACCCACCCAACTACCCACCCACATACCCACCCACCTACCTACCCACCACCCACCTACCTACCTACATACCTACCTCCCTACCTACCTACCTACGCACCTACCCACCATCCCACCTACCTACCTACCTACCTACCTACCTACCTTCCTTACTTCCCACCTACGCACCTACCTACCCACCTACCTACCCACCTAGAAAAAAATAGGTGCAATATCGCAGCCGTGTGCAATCAAATCACCTGGAACTTTGGAACCAAGCCCAACTAAAGAAAAAGATCTTGCGCATGTGCTCACCACAGCTAGCCTTTGCAAGGCAAACTAGGCGATGGTAAAAAACGATCTGACAGTCGCAAAGTTGCACGACTTCAGAACGACTCCGTTCGCCTTTATACTTGCTAGATGTTTGAGTGGGACGCACGTCTACTGCCGAACGACCAAAAAAACTCACATCGGTTTGACAGCGAATGATTGTGCACACCGGGAGACAAAAACAAGCCAAAAACTAGAATTCTCACTGCTAAAGTCAGGAAACCCAGCAGTGAGAGAATGACGGCTGGGCATTGAGAGATGTTGACGAGAAAGATAATGCGACACTACGGATATAGAAGATGAAGGGTTAACCAGAAGCTTTGTCGCTAAGGATTTATTTTTTGTCACATAACTTTGAACTTTACTCACCCACAGCTTGATCTTTTACTTTAAGCGCGCGCAGTTTCAACTTTTTGGCGGAGTGGATTTGATTTTGACAGTTCGCATTGGGAGGACGAAGAATTGGGCTAGTTGGTGGTGTTTCATGTTGAATTGCGCAAAGTATACGAAGAAAAAGTAAATCTAACAGGACTGGGAGGACGCGTGCCAGTCATGATATCGTGCACCTGTCTTTGCATACGTATGCAATTAAGACTGAAACGTCACCATTGTAGTTAGAAGACCTACTCCTTCCTTTCAATCGTCGTCTCAGTTTGACAGATGGGTGCCTGATTTATTGCCAGTAAAAATTGGCTTTTCAGCAGTAGGTTGCGGCGGGACTTTCTGTCTTGCGCTGGCAGACGTTTGGTACTCTGACGGATTCAGCTTTGACTTTTAGTCGAATGCACTTGGGAAATTTGATGGCAGCATCTTCGACTTAAACCTTTTTCTATTTGGGTTCTCACGAAGCAAGCTTCGCGTAGAATCATCATCCTTTACCTTTTACTCGTTATACGCGTAAAAGGTAACCCTCTGGTCTAGTTTCGTACATCCATGTAACGCTAATCAAATAAAAACTCAAATGACCCACCTTTGCTTGACAATGCAGCAGCAGGTGGGTCCCAGCAGCACGATCATGACAGAGAGCGGATAGGTGTCCATTCCTTTTTTAACATCCCTCATAACAAAATACAGAATATTAAAAAGCACAATGGAAGTTTCTTGCAGTAGCCTAGGAATTACACTCAGTTTTTTTTTTCTGGCACCAAGGTTTGGGAAAATTTTTATTGCGGAATGCTTCACATTTCTGTGCGTCTTCCTCATCTTAATGACTTACCGGTAATTCCGTTAGCTACCACGCAAACGCTGCGGTCCTGAGAGTTAGCCGGCCACTAGTCTTTGGTTATTACTTAAAACGTGTTGGTCATGTTTCCCACATACGTTCTATAGATTGCCTCATAAAGATAAAGCACCCGCAAAAACGAGCGCAAGATTTAAAGGTAAATATATGATATATGTGCATCTTGTTAGGAAGTTACGATTTGGAAGTACTCTTACAAGCTCCAACAGAAGGTACAAAAACTTCGAAAACTGATGTGTGGGAAGCAGCTTGCTTCATTCCACACGGGTAGACTGAGGCCACGCTGCAGTGCTTTCTTTTATGTTTTAGTGCAGTGAGTCTTTCATAAAGATATTTGCATCGAATGCATCATCAGCTAGTATACAGACCGGAGAGTTCTATTTAAGCGGTAAAAGTTTTTTAGGGGTTCCTACGTGGTAAATTACTCAAATAGAGTTATTGGCTCCATGAGGTTTTTCAAGAATATGTCCGTGAAAGCGAAGTTCATTCGGTGGCCGCATGCGTCCCGCTGCTCGTCGATGGTGCTAATCTGTGTTTTGTTTCTTGATCTCAATCTTGTATAGCCCAATTAGTTGGGGAAATTTTGGCAAATAAAATTTCAGCTAGGACAACAATAAAGAAAAAATGAAGCACAGATGCATTCCTGCTAACTGCTGAATGCAGCTTGTAGTACGGCGGATCCGTATACATACCTACTGCTTTTGTAGAATTATTATTGAGGAAACTTTGCCTTCCCTGTAATTGGAAACTTGCAACACACCTACGTCGGTGCCAGCACTCATACCACTACTGGACAGCACTCATCCTCATCGCACAGCTGTTGAGCAGCGCTGGAGAAATCTTGCATTGCACTTTCAGTTACGTTTGCAGGTTCAGGTAAGTTTTTGTGTGTTGTGACAGTGACAGAGAGAGAAGCTCTTTTTTTAAGAAGAAAATGCATGGAGGTTTGCCAACATGCGTACTTTAACATGCTTCTCTGCAGAAAGGGGAATGGTGAAAAGATAGATGAGCACCAAAAACAGTAGTAGAGGGAAGGAGAAAAAATAGAGATAGGGTAATATAGAAGGACATGTGGCGTATCATAGACTGTCTTCCTAAGGGGGTTTATAAAGTCTCACCGACGCCAATATTGTCAAGGTAGCCAAATAACACATCCAGGACGGTTCATGGAGAGAACGGAAAATGCGGTGGTCCAAGTAGCAAGCTGAGCTTAATTTTTCCAGGGTGCTGACATGTTCTCTGCTCTAACCGGCTCCTTGCGTCAGTGTAGGTGGAGCACTCTAGCAGGATATGCTCGATGCTTTCCGGGGCACCCCAGTTAACGCATGGTGGGCTTGGGCATTGACTTATGCGTTGTAAGTTCGCATTAGTGAACGCCGCATTATGTCGCCGGCTATAAAACAGTGTTTCCCGCCGGCGAAGATGTAGTTCTGGCAGCCTCAGTCTTATCTCCGAGTCGACTGAGTACGGAGAGTCATGATGATGTTTCGGAAGGGGCCATAAGCGGTTGATTTCTGCTAGAGCCAATGCCTTGGTCATATTTGTGGCCTCAATTTTTGTAAAAACATTTTTCTTTTGGTTTTCATTTCTAGGCCCATGCGTGCAGCCTTCGCTCCTGTACAGTGTACAGGGAGGTACAGACGGGTTACGCAATGGTCAACCGCAGGAGCGGTATAATGCAGGTATTTTACTTCGCGCAGGATGTGGACGTAGATGAAAAGAAGCTAGCAAGTCGCAGGCTTAATAGGCCGGCTTTCGAGTTTGTGAATATGGTCCATTGGGTCGGTGACTGACGAAGTATGTACCGGATGGCTTCTTTGGCTCCATAAAGTTTAGGTCGCGTGGACAAAGTCGCTCGCTGAAGGCGGCATGACAGTGATTTGTTAGCTGACGGATGAAAAACTCCTGAAGGACTGCGCTCAGATGATGGCAATCCCTCCAAAAAATATTGGTTTTTGCGGAGTAAAATTTGTGAATACGGGTAAGTGTAACCTTATGTAGGAGAGTTTGGTATATGCGCTTTTTTAAATCAATTTCAGGCATAGAATGATTTGTGGTTGCGGGTGAGAGAGTCCATGGCGGAAAACGCAGTAGCATGGTCTGCGGTGCTTTATTTGGGAGGGCGGCATCAATTGCCTTTGTTGTTCCTCGAAAGCTGGAAACGTCTTGATCCACACTACGAGACGAGAAATGGGTTGGGGCACGTAGTCTGTACCTTAAGTAATTTTGTAGCGTATCTTGAAGCCGTAACACATCTATTGGCATTCAGCCAGCTTCTCCAAGAGTCGCACAACACGAAGAGCCTACAGGGAGGCCCAGGCACTCCCTCAGACAGCTGTTCCTTGCCTCTACCAGCTCTTTTCTGCTGGTGAAAACAGTTTTTGCAGGACGGGAAGGCTGTAGCGTGGGATACCCCCAACACATGCCTTGAAGATGAGAACCACAAAGTGACACACACTGCCCCAGAGAGGGCCACAAAGATATCGAATAATTTGCGATGCTGATAACATTCGCGTGCGTAATCTTTTTTACTTCTAGAGGCCAGAGGAGGTTTTTGTCTATTACAATGCCAAGGCATCTTTGGGTTCGTACGTAACGCAGAGGCCGGCCACTGAGGATCTGATGGTATCGGTTCATGCTCTTGCGGGTGAATCCCATTACGACCCTTTTTTTGTAGGAACGATGGAGTCGTCTCGGCAATCGAAATGCCACTATCCTTGCAAGTGCCTTCTGCAGCTTCTGCTGTGTGCTCCGACGCGATCTCGACGCACTCCAAACACAGGTATCATTTACGTAGAGTGTAACTTTGACACCCCTGGGGAGAACACGTTTTAGGTGAGTAAGCGTAAGATTGCCGAGCAGCGGGCCTCATACTGCTCCTTGAGGGACGCCTCTATTGCATCGTAGCATGGCGTTGGGCCTTCTTCTGTGCACATGAAGTGTTTACGTCCGCCGAGATAGTTCGCAATCCATGCATATAGTCTTCTCGTAAGCCGAGTGCAATAGGAGATGCTAGGATTACATCTTGGTAAACAGAGTGAAATGCTAAATTGATGTCTATAAACACTGCAGTTGGAATATGGCCAGAATTGATTCTTCTTCTAAAGATGATATGAGTGCAGTTATGTTGTCAATGGCCGATTGAGTCTGTCAAAAGTCGTTCATTCTGGGCAGAGTTCTGATTTCGACATACCAATTCAACCTTGTGAAGATCATTTTTTACATTGTTGTTAAATGCGACTGAGCAGGGCAATCGGCCGAAAAGTGTCATAGCGTGTCGGCGGCTTTCCAGGCTTCAGAAAAGAAGTAATGTTCACTATTTTCCATTCAGAACCAACGATTACATGCAGCCACGTAGCTTTATAGTACTCCAAGAGACGCAAGGGAGAGCGGTAGGATAAGTGTGAAATAGGCTCATAATTAATTTTATAGTACCCAGAGAAAAGCGTTTCTTCACATCGGAAATAGCCGCGTTAGGGAGTTATATAGAGAACGGGTGATGTGACGCCGGCACAGCAGCTGGAGGTGAAATGAAATATTTTAACTGATGGTGCCTCCTTGCGGATGTGGGGGCGGATAGCAGCTTCCAATATTCTTCACTGGCTTCTCTCTGAGAAATATTCTTATGCAATGATCGCATGCTAGGTGGGCGTATTATCGAGATGTTGTTATCCACGACCGTTACTATAGCGAAATGGGCAACAAAGGCTTGCGAACATCCAAGTTTGCACAAAACTCTTCACATCGCTGCCTGCTTAACTTCTCCGAATGGCGCCTCACATATCTCTTCCCCATACGTGCGTGCTGCATGTCTTACAAAGTTTTGGTTCGTCTAGCCTTGCGCTCTGCACGCCTGCGAATGGCTCGTAGCCTCTTATACTCCTTATCACTTGTGACAGTTGTGGGCCTCTACATAACACGCTATGATACCCGCAGGCAGCGAGCAATGATAGGAAATATGTTGTTGCCCTTAGTGGATGTAGCCGTTCTATGACCCACACTCTCTTTATAGGCCTCCCAGTTATTGTACCTTTGTCAAGTTAAGAAATCAAAACTGGGTAGTGGTCGCTTCACCTTGTTTCCAGGCCTGTGCACCAGAAAAATTTGTTGCAGCCCTTCTGCTTCAAATACTAGACACGTCAAATCAGTTGCTTACTTTAACATTTTTTTTCTATAAGTGATACACTTTGTCGTTAGAGGCTAAACCGAGTATTGATCAGCAGCTCGGCTAGTCGAATTCCATAGGAAAGTGCATGTGTGCTTCCCCAGATCTCAAGGTGCGCAATAAAGTCACCGCAAAATATGTAAGGCGGGTACGTGCCAGTAATAATATTTTCTAGCGCGAGCCGTCAAAACGGTTACTCGGCTCGATGTAGGCAGCAAATAGGATTAAGCAGTGGGTTCCTATTCTGGTTTACGCGCAGACATATTCTTCGGGTTCATGAGCAGGCACGACAACGCTTGCTACTAGCGCATCACGACATACGGCAATAACAAGTCGACTTGGGCTGTTTCAGCACTGCTAATGAACAATTGATAATTCTCTAACATAAAAGGTTCTTCATCTCGAGATTCAGGTATAACAATCAACGGAAATTGATAAGTCTGAAAAAGCAGACCACAATCAGGTAGTTTTCAGCGTAGGCGACGTGCACTCCATTGAAAAATTGTAGAGCTTGTGAGACTTGCGGAAATAAGCGGCTTCAGGCAGTGGGTCTCCGATGCAGTCAACATTTTTTGGGCTCCGGAATGATGCCGCGAAGCTGATGAGGTGGAGGCCACGTAAGGTTTCAAAGACAGTACCGCTTCTACCTAGAGATATGGCCATAGGAGGGGTTGGCGCCCATCAGTGCCCTGATTGCCACAAAGAGCATGGTGATGAGTATGCCAGTAATGTCGAGCTGCTCGGCCTGAGCTGCCATGTGTCAACGTTCTCGGAGGGGATGTCGAGTTGAATGGTAGTCAGCGTCAGGTGACCGGACATCACGTGCAGCACGAATATGTTTAGTTGCTGGAATGTCCCGTGTGGCCTGCGCGCACGACTTGCATGTCAGAGCTTCGCTTTGTAGCGGAGGGTCACTTGAAGTCACAATCGCATTTGAAAACACAACTTCTGGGTTTGATCGTGGTTCACGCCAGGAAGAAGCTTTCTCTAGTACTTGTTCGACACTGTGTGCAAGAGTAGCTGCCTTTTTTTTCGGGCAAACTTCATACGACTCGGGTTGCAGGCTGACAAAGTTTGCGTATCGGGTTTATTAGGCGAGGTACGGTCTTTGTGTGGGCGGTCTCAAGAGAATATTTTCCAATAAGTTTTTCTCTGCAGTTCCTGGCTATGTGGCCGTGTTTCTGGCATTTGAAGCACTGCGTAGCAGATCTTCTTCAACAGGGAAGCTGTTAAACCCAAGAAACACCCGAGCTGGCAGAAGTGAACCTGGCTTGAACTCCAAGACGACTGATCGTGGGCGGGTCTTAACGGTGACTTGATTTTAATCTCGTGTGTAGATCACTTGCCGAGGAGAAGACGTAACACCTTGGTCTCTAAGACGTAACACCTTGGTCCCTAGTGCCTCTTCAGTGTACACAAGGAGAACACTTAGGATTTTTCTATACGCTGTCATGTACGATCGGGGCCCGCGCACCTATACTTGTACACCATCAAGGGTGGAGACATGTAGAAGTCGGGTCGCTGCTTCTACAGATGATGCAGTCACAATAAGCCTACCATCCTTGGTCAGGCGATGTGCTAAAACTTTTTCTTGCGCCGTCGCCACGACTTCTGACGCCAATACGGTGGGGGAGGCTTTCCACAAAATATAACCTTAAGCTGGTTCAAAGGCAACAGGAATCACTGCGGCTTGCTTTTTTATTGTAAGTTACAAGGCTAAAGTCACCCTGGTTTACTTTCCTGAAAGCAGCGTCATAGCAAACATTCCTATCTGTGGTCTACTGGTCAGTAGCTCGCTTTTTATCGCTGATGGGCTTTACCTGTTATCATCGGGAGTGGATTGATGCAAAACTGCAGGAGTACCTTGGTGAGGTGGCTTAGAGTGGCCAGGTCCTGGTTGATTCCATCCATTATGGCAGCATGTAGCGCGGGCGATTAGGGCACATTGCTGAGCTGCAGCGTCCGCACGCACTTTCGCTGAAGCCGTTGACACGGCGCGTTTGCCCTGGTGAAGTCGCTGGGTGCTTGTAAGAAGGCAGCGCAAATGATATCGTTCACGCCAAAGAGGTTAAGTACAAAACACAGAAAATCTTCAGACCAGCACGAACCACCACCCAATTGAGCCGATCTTCGTCTTCCCTGTTTGACAGTTATAATATTCGACGGAACAGCAGCAAGCTGTATTGCCTAGTGCCAAATTTACTCCCCTTTGCTAAAGACATAGTGGCCTGTTTTTGCAGCAATGTCAGTAAACTGTAGGAATCCTGAGCAGTTTTCGTCGTAGTTTGGTTATGTTGCCGCACAAATACTATACAGTTTACACTTTTGTGGCAGTGTGCCTAGAAAACAAAATGCCAGGAGGCGCTTTTGAAGCCAGGAGCCAGAGCAACCGAAGCGAAGATGAAGGACTTCTTCTAAATGAAGGACTTCTTTGTATGTAGTACAGTCGCTCTTCACTTGATTAGGTTATTGTTAATTTGTTTAATTTGTGAGTTACTTGTCATGTGGATACAGTGTCCTTGTCTTTCTGCAAACTCGCCTCACGTCCTACATAGCCTTCCAAATCATAACCTCTTCGTTTTTAGCACAACTGGCTTATCAAACTGGCGTCAATGGCAGGATTCTCTCTCAATATTTTCCAGGAAGTGTAGGAGGAAATTTTTGTAGTGGAGGCACGAATACTTGGCGCAAGTCATAGACATGGATTCATTAAAATTGCTAGCTCTAGGAAAAGCGACAGGGCTGTCGGGAAGGGATGTAAAAGACAGGTTGAAAGAAAGACAGAAGCCGCTCGAAATAAAAGACCGATCGCGACAGACGCCGAGGTTCGCAGGCTCTAAGAACAACGCAATGCTCTAGACCACGAGAAACAGCTCGCGAAGAAAATGCCGACGATGGCTATGGCACAGGTAGATATTGAAACTCTCAAATCCGAGCGCCGGCTTGGTGCGAACGAAAGCGCAAAGATTTGAACGAAACCATGGCACGTGCAAGAGAAAGCTCACCGGTCGCAGTCTGCTAGAAGGGCGTTTGCGAAATAGAAAAAAATATGCATGCTTTCATCCGCCAGCGTCGGAGGAGATGGGCGAGGTGGAATCGCGAAAGTATCGCCGGTCCAACACGGCACGGTTGCAGACACACCGCGTGCGCACGAACGGAATGCGGCAGGAAATACAAGCGGTGCGCAGCCGAGTCTCGAGTTTCCAAACCAACTAGTACCACGAACTCTGACTGAAATATTCAAAGGCGACAAGGACCCTCAAGAAAAGGACAAGGTGTTGGTGCAGGGCCCACCAGGACACTGGAAAAACAATGCCAACACTAATAAAAGCCAGAACACACTGCCTGGAGAAAACGATTTCAACACTTACTTAGTACCATGAACAGAGCGAAGCAAAAAGATGGAGGAGCGTGTTTGTTGAGGACGATAGGCCTAAAAGGAAATGTAAAATAATGAACATAAGTTAGGCCAGAAAGAGGATAGTGAAGCTCGATGGAAAGAAAGCCAAATGGCGAACAATACAAATAAAGGTCCAGGGCAAGTACCACGAGCTGAATAGCGCAAGTCGTAGACTCCCCGGTTCGTCCCTCTGTTTGCGAGGGACTCCCGCGAGGGGGCTATGAAGTCATAACCTACTCCACATGAGCTCTCGCTTTGGCTGCTTTTCATGCGGAAAAAGGCCATTCACCTTTCTCAGTTGTGCATCAAGAACACCGGCAAGTCACGAGGAATCTCCCGTGTCCCCGTTTGCCACAGTGAGTGCATTTTACGCCAAGATTTCAGGCTGTTTAAACATCGCATCGGGCTAGGCCTCACGAGAGGAACGTTCCAAGGCCGGCGAAGGAGAGCGCCTCGAGGAGCCAGTAGCACATGCCCGCACCACGCGCATGAGCAGCAGCGCGAGCTCTCATCGGCAAGCTGCGGCTGCCCAAGAGCTCCACGAGCCGGTCCAGCCGCAGCTGCTCGTCGCCGACGCAAGCTCGGAGATGCCTGCGTACGTGACCGGGACCCCGACAGCCATGGATACGAGTTCGGCGCCGGACCAGCAGCCCATATTGGACCGCAGTTCGGGCCACACGGCAATTGCTGTCCCGGGAGCGGAGGAAGAAAGCGCACAGGAGAATTAAGCCGGCTGGGTCTTGGCGACTCAGCGTGGAAGGCGATCACCGAAGGCGAGCACCGAAGCTTCGCAGCAAGCTTCAAACAAGCCCGTCACCGGTAAGAAGACTTTTCAACCAACGAGGGCCCAGTTTGCCCGTAGAGTGAACGCAACCATTGAGAAGGCAGCACGTATGCCTAACAACATGGCACGCAGCGAGTTCAAGATCGTGGTTAGGCCTCGCGGCGGGCTGATCATCGGCAAGACCAAGCCAACGGAGCTTATGAGCGCCATTGCTAGGGCTGCCGGAGTGGAAATGCAAGCTTTTGCAGAGGACATTGTCTGTCCCAACATCGCTCAAAACATCGTTGTGATGAGCACCCCGAACGAAGAGCGGGCCCAGCGCTACTCGGCGATTCCGGCCATCACCATGGGAGATCAAGTCTTTGAAGTGTTCGCGTATCACGCAGCACCGGAGAACACAGCCAAGGGTGTGATTCGAAACATTTCCATCAACGACACCCCCGAGGACATACGCCGGTATGTACTGAACAATTTCAATACCACGGCGATTGACGCTCACCGAATTGGCAACTCGGAAGCGGTCATCGTGCTGTTTCAAGGCAACAAGGTCCCGTCATACATAAAATACGCGGGAGTGCTGATCGGTGCTATCTGTACCGACAGCACAGAGAAGTTTGCAGAACGTGCGGGCAAATTGGACACCGAAAAGATGTCTGCCCGTACCCAAACGCCCGAGCGTGTTTCGCCTGTGGCAAGCACAACCCGGGGCACAATCACGAAGAGGAGTACAAACCGCACGGTAAACTCTGTGGAGGCCCGCACCCAACGGGCACGAAAAATTGTAAGAACAAATTCAAGACGCCGTATCTAGTCAAGAAACGGCAATGGAACCGCAAAGAGGCAGAAGAGGCGAAAGCTAAGCCTCAGCCAGCCATGAAAGTCAGGCTTTCTAGAAAGGACGAATTCCTTGAACTCGCTCCTCTCACAAACCACCAACGTCAGCACCGGAGCCGCTGCTGTTGCTACCCGCAACGCGGCGAACTGCGATAGGACGAGAAGCCGATCGCGCGATGGTGTGACGCGAGCCAACCCGTCATGGGTCGCGGTGGCGGCAGCGGGCGGCGGCGCCAAGAAGAAGGCACGCTCCCGCTCAAGGAGTACAAGAGGACCTCAGAACGAGATCCAACAATTGTAGAAAATGGTGCGAGAACAGCAGGACGTGATTGCCAAGTTGACCAAGCAACTAGAAGAAATCCTGCTTACAGAAAACAAGCCCACAGCAACAACACCATGTGTCCAAGGGAAGGTACCCCAACCTCCATCCCTCATGCCGAAACACCTGCAACAGCAACAACCAGAGAACAAGCCCGCCACCCCAGAGGAAGCGAGCGAAGAGTCTCTGAACATGGAAGACGAAGCCGACAGGATCTCTTCGGTATCGTCCCCAACAACACAGACTACGAGTACACCGTGCAGCATCGGCTGTGCGGTCCGCATTTGACGTCTCACAGAAGGCGTAGACAGGCTCGAGAAACGCGTGGACGCTCTCGAACACAGAATGAGTGCCAGATTTGACCGGCTGGAGAAGTTCCTGTTCGAGAAACTCGGAGCTCCCTCTGCAGCCACCGGGAACCACGGCAACAACGGAACGCAACAACAACCATGCCCACCCCAACCAAGACAAGCCTAGAGCTGGCGCTGGAACGCCAATGGCTTCCAGTGCCGAAGAGCCGTACTACAGCAACACCTGAGGTCCATGAAGTCTCCCCCTGACATTATCATGGTCCAAAAAACACACACGGAGCAAGCACCAACCTTGCCGGGATACCGCACACACGCCAGCCCTCCCAGCGCACGGGAATGCGGCACGGGAGCAGCACAGGGTGTCTGCACCATTGTCCGCAAGGGGATCACATTTATAAAGCACGAACACTTTTTTGGCCGCAGCACGGCAATCGAGCTCTCCGCGACCAAGGTGGTGATTGGCAAGAAGAAGACTGAAACCATGCTCTTCATCAACACCTACAGCAACCCGCAACACAGGCAACAGAAATTCAAAGCCCTGTTTCATAAAGCACTGAAGACGGCCCCCAGCGACACGATAGTGATCGGCGGGGACTTTAATGCGCAGCACAAGGAACTCGGATATGGCATCACGGCAGCCAAGGGAAGGGACCTGCTGGACGATGCGACGGACGCGGGCTTCATCCTGCTCACCGACCCGGCCAACCCCTCCCGCATCGGCGCATCGGTTGCCCGGGACACCAACCCTGACCTCGCATTTGTGCGGCTGCCAGATGGCAGACCCGTGCCGTGGAGGAACACGGGCAACAACCTTGGCAGCGACCACCACATTATCGAGGTAGAGATCCCCACCCTGGCAAAGGGAGGCATTGGCTACCAGAAAATCAAACACAGGCTAACGGATTGGCACCGGTTTCGCGAAACGAGCTTGGGCACCCAAATAACGGACATTGAAGAGTGGGCGGAGAGGCTGGTAGAGGAAACTTCGCAGGCAACCACAGAGGTGCAAACGGAAAACACCATTCAGCGTATGGACCCTCGCCTCGCTCACATGATCGAGGCGAGACAAGCATTACAGAAAAAATGGAAGCGGCACAGGCACAACCGCAACCTCAGAAAGAGGGTAGCGGAGCCGAACCGCAGCATCGAAAAATACAGCAGGCAGCTCTGCGCTCAACAATGGAACGCCATCTGCAATGAAGCGGACGGGCAGTTACACGCTGGCCGAACGTGGAAGCTGCTCAGGCAACTGATGGACGAATCCAAGAGCAAAGACTACCAACAGCACAGACTCTCACAGATTGTCTACGCTACCACCAAGCAACTCGGAGAAGAGGAGATGTGTAAACGCTTGAACGAGCGTTACCTCCCCAGCACCCCGAGCGACACGCATATAGACTACCAGGGACCGCCCAACCCACTGCTCGACAAGGATATTGAAGAGTGGGAGGTTCGCAAGGCGGCCCAAGACCTCAACTGCAAGTCCGCAGCCGGCCCTGACCAAATCACTAACACGGCCCTGCGAAACCTAAATGACGAGGCCATAACGGCCCTCACCAACTACTACAACAAGTGCTGGCGCGCCGGAACACTACCCAAGCAGTGGAAGGCAGCCAGAACAATCCTAATACCAAAGCCGAACAAGCCACCCGGCATTGAGAATCTGAGGCCCATCTCCCTCACTTCGTGTGCGGGAAATATATTGGAACATGTCCTAAACAACAGGTGGCAAAGGTTCCTAGAAGACCGGAACATGTATGCTAGGGTTTTGAGAGAAGCTCAGCACGCAAGACGCCATGCTGCTAATCCCGCACGAAGCCATGTACACCACCAGTCAACACCGGGGACAACCGCACCATCCTCGGCCTAGACCTACCGAGCGCCTTTGACAAGGTACGCCACTCTGCGATCCTGGCTCAAGTCAACAGACTGGGGCTCGGAGAGAGGACCTACAACTACATCAGGACTTTCTGTCACACCGCACGGTGATGCTACAGATTGGAAACCTACAAATGGAAGAGCGGAAGCTGGGCAGCATCGGCACTCCGCAAGGCGCAGTCTTCTCGCCATTTCTCTTCAACCTGGTGATGATTGGAGTCGCCGAACGCCTGAACCAGCTCCCTCAAGTCAAGTACACCATCTATGCGGACGACATTACCCTCTGGGTCCCCGGGGGTAGTGACGGCCACATTGAATCCACACTACAAGAGGCAATCGACAACATCGAAGACTGCCTGAAAGACACGGGACTACGATGCTCTCCGCAGAAATCGGAGTTGCTGATACTACCACCGCCCGGGCGCCTCCGCAAGCGAGCAGCGGAGGACGCCAAAAAGATGACGCTGCGCACGGGGGATGGCACAGTCATACCCCACGTGAAAAGCGTCAGAGTGCTCGGCATGCACATCGAAGCCAGCCGCAGCAATACAACCGCAATCGACCGCATGGTCACCAAGATGGGGATCGCAACGCGTCTCATCAAACGAATATCTACGCGCAGACAGGGAATGCGAGAAGCTAACCTGCTGCGCCTCTTGCAATCATTTGTCATGAGCCACGTTACATACGTTGGTGCGTTCCACTACTGGAAACAACAGGAGAAGGATAGGATCAATGCGGCCATCCGCAAATCCTACAAGGCAGCACTGGGGTTGCTCAACAGCACGAGTAACCAGGCCCTTGCCGAACTGGAGGTACACAACACCCTGGACGAGGTGAGTGAAGCCCAGCGGGTCTCCCAGCTCGAACGCCTCGGTTCCACCAAGACCGGCAGGGCCATCCTCCAGAGGTTGGGCCTCAACCCACCTCAAGTTGACCAACATCAAGATAGGATCGTTCCCATAGAGGACGACATCATTCGCAAGATCAAGGTGCTCCCCTTGCCGCGGAACGTCCACCCGGACAGGAACGCGGAGAGGAGAGCGGCGCGAGCCCGAGCGCTCGCCGAGGCACACAACAGTGACGAGGGGGCAGTATACGTGGATGCAGCCAAGCACCGCGACCGCCCCAACACATATGTGGTGGTGGTCGTACGAGCCACCACCGGGGAACTAATGAACGCCTGCAGCATCAAGGCCCGAACGGCCGCGCAGGCAGAGGAGGCTGCCATAGCCCTAGCGCTAGCGAGCAGCCCCACAATCCCCACGGTGCTCAGCGACTCGAGGACCGCAGTAGCAAGCTACGCCAGGAACGCTGTGTGCGGTACTGCAGCGCGCCTGCTCCCCGAGCGCAAAGGTTCCCCGCACACGTGGGGCGCATTGCGGGTGGCACCGTTAACCGCAAGGAGGAGGCGGACGCCATCGCACGGTAGCTCGCGCACCGTGCTCTGCCCCCCTGCCCATCGTTTGCGGCAGAGATCATGGAGCCCCTGACCAACCACGGGGACATCCTTCACTGGCATCGTGCGGGAAGACGCGCCCTGCCCCCACCTCACCCGAGGCTCAAGAGGGGTGAAGCCGTCCTGCTCCGTCAAGTACAGACTGGATCCGTGCTGACTCCAGCGCTCGCGCGCCACGTGTGCCCTGGAACTTACGAAAGTGCAGTGTGCAGTGTGTGCGCGTTGGCGACTGCAGACCTGGCCCACATCATGTGGGGATGTGAAAGACACAGTGCAGTGGGGAGCCCAAAAGAGCTACCACCGGACATTATAGGACTCGTGAGCTCGCCCGAATACGAGCGGCAACTGCTGGCAGTCCAGCGGCTCGAGGCTGCTCTGGCCCGGTAAAGGCGAAAAGGAGACCCTCCTTCGGGAGGGGACTCGCCGAGTAGCCTGAACCGGTCTGCTTAGTACATAGACAGGGGGTGGCGAAGCCCTGCGTGGCCTGACCCGCCTCCGCGCCGGAAATTTTCAATGTCATTTTCTCTCTCTCTCTCTGTTTGCGAGCTCACATATGGACCCTACGATTGCCGGCAAGAGCTAAGTAGCGAATGAATTGGGAAAGCGCTGAGTTGCAGCGGAACCACTGAGTCGTGATTCGTTTCTTCAGCGCGTTACTGGGTCGAGCACACCTGATACCACAGAACCAAACTGATACCGTAGCCAAGGTTGCGGAGTGGATGAGGCGCAAAAAGGTAGAAATGAAGCCTCAGATCAATGAAGCGGGTTGAAAAAACGGAATCGACTGGTCATGAAACGGGATACTTAAGAAATATTGACCGGGTTATAAATGTATTGTTTGTTAGAGAATGAAAACTAGAGCTCAGAGCAAATATCTGCTGCAAATTTGTGTTTCATGTAGTACTGTTTAAAGTGCATCAGATGGTGTGGCACTACAAGAAAGCAGTTGCTTGGTAATATTTTGCCTAAAAATACGGAAGGTACAGTGCCGTAAAATAGAGGTGCACGTCTTGGAATATTTCGATTAAAGTGGGGCTAAGAAAGCCTAAGCTTGGATCTCTGTTTTTTTGCAAGGACACACTATAAACACCACTCTTATTTTAGTAGTTTAGTACATTTGTAGTTGTGGTCTTGGGTACGGCGATTTTTTCTGCAAGGCGCAATTCAAGAGTTATAGCGTAGTTCTTATTAAGTAGCTTATTTATTCCTATTTTGTATTCCTTCCCGTGTTGTAATGTTTGAAAAATGGTACTATGTGCCGCCAAATTCTGGACATATATTAGTGACTGAACATGCAATGCTTGAGTGCGAGCTGAGCTTCCACCGCTACAATCCGACAAACTTCTCCCCAAAAATGATCTTCCCCAAAACATTTCTTCAAAATTTGGCACATGTTCGGAGGCGCTTTTACGGGCGCCAAATGTGGTAATATGAAAGCGCCCACGTGCTAAGGTGAGCCAGAGAAAAACCATCGATAGAGTGTGGTGGCAAGTCTAGGGAAGGCCGTGGGCGATTCGCTGAGTTCTCGGCTAGATGCGAACGCCCAGGAGACTCGACGCCAAAGTGCATCATCATTAAGACCTTAAATCTTGGAAAGCCCTTAGCATGGCCCGGCTAGAGATCTAGAAACAGCGCCAAGACTTCGCAACGGCTGCCGCAAAGGCAAGGTGACACAGCGCCAGCACCCATCACACTGAACAAGCGCAGTACTCCGCAGCTATGCTACGAAATATTTTGAGTGCGACATTTTTATGCGACAATTTGTTTAAAACTTAGGTTAGTGTGTGGGTAATTTTTTACTAAGTTATCCCTGTGCCTCGGAAATGCAGTCTGTGTCTGTCGTCATTCGCTTCGCTTCCTCTTAGCTCAATCCCCAAAACTCATCATCATAATTCAACCTTGTTTACAGCAGTATATTGCATTTCAGCCATGTCTGCGAGCATTTAATTAAACGGCAAAAAGGTGTTAAAGTGGAGTAACCGATATTGGTGTATTATAGCGTCGTGGAGAGAAATATACCCTTTGTTACAGCAGAGGTGGCTCCTGATAAAGAAATGCCAGAAGGAACAAAACAGGTACTGGCTCATCGCACTTTCCAGGCGTACCCTACGTGACATATCCATTTGGGAGTATTTCGTAAAACAGTATTTAAGAATCTCTTTGAAGTGTTGTTCTGAAAAAAGCAATGGGGCAAGACAAAACAAACAAAACGAGAAATGAATGTATTGGGATAGTGTGCAGAGCAAGGTATTTTAGGAATTAAATATTTTCGGTATAGACCATAAATATCATTGCATGAATTTCGGAACACGATCTCAGCACAATTTCACCATGGTGCGATGTCCCTGATGCCATTAAACCTTGCCAAATGCAAAGCCTTGTCAGTCTCTCCCCAAAAACACACAATTGTTGGACAAAATTACTAGACCTTGCCCCTACGTGCAAATATATTGGTATTCATCTTACGTCATTGTTGTCAATGGTGTCCTATGTCGAATCCGTCATCCTAGACGCTTCCAAAAAACCATCAACCTCCCCACCCTAGCCCCACACCCCATTATGTAAAGTTCTTTTGCCTTCAACACACATTTCGCTGCCCGTCACACTGCCAACATTCTTCATTACCGCAACGCCAGGAGTTTCAGCCTCCTAACCGCAGTAACCCAATCTCTAGAATCAATAGTCGTGGATTATCAATAAATAGTTGTTTCTTTCCTCACGCAATAGCAAAGTTTTATTCACTACCAAATAGTATAGCTACGTGCACTAACCGAAAAAAATATTTCGTAAAACACTTGAAACTGCGAATCTATCAGCCTGCACGTGATACTCCTTCCGAATGAATTGTGCAATATTGTTTCTGGTTTTTTCCTGTTTTTCTTCCCCATTCACAATGTTTCTATTAGCTTCGCTACTTATGTTTATGTGTTCTTATACCTTCGCGCAACCCTCCCCCTCTTAAATAATGCTCGCGTCCTTTTAGGAAGCAACTAAATAAAATTACATAAAATTAAGTCAAATCTGCCACCTTAAGCTTTTCGTTTCATTTTCATTTGGATAAAATTTTCCACTTGGCAATACAACGGCAGTTGAAAACGTCTGTCAGAGGGAACGCAGAAACCTACCGTTCCTACTAAAGGCTAGCGCATACTGTATTGCATGGGCCATTTTGACTGTACATCTGCATTTTCCGTATACTGCCGCACATTATTGGAAATAATTCACGTGGCAACATGCAGCACCGGGACTGTTGACCAGCTTAGCCAAAAAACCGCCATGCCAAGATGGTAGAGAAATATTGTTTTTGTACGACCTCCTGTCCTTCCTAGTTAAATAAATCCAACAGGAACAGGGTTTCAGGAAAATGGCGACAAAGTTGGTCTGCGGCGCGCGCTGGGCACTTTGTGAGGTGTCTTGATGTGAAACAAGAACGAAATGTAAATGGCAGAGCACTTTCGGCACACATTATTTATTCTTAATCAAACAAGGTTCCAGTATACGTTGAAGAAAATCCAATCAACAAGAAAACTTGTAATCTCTCAGTAAAAGAAAAACGTTTTCCAGATTGTACTATAAATCAACACATTCACTGTGAGATGATCAGATCAGCACAAGGCTAATGAAGCCATGCTGCATTCATTTCTCGCCAGTGCATTTCGGCAATCTGGTTAGTTTGATTGCGTCAGGGGTCCAGTTCTACTTTTGGTCATAGGAATGAAATAAGGGCTATAAATTCAACAAGTACAATTTTCTTAAAACCCCGCCAGAAATTTTTGTGGTCTTGTTAAGAAAATGTCGCCACAGTGCACTAATGCAACATGTAAAATAGAGCTATATAAATACAGTGGTTCGTTGATTACTCAAGTGAAATCTACAACCCACAATTTTACGTTCTTGCGACTTCCTGAGCCGCTGATGTCTCTCCTATAGCGCCGCATATTGTAGGCTTTCAGTTTGCTTCATATGTTTCACTTAAATGCAGAATTCAGCAGAAGGGTTCGCTTTATCATTTATCGGATTACTTTCCTTCCGTTCTGTGTGGTTCAACGACATCAGAATGAACTATTACTTTTTTCTATTCTTCTTGTTCACTAGGTAAAACGTATTAGTGTAGTTTGTTAGAGTTACCTCAATATCCAACGTATTAGGGTAATCTGTTTATAATAAACCATGAAATAATAAATTAGGCTGGATGCGGACATTTTTGTGTCGTATACTAGAAACATTTTATACGGCATAGGATGGACTCTTCGTCAGTAAACCAGCTCAATGCAATATGTCAGATGTTCCAGGAAAGGTCCGGTATAAAGAAGTCATGCTTGATACCTGGCTTAACGAGGTTACTCTTGATGCTAAACGTTTATTTCCGCACACGTGCTGCTAAGTCAGCCGGCAAATACATCATAACAATTGGAATCGAAAGAGGGCGGAGGACGAGGAGTGGTTTTTTCGAATTTAGGTTCAGAATGCTGGTAGTGTTGCAACGAGAAGATAGTCCTGAATACAATTGCGTATGAAGTGTTTTGTGGATAAACCAATATCTGAGGCCATTGCAGGTTTATTTTTAAAAGTCTATTAGGCATTGTCTGAACCGCGAAAGCGGAGCTTGGCACTCTAGCTTCAGATGTGGGCTATAAAATCGCAGTCTGGGTTTATAAATTTTGTAACTGTGGATAGCTCAATAGGACATGACTATAATCGCACTAAGATAAAATACTGGTAACAAATTGAACAATTTTATATTTTATCTTTGAGGAACCATTTATTCGCGTTCCGTCAGAAATGTTATTCCAGCCCAAGCTGTACTATTTCCTAGATAAGGCTTAGTAAGAGCATTTTTATGTTCTTTACAACAGTTTATATTGTCTAATTTAGGATAGTGGCTTAGGGTTTTTTAACCTTGGCATTGAGCGGGCCGGCAGTGCTCCTATTAGGGGTGGGCACCAGCTGGAGAAGCTACTTTTCATTCACTAAGCTATCGATAAAGAAGGCGAGTTGTATGATTTTTGCCGGGAAGGATGCAGGTGATGCAGTACGCGGAAAGTAAAAAGTCGTTGCTGAAGTAAGAAAATTTAAGCAAATAACTGCAACACAGAGCTTGATAAAAATTATATATGCAACCATATTAAACTTTGTAAGGATCCAGTAATAACGGTAAGTAGTACTGGCCTAAAGCTGAGTTGAGTGAAGGGCTGCCGAAAGTTTGTGAGTATATGCTGCTCTAGTAACTTCTGGACATCTCCTTTGCAAACGGCGCTACACGCAAGCTCAGAACCGACAGCAGTCAGAATAGCAAGTGGCAAAATTGCGCAGACTTGACAGCACCACGTCAAAAGAGCTAGTGACACCGCCCGTCGCGAAACCACGCGATGACAAAGGAATATAGTGTCGGAAGAGTACGCCACAAAATTGCAAATTGGCAGAACAGTGCAGCGACCGAATAACAGACTTTGATTGAAAATTGTAAAGTGTCATAAAGGGCAGCGACAGAATAACCCAAATTGATGGAATGCCTTATTGGCTAATTATTTGGATTTTTAGCCGGTGTAGAAACTTTATATAGTGATCAAATGGACCCCCATGGGTTTCTTATACCGTTCCGTTACTGTTTATCGCGCAACAATGTCCAAAACAATTTTGCGCCATGGAAAGAACGTAGCTTGTGCATGGTTAACTTAGCGAACATCAACTAAAACATACCGCAGGCCTAATAGGCTTTTTTGGACATGGTTATAGTACATTGCGTTACTTCTAAACATAAACATTGGTCTCACTGTTTTCACTGAAGACGATACATGTCTGATTACTTCCCCGTGTTTTTACATCGTTTAGGTGTAGTGCAAAAATTTTTGATTTTTTTTTGTAATAATGACCGCTTTCATAAGAATGATTTCCGTATTTCCTGTGTTTCAATATTAAAGATAGAAAACGTGACTGTTGGGTTTCTTTTTTCTGACTTTTGCGAGAGAGGAAAAAACTATTTTTCCTGAATACCAATTAGAGAGCATGTGTGCATGTTCTCCTAAAAAGAAGTCAACGCTTGATCTCTCACTATTCGCCGTAATTTCCTGTCGCTAAACGATATTATAAATCTGACGCCCCTCGGTTTTTCAGGCGGTACCTGCTTTCCTGGCTGGAGACCTGTTTTGCTAGCTATCCCAGCCACCACCATTGCATGTTTGCAGCATTGGCGGAACGAGAGTGCAATGATTGCCCAGGAACGTCACAGGAAAACCTGGTCTAGGAACATCCTTGTGCAAGGGTAGGCAAAGACACCACAAAACAGAGGTAAGCATCAAGCTGTCCTTCTTGCGTCTAACCCTCTAGCGTCCGTATACCTTTCATCCGTGTCCAATTTGCTCCCAAAATGATTTAACCGTAATAAAAAATTGGTGTCCCACTAGAACAATGCAACCTAATATTTCTATGTATAAATTTATGCAAGCTTCCCGTAAGCGTTCAAACAGACCCTATACTTACTTCAGCAGTCTAACAATCTCCCTCTAGCATATTCGCACCTATGCGTAGATGTAATCGCCAACAGCAAAATAACCTAATCTGGTCATATCACACAGCAATTGCCTCCGTTACTTCTTCGATGCCTGTGGCATCGTCACGGTTCCCATTGCTACCATATCGCTGGCCTAATTGACTCACCCACCGCGCGGTGGTGCAAGTGACCGATCCTCAGTAGCGGTTGCCGTGTGAGGCGATGGCGGGTTTTTATGCGCGATTTTGTTTTCGTCTGAAGAACAAGCTAAGATAAAATTTTTGTCTGTGTTTTTGTTGTCATTTTACGTAACTTTGCTCCTTTACAGAATGCTTAATTCTGCTATCAATAATGAACAAATTTTGTTTCGGACGTACAGTCTACTGGCCCGCTTCAATTGTATACCAATTTTGTTAGTTCTTTGGCGCATTTATGGGCTGCTTTAATTAGGCAACTGCAACTCCTATCTGTAGTCCTTTTTCTGCAACTTTCGCTGCTGTCCATGTTCTGAAAAGTGGCGTTATTCCCCCCCATAAAACAGCAGCAGTGAAGCTGCCAGTCCCATTGAGAAACGATGTGACTTAGACGGACAACACATACGTTTATTACAAATTCAAGCAAATTAGAGGGCATCCCACAGATTCAGAACAATTAAAAACGAACAGAAAGAGATGTGAAAACAAAAGTTCGAGTTGATAAATCACACTGCGAGTACATATGCCTGTATGCACGCGTGCATGCATGTAAAAACAAAAGTTCGAGTTCTTACGTTACTCTGCGAGTAAATATGTGTGAAAGGTTGATTTTCAACGCTTCAGAACTTTCCTTGAGAGGTGCTTGGACTAATTTATATCCTTCTTACTTCATTCCTGTCGGTCTTATTAAAGGCGTGGTGGTAGCAAGGGAGAGCAACGGCCTAATAAACTTTCTACATATGAGTACCACTAACTCTCGCCGATGACCTATCTTTGTGGGATTTTCACACAAGACTGGCATTTACGTGTTTCTAGCATGCTCCGAGGGGCTTGTTAAGCGACCAACGATCCCAAAGCATCGCGTCAGAGAACTTGTTCAAGGCGATCAGCAGTGCCGGAATCGCACTAGCTGCTGCGTTGGATATCTTGCCGACCTAGCCGGTGCGGATACCTGCTTTGCTTTCTTGAAGCTGCCATCGCTCCTTGCTTCTCTTTTCGGTGCGGGCCTCATTAACGAAGGGTAGCGCTGGAAAACACTAGGCACGGCGTTATACTTCTTTTCTTGTTACTCCCAAAGTCTTGCGGCCGAACGTGCAGACTGCAGACCATCAAGTAACTGGACGTTGGGTTCGCTTCCCTGTTCTTCCTAGAAATGTTCTTTACCCATTGTGCTTTCAGGGCATCCTTCATTGAGAACTCATGGTTAGAGACATCCGGATTGCCGGATTGTTCTTCTACACGCTGTCGTATGGGCGGCAACACTATCGTATTCTTCGGGTTTAAATTTCACGAAGAAAATATCGCCCCTTGCCTAATGGGCAGGTAATACACAAACAAATTCAGCGGCAGGTATGCTCGCACATATTGTAAAAATACGTAACACTAAGAGCCGTTCACTGGTTTAACTGGGAATTCCCAGTGGACGGTTTGCCCGTGGATCGTCTGCTACCATGTGACCTAGCGGGAGAGGATTGGCAGCGAGAGGATCCGTGGGTGGCGCCACCACTCAGAATTCAGATGCAGTAGGAGAGCGCAAGGCGGGCCCTTTTTGGGGTGATGCCGCAGGAATTGTAGTAGTAAAGGAGGGGATGACACAGCATTGGAAGGAAGTCTCGAATACAGCAGGTTGCGTCAAAAGGTGCCTTTCCTGTTCCCCAATCTCAGCTTCTAAAGATTCCTACAACATTTATGTGCGTGGTAAACTCGAATGTGCTCCTCCAATTTTGAGTCCACAACCATCTTACTTAGTCGACCACCTTGAAGCCATCCAGAAATGCGTGGCTCGGCTGATAACATCCAAGACATTTTCCGCACGAGCGGTACTACTATATAATTTTTAATTCCTCAACTCCCTTGATCCTAGAGGAAAAATAGCACGCCTCTGATAGTGTCCCAAACTGTATATCAGTTTAGCTCACTTACATGGCTCCTTTCTTCATCCGCCATTTCGAAATTTCCGCCATCTTTTCAAATAGTTGAGAGCTCAGAATTTAAAAGGCTAGAACAAAGCTTTTACAAATCTTTTCTTCTTTTACTATTGAGGATTAAAAATGGCCTCTCGACGGAATAGCCAATGTTCGCCATCCCCTTGAGTTCAAAACATTACTCGAACCCCATTTGACAACCGTACCATCGTAACGCCTCTGTATTAGTTGTTTACAAGTAGATTTTTTTTTATATTTTGCACATTTATGCAAATTTGAACTGTTATTTTAGTTGTGAAGGGATTTCTGAGATTATTATTCCGGTAATCCATATTTTTATTCCATATTTCTTTATGGTCTCGGTCTTCAATTGCCCTTTTGTGTGGCTGTTCGACTTCCCCTCTTATTTGTTACAGCATCCGGATCCCTTTGGCGTAAATAAATGGTTTTGAAAGGTTGTATGTATATGTGCAAGGAAATTATTTAGGATCAAGAAAAATTTATTTACACGTACTGAAAATAAAACCTACGCGTATTTTTGCTGATAATTTTTTAAAACCTTCGGCCCTGTAGATTTACAAAAACATTTGCGGCGCTAGCTCAGAAAACCGTTTTAGCATACCTTCGTGTTTCACCGAATTCACAAAAACGGTAACAACAAAAATTCTTTGCGGAATCAGTCTCTCAAAACCGGCGGGGGGAAAATAATAAATGTTTAAGCGTGCGATATTTCTCAAAGGCATGATCTGAAATTAAAGCGATGTTTAGAAACTTTTTAAGCAACGTGCTTTAAAAGACAGGTTGAAATATTGCAAAACGTCCGCGGATTTCTATCGCATTCAGCAATGCTTCTGCAAGAAGTTATGGGCAAAAAACTACAGTCTTCCTGATCAATTCACAGCGACGTCCGCTCAGGAAAAGGCGAAACTAAGCCCCGGTTCTTTACGAGAAGGTAAACAGCGGCAGCCAAACGAACTAGATACTGACTAAGGTAGTCTGAAGCGTGAGGTGTCTGATGCAAGAGGTTTATCTTGAACTCACGTCCTGTCTCCCATAAGAAATCAATATTTATTTACTTATTGTTCTTCTTTGTTTTCTTGTTTAATTTGTCATTTTGATATTACTATCATTGGTGCTTTGCTGTTACTGTTTGGCGGTTATTAGGTACTACGCCATACTTTTTTCGCGATGTAATTGTGTCATCCGTATGTTGCTTTTAAAAGGGCACTAATGGTTTTATGAGGATGGTACGACTTTTGTTTTCTAACCAAGTGGCATTTACTAAAACGTTATGTACAACTTTTCATTGTGACAAAAATCGGTTACCCCGAATAATATGACAAAACCTATATTTACCCTAGAACAACACGTATTTGCCTAAACCCACGAAATTCTAAACAAAAAGGAGATGCCTTAGCTAAAGTAAAATAAGAATGGGTCTCTAAAATGACCTTTAGAAGGAAGGAACGCCCTTCGAGCGTAAAGGGTTCGCGAGCACGAACCCGCCCGACGATGTAACGCCAATCCACATGAGACCATGTCAACGGTTTATGACGGGAGTTCAACGAAAGGAAAAAAAAAACAAAGAAAGCAACTTTGGGACACTGTTTCAGACACTGTTGGACACAGTGTTTGGAGACCACTTTGGAACCAGCGTGTGGGTAAAGACAACATTGCGGCATTTGAAGCACTGGTTGTTTAGAAAGTTACGGCCTGGTGCGGTACACTCACGACGACGTCTTCAGTCCCTTGTGCCGACGACGGGTGAAGAGCGTCACCTGCGGACACTGGTTGCTCCTCGCTGTCCGGGTGGCATGGCTGTGGCTGGCCGCACGTCGCACCCGTCCGCAGCCCGCGGAAGCAGCCGCTCTCGCGTGTGCCCCGCTCCGCACTCCCCCTGCCCCTGGCGCTAATGTGAGCGCCGTTTTTACGCCACTCCGTTGAATTTCCTGCCTGCGGCGCTCCGATGCTCCGGCCGCCCCATTCGGCGCGGAAGGAAGGGGAGCGGTGTTTTTTGCTAAGTCCGACGCACGCCGCGAGGCGGCGCCGTTAGCCTAAGGTTGAAGCGAGGCTCGTCTGGCCGACGTTTCCGGCGCTTTGGGTAGTTAATGAGCCTTCGTTGTCGCGTCTTCAGGATAGAAAACTCTCAATATGTGGTCTATGTATTTTGACTCTATCCTACGAGTACAAAGTTGTTTAACGTACATTGTTTAACACCCACGATTACCTTTGCACGCAGCTTTAGTGGTCGTTTGCTTGAAAGACGAATGCAACAGCCAAGGGTTCTGTCATCTCGGGCAGAATGAATGCCAGCGTTCTGAATGCTTTTTTCGCTGTTACAGAATTTTCGAGCCATGTCGCTACGCCAAAATATTTTTTTTGCCTTTTGTGTTGTTTCGAACGCTCTGGGTATCCGTTATGTGTGTGTTTGTGTGTGTGTGTGTGTCTGTGTGCGTGCGTGTGTGAGTGTGTGCGTGTGTGTGTCGCGTGTGTGTGTGCATGCGTGTGTGTGTGCGTGCGTGTGTGTGCGTGTGTGCCTGCGTGTACGCGCGCGTGCGCGCGTGTATGTGCGTGTGCGTGTGCGAGTGCACGTGCGCGAAAACAGCGTAATGCCGGTAAGTGCTCTTGCATTGTTTATAGGCAGGCGAGTACGGCAGTCAAATAATCTGTTAGGCTTCCACGGGTACGAATAAATCATTTTCTTGCGTTTCATGTATTTTCCTTAGGGGATTCAAGTACCTACTGCAATCTGGCTACCAAATTATTTGCCGTGAGTGAAAAAGTCATGGTATTCCGCGATGCCTTTCATATCGCTATCGACTCTACATATGGATTTTTTTCAAAAGGCTGTTTCTGAATTTCTAGATTTGCTGGGGTAATATACTCTGCATATAATTTGTTGGCATGACATATTAAGGGCATTATTGTTTTCGGTGAGCGGTTAAGCTGATCACTAATATCTTTATGCACAACAATGGGTGTAAGTAAGTTGTTCGGGATATTATAAATTAAACACATCAAGTAGAAAACTATACCAATTGTAACTCGGGCAAAGATTTTTATTACATTACTTGGACCACGTCCATGTATGGTAGACTGGAAGACTCTCTGTACGTTTGTATATGCAAGCATGCATGCCAATAAACGGCACCAGCACGTTTAATCTGCCTATTGCGGAATGAATACCGATAGCCATTAGGACCGTATACACTTCGGATGCTAAAATATAGTGCCTCTCTGTTAATAGTATCGCGGTAAAAGTTACGCCAAACGTTTCAAGTAGTGTTGCCATGTCATCTTCTTTATCTGTCAAAGACCGCACATATAAAGGAGAAAAAGGCCGCCCGAAGGTCGGTTCTTAACATCACACTGAGCTATCTGGTAAGAAGGTTAGTTGAATCACGGGGAAACTGGTGGAATTGGTTAACGTGTAATAAATCGTGGTTTATATTGTTCTTATATATCATGGCGTTTTCTAACAAACACTCTAATTACACGGAAACATCCCCCTGGCGAGGGGCACAATCAAATGCAGAGCATTTCCGCGGGGGGCGCGCCTGCAAGTCATATGGATTACGTATTGGTTGTTGTTGTAATTCTTGGCTTCCAGCGTAGACATTGTCGATGAAGTCGCTGGTGAAACGTGAAACGTGCCGTGAACCCCCTGCCGCGGCTATGACGCAACGTGGAGCGGCTATGACGCAACGTGGCGCGGCTATGACGCAACACAATTCAAAACAATCCACTTTAATCCAATCCAAATCCAAACCAATCCAATCCAAGCCAGGCCAAGCCAAGCCAAGCCAAGCCAAGCCAAGCCAATCCAATCGAATCCAGTCCAATGCCACTCGCGAGAGAGTGATATAGCACCAAAATCGTGCCACCACATGAACGCGTGATGTTGACGTCACGATCACGCCACAGATGTTAGCGACCGGAGCACGCGCGAACGACATATGTGGTTTAAGCGCGAACCGACCGCGGCGAGAGAGTGCGATGTGAGCGCCCCCACCTGTTCTTGCGCTCGAACCGACTGTTGATCAGCGCGAACCCAACGCGGCGAGAGAGGGTGTTGCGCAAGTCCCCACCGGTTGTGTGCCCGAACCGAACGTGGCGAGAGGGCGTTGCGAGCGAAGAGAAGGCGAGGAGGACGCGGGGGAGTGGGCGCACCTGTGTCCGACGGTTGAATGAGTCAAGGATATAAGGCGTGTTCGTAACCTTCCATTCTGTGTCGGCTTAGTGGTGCAGTGGGTAGAGTGCCATGTACCTTGCGTTCCGCCCGCAGAGTCGTTGGTTCGAAACCTGGCGCCGGTAAGTATTATTTTTTTATATAGTGTAGGGGGAGCGATGCGGAATACGGACGCCAGCGCGGGTGACATCGTGAGTTACTAAAATCCTCTGCATTTAAAAAGGAAACGACATTGGGGGTATTTTCGTGTTTACTAATCGTTGGATTTCGGTCAGTTCAATACCCATATTTTGGTTCTTGCTCAGAACGCACAAAATATGCGTTCCATGCGTTTAAAACAAAATGTACGGGGTTTTCAGAAATAAAACCGGAAAACGTGTGGTGTTTTTAACCATGCGTGGCTAAAAAAAGAATACTGCTGCGCAATGAATTCACGGGCATAGTCTATGTCGAAAATTCAAAGGCACCCGTAACTACCCTAACGGCACCAGCAACTTTTTCTACCTTTCTCCTGCATTGGTTTGTAGTAGCTTTTTTATTATTAAACGTCGCACACAGGCAGCGAAGGCCGAGTTTTCGTCCTCTGCGCCCGCCCGCGCCAGGGAAAGTGACCTTAGGCTACGCGCGCCGTATTGCTGCGAAAAACGCGGCCACGTCTCCTTTTCAACTTACGCTCTCACCGAGCGATTGGGACGGCCGGAGCAACGGGGCGCCGCCGGTAGCCGATCGCAGAGGCCACGCACGGTGGCGTCGCACCGCTGGGGTGAAACAGCGCGGCAACCATCTTCCACGGTAGCACCGCACCGCTGGGGTGAGACAGCGCTGCAACCATCCCCGACGGCGGCACCGCACTGCTGGGGTGATACCGCGCTGCAATCATTTCCGCCGTGGCTGCTCGCTGCTGTTTGGCTCTGGCCATTACCCCATGGTTGCCGGTTGACGGACCACGTGCCTACCAAGTGCCCTGCCTTGCGGGATCGCGGCGCTGCTTACATCGCGTGGGGTCTCGGCTGGTATCACCTGGAGCGTGCCTGGGAGATGCATGAAAAGGAAGCCTATAAGCACGCCTCTTTAGGCGGAGGCGGTTGGTAGCATTCCGTGGCCATAAGCGAAGCTTATATGGCTGTGGCATCGTTGGAGAGGTCATCAAAGTCGGTGAACCGTCGAGACCGCAAGTACGGCTGGAACCTTTTCCACCTCGGTTGCCACCGGTTCCGCTCTCCCGTACAGGTCCTGCATAGATCGCATATATTCCCGAAAGGTTTCACCCACCCCCTGTGTCCGTGCGCGAAGTTTGTCTTTGATCCGGTACTCAAAACCGGTAGGCAGAAACTCCAGCCTAAAGCATCCCTTTAGGTCCATCATGTTCTGAAATGGCTTCTGGTGACGTCTCCAAACACCGGCTGCCGACCGCAAAGCAACTTGCAAGGTCATGCTAATCAGTACGCCATCCGAAATTGCCATAACTTGTTTGTAGTCCGACAACTCATAAAGATAGTCGAAAACAGATATTTTGTCGGTGTAGAGTGTATACTTTCGCACAGCTAAGCTTAACTGCGAAGTCGCGCTGCAGTGGCCGTTGAATTGATAATCTTGTGGCGCCCGATTACCCAATAAAGCTTCAGTGTTATGCTTGCTAGCCTGAAGCGCTAACAGTTGCTTGTCCAACTCAGACTTCGATTCTATCAGTTGGGCCATCAAATCAAGAATTGGCTTTACGTTGTCTGATAGCGGATCAGTCTGTGCGAGAGAAGAAAGGGGGCATTTTCGCTTAACGCAGCAACAGCATTTTCGTCCATCGACATAGTTTTAGCTGCAAAATACTGTCAACTCGGCCTGGAATACAGCCTTTTTTAAGTGCGAATGCACTTTATAAGCGACCCCAACCATCCACCGCCGGCGGCGGCGTCCGCAGTGCTCCTCTATATTTAAAAAAGAAACAGCATCCGGCGCCAGGTTTCGATCCGAGGACTTCGCGGCCGCAGCGCGACGCTCTACCGACCAAGCCACGGACGCGACGCTGATATCAGTGTTAGTGACGCGCCTTATATCTTTAACGCATTCAAACTACGTCGTCAGCGGCGTGCGTTGGCGACTCAGCGGCGTTATAGCGGCTTGATAACTGCGTGGTGTACACGTGATACTACAAACCCGATGGAAGAGATGGAAGAGAAGGCGGCGAGGCGGTGGGCTGCGGGAGCCGAGCGCATGCGCCGCAAGCGGGCCGACAACCGTGCATTCGCACTTTCACATTCTCCCCCTCGGGGAAATGCGGGGGAATTTTTTACTTGCGCAGAAGTAAAAAAAATGCTTCGAAGTGGGTACGCACGGTCAATCACCGTTTACACTCTGTCCATAGGCATAAATTCTGTGGCTAGTCACTCACAAGATTTGTTGCGCAGCTTTCCCCGCTCTTTTCTAAGCCAGCTTCGTCGTTGAGCATTGGCTTGGGGTAGACGATTGGAAGCATTCTCCGCTGGCTGAGTGATTCTCGCGAAGTAGGCACGGCCGGCTTGTCGGACGCCTAATCCGCCCGTCACTGCTGCGTGAAAAGGTTAGCTACCCGAACAAAGCATACACACAGCTGTAGAGCGTTCTGCAAGCATTCCCATATGCGGGCGGCAGTGTAGCTCGCGGGGGGAGTCAAGGCTCGAAGACGATAACAGAAAAAAAAGAAACCACGTTGGGTGTTAGTGAAGGAACACCCTTCGAGCGTAACGAGTTCGCGAGCCCAAACCCGCCCGATGAACTAACGCCAATTCACATGAGAACAAGTCACTGGTTTATTGTGGGAGGGCAAAGGAAAGAAAAAACAAACAAAGCAACTTTGGAGATACTGTTACGACAGTAAATCCAGCGTGCGCGTAAAGACAACATTGCGGCCGTTGGAGCACTGCTTGTTCAAAAAGTTACGGCCTGGTGCTGTACACTCACGATGACGTCTTCAGTTCCATGTGCCGACGACGGGTGAAGAGCGTCAGCCGCGGACACTGGTTGCTCCTCGCTGTCCGGGCGGCATGGCTGTGGCTGGCCGCACGTGGCACCCATCCGCAGCCCGCGGAAGCAGCCGCTCTTGCGTGTGCCCCGGTGCGCACTCCCTTCTCCTCCGCCGCCCTGCTTCTGAGAGCGCCGCTTTTACGGCACTACGTTGGTTGTGCTCATGTTCCTGGGTGTACGCGCACTTCAGGTATTTGTTCCGGCTCACTGTTAATCACAAACGCACGCACGGCCACATGACGCACTCACGCCACTGTTGCTGTATCGACTCGAGCACTTCACAGTAATCACCCTACGCGGGTGCTCGTAGGGTCTGCATCCCTACAAGAAGAAGCGAGGTATTATCATTTTTTGTGACTTCGCGCTGTTGAATATTTCTTGCAAGCGCAAAAGCTTTTTCGTGCAAAAAATACCTACACTGTTCACATATACCGTGCACTAGTCTTGGTTCTAAACAGAGCGTAGTTTTTTTAACGTCAATATTTGTGAAAACGATCCGTTACACTTACCATTTTTATAACCCCGATAACTTTGCCGCCGTGCACTATAACAAAACTCTTCAAATAAACACTGATAGCGTTTACGGAACAATCCTCCCAAAAATGACCTTGTGTCATTAACGTAATACATGTAATACATATTATTATAATCGAAAATAAATTTAATAGTACAAGCTTGATTTATAATATTATTATTCAGGATTTAATTACTTCCCATCAACATGCGGAGAGCGTTCCTACAGGCGCACTATTTTACACACATAACTGTTATTATCAAGTAGAGGCCATGACACGGAAAGCAAAAACTACCATACAAACTTGAGAAAGTGATGGGGTTGTAAAAGTAATAAAGCTGACAAAAGTGAAGAGAATTAGCTGCGGCAACACTCTGAAGGCTGCAGTTTGCAAGACAATACGGAATGAGGTAACGCGCCATAATTGAAAGTAAACGTGTCAAGGATATAACGTTAAGTTAAGTAACTATTGTTTAACAATTATTCATAATTATTGTTAACCGCAGCGCCGTGCGTTGTGACTCTTGTCCCTCGAGGAATATTTGAAGGTGATCTGCAGTTTCAGTGAGCAAGTCAGTCTTCGGCACAGCACGAATATATTAGTTTGTGTATGTATGTATATATTTATTTCCAGATACTGAACTTCCCATTAAGGTTTTTGCAGAAAGTGAGTTTCATCAAAAATGAAGAATGCAAAGCAATCATCTACACGTTTATTTTTATCCTAACATATACACACTTGAGAGGGATACTTTTTTAAGTACTAAACACTTTTCAGCACTGAATAATGGTTTGTTGGCACAGAATTTTAAAATGAAAAAAACTTGTAAGTTGCAGGAATGACATATTTGTTATTGTAGTTATTACGACGTAGCTCGAAAAGACTAAATTCTACAATATGTAGATGAAACAACACTCCATGAGAGCACGAAGCGTGAAAACTACACAGCGACAATCTTTATTTTTTATCACACATGCATGAATACACGTAGAGAAAATGTATAATTTATGGGATTCGCAAGAGAACGCGCTAAACAGTGTCTTCCTTTAAATGCTCTTTTACTAATTTGTAAAATGATATTATGAAGTGTATTTTTATGTAAGGACGTAGCCTCTTTCATTCCTTCGTTGCTAGTGGGAAGAATAAATATGTAAATGAGGCCGTGTAAAAGAAGCACTCGTTACGCATTTTGTAATGCGTGTTGGCGAGTGATTGGTGTTTGTGTCACAGAAAACTAATTTGGATATATATTTACTTATGTCTGTATGGCTCAACTAATAAACGAATAACAATGGTACAACTTTCCCTGTTTTGAAGTGTTGTATTGCTAGATTGATTGATTGTAGTGTTTAACGCTCTGACACAACAGAGGGGATGAGGCGCGCCCTAGGGTTGGGCTCCGCATGAATTTTGACCACCCAGGGATCTCTTACGTGCTCCGAAATTTCGTAAACAGGGGAGCTTTTGCTTTTCGCCTTCGTCAGAAAGGGGGCTGTCGCGGCCGGTAATTCAACCCGCGTCCTGGAAGTGTTATTCCAGCTTTTGTGATACGTTCAGTGGGCGAGTCAGAAAGCCGGTACTGTGTCTTTAAATAAACCTAAATGTTATGCCTTGTATGCCTTTCAAATACTTAATTTACGTCTCAGTAAAAGAAACCCAAACAATATTGGCGTACTATACCCCAGGACTCATTCAATTAGTTTTTTCTTCTGGATGTCATACCCGAAGCGTCATCTGAAAAACATCCATTCAGTAAAGCATCCAAGCTTACTATTGATATGTTACGGTCCCAACTACAATCGTGTGTTTTTGTAAGGCAGAGGTAGTTATGTTCGTGAACTCGTGTGGAGGATATGGTAATAATTGTTGAGGAAAGTTCAGACCAGTAGTTGTTTCTGGTTTTTGTCAGCAAAGCGGATTTTTGAGTGTTAATTGTCAATTGCTAGTTAGCGCAGCAGTTTCATGCGGCTTCCAGTGCATTGCCTAGCGCTGTGTGATTGTCGTAAAAGTTGACTTCCTTATGTAGAAAGCAGTCATCTGCGAAAAGCTGTACGGCTGCAAGACCTATCAGGGGCAAGTCATAAATAACTATGAGGAATTGGAATGGTGCTAGGACGCTGCTTTGAGGAAGTCCTAAAGTTACTCTTGCTATTCAGGACATTTTATTGTTTATCTCCACACTCTGTCCTATCAGAAAGGTAATCTTTCTTTCAGGTAATAACTGTGCAATTTTCTACTTCTGACTGAAGTTCTTAATTGTTTTTTGTGTGAGAAACAATCGATGGTTTTTGAGAAGATTAATAGACCGAGGTCTACTTGTTTTTGGTTGTGAGTGCTGGATGACAGTCGTGTATCAGTTCTGCTTGGTGAAGTCCTGTTGATAGATCTCAACGAAAAGAGTTTGTAGTTCGTGTCAGGATTGTGGCTTTCAGATTTAGTTATTGCGAATATTTTTCCCTTTTTCTATTCTTTTGTAACAGCTCATGTCAGAAAAGATTTGTTAAAATTAACACAACAACGTTGCCATCTACTTTTTATACACTCTAAAAACTGATTTGGAACCTTCCCAGGTCCAGGGCTTTTTCTTTCATAAAGGAGTGCCAAAAGGGTAATTACCCTGCTTCAGTTACAGTGACATGTACAAGCTCTTTTTGGTCGCAAGTTCAACGCGATGTATTTTACCCGCATCGATAGTTAAAATAGATGTAAAATATTATCCAAGTACTCAGCTGTTATGCTGTTGCGCTCTGTGGATGTTTCGGCGGTACGTTTTATAGGATTAAGGTAGTCCCAAAATATTTCGGCGAGTTGTAATCTAGCTCTGAAACACGTTTTTGAAATAGTAAGATGGAGCCAACTAGATTTCTATTTCGTGTCAGCTGTGGCAGTACACAAAACATCTCTAGAAAGATTGGGTTCGTTTGTCACTGATTTCTAAGTGTTCCTCCATTTAGCATGAATTACGTCTTTTGTTATTAATGAGTTATGCTTATTCGTTTTTTAGTGGTACGTGGTTGTGAATGCAATACAGCACACTGTTTTCAAATTATTTCCGCCGTTATTTTATATCGGTGGAGGGCTAATATGAAGCATACACGAATTCATCTAACTCGATGGAGATCATCAATATGGGTGTATCGTCAGCGATAGAAAAATCAGCAAGTGCGGTCCGGGAAACCGAATCAGGTTTACCTCTTGAATGGGCGTGCTACGTTATATTAGTTTGATGTCTGATAAGCGAGTCAATATTTCTATTTTCGAGTGTTTTCGTGGAAAGTGGTTGCTTGTAATGGCACGGTCTAGTAAATTTGATTTTTGTTCCTCGCACCCGTGCCGGTTCCTTCACGACTTGACTCAGGTTAAAAGACACCACCATCAAGAATTATTTCCGAGCACGGGAAGGGGATTGGTAGTGTTTTTCATTAATGAGCCGCACATTATTCTCGGCCAAAAGATTATCCTTGCTCCTCCCACAAAGATTTTAATGTAGAACTGGGGCTACAAAAAGCACCCTACCAAAACAGTGTATGAACGAAATAAGAGTTTGGCGAATGTTGCCGGTACATCGCATACTTCAAGCATGATTGCTAAAGCTGTTTGTTCGTTAATAAGAATGGCTATGTCTCTCCCTCGTGTTGCTATATCTTGGCGTACGATAACAAAACCGGGTGGTCTTATTGCAAGCTGTATGACATCTACGTGAGCCATGTTTCTGTTTCTTCTAAAAAACCTCCTTTTATGCCAGAGAGCAACACTTCAAGAGCATCTGATTTGTTTGGACCTTAATGGCATCGTGCGTGCGTCAGGTTTTTGTTACTGCTAAGAAGTCTGGTTTTATGAGAAGGAGCGGCCATTCAACAGTATCTAAATTATTTGGAATGGTTGACACGTTTACATCTGCGAAGACTATTTTTGGAAACGTTCGTTTGGGCGTCGAGGCAATAGTGCCATTTTCTTGGCTTGCAATATTGCTCAACCGAAGGAGCACTCGATTAAGTGCGTTAGACGACTCTGTCAATTTTGTTTCATCTCAAGAATACTATATGTTCTTTATCCTGAGCTTAGCATAAGGTAAAGCCGCCGGGACCCCTGACTCCTGATTTGATTTTGCGCCGTTCCACAACGTATTTTCTATATCCCGTTCCCCCATTAAAAACCTTCGCATACAGATAACTCTGATCCTTTTAAATTGTGACAATATCAAAACACTGGACTTTTGTCGGGAAAGTTGAGGAATTTAGGAATTACCGGCCTTGTTTTGTCTTCGGCGGGTTTCGTTAGCCTAAGTGTTCATTCAACACCTGCAGGTAAAATCTTGAGGTTTTATTTGGAGCCCGTTCTATTTGCAGTTTCTTCCATTGTGGAATTATCTGCGTTTTCTTTTGCGGTTATTCCAGGTAATATTTGGTCGCGCCTGCGTGAGCGGTATCCCAACTCTTGTGCTTTTGTTCGAGGGCACACATTCAGTTCGGCAACTTATTCAACACAGGTGAAAATTTTTCTGTTGAGACTGTCGACGCTCTGAAGGATTTCATCACTTGGAGCGCGCCAATTTTCTTTGATTTCCTTGATGCCGCCAGCCATCAGCTCCAACTTTTCTAACAGCTCTTCCATTTTAAGTCAGGAGTTGGTTTTCACGTCACCACCGAGCAAAAGTAATACGGCTGAGCACGCAGCCAGTTCATAAATGCATCAACACAACCGCCTTGGGTACATCAGCACAACTATGCAGTACGTATTGGAATGGAAGCACAAAGGGTACGTTTTCTCACATGCATGAGAACGACGACAGCGTTATCCCCATGAATGCCGACCCTGATGCCATGCCAGTTACTGCGAAGAGGATGCCATCTCACTTTTATAATTCGCGGAGCTGACACCACCAGTGCATCACCCATTTCCGTGATGACACAATGTCTGCGATGGCGGGCGAAAGTGAAGATTGAAGTTGCTATCAAAGATCGTTGGCGCGATGCACATTAAGGGCTCAAAAGGGCTCAACTGTTCCCGTTTATGGTTAATGGTATGTTTTCCCATTAACGCTTTATGAACACACCGTCCACAACTGCTACAAATAGTTTCGGAGAGATGTTATCTACCGGGATGGTATCTCCTTGTCTTACTGCCTGCTTTCCGTTTCGGGGATTTATTGCTTTTCTTGTGGAGTGTTATCCTCCTCGCGTATTTATTGATATCTTTTCTACAATTCTTTTTTAGGTCGCCTTAATCCCTTGTATCTTACCGCTCCTGGCACTGCTGCGGGGAGAACGCTGTGAAACGCTTTCTCATAGTCTATAAAAGCTATGTAAGTGCGTTTATTGATTTGTGTATTTTTATTACTTGATTGACAGCTTGGATGTGTTCCATGACTGAGGACCCACTAAAAATTCCAGCCAGAGTGTTGAAAATCCAGCCTGTCACCTAGGCGAGTATTTACAACTTCGTTAAACAGTTTTTAAACAACTAAGACTAGCCTGATGGGTCCGTAGTTCCGGAGGCACTTAGGATCTACTTTCCAATTCATCAAAATATTTTTGGAGTTTTTTATTGCTGAGGATACTTTTTGTGTCTTCAAACATTCCAAAAATAGTAGAGCGAAATTTTCCACGACAATATCTCGTCCCTCCTTCAAAAGATGTCAGGTTATGCGGTCGTCATTTGTGGCCTTTCCGCTTTTGATTAATTTGAGCGCCTTTCCTAACCCCTCTTCCATTACGAGTGGGAACCCGTAAGTCGAGCTTGTACTTCCTGTATTTTCCCCTGCTCTAACGTAACTGGCACACCCGCCGTGGTGGCTCAGTGGCTAAGTGGTTGTGCTCCTGTGCACGAAGTCGCAGGTTCGATACCCGGCCACGGCGGCCGCTTTTCGGATGGAGGTGAAAAACAAAAACGGTTGTGTGTGCGATATGGTAAAGTCCGTTAAAATCCCCAGGTGGTCAAAATTCTACAAGAGGCCTCCACTACGGCGCGACTCTTTGCCTGCGTTATGTTGGAGCGTTAAAACCTACAATCAATCAACGTCACTGGCACACGTCACGTGTAGAGTTCTCTGTTAACTCTAATATCTCGTCAAAGTTGTGCGTACTATACCCTTCTCGTCTTCGACTTCAAGTAGTCTGTGTTTGCCGGTGCCTAGATTTCTCTTAGTCGCTTCGAAGCTTCCGCCTACTTCCAGCAGCTCCTCAAGCACTCTCATGTTATATGCACAAATTTACGCTGTTTCACTTAGTACAATCAGTTTCGGTAGCATGTAAAATTTATTCTGATAATTCTGTTGTTTGCAGCCGGCCGTAGCGACACTTGGTTCCGAAGCCCACGTACCAGGCTCAGCAGCTCTGAGCCTGGTACGTGGGTCTGAGGACTTCGCCAGAGAAGAGGAGTTCGACGCGACACCAACGTTGCTACTAGATTCCCCAAGCTAACGAAAACGTGTGTACCGTCCTTGTTTGTTTTCAGGGCAGTCTTCCTATGTCAAACGGGCGTTTCTACAACTATACCGCCCTTGCGGGTGATTCACCCGTAAAAAAAGCTCGAGAAGCTGTGCGCAATAGTACCTTTTCAATGAATGCACCCAGAGTTTTGTGCTGAGAAAACACGTGCGCAGTTTAGTCAGAAGGCAACACATGTGGCGGATTTCTCCTTAGGACAACGAGCATAGATTGTACGGAGTAAGTCAAATGGTGTTTTCGCGGCACTGGTTATTTTCTTGAAGCACTTGCTTATTGAGTTGTGCAACTGACGAAGTATATCGAAGCCACTCCGTTACAGAAATTGTCATCTGGAATAATGTGGTAGTGCTTGCTTGAGCTTCTTACGGGATATGCAACCCGAATGTACTTGACACTCATGAACGCGACGTGCTCCTCATGCAAGATCTTTGAAGTTCTCACGCCCGAACGTGAAGTCATGATCCCTGGTCGAACACATTTTCCATGTGAAGCCATAATCCCTGGTCGAACATATCCTTGGTCGTTTTCGAAGTTTATGTTTCTCGCGCCAACTGCCCATCACGATCAACAGAAGTGTTGTTTGCCACATGCAGCACAGGCATAATTAACTTGCTTTTCTATGATATAACTAACAAGAAAACCGACTAGCGTTGATAACCGCAGCTCGCCTCTGTCACTAATGCGACACCGTTTATGAGCCAACATTGATAACAACCCGAATAAACTCTTGGAGCAGTAAATAAACCACTCCATTTATGCCACTTCACGACGGCTTCACAGAGTTTTACGCTTTGCGCTATACTTTTTTACTGTTTATATTTCAAATTCGGGAAGCCAGACTAGCTTTTCACTCAATCACACGCCTTTGCCCTGTACCCACTGTGCGACAAATATGAATTCGGGGTATAGGATCGTGGTATAACGTCGTTTTCTTTTCATTGCTAAGGCGGAGAAGTGCTACCTTCACCAGACCTACCAGGCGACATTTGTTTACGTGCAGATACAGTGTCAGGAGGCATTTCATGGTTGACATTGCCATCACGCATACCGAGGCCACTAATATGACCACGAGACTGCCAAATGTAGAAGCTATTTTTTGTTTTCCGGCGCGTTGGTAGCATACAAGACTGGATGGAGTTGCGCCACAACAGCGGACATTCCACCACAGCGTACGAAAAGTGCCATTTGGTGACTTTGATGTCCTCGTGGATCAAAGTAAGACTCTGTCTCGCCCTGGCACGTGAAATAGGGCCATTGTTTGGGTTTTTTTGCAGGTATTGTTCTTACAGTTTCGTTTTCTTCGAAACTACGGTTACTCAAGTAGTAGCTTTAGTGACAACAATATAGCAAATACATCTCTGCTGGAGCCTGTCAGGCTACAACCGAAACTCAAGCAAGCATTGAAACCACAATACAAACGTTTCTCAACGAACAAAGCGTCATCTCAATAGAAAATAAAAACAGTGTGCACATTACTCATTCTTATGAGGCAAATAAATACAAGAGATACATATTGAAATGTATTGAAGGAATGCTACGCACCTTAAGAAAATATAATAAAATACGCAATAATTTTTCGTGTCTCTGAAAGAGCTAGCAATATATTGTTTTAAGTTTGAAAGAAGTACAGCTTTTACGGTTCAGTTTTAACGTTCCCAACAAGCGCTAGTAGGTAGAAAAGAAAGTTGTCCTAGGGAGAGTTTCCTTAACCAGTTTGTTTCTTAATTTATGGGGTATATTTTTTGGTGGTTATTTGTAGAAAACATATTTTTGCGTGGTTTGTATCGACATATTTATCATATCCAACGTACACGCTTGTAATTTTCACATGTTTAAATAATATACTTCTTGAAGCAACACATACAACTTTCTTGTAGGAAAACCCTCTTGAGTGAGCTTACTCTGAACAGAGAAAAAACAAACAAACGCGTAGAGAACCGCAATCTAAGAATGAAATTCCTTGTTCAACAAACTACTTACACAACAGAAGTTTAAAATATCTAAAAACATTTCAGTGGGTCTACAGCCAATAAGTGAACAATTTTAGAAACAACGAATATGGGGACAACCACACTTTTTTTATCCAACACGCATGGGTGACTGACACCCTTGTTTTTCAGCAGGCGATACAAATAGGTTCTTAAATTTCCCTAGTTGTTTTTAACAAACCATTTATTTCAAATCTTTGTGTGCACCTACACCCATCATATTGCATTACCGTCAGTATGAATTGCCATCCCATCAAACCAGTTGCCTTTCCCCAGGTCATATATTAGTACAACATCTGGTTTGTCCAAAGTACACGTGTCCACACGTAACACGTATGCCGTCTAAAACAATTTTCTTTCATTGAACTAGTTGAACTGCAAGGTCAACATACTGGGCGGAGGCACATACTCCGCAGCTTAGCATATGAAAAGATATAGCCCACCATTCTGTCTAGAGGCGCAGCTCTATCGATACTACAACGAAGCCGGTGTCAATTCGCTGGGGCGGGTTCGGTAGAAAGCTTTAATGGGTGGAGAGAATGCCGCACGCATTCCTTATTTTGCGAGAGCTGACCCCCCCCCCCCCCAACTCTACATGATTCTGTATGTAGTGGACAAAGGAGGAGTAGGTAATCTCCGACCACACTTTCGCGGGGGTTTTGCGGCAAAGTCTTATGTCGCGTATCAAAGCGCGAACTACTGCTCTTCGATAGGCGTCTCCCTTCTCGCGAAACGTTGCAGACGGTACGTGTCATTGCTGCAACGTGCTTGCTCGCCTGCACATGTGACCAACAGGCAGGGTCCCCTCTAAAGATTTTAACCCATAAGCGGTGGCGCATAATTGATTATTCGGCCAATGGCTGAAGGACACCTGTTTACATGAATACGGGCCCTCCCCTAAGCATGCGCAATAGCTGGATGGCTGTGCCAGATGAATTTATCCCGAGGTATCATAAGTGTGAACATGGCCATTAACAGTGCTTCTTTGGTACAGTTCTTAGTGAGGCAGTTCCCACTGAGGCGGGATGGTCGACGGGTGAAGCTATGTTGAGAGCTCTTTAGGCAAAAGGTAGGTTTGAGGATCTCATGGTACATTAAGAGCACAGATGTGTACGGGAAAGGATACGGTTCCTGTGGTGGGAACCGCGTCCGGGCCGACGTTGGTCGAGTCGTTTCTGCACAATCCACCATTGATAGTTGGGCTCCATGTACGAAATCTTCGAGAGATTCGTGTGCACTTGAAGATATGGTGTAACTGCAGTTCCGAAGTTTTCTTTTTTTGTGTTATATAACAAGTTTTACTAACGTAAATAGCTGTTTATAGGACTTCTGGAAACGAGCATCACATCTTTACTTTAGCTATATCTTACATAGAGGTTATTGTTATTTTTACCGTTGCTCTATAAATTCGGTTTCTTCATGCTACAAACTACCCAGTATGCCACGTAAACTTCACTTTTACAGCTGTTGGCCGCAACATTTTTAAATGTTTGGACATGCTAAATATATGCAAAAATGATTTTTGTTATGTCTACCGTCATTTAAACTTGGTGTATCGGAACTATGCTCACTCTGCACAGTCTCTGTGTTTAACATTTCCGTGAAATTTTTTTTCGGCGACCGGAGTCTCAAATGACCTAAGTTTTCTCAACCAGAGTTCTTCATTTGAAATTACTTTGATAACCCCAAAATATAAATGGCGCTGCTGTTATTATTCTTTGCAAGATCTCGTACGCGGTCATGCAGAAAGATTGGTCCTTTTTTTACTCCTTATGTGAGAGACAGTTGTGAATAGCCGTCACTTGGGCTTGTTCGAGTTTGACCACACACAACTGCACGAGTGGGTGAGTAACAAAAAACATACGCGAGTTATCTTCGTAGTATGTCGTTGAATGCTTTAGGTAGCGATCAATCTGCCTCAGAAGTACAGGCATCTTGCAAAAGTAAAATTGTTATTTTAAGGTGTTCTCTTTCGGAAAATAAAATATCAAAATAATAACAGAACAGCTTCAATAGCGAAGGTGTTCGCTTGCTACCTAAACAATATTCTTTCCGGAGGGCCAATGGCAATACCCCCGAGTGGTTTATATTTATTATAAATTTTGCCCCCAACAATACGGGAATACTCACTAGCTTCCGCAGGTTTTGGAAAGGATTTCTACTAACAAACCCTACGCAAAAATTCGCAGCGAGTATTGCGACTTTTCAGATTCATTGTTAGGAAAGAGTGTCTCTAATGCTGTAGATAAAATTCTTAAAAAACACTCAAAAAGTTGCTCTTTGGAAACTATTGAATGAACTCCAACGAAATGAATATGAGTACTTTATCCATGCACTCCTGAGCGTCCCACAAAGGGTTTATTTGTAAAGCTAGAGTGGTGATTTGAGTTGCTTTAACTGCAGAGAGCAAAATCAATTCGTTGTGCAGCAAAGTCAACCGAAGTTGTTTTGAAAATGAGCCAAGTCCACTTTAGGTGGAATTGAGAAAAACGTCATTTTGTGCTACCGAAATAACGGTTGCTCCTACTGAAATAAATTTTTGACATGGTGTACAAGAGAGGAAAGGATCTTATGTGAGCTCTGAAATTGAAATGTGGCTGCATTACTTACCTAGGTAGGTACTTGTAAAGTTTGTATCCGGCACACATAGATGTGACGCGCTGTATTTGACCTATTTTGAATAAAGAGCCGTTTATTTCACAGGTTCTTGGTGTGAAAAACTGCTGGGCAAGTATTATTTGAGGAATTTTAAACTACTACGCATAAAACTAGTAATGTGGCTGTCATTTTACAGCCGCAAATCCTTGCTGTATTGGAACCGACGTCAATGAATGACGACACCACGACATCCGCACTCCTCTTTTTCGTCAGCCCTCCTTTCTTTATCTTGGAATCTCTTGAAAACATTGGAAAAACACTTCAGCTCTTCATGCTGGGGCCACAATTATCGAAAGTGTTTAACGAGAAGTCCCGTGACGTCTTTCACCTTCAGGTGGTTTACTTTGCACTCGTACAAGCCGAGCCTCTCTCGGGCACCTCAAAGATTCTTCCCTTTGCGTAAAACTATAAAAAAATTTGACACTGAGATCCGGTAATGTGGTTCTGCTCGAATTTCCGGGCTTTGTCTGTTGGGGCTCAGCTGCATATGAAAAAGTTTCACTGTGCTAATCTTAAAGGACAGGCCCGGTGTTGGCTTCAATACCTCGATATCTGCTGCATAGGACTTCCAGTCGTATACATCCCAGTGCTTTCCGAGCTCCAGTTCGGTGCCATGTTCAGCAATAATTTTTTGTAGCTGTCTGGGTTCAGTATTTTTTTATTGCATCTCATGTCTTTCTCAATCCTCCCAAACACTCTGTCTGCGGCAAGAAACTGTGACCAGTGACTCGGAATACAAGAGTAACTTTCAATACCTCAGCAGGAGCTTCATTTTGGAGCCACCACTGAATTATACACAGCATGGTGGAATTTTTGTTCTGGCCAACACAGCCATCGGACACCAAACGAATTTCTTGAGCTGCTTCATATTTTATGCTTCGAAGCGTGCTGTGTGGAGCTCTTGCAACTTCACTGCTTCCTTTGGCACTGTCATCTTCGCTCCTTGTGTAGCAGTGAAGAGTCTCTTTGGGCATAGAACCATCTTCTTGGCTTTGTACTATGCACAAGTGGTACTGATACAGCTTCAGGCTGTAGTACGTCTGCTGATCAGGACGTTTAGGCATAGCTTGGTTTTGTTGGCAATCAAAAGAAGGCGTCAGTCATTTGCTCTTCTTTCTTTCAAGAGAGCGTAAAAAGCCCTATATTTCAGCTTGTGTACACGCAGCTTTGTAATCAGCTTTTCCTTCTGCGAACGATCGTCCACCGTCTTTAAGTAGTGTGCATTTTCCAAGCATACCGAACAAACGTCCGTCCGTGGTGTCCCGAGGGAAAGGTTAAATTTAGTCCGAAAAATTTGATGAAAAAAGCCGTAGTTACTTGTGCGTCAATGGAAGCTCCAAAATTTGGATGGATGCGCCAAACATTCCTGATGCTCTTCAGCTCCGATGGTAAGTAAAGCTTCTTTGTCTTCTTCCTACAGTAATGCGACTCTCTAGCGCGAAAGCGGTTTATGAACCCTACTACGGCGGCAGGCATTGCACCGTACCGTTTTACTATGTGGTGGCCGCCTCGATTTTCAAGCTTGATTTCGCCAATTTCGTGCTTGTGCTTCAGCAATCTTGTGACTGTACTGTGGCTGACTCCTAGCACAGCACAAAACATATCACGGAATACTGTGACAACTTTCTTGTTGTCGAGACGTACCTTGTATGTCGCACAGAACCCACGATGGGAGGTTGTATCCGGTCCTGTACGGCGCTTCACAGGTCCAGAAGTGCAAAACATCAAAATAAAAGCACGACGGTTTTTCTTCGGAATTCCCAGAAATTTTTCTTGAAACTTCTTGCTGAGGATGGGGAAATAAGAGCGCACTTGAGGGTTTTCTTCTTGTGCGCGCATTTCTTCAGCGGAACGTTCCGCGCTCCTTATGCGCTAGGCAGCCGCGGACGGCTGCTTCTTCTTCTAGGAACGGACCGGTCACCAATCCCTTCGTTACCACCGTCTTTCATTAGAAAAGGGTAAACTCGCCAGAGAACACAAAACAATATAACAGGTTCAGGCGCGAAGCGGAGTGGCGACGGCCATGTTGGCTGCATGATCATGAGGCTTGCAATGTGATCGCTCATTGGTTGATGGTAGTTGGTTCATTTTGACTGAGGCAGGTCGAGTACTTGGCACGTTTTTGAATATAAATAACCCTTTTGAGTACGTGTTTCTCTGTATGTTTGGCTCATTTCGTTTTGAACGGTTTATCATATGAACGCCCTCTACAAGTAGTATTTGTTACACCCAAATTTAGCCTAGTTTCGGTTTCGGTATTTGGCTCATTCTAGAAAAAAAAACTTCAGTTATAACTTTTGAGGGATTAAAAACCAGCCAAGAAGACAGAGACACAAAAAAAGAAACAGACAGGACGAGGATCGTCCTGTCGGTTTCTGTACTTGTGTCTACAAGTAGTATTTGTTACACCCAAATTTAGCCTAGTTTTGGTTTCGGTATTTGGCTCATTTTGGAAAAAAAACTCCGGTTATAACATTTGAGGGATTAAAAACCAGCCAAGAAGACAGAGACACAAGAAAAGAAACAGACAGGACGAGGATCGTCCCGTCGGTTTCTATACTTGTGTCTCCGTCTTCTTGGCTGGTTTTTAATCCCTAAATAATGAACCAACAGGCCAAGTTTTCCACGTTGCTTCAAAACTATTGAGATTCTGAGCTATTCTCTTTTAGTGCGTGGATTCGACACGTGCCTTATACTATGGTAGCAGAATGTTTACCATAGTGTTTTTTTTTCACTGAGATCCAGTTTTAGGTAATTCTTCCTTCACTTCTTAAAAAAATTTGTGGCTACAACTTTGCGACAAGGACAAGTGTCAGATTGCTCTTAACCAGGAGCGGGTAATCGCGATGAATGCGGTCAACTCTAATAAAGTGTTTACTTGTGTTCTCGCGTAATACGAAACAATTAGGGATATATGTTCTTGGATGGACCACAACCAAAAGCGCATCATAACTGTCCGCGGTGTGTGTAAACAAGTTTGCGATTTGGTACCCGTAGGCGTATCAAATAGTCCAACTTTATTTTTTTTCTTGGGAAGTGACCCTTGTGGTTTGCTTTTAACAGCGTGAATGTGGTGAAGTCTGCTTACTAAGCACAATTTAAAATGTGTTTGTATTGCTACTACCTTAGGAAGAAAAGTTGAAGGTATCATTATAATGTTTTTCGTTTGTTGATTTCAATGTTGGGGGGTAATATTAAAGTGGCCTTTCGCTGTACAAGGTGATGGATAAAAGAAATGCGTGTATGAACTTACAAAACAACCAGAGGGCTGCAAAATGCAAATTATGCCACCATTCTTATTTAAACAATAAAAAAACCAATATAGTAAATTATCCCCTCAGGGTCCACGAATACTGCGAAACTTTTATATTGCTAGTCACATACAGTTTATTCCTAGCAGGTGGATGGAGTAAGATCACATTCTAAATGTACAAGGTGCGGAGTACAACTAGAGCTATGCTATCCCTAATACAACATTGTTTTTGCATGCGAGTAGACTTTAGGTGCCCCTATAAATTGCATGAATAATTTTCGCCTCCAAAAAACGGCGTCAGTTCATCACGCGTTGGAGATTTCGCGACTTTTTCAGCTGGTTTAAACATTCTTTTATTTCCATTATCACTTTAAAACAACCTCTATAACTGTCTGAATATCTAACCTTGCTGGATGCGGCATACACTATCCGATGAAGTTTACATGCATTTTTAAAAAGCAAGATCGAAAAAGACTATTGGGAAAGCGCAATTACTTTTGGCTTCAAGATGGTTAGTTAGGTTAGTTGGCACGTATTCATATTCGACAAAATAAAGAGCGCGCCAAAATGCGTTACAGAAAAGAGACGAACACCACAGTAAACGTAAACTGACGTTTTTATTGAAAAAAAAACATGTATACAAAATCGCACATATTATGTTTGTACAACTGCATCTCTTCAATACCCTTGCTCTGCACGACACGAAGCTTTCCTTTTTATGGACGTCACTGAAGGTCAGCTGATCCAATACTGACTATATTTTCAAATACAAATTCTCTGTGCCTCTTCTCTTTTATTCTATTTAGTACATTTGAACAGGAATGATGTACCAACAAAAAGTTGCGTAACCATGCTATTTGCCGTCGGAAGGGAAATTTGAAAGCACAGAATTCTGGTTGTACAGACTGTGCTCTCAGACTCCTTTATCAACACAATTTCCGGTTTCACAGGTACAACGAAAAACAAAAACTACAGCACAACGGCATGTAATACACGGCACCCACAGCACATTCAACATTCTTGTATGAGCAGTTTACGCTGCGCTTCTGAACAACTAAATTATACTTTTTATCTGTTTTTGGCAAACCGTGGGCAAATTTCTTCTTATATATTGTTGTCCTAAAAACGTACGTGATGGCAAATTACATTTATTGAGCCAGAGGGACACATGGTGCGTGGAAAAATGTCTGACATTTTATTTTAATTTTCTACACAATCGATCCTCCACTGAATTTGACCGCGACGTCTCACAACTTTTAAATATTTATCTTTATTAGGCACGAGAACACTTCAAAAAATCCTTCCCTCCAAGCCGTTGAACTTGTGTTTAAAATGGAGAGCGGAGCAAAGGTTTACCCAATTTCTCTGGTGCATCAGCCAACCGGCAGTCCTGTCACACGAAAGGAAACATTTGTATTGTGTAGAACGGGTTACTTCACGAGATACAACCTTGATAATTCTTCTGTCCTAGATTTAACTGCCCCGGCCTGCATCATCTTAAAGCGAAAGCATTTTGTAAGGACCGATGGCATTCATTGAAAAACATAGTGCATTCCCCACAAACTCTCTAATCTCTACAAAGGTTGTGCGCCAAATCTCTACAAAGGTTGCTGTACACATCCCGCGTTCCTCAACCCAAGCTTATGCTGTGTAAAAGCGGTTCAATAAAATCTGCCGTCACATAACGGTTCTGGATAAGAATACACACGCATGCATCAAGTTTAAAGCGTACAATAGTACAGCTTTGGGTTATGAATGACCCATCGGTGTACATACACTTTTTTCGTAACTGCATTCGGTCAGCCCGCAAAACATCTTCTCATGGGTGCGTCGTTCGTTTACTATTTCGGGTTTTCAAGTGTTGACGATACATTGCACGCGATTATGCTCGCACAACGCACCACTATAATTCAATGTGACGGTATTGGCGAAATAGCGCACCCCGAGCCAACATACTCACGCTGTATTGAGGTGTGGTGATCAGATTTACGCTGATGGTTATAATCATCAAAAGGTGGTCTATGGGGACCTGATCTAGTTCTGGCCAATGAATCCCCGTCAGTCTGCCGGGCAGGGAACTCCAGGACTTATTTGGCAATTAGCATAAAAGCAGTGTGCAAAGAAGCCCTGGTCTCAGGCTCTATACTATCCTGAATAGAATATATAAAGCCTCCCCAATGCATGCTCCAAGTAACAATTCCACGTCTTCCGACCTTCAGCTTTCCCAAAGTAAACGATTTTTCTCGGTTCTCATTAGTGAAATGATTTCTTCAATCAAACCCGGCCACTTTAAAGTCTGTATTACTGGGTTCGAAAATCTTTGAAGTCATCACCGGCGATTCGTACGAACAAAAAAAAACAACGAAGCGGCGCCATCCTTGTTGAAACCCACAATGAAAAACAAGCAGCTCTTCTCCTTGCTGAAAACCGCATCGCCAATTTGGACACCAGAATCACTACCGGCCGGAGCCTAAACGGCCCTAGGCGGGTGATCTCACACCCAGACCTGATGAATGAGTGAAACGTTGATCTGCATGAAGGCCTACAGTTCACGGTATTTAGTTGTTCTACGCCTCACAACGCGAAGAGGCAATAAAATATATAGCCAAGACAAATAAATTTCTTACAAGCGCTAAAAACGCCCACACTTTTAAATGCAGGCTTTATCTGGTGTTTCACTTGTACTAACAAAGCGAACCATCGGTGCTGCTTGAAGTGTCAAGGTATGATAACAAATCAAAGTATTTTAACGACCGGATAACATGTGTGAAATGCTGCTTACATGATCAAGCTTTTGAAAACTATAGTTCCGAGCACTTCTTTTGCATCAGTGGCCGTGCTCCCCGCCTTGCCTACTCTAAGATTTGTAAAAGTTGAAGGTAAGAAAGACTCATAACAAGGCGACAGAAAACGATGCCTTCCCAGAGGTGCGACAAATGTTCTGCTTTTTCCGCCTGGGGAGGTACGCCGACGCAGCTTGTCGGCTTACGGAGCGACCTCTGCTGTCTCCACCGGCCGAAATCTGAGAGACTGGTGTAGTCCCTAACCCGCGAGGCTGTCGGTGGTAGCCAAACCCAGTCGCCACACCAATTGCTGAGTCGGCAGGAGTCTTGGTGGCAACCGAGTCGGTTGGAAGTGATGTCGCAATCAAAGTTTCTACTCCACCGGTCCAGAGCACACGTGAGCGTATGGAGGAGATGGAGGCCCCACTGCAGGTGCCATGCTTGCGGGACTTCATGCGACACGACTGACATCGTTTTCGGTGGCAATCACAGCAAATACCACCCAAATGAGGGCACGGTCAAAGAAGTCCTTCCAGTCCTGCACTCCAAGGATCTCATCCGACGGTATTGACGTCATCTGTTTCCTGTCTGCTTCGCCTAGAAATGTACATGCTCCTTAGTTCAAATGTCAACATAAGCAAAAAATACAAGAATAACTGCCCCGAAAGACCTTACGTGAGCACACGCACTCAGACGTTTCCATAGCCTTTAAATCATACAAAATATCAATGTTAATGTCAAGTCGAGCTTGGTGTGGAGAACTTTCTCGCTCGAGTAAAAACAACGGTTTAGGCAAAACCAGAAAAGAGCACTTGCGCGCCTTCAGGAGGCATGGATTACTGCAGACATAGAAATTACTCTCAATGGCATAGCGGTTCCCGAAAAAATGTAGCATAAGTTGTTGGTGTTTGTGTTGCGCAAAAACGTACGTTGATTCCGAAAATCGAACCACTTAAGCATAAATGTATACCAGTTAGTATGCTCCGGGTTGCTCACACCAATTCTAGATTGCAGACAAAGGACTCCTGCTCCGTCTATACATCGCCTCGATTTGGTCTCCTTTGAACAATAGAAGTGTCTTGTATGAGTTGGTGACAAAAACAGTAATAAGGATGCTCTACCCAGTGCTACACTGGTTTACTTTGCTTTAAGTCGGCTGCATTCCGCACAAGCCAATCAAAAGTTTATGGTGGTTGTAACAAGTGATGCCTTGAAGATCCAAGAATATACGTTTTTTCTTTACGTTTTTTAATGTTTTGTGGCTGATGAACGGTCCAGTAAAACCGCTCCCTGATGATGTATTGTCATTGTGTTGTTTGTAATCGCCCCTCCAGGACTTACATTACCAACTTCTTGCTAGGGCTGGCTGTCTCCTCGGCATTCCAGGTTTACGACAGCTTACCGGTTGAAAAGATGCTTGACATAAGGCAGCCTTGACCAGTGGACACACTGTTGTGTGTTTGTTGCGGGGAATACTGCTGCATTGCTATGATGAAGCTACAAACCAAGTAGTGCAAAGCAATTGACATACTGAGAGTTCACCTGCTATCATTTCCTTCCTCGTGGTAAATTGCCGGAGTATCAAGAATAAAATTGACGAATTTAACACCCTTGTAGACACTACACAGCCATCAGTAGTTATAGGTACAGAGTCGTGGCTAGATGAAAATATTTCAAGCAGGGAAGTGTTCCCAGAACACTTTACATGCTATAGAAAAGATAGGAACAAACGCGGAGGGGGCGTGTTCATATTAGTGGATGAATGCATCGCATCCTTCGAAATTGATAGCGACAATTCCTGCGAGGCAGTATGGTGCCAACTCCGACTTCGAAACGGCAAAACCTTATCTGTGTGTTCCTTTTACCGCCCCCCTTCAGCCTCTGCCGATGTATTGCAAGAACTAGCCCAAAAGATTGAAATCATTCAAACAGACTACATTGTTATAGCTGGTGATTTTAATCTTCCCGATTTAAACTGGAGCCAGCAGCCCTCATTTCCTGGAGTAAGCGGCGGAATAAATATTGAAATGGTGAACGTCGTTAACCTGTTTACACTTACTCAGACAGTTATCGAACCAACTAGAGGGAACCACGTTCTTGATTAATTTTTTACAAATGCACCAGATCTAATGCAGTCCACACGGGTTATACCGGGAATTAGCGACCACCAAGCGGTTATTTGTGATATGAACTTGGATTACGTAAAAATTAACAATACTGGAAATCGTCGTGTCTACAATTATGATAAAGCGGATATTCCTGAAATAAATTGCGCCCTTGAGTCATTCTTTGTTGTTTTTGAAACGCTTGCTGAATGTTGTTCTGTAGAGGAGCTTTGGTCGACTTTGAAAGAAAAAATTATGGATCTTCGTGATCGTTACGTTCCATCTTGGTGGCTAACGAAAAGAAAAAATAAAAGCAGACCATGGTTTACTAAAAAACTGAGCGGCATGATGAATAAGAAAAATAAAGTTTACAGAAAGTTTAAGCGCGCTCCTACATCAGCAAACCTTGATAACCTAAAGAAAATAACAAGTGATGTGAAAAGTGCAATAGCGCTTGCCAAATCGGCCTACTACGATTCTTTTCATAACAAAATTAAGCACAATCCTAAGGAGATTTGGAAATACGCAAAGAGGAATCTAAAGGACACGGTTTCAATACCTGCTCTTGTTGTAGGTAATACTGTTGTTCACGAAGATAAGGAAAAGGCCGAATGCTTTAACTCTTATTTTAAGTCTGTGTTTTCGGCTTTTCAAACACGACTAGGTACAGAAGAGTGGCATTTGGTGGGCGAGGTTCCTGACATGAACGACATTATTTTCAATACAAATGGTATAGAAGCCTTACTTCAGGGTCTGAGCACTTCTAAAGCTACAGGACCAGATGGTTTGCCAAATGCTTTATTAAAACCTTGCGCGCATATACTGTCGAAATACTTAAAAATAATTTTCGAAAAATCGCTTGAACAATGCTTACTTCCCGAGGACTGGAAAATAGCATCTGTGGTACCAATTCACAAATCAGGGCCCCGAAGCGTCGTCTCAAATTACCGTCTAGTTTCACTGACCAGTGTCTGTTGCAAAATTCTTGAGCACATTCTGTACACAGCCATAATTAAACATATCAATGACCATTCCCAGTTGAACCCCTACCAACATGGATTCCGCAGAGGCTACTCAACCGTTACGCAGCTAACAGAGTTTTCTCATGATGTTGCGAAGGCATTAGATAATCGAACAGATGTTGACTGTATTTTTTTGGATTTTAAAAAAGCCTTCGATTTGGCCCCTCACGATTTGCTGCTACAAAAACTGTCTCATTATAATATCAATGTTCAAATCATCAACTGGGTTTCCGAGTACTTAAGGTCAAGACGACAGTACGTTCTTGTGAACGGTAAAGAGTCTGGTTTTGTTGAGGTGACATCGGGGGTTCCACAAGGGTCAGTGTTGGGACCTTTACTTTTTTTGCTTTATATTAACGATATCAGTGAGGGTGTTAGTTCGTGTATGAGAATGTTTGCAGACGATTGTATAATTTATAGAGAAATAACCGCTGAAAATGATGTCCTTCAAATTCAGAGTGATTTAGACAAAATTCAAGCATGGTGCGAAAAGTGGGAAATGAAGCTGAACCTGGAAAAAACCGTGTGTATGAAATTTACTAGGAAAAAATAACGAGACATCTCTCTTATACTATCAAGAATGCTACCCTTTCACCTGTTACAGAGTACAAGTACTTAGGAGTGTACTTCACACCGTCTTTGTGTTGGCATCGGCAGGTAGACTACACTGTAGCCAAGGCTAGCCGAGCTCTAGGATTCCTGCGTCGAAATACATGTGATTTTCCGCAGGCTGTGAAAGCACTGTTGTATAAATCAAATGTGCGCTCTGTGTTGGAATATGCATGTACAGTGTGGGACCCTCCGACTGTGATTGACAAACAAAAACTAGAAAGGGTTCAGAACCTCGCGGTGCGATATGTATTAGGCAAACATGCGAGAAATAAAGAATACAGTGCAACATTTTCAAAACAAACAATGCAATGGGAAATATTAGAACACCGCCGAAGCAAGCTCTGTCTGAAACTATTCCATGAAATAAACTTTTCTAAAACGGGTGTACCGCGAGAAGTGTACATTGCATCACCGCATTATACATCAGCGCGGATGGACCATGCCTACAAAGTGCGAGAGTACAAATGCAACACTGCATCCTTTGCAAGTTCTTTTTTTCCCAAAACTATCAGGCAGTGGAATCGGTTATCGTCAGCAGTCGTGTCGCGCATTGGAAGCAACTCTTTTTACGATGCCTTGTCCGAAACTGCGCTATCGACCAAAAAAAGACCCGATGAGTGACAGGGCTTTTGTGTGTGTGTGCGGGTGTGTGTGTGTGTGTGTGCGGCGGAAGTATCTTTTTTTTCTTTTTTTTTCAATCTGCAATGTGCGTTTTTCTTTGTTAACCGTTGACCTTCGTAAGCGAAAATAGGTTTTCATGGTGTTTTGTGGTATAAAACTGCGCAGGGAAATGCGCATTTTGTTCCGTTTTCAACGTGTGTAGTACTGAAATAAATGTACCTATATTCTTTTCAATTTTCACAGTGCCATATTCGAGTTGAGTGATTGCCTCTTTTTGTAGCGATTTGATGTCTGCTGTATTTTTCATTCTTTCTTTTTGGCTTGTAACCCCTCCGCTGTAATGCCTTCGTGGCGCTGTGGGTAATAAATAAATAAAAATTGCTGTCGGTGGGGAGCTCGACCGTTGTGTGTGAAATTGATTGTAAGTGGATGATTCTGGGCCTAAAACAAAGGTTTCTTGTTTTCCTCTTTTGAACAATGTTCTGTTCACTCACGCTAGACATTTCAAGGCAAATTCCCCGGCTTAAAGGAACACTGAGTAGTTGTAAAATGTTACAATTCATGACGTTCCGGGTGACTGGTTTCGGCTTGCGTGGCTGTGATCTGCGACTTGTAGTGTGTCTAGCTTCCGCAGGGGCCTAAATCTGGTGTGTGTGTGTCACTGCTTATTGCGGACTACGTAAGCAGACCTCCTGACTGCATTTGTGTAATTGTTCACAAGATTCTGAGAGTGGTCATGAAGTCCGTTGGTTTACTGCGACTTTCGACCACCTTCGGCGTGGCCGCCGCCGGCAGAGAAATTATATGTGTTCGGCGTTCGGCGAGCGACCGCGATAGTTCACTCATCACTCAACACGTCTAAAATATAAACCCTCTGAATAGTCAGGAGTAAATCTCATCCCGGTATTGCTAAGAGGTATAAGAAAGGTTCTCAATTTGCAGAACAATTCTGTCCCTATTCTGCCTGCGTTCACGGCGTATTTTTGTCTGTTTTCCTTTCTTTTTACTTGTATCGTAAATACATGCCGATTAGGTGATACGGTGCTATAAATATTCGTCAATAGGTGAATAGCACTGGCTTCAAAGACTGAATCGTTGATATATATTCATACACACATAATTACTAGTAGTAAAAACTCGACTGACACGGTTCTAGTTCGGCGAAAACAGCTTCGGAGTTGAACACACCTTCTTAAGGGCGGCGTAAAATTCGCTGCTTTAAAATAAAACCTTTTTTGAGGCCGCATGCATGCGCGGCCGTCCGAGTCGACGAACGTCTATGGGCGCAATACTATACATTGTGTGAATTTTCGGGTGGCTTTTACTCCTACTGAAGGCGAGAACTCCTTTCGTTTTACCGTCACTAATGAAACCTTTGCGAGCAAGTAACCTATAACAGCTAGAGTAGAGCGCCTAATTGTTTTTGCCAGAGTGGGTTCGGAAACACTGGCGAGATTGGGGCCAAAAAATCCGGACAAAGCAATTGTGAAAATGCATTAGGAAGAATCTGCATAATGACAGTCGTCAAAAAATAATACGGAGCACTCAAGAATGAGCTTGTAACTTGTGATTTGCACCACGGCATGCAACTTTTTTTCACTAGATTTTAGTGGCCCTTGAGATTTTCTCACCTTGCTCAGTCGCCCTTTCAGTTTGGGATATTCTCTCAGCTTTGCAATCATCGTTAGGATACAAATAATTTTTATTCAATTATCCACATGAGTTGAATCCCAAACAAGTGCGTACTCCTTACCCTCATGGTTGTGTAACTATGCACTAATATTCCACATGAAGATTGTATCACCGGCACATGATGTGCGTATGAACACTCTCTGTGTGACCAACCTACAGATTTTGTTACACAAAGGTTTCTTAAAAGTAGCCCATTCCCTTCAAAACTTGGAGTTTCACGTTCTCAATTACGCGCAACTCAGCATAATGTCAATAGGAACTAGAATCGGGCCAAACTGCGCCAATTTTGATGGGACGTCTATAGTCAAGCTTTCCACACAGGCCTTGTCTCTAGTTCAGAGGAGACATTAGTGACAACAAACAAAATTTAAGCAATTTCTTTCACAAGTGGTGACCTAGTAACAATAGGCATGCTATTATTTTGCAATAAAATACGAAAACTGCTTATTTTCCTAATAAGTGGAAGTAAAGAAATCAAAAATGATCATTTTTTGTTTCTTATTGCAGTGTACTAGAATACGTGTTTTGGTTTTCAGAAGGTGAGGACACAATTTACCACTCAAAACATCAATTTTCATATATATAAACATTTTGTTTGAGTGTGTCAGCAGCGAAAAATGAGAATAGGGTCCATGGCCCCAAGCATTGCTGACATTGCTAAGGCGGAGCTGAGTAGAATAATAGATTCGTGCTAGGTCAAACACGGGGCTCGCTTCCCCTGTACATACTTAGGCAAAATACACCTTCATTTTTGCATGTTCCGCTCCGTTACAATATATTTGTAGGACGGCCAAAAAGGTGTAATAGTTTACTCAAGTTCACTTATTTCACATTGCGAGACATAAATCTGGCAGCATAAACAAAGTGCCAGACAGTTTGTCAGCTTTTTACATTGAGTGCCAGCGAAATGTTCGCGTAAAACATAAAACTCTGCAGCTGCCATCATACACAATTTAAATTGAATATTTGACTTCAAAAACATGGTAACAAGTAGAAATGATGAAAAGGCAAAAAAGTAGAAGTGGAAAAAAAGGTTGGTGGCAAACCACAAAGGTAACATAAATAAAGTGCGAAGACAACACCGGGTAACTTGTACAAACATGAATATCTATAAAAAGTTTCTACATATGCATATACATTTACATAAATAAGAGGTGGCCGTCGAAGAAACCTCGGAAAGGCAGGGGCAGGATTTGGTAGGTCATTGAAACAGTTGAAGAATTTCGAAAGACAGAAAAAAAGTGGAGAAAAAATGCCCGCAGGGTGGGCATCTATCTTTCCGGTGTATTCATGATTGCCAACCCTTAATTCTGTCGGAAATAAGGGCTGGCAGTCAAGGATACCCTTATTTCTGTAATAAAAAATAAGATTCCTATCATTAATTTTGCGCTCTGCTCACATAAATTTTAAGGGTTTTCTACAGAATAAATAATACCATTATCTTGCGTTATAACAAACTCACTTGAAATATCGCTTTATTATAAATTTCCTCTGGTACCCGCCAAAACACATGCATTTTAGGCCGCAATACTTGAAGCGGATGAAGAGCTTAACCCACTTAGAGCGAAGTGGAGAGTGATGGCGTCGCCGAGCGGTGGCGACGAAGCGGCGAGTCAGGCTGTATACATGGCGGCCAACGCAAGCTGGTGTTTCCCCGCCAATTTTCTCGAGCTGTCATACTCGATTCATCCCTTAGGTCTTTGGACAAATGGTACAAATGCGTGGTAGGGCCATTTAATTTTGTTCTTCGACATTGTTAATGGCGTGGATAAGATGGTGCGCGAACACCGACACTTGTTCCATAGAATCAGGAGTGTCGTCGACAACAGGGCGCCAAAAAACTCTTGTGTCACACACGTAACGGCCTCACAGCTCGGTAAAAAATGTCCAGTGATCATGCAAAGCCCTTTTGCAAAACCGGTCTGTTTTCATGATTGCGCTGTGTACACACAACAAAGCGGTTTTTCATTCTAAGGCTCAACAAACAGAACCTCAAACGGAGCTTTCAAGCGCGAAACTGTCGTAGCGTTCTGTGACGGCCGCACGCCCGTATAAAACTGTCCACTACCACATTTACGTGCAGCTACCATAGCGTCATTGAAGCAGGGGTAGATTGCGCCCCACAAGAACTTGAAATAGCCAAAGCTCGCTGCCTTTTTTGCAACTGTATAAAGTTTTCCTTCACTGAATACATTGTCCTTTGGTTCCTCACAGCTTTAGAGCAATAAAGCTCAAATGCTTTACATTTTCTCGAGTTGTCGCTGATATCAAAACACAGCTTAAAACCAACTTTTTCACCGCCCCGCTGAATTTTTTGGCGAGGGATGACTGTATCTTTATTTTCCTGAAGTTGTTTATTTTGCGGAGTTTAGAGAGACCGAAAACTACTCTCCACAAGGTATTGGTGATGAGAAAACGCAGATTGTACGTCTGTTTAGAAGGACACAGAGGAAAGATACAAAATATATATTAGGGAGACGTAAGAAATTTCCGAATTAGTATTGCTTCTCCGAGAATTTCATCACAGCAGATAATATATAAGAAATGCTGACGTTCTTTCTGGATAAAAACCTATTCACAAATTTTAGTTACTGTGAGAGGGCCTTTCTTCTGGTTTAAAATTACTGTAAACCTAACAGTTTATTTTTCCTTAGCATATGCTTTTCAATATATTTGGCATTTTAAAGTAGTTGCAGCGTAAACTGGTCATAGGACAAAGTCATTCCCAAATGTACCTTATAAGTTGTGCAACTATTGCACACTACAGCCCGCCGCGCCTGCCAATCACGCAGTTATGTGACCGCTATCTCTCTTCGTCTAGCCATACAAATATGCGTGTCTGTCGTTTTATACCCTTTCCCGGATATTTCAACATTTTTACTTAACTTTTATTTTTGTATTTATTGCCCTTTCTGATTCGAGCCTTTCTTTCTCACTTGTTAGTTCTGGCTTCCTCATCTCTTTCTATCTCCCTCGCTCACTCATTTTTCCTTTTTTAATTTTAACCCTTCCTTATTGCTACCTGCCTTTCTCACTTTTTATAGCTCGCTTCTCGCTTACTCTTCTCCTTCCACCTTGAAATTTACATCACCACCCTGGAGCCTCATATTCTTGAACCGTATATAAACAACTTCAATTCTGTAAGACATTACTGTTAATAGAGGAGCGTCCCCATCCGAAACTTTGAGTAAATACATATTGTTATGGTTTCCATTGTGATCTTCCTATGTATGTGTATATATATATATATATATATATATATATATATATATATATATATATATATATATATATATATATATATTTATATATATATATAGATATAACACAGATATAAGGGTTGACAGTCAAAAAAAAAAATCGGAAAGCAACGGGGAGGTTGTGGTAGGTCATAGAAACAGATAAGGAATTTGGAAAGAAAGAAAGCGGAGAAAAAATAGCCACCTAGCGGGAATTTTTTCTCCGCTTTCTTTTTTTTCTTTCCAGATTCTTTATTTGTTGCAATGACCTACCACAACCTCCCCTTTGCTTTCCGAGGTTTTCTTGACTGCCAACCCTTATTTCTGTGTTATTTCTACGAGCCCCTCAGTTCCTATTGTGATACGCTATATATATATATATATATAATATGGTTAGGAAATGAGGGGCTCGTTAGGAAAATACAGAAAGAAATGCGGGCAGTCTACAACGCCAAAGAAGGCATAGGGGAACGGTTGGACTATATTTTTTTTACCGTTAGTGAAATTATATATATATATATATATATATTTTCATATTGAAAAAAAATGAAAAAAAAATATATATATATAATTTCACTAACGGTAAAAAAAATATAGTCCAACCGTTCCCCTATGCCTTCTTTGGCGTAGTAGACTGCCCGCATTTCTATATATATATATATTATATATATATATATATATATATATAATAGAAGAAAAACTTCGAACAAGGTAAAAGCACGATTGTGGCCTACGTTTCAGCAAAGAGAACTTGCTTTCCTCAGGGCAAGTTCTCTTTGCTGAAACGTAGGCCACAATCGTGCTTTTACCTTGTTCGAAGTTTTTCTTCTATTGTGTTCTCTACCATCTTCAAAGTTCTACTACTCCCAATATATATATATATATATATATATATATATATATATAATATATATATATATATATATATATATATATATATATATATATATATATATATACCTATTAACGTCTGTTTTTTTCTGCTTTGGCTGGTTCTGTATAACATTTACAAAAACTTTTTTCTAATATTTAGTTTCAAGTTTTATATTTACTTTTGTTTACGCTTAATTCTGTGCTTTTTTTGATCAATTGTTGGCGTGTTTATTATGCGTCAATTTCTGCGCGTTCGTATTACCACCTTGGGTATCCGTATCCTACTCACGACACCTTGCATATCAGCTAAAGAACATTAATAAATATGTAACTGTCATCACGCCAGCGGTAAATCCTTGACTACAATTGACAGATATTGGGGGCTGACATTACTTATGTTACAACAAATAAAATTTATATAAACAAACTGCAACCACACGTCCTTGACTGCTGACATAACTTTGGAATTTAAAAAAAAATGTCACAATTTAGGCCAATATCCTGTGATAAAATTCGCACGACCGCAAGATTATGACGCTGACTTGATTCTACTATACTTTCCCCTCAGGGCTTGCCTCTAGATTATAAGAGAGTCATGAAGAGAGCTCGTGAGCATGCGTCCCCTATCATTCAGCGCTGCGCACTGAATAAAGAGCGGACGCATGCTCACACGCTCGCTCGCCGTCATGGCTAAAGAACCGATGGCTACAGTGGAAGATAACACGCCTTCGAGGAACGCTTCGCCGAAGTGTAGGTGTGGCTCTTGCGCCGCTCCCTTTTACGCCAAGCAGCAATTATTGCAGTGTTTGAGTTGCGAAGGACGCTTTCACTGCAAATGTATAAACGTTCGTCCGGAAGATAATAATTTCTTAATGGAGTCCGGCCAAAGCTCGTACAAGTGTTCATCGTGCGCAAGGCGTTCGTCCGTATCGCCTTCAGCGGACAAAGGGACCGAACTTGATTCATCGGAAGTGCACCCAACAAGCAACTCGGCTGAAATTGGAAAGCAAAGTGCCCACGACCACAACAGTGAGCTCTCGACTATCCTAAACAGGCAGGATTTGTTGGAAACGAGTTAAATGCTTGGAATCTGAAAACAGCCGACTGCGCTCGGAGCTGCTGGAACTTCGCGGTAACATTCCACCTTTGCCTCCACCGGCTTCACGCTCCTTAGAAAAAGTAGTTGCTGGCGGTAGGATGACTGCATCGTGTCCACACTCCTCCAACGCCGACAGCGCTGTTGCTTCGAATCGAATAAGCCAACATAATGTCAACAAGCACCGTTAGGCACCATCATCAAAGAACGCAAGCGTTAACAGTGACCGCCCGGATGTCGTCGTCGACGGTGCTAACGGTTGTGGAAGCTGTGATCTTGCCAGCAGTTGTGGTGGTGGCACTTCGCCGACGGACATTACGGAAGACGGTTTCAAGGTGGTGAAGTACCGACGTCAAGCGACGGCGTCATCCGGAACTTCCAAGTTGTCCAAGGCAAAGGCTGTACCACGAAAACCCATTTCCAAAGCTGTCTGTCTCTAGGCGTGACCCCATAGCGTGGATTGAAGCCATTAGTGACTTGTTTAAATCGGTCCTGGGTGACAAAACAGTCCAGTGCGTGAAGCTGCGTACGACGTATGACTCTTACGCCTCGTTTCACCTTTCTGTGATGACGAGGCATTTGCCGCTTTGAACTCTCCCGATGTTTGGCCCGAAGGCTCTATATTCCACCAATTCTTCGGTACACTAGATGAGTCCCGTGTTGTAGAAGCCCAAAATGACAGTCATGAACACTTGATCAGCCACATTGGTCTATTATCAAAATGTCCGAGGCCTACGTACTAAGGCTAGTGAATTTTGCCAATGATGTAGCTTCCTGCTTTGAAATAACTTGCCTAACGAAGACATGGCTATGCCAAGACCTATCAGACTCCCTATATTTTAAAAATCGCTATACTGTGTAACGTCGTGATCGTAACTATGCAGCTACAAGACATGTACGGCAGAGGTGTTCTCATAGCCGTCTCAGGCACGTTAAAGGGTACACGTAGGCATGATTTTGAAATATATGATGAGTGTGTTTGGGTCGGTATCCAGGCTAACCAGTGCAGTTACCTTACAGGTAATTATTATTTCCCCTCAAATTTGACACCTCATCTTTTAATACAGATTTTAGCACACTATCTGATAAAGTTGACTTCAGTAAACATCACGTGCAACTCTATGGTGATTTCAACCTTCCCAAGGTTGACTGGTTGCTTGGTACTACAGATGACTGCGATTGCGTGCCGGCCAGCAAGGTCTCTTGGTTCTTGCCTTTTATCAATTTTAGTGGCTTGATTCAGTACAACACTTCAAAAAATGTGACTGGTAACAACCTTGTGATTTTGCTATCAAATTTTTATCGGCAGTTTGGAAGCAGTAACAGAATCTCTTGTCAACATTAATTCCATCCACCCGCCTTTCGTGGTCACCTTTAAGGCAGCTTTTTCTCTACGTGTACAAACCTCCAAGCTTGTCTATTGTTACACAAAAGGCAATTATTTTATTCTCTACAAACACGTTGAGTCGTACACTTGGTTTGAAGTTTATGCTACAAGCGATCCAGAAAAAGCAGCGACCGAACTCTGCAGTCTTATTAAGGAGGCAATTGATCAGCCCATCCCGAAAAGGCAATTTATTTCTGGCCATTTTTCCACATGGTTCTCTAAAGAGTTAAACACAGCCTTGCGCAAGAAGGAAATGTTTCATCGTCGTTTCAAGAAAACTGGGTTGACTCTTTGGTACGCAAAGCTCAGGGCGTTTCGTTGTCTGGTAAAAAAGCTAACGCAACGTGATAAAGCTATGAACAAAAGACGAGCAGTGGTTAGCTTGCGCTCCGATCCAGTCTTTTTGGAAATATGTGCCCGAACACACGCGCCAATCTTCGCACGACATCTCTTTGCGCGTGCCCACTGATTCTAGAACCCGTGATCTGTCCTCACCGAAGGAAGTCGCGGACACATTTTCCTCCTTTTTTAGCGAATGTTATTTGCCACTTAGCGCACGAGGTTGCCCTGATTTGCGTGCAGGAGATACAGATCAGAACGCCAGTGCTGATACCTGCTCTTTTTTCACTATTACCGTCTCTGACGTCATAGCGGTGATAAACAAGCTCAGACCTAAATGGTCTGCGGGAGCTGATAAACTCCCGCTGTTCATCATCAAAGGATATTGCTCGCTTTTCGCCCCTGCGTAGGCCTATATTTTTAATCTTTCGCTTAATGCTGGTGTCTTTCCAGAACTTTGGAAAAAAGGCATAGTCGCCCCGTTTTTTAAAACAGGTGATGCTTGTAACCCGTCCACCTACCGCCCGATTTTTTCGCTTTGTGGCTTTTGGAAGGTTTTTGAAAGAATTGTGTGCAGGCGCTTCTCTACTCATCTGTCCAAGCTGTTTACAACTGTTGTTTGTGAGAGGGCGTTCTGTTGAAACCAACCTCTGTTTCTTCCCGACCCACGTGTCCCCGGTTGTCTCAAACAAAAGGTCAGGTGGACTGCATTTACTTTGATCTATCAAAGGCTTGCGACAGAGTCCATAATGAATTACTCATACGAAAGCTAAAAGGCTATGGCTTCTGTCCCGCGCTCTGTAAATGAATGCTCAGTTAATTATCCACGCGCCAAAATTATGTCCGTGTTCATGAATTTTGACCATACCCTTTGTTCCGACCTCCGGAGTGCCACAAGGGTCGGTATTGGGCACACTGTTGTTTCTTGCTTTTATAAATGATGTTGTCCATTGTGTAAATTATGGAAAACTACTTCTGTTCGTGGATGATACGAAGCTGTTTTCAAAAATTCAGTCAACAGAGGACTGTGTAAACCTGCAGAAGAATATTTGTGTCATTTCGCAGTGGTTTATGAAAAATAGTTTTTTTATGAGCACATCTAAAACCAAAATCATTACTCTATCGAGGCAGGGGGCGCAATTGTTGTTTTCTTACAAGGTGGGCAACAAAGCTATTTTTCGCGTAAATGTTTATCATAATTTAGGAGTACTTATTGATAGTCATAATAGTTTCAAACCGCATGTTGAGTGCCTTCGTAAGACCGGTTTTAAACTACTTGGTGTAATTTCGTGCCTCACACGCAATTTCAAATGCCTGGATACCATCATCCATTTTTGTTCTTTGGTGAGATCGTGTTTTGAATTCGGTTCCGTTGTTTGGAACCAGCTCCCAAAAGCGTATTTCCTCCTAATAGAATCAGTCCAGAAGCGGCTAGTTCGAATTGTCTATGACAGATATTTCGAACGTAAGATTTATTATGAATACCATTCTCTTTTAACTATAATAGGCATCACCAACCTAGAAAGTCACTGACGTTATCTCGACGCCATGTTTTTCTATATGATACTAAATGGTCATTTTGACGCTTCCGGTTTACTGTACAGCGTCAATTTACATGTTCGTCTGCGATTAACACACCATTGTTAATTATTTGCCCCCAGGATGCCAAATAGCAAATCAACTGCTGAACGCCTGCGAATTCTGTGCAATCGTATGTCAACAGATATTGATTTCTTCTTGCCTCAAAGTGTTTTCACTCGTACCTTAACAAATCGGTTTTCTAATGCAATGACTTGTGGTTCTGGCTTCAATGCACGGTTCGTTCACTGATAAATTTGTGCTCGCGATATCGGCATTTGCTTGTAGCTATATTAAATTGGTGATGTTTTTTAATTTTCACTTTATCACATTTTACTATCTGACTTGTGTACCAAAGTAAGAGCCCTTATGGCTTATTGGACACGCAATAAAACATGAATGAATGAATGAATGAATTACTGAGAAAAAAGCCATATTTGAGGAAGTTCGCAAGTTGCGAACCTGTGTTCAGTGATCTTTCACTGGCCAGTGATCTTTCTGAAATAAATGACAAAATATACGTATTTTTTAATAAGTAAAAGTAAGAAAATCCGAAAGGATCAACGAGGTAAAATACGAACAAGGGGTTTTATTCTTCATTTTTGGCTTTTTAGCGCAGTTTTATAAAGTACGTGTCACGGGTTTCCTGATTCTGAGAACATAAGTTACTACTCCAAAACATTCCATATTTAAACTGCAGATATTAAACATTTTAAGAACCTTACATTTTATATATCATTGTAGCAAGGTTAAGAAGGTGTAATATTTTACACGAGTACACTTCTCTCGCAATCAAGAGAGATGAGACTGGGAGTAAAAACCAATTGTGCCTTACAGAGTTTCTAGGCTTGCTACACACAGTATCGCCAGCATTCCGGATGAGCAATAGTTTCGCGTGAAACATAAGACAATGCTGAGTAACATAGACAACTTAAAATCGGCATGCGAGTTCAAAATCAGCATTACAAATAAACACGATGAAAAAGCAAAAAATGGAGATAAACAGTCTGGTGCCAAACCACGTAGGTAAAATTAAAAAGTACAAAGAGAATACAATGTAACTGGTACAAACATTAATACATTGAATAGTTTTCTTCATATCCGCATGCATCTACATTCTATACAAACTTATACGCGTACACGGGGAGGGGATGCTCTGGAATAGTCACTTCAGATTGAAAAAACTCCACTATCAAAAATCCGAGCCGTGAAAAGTTTTCTCCTCCGCATTTTCAAATAAAAAACTAAGTGCCAGCCATTTCACTCCGTAGAATATGCAGAAATAAACAAAAAAACATCCGTAGGCTTATCAATTTGCCAATCACTGCAGTCAGCGGCTCTCCGTTCACGGGCCCTAGACACTTTTCTTCACCTCGGCAGGTGAGCTAAGGTTGTTGAAACATTTTTCTCCTTGTGTATTGCCGCTGAATGCCCCACCTATGTCTTCATGTGCCGAATGTGCAGAGCTTCTACCGCCGGATGGTAAATTCTTGACCTGTTGTAAATGTGAAGCGGGTTACCACCCTGGAAAGAGCTGTACAGCATTTACTGAAAGTGCCTACTCAAACATGACCGCTACAAAGCGGGAAAATTGGAGTGCCAAACTTGCCGAAAGGACGCCGCCAAGCACACTGAGGCAGTCTTGAACAGGGAGGTGACTCGTCTTGACAGCTGTCCGCTGTCAATAGTAAACTTGACTCGCTAACAACAACTATTGAAGCTTTTGTTATTAGCGTTCAAGATCTGGTAGATTTCAAAACGGCAGTTTAAGACGTTGCTTCGAACGTGAAGAAGATAAAAAAAAAATCGGCACTCTTTCCTCAAAATACGACTCAGTCTTTTCAACCATGACCACTAACCAAGCTGAGCTGATTACCTTACGCAATGAAGTTGAATCTCGGACATTAACCGTCATCTCTCAGAATAAACAAATTGACAAACTAACCAAAAAAATGAATGAACTGGAACAGTACAACAGAAGGTGCAACTTTGAAATTCACGGTCTCTCGGTAACAGCTGATGAGAACTTGCCGGCTTTTTTGGATGGCCTAGCCCTAAAACCTAAGTTACAGGACGTTGAAAAAGACAAAATCTTGGCTGTTCACTGTTCACCGGCTAAAAGAGGCTCGATTTCCGCTATCTTGGTACAGAAAAAGAGAGTCGCAGTCAAAGAGAGGGGGTTTGTTGCCAGCAAACTGCTGGCCACTCTTGCTCAGACAGATTTCCCTCGACTATACTTCAACAAAAACATGACTAGGGCTAACCTCGAAGTAGACCACTTGGCAAGGTTACGTGCAAAAGAAGTCGGTTACAAGTTCACCTGAACCAGAAACGGAAGGATTTTGTGTAGAAAGTCTGAGGGCTAGTCCCGGATTCGCATTGACACCACTACTGATCTGGACGGGATCAATTGAGAATAGACCATTTAGTGCAGCTGGTTTGTAGTGGTTTTCCAAAGGTGAAGACATTTTTCACCACTTTAAAGGGAAATTTTATTCGGCTTGCGCACGTCAACATCCATAGTATTCAGAAACACTGGGATCAGTGCGGTGTTATAACGTCCTCTCTTCGTTTTTTGACGCCTTTATTTTAACTAAGATCAATGTTTCATAAGAACGTTTTCTTGCATTCTGCATTCCGGCTGCATACACTCGCCAGGGACGAAAAGGTGGGGGTATTGCAGTATTTGTGAAAGATTCATGAACTGTATCACAGTTGCCCGCTTGTTTTACATAAGCAGAGGTTCTCGCCTTGCGTATAAGTTGGCCTGACCAATCGTTGGCGCCGTTATCAGTATACCTACCTCCATGTTGTAATGAGTGGCATTTTCTAGCTGAGCTTGATGCAGCAGTGTCATGTTTTGCTTTACATGAACAAGTGTGCATGCTAGGTGACATCAACATTGATACTCTTCGCTATACAGTGCCGCTAGTAGCAGATTGTCTTGATATTCTATCAAAGTGGGGCATTGAAGACTTCATTTGTGAACCAACACGCGAGGAATTTCCTCCTCTGAGTCCACCGGCTTCACGCTCCTTACAAAAAGTAGTTGCGGGCGGTAGGATGACTGCATCGTGTCCACACTCCTCCAACGCCGACAGCGCTGTTGCTTCGAATCGAATAAGCCAACATAATGTCAACAAGCACCGTTAGGCGCCATCATCAAAGAACGCAAGCATTAACAGTGACCGCCCAGATGTCGTCGATGGTGCTAACGGTTGTGGAAGCTGTGATCTTGCCAGCGGTTGTGGTGGTGGCACTTCGCCGACGGACATTACGGAAGACGGTTTCAAGGTGGTGAAGTACCGACGTCAAGCGACGGCGTCATCCGGAACTTCCAAGTTGTCCAAGGCAAAGGCTGTACCACGAAAACCCCTTTCCAAAGCTGTCTTTGTCTCAAGGCTTGACCCCATAGCGTAGATTGAAGCCATTAGAGACTTGTTTAAACCGGTGCTGGGTGACAAAACAGTCCAGTGCGTGAAGCTGAGTACGAAGTATGACTCTTACGCCTCCTTTCACCTTTCTGTGATGACGAGGCATTTGCCGCTTGGAACTCTCCCGATGTTCGGCCTGAGGTCTCTATATTCCACCAATTTTTCGGTAAACTTGATGAGTCCCGTGTTTTAGAAGCCCAAAATGACAGTCATGGACACTAGATCAGCCACATCGGTCTATTATCAAAATGTCAGAGGCCTACGTACTAAGGACAGTGAATTTTTGCCAATGATGTAGCTTCCTGCTTTGACATAATTTGCTTAACGGAGACATGGCTATGAAAAGACCTATCAGACTCCCAATATTTTACAAATGGCTATACTGTGTAAGGTCATGATCGTAACTATGCAGCTACAAGACAGATGTTCGGAGGAGGTGTACTTATAGCCGTCTCAGGCGCGGTTAAGGCTACACGTAGGCATGATCTTGAAAACTACGATGCGTGTGTTTTGGTCGAGATCCTGGATAACCAGTGCATTTACCTTATAGGTAACTATTATTTACCCCCCAGGATCATCATCATTGTCCTCGGCTTCGAAAGACGCCACAACACCGAGCTGCAGAATCTACGCTCTTCCTTCCAAGTCATCGACGCTGTGACCTGAACCGTCCAGTTCACACTATTCGGCAAGTCTCGTGGATCATTTTCGTACCTCAATTGCCGTATTTGACCGTTTTTACACTGCAAAGCGACCTCCCGAAGGCAGCAGTCGTGCCCGATGCCCGCTAAGCCTAACAACTGAGTTCCAATCTGCTGCCATGGCAACGGCGCGATCGCCACCACGCCGCCGCCACCACGTGCCGCCGATGCATCTCCATCCGAAGCACGCGCTCTCCTCGCTGAAGAACCCGCTCATTCCATCGAAGAAGACATCGACGCGAGGGACCGGACTACCATTACGGGAAAAGCCAAGCCAAAGATTCCCGCAGCACCAATCGCAACACTGAAGACCGTCGTCATCAGAACGCCAAACACGCTCAAAATCGCCCAGGTGAGACACTACGAAATCCTTCAAGCAATTGATTCAGCTGCAAACGTGGCACCACACGAGCAGCAGGCTTTGACCCTTCAAGTTCGGTACCGCCAGAATGTTATCCTCCTCAAGACCTCCAATGAATTCACTGCCCGAAAGGTGGCAGATATCACCACGTTGTCTATTCAAGCGTTCATTCACATCGTGAAAGCCTATGTGACAGCCCCCATGGTTTCATGCCGTGGCGTCATCCACGGGATTGAGAAAGGACTTTCCGAAGACCGACTTTTAGAAAGCCTGGAATCGTGGAATGCGACCATCCTGTCTGCCTGCATGATGGGAGAGACTGAGTCGGTGTTAATAACCTTCGAGAGCACCCATGTACCCCACAACATTTCAACGTTTTCTTCCGCCGCGTCTTGTATAGATGCAAACCTGAGAGACCCAATGCCCTGAAGTGCAATAGGTGCCGCGAATATGGACATCGGATGCTGAACTTCCCTCACCCTCTGACATATCAACGCTGCCGCACCTGCTCAACCAAGCTCAACGCACAGGATGAACAGCATCGTTGCTCCGCCCATTGCTTCTACTGCGGAGGAAACCATCCGACCTTTGACAACACCTGTCCCGTACAAAATCAGCAAGATCAAAAGAGCCAGAAAGCCGCATACGAGCGCAGGAAAAGCCTCCGGATCAAGCTTGAAACATCACAACCAGAAGAACACAAAAAATTATCTAAGTGCCGGCAGTTCGCTCCAAAGCAAACATCGACTACTTGTCAGTTGTCATCTGGTCGCACCAACCAGAAGCATGTGCAGCTCCAACAAACTCCCAACCGTGATGACTTCCTCTCACTACCCCCAGCCCAACAGGAGGCTGCAAGACCTCCTCTACCCAATCCCTAGCATCTGGAAGTTCAGGAGAAGTCAGCTCCACCACGTCCACTTCTCAAGCCGGCTACGCTTCTACCAGCGGGTGAGCCAAGCCCGTGCCTTCCCCCTCCCCCGTCCATCCCTATCTCTTACACATCTCCAAATTCCACACCAGTCATCACATCTGACAATTATTTGCAGCACATAAAATACCAGAATGACCCGATAATTTGGTATCTCGCCGAAGAAATTCCTGCCATTCGCCAAACATTCCAGCTCATGCACACTGTCCTTAGTAATATTCTGCAGGATGACAAACGCATGGAATTCCTCACCAATTCACTCAAACGTCCCCGTCCACCTACATTCACCGAAGAAGCTGCTGCATCCTCTTCCAACCCTCCCGAGAAGCGGGCTAACGTAGCTTAACGATGGCACACAACAATAACACCGACATTGTACAGTGGAACTGTAGAAACATTAACACCAATCGAACCCTCTTAATCCAATGGCTCTTGACTTTGCCTTCGCAACCTCACGTAATTCTTGTGCAGGAATCGCGTGCTCTTAAAGGTATTCCTGGCTACCGTGTCCTACATGCGGCTCACGACAGCGATAGTGCCCCATTAGTTAGCAGATACATTCGCCGGGATCTTCGATTTGAGGTCATCGATGTCCCCTCCCGTCTTGAGCGGTATCTCACTGCGTTTACTATGTACCCAGAAGACTCTCGCCCGTTCTCTTTCCTAAATTTTTATAATCCCCCTAAAGAGTACACACTTTTCAAGCCACTTATTCACTTTGGTTCAAGGTTGTATCGTGACTGCAACGTCATTATCGGTGGGGACTTTAATGCCCCGAACGTTATTTGGGGTTACCCGCGCACCTTAAGACCTGGCCGCATACTCAACGACACTGTAAACGGAGCTCAAATGACAGTTTACTACAACCCCAATTCCATTACTCGCGAGGGTTACAAACATCAGCAGTCGACCATGCCAGACCTCACGGCAGCCCGGAGAGCGCGAGATGTCACCTGGAATGTTACAGATGAAAGACTACTAAGTGATCATTACATTATTCAAATCACTATCCCTACCTGTATCCGATCAACTAAACGTAAAATTTCGCTCACAAACTGGAAAATCTTTCGTGATATTTGCGACACCTCTCAGACGAATGGTAATCTCAAGAACTGGACTAAAGCACTAAAACAGGCCCACAAACAAGCCACACAGGAATGTTTCACTTCCGCCCCATCAGACAACCCAGACCCTTATCTTGTCAGTATCTGGAAGAGGAGAAAACGACCCTTGCGCGCCCTTCGCACCCAACCAAATATTAGTCGGCTAGCCGAGCGCGTCGCTGAATTAACGGAGCATATCAAAGAGCACTGTGCTACGCTGGCCAGGAATCAATAGAATGAAATTTGTAACAGCATCAACGGGAGCCTGGATCATAAAAGAACCTGGTACCTCCTTACAAAGCTCCTCGGGCCTCATCCGGCTCCTGTTCCCACTCTTGAGAAGCACCATTCATTGCTGGGATCGGACACCTTAGCAACCCAGCTCCGCGACCTTTATATTCCTCCTCCTCTACCTAGCCTTTATCCAAACTACATGGGCATCTCCAATGCAGAACTCGATGAGCCTTTCACTCTTTGGGATCTCGAGTCGGCGCTAGAACAACTAAAGCGAAAGTCGGCCCCAGGTGAGGACCAGATTACGTATACACTTATAGGAAACCTATCCGACAAAGACAAGGAGCATTTTCTGGACATTATAAACTCCCACTGGGAAGAAGGCACCCTCCCATCATCTTGGAAGCAAAGTATTACCCTACTACCTAAGCCAAGCAAAAAATCTTTCCTTGAAAATCTACGCCCAATATCTCTAACTTCTTGCTTGGGAAAGACCATGGAAAGGATGGTTCTCAATCCACTTGAGGCCTATTTTGAGTGCACAGATTTTTTTCCTCCTCAACAAATTGGTTTCCGCAAGGGTGTGTCTACCCAAGACCTCTTTTTCCTCCTAGCTCATGACATTGACCCTCCTCTTCCTTCCCAGATACAGGCCATAGTGACCCTGGATGTGCGCATAGCCTTCGATAACCTTGCCCATGATCCTCTCCTAAATATACTTGCTTCTACCGGCTGTGGGCCGAAAATGTACGGTTACATTGCTGCATTTCCGCGCGACCGCACGGCCAAGTTCCGTCTCCCTGATTCGGTCTCCCATCCTTTTCCCATCACGCGTGGTAGTCCACAGGGTGCTATTCTCTCACCCACCCTTTTTAACCTTAAAATGGCGCCCCTGTCTCGAATTTTAGCATCGATCCCGAACCTCAAACATACATTCTACGCAGACGACCTTACTCTTTGGTGCACATCTTGGTCTCCTGGGTCAGTGCAGGACACCTTGCAGCAAGGTATCGATGCAGTCACTAGGTATCGCGACAGTGTAGGCCTGTCTCCCGCACCTGAAAAGAACGAATTGCTGCTCATTTCGAAAACTCGCTATCAGCGCCAACACAATCACCTGATCAGACTCACAATGGTAGGTCACCCCATCCCTCACGTAATATCCTGCCGAATTCTTGGACTTCATATCCATGAATCATCTACTCAGGCTAATGTGGCTAGAACAGTTAATGTTTGCCATCAGCTTACCCATCTAGTGCGTCGCATTGTCAACAAGCACGCGGGGCTACATGAGGGTTAAGTTAGGCAGCTAATACATGCCTTAGCTCTAAGTAAACTTTTTATACAATTCCATATCTTTCTCCGACTTGTCACCAAAGACATCAGATTGAGGTTGCACTTCATACACTGCATAAGACCGCCCTCAACGTTCCCAATAATACGTCCACTCAGCGCCTATACTTTATGGGGCTGTTCTTGCCCCTGGGAGATCTTATACAACATAAAGACCGGCAAATGGCGCGTCTTTCTAGCACAAAACAAGGACACTGGATCCTTCACCAAGTTGCTCTCAAGCCTATTGACTTGCCTGTCATCACCCCTCCTGCACCGCTCCCAGATAACCTCAGGATAGCTCCGACCACAAAAAACCTTGCAGCTGATACCAATCCAGGGAGACAAAGTGCTCGCGTTGTTAATCATGTCCATCCAATCGATTCTACGATTCTACAATTCCTTGCAGACAACGTGGCTTTCGAAACGGAAGGAGGGGACCCTTGTTACATGAAGGTGCTCGGTATGCAGTGGGACCGCTCAGACGACAGTGTCGTGCTAAGTGCGGACAATGTCGCCTCCTTTGTATCCACAAAGCCAGTGACAAAGAGGACAATGCTCCAGTCGTTCGCGCGGCTCTACGACCCTCTAATATTTCTGGCCCCTTTCACCGTTCGAGCGAAGATCATTTTCCAAGACTTGAGAAACTGCAGCATCCGTGGGATTCACCACTGCCGACGGCTCAACTCAATGCGTGGAACAGCTGGTGCAGCGAGCTCAGCGACCTAAGACGCATTTGCTTGCCACGGCATGCCTTCACGATGAAGTACACGGAAGACGACACTCGAGAGCTCCACGTGTTCGCTGACGCAAGCCTGAGAGCCTATGGCACTGCAGTCTACGTCCGGTCGTTATCATGGGAAACCGGAAGATGGGAAGTGAACCTGCTGCTCATCAAAGGCCGCATTGCACCGATCAAAACCACCTCTCCCTCACGCCTTGAGCTCCTCGCCTGTTTGATAGCTGCCCGACTATTTGATTTCCTGAAATGGCTACCGTGCCTGTCAGAAGTTCGGTCTTTCTTCTGGACCGATTCAAAAATCGCCCTGCACTGGATTGCGGGGAAACCGAGCCGATGGCCGCCATTCGTGAGATATCGCGTGTCCGAGATACAATGTCTGACACAAGGCCAAGGAACGTGGGCTCATTGTCGCAGCAAGGATAACCCAGCCGATTTGATTACTCGAGGCCTTGCCGCATCCGCCGTCGCAGCCACAGAAATGTGGTGGCATGGCCCACATTGGCTCGCCCTGCAATCTCAGGATAGGCCAACGGACAGGGAAGGAGTTACAGACGTCGGTGAACCGCCATTTCTACAGACAGCTTCATGCGCGCTAGTAACAACGCCAGCTGAGCCTTTGCTAAGTATCAAGTCTTACAGTCGGTACTCCAGGCTTCTTCGGGTAACTGCTTCGATACATCGCTTCTTCGAAAATACACGAAAGTTAACGCATTCAGCAAAAGGACCACTGACGAGCGATGAAGTTCTCAAAGCGGAACGCTACTGGCTCCGGTTCGTACAAAACGAAGCTTTTCCGGAGGATATACGAGCGTTGTCACGTGGTCAGCGTGCCGGAACTGCAACTCGCCTCATTTTACTACGGCCGTTTTTGGACGACGATGGAATCCTGCGTGTCGGCGGACGCCTAAAGCAGTTAGGATCCTCGGTCGACACCCGTCACCCCGTCATCCGGCCTGGCCGTCACGACTTTTCCCGGCTACTAACCATCGCAACCCAACAGCGCCTGTTGCACGCGGGTGTTGACAGCACTCTCACAGAACTGAGAGACCGATTTTGGATTATCAAGGGTCGTCAAGTGGTGAAGACAGTGCTGCACGGATGCTTGCTTTGTCGTCGACACAAACTCACACCAGAAATTGCTCCAGTTGCGCCTCTACCCCGAGATCATATCACTGAATCCAGTCCGTTCGACGTTGTCGGTGTAGACTTCTGCGGCCCGCTGTTCTGTCGCACGAAGAATCCTGCGCAAACAAAGGCCTACATCGCCGTTTTCTCCTGTGGTGTGACACGAGCCGTTCACCTTCAGCTCACATCTCAGATGACGTCAACGAGCTTCTTGTCTGCTTTCAGGCGGTTTACCGCTAGACGCGGTATTCCATCGACAATTTACTCGGATAACGCCTTAGCAATCCACCACTGCGCACGCTCTCTCCGTTCGGCTCCGGAAGACCCCGTCCTTGATTTTTGCAGCGGCCGCAACATTTCCTGGAAATTTCACGTCGAAAGAGCTCCGTGGTGAGGTGGTTGGTGGGAACGCCTAATTCGGCTCACCAAGGAGACATTACGGCGAATCCTCGGCCGCAGTTGCCTGACTACTTAAGAGCTGCAGACGACGCTTTGCGAAGTCGAGGCAGTAATTAAAAGCCGGCCCCTTACGTAAATCTCGGCAGACGCGGCTGAGCAATACCCGCTGACCACAGCGCACTTCTGGCTGGGCAAAAGTAACACGTGCCTGCCTTAGCAACTCGGCCTTCCAGAACCGCTATCCACGGGCAGCGAGCTACGCAGACGAGCTCGGCACCGTCAAATCGTAACGGAGCGTCTTTGGCGTCGAGGGAAACGAGAGTACCTCCTGTTGCTCCGATCCGCTCACGAGGCATCAGCGCAACTTCCCCCCAGGCTCCAAGTGGGGGACGTAGGGCTCGTACAGGAGAATTTGCTGCCGGCCTTCTGGCAACTTGGGCGCATTCTTCAACTATTTCCCGGACGCGACGGAGTTGTGCGCTCGTGTTCCCTACGCCTGTCATCGGGACGGGAAATACGTCGTCCAGTACAGCGGCTGTGCTTTTTTGAAGCAAACCCCTGATCAACTTGGAGCCGCGGGAGTATGTTGAATAAGAGAAAGAAGCCCGCCACGAGGCAGGCTCTCGCGGCAGTCGTTCGTAGGCATCGCTGATAATCGGACGTCTGGTTTACTGGTCCTCTTTCGCAACACAGTCTCTGCGAAGAGATTCTAACTTCGATGGCCGCTAAGTGTCAAGTCGCGGCTGATGCCCGGCTTTCGGCCACGTTTCTTGAGCATCAGATAAGCGTGCTGATCGGGTCGGACGCATATTGGAAGGCGGCCACGAACGAATTTCTCGGATTTCTCCCTCGCTAACAGCCGTGGAAACAGTTCTCGGCTGGACTGTGCAATGTGCCTAACTTGAAAGCCCAAGTCCTTCGACCGCGCGCTCTCGCGCGCTGTTTTTGTCGCTCGGGGAAGCGCCTCATGAAGACGCCGCCGCTGACGTTGAATTGTCGTCCATGTGGCGCCTGGAAGCAATCGGCATTCAGGGATCATCGGAAAACTCAGGATTCAATGACCCCGCCATCCTCCAGTTCCAGCATAGAGTTCGCAAAGCAAGCGACCGCAATGAAGTGCCCCTTCTAATTCGAGAGCCAGGGCTCGATGTCTCTGATAACAATTATGGGCTTGCAGAGCAGAGGCTCTGTATGCAGCTCAAACGCTTTCGCGGTCAGCCAGATTTACTAAGGCAATATGACAAGACCATCCGCTCATACTTTGATGAGGGCCATGCGAAACGAGTGACCGGCGACAAAGAGGGTTGGAAACCGAACACCTACTATATGCCACACCATGGTGTCGTGCGTCGTGATGCTGTGACAACCAAGCTTCGAGTTGTTTTCGACGCGTCGTCCCATGTTCCCTGCCATCCATCCTTGAGCAGCGTGCTACTGAAAGGCCCAAAGTTAAACGCAAACACACTGAAGTTGCTGGTTGAGTTCCGGTGCCATCACGTCGTTCTCGTGGCAGATATAAAGAAAGCGTACCTGCAGATGGTTATTCGCGAGGAAGATCGGGACGCTTAAAGGTTCCTCTGGGTGGAGCACCTTCATGTTACAAGGGTCCCCTCCTTCCGTTTCGAAAGCCACGTTGTCTTCAAGGAATTGGGTTCGCAGGGACGAAAGGTTGGAGCTAGCATGCAGTTGGAGGGGTAGTGGCAAAGTCTGTGTCCCACTACGACATGTTGTCCGACTTCCGAAGCGGTGCATGATACCACAGTATCGATGCTTGTGAGCTGGCTGGGGGATCTATTGGGGCCTTCGGCTGGGTGTCTCGGTTCCGTCGATCTCGATACACGGCCTTGTCATTCGAGCGAGGTAGTACAAGTCCATAGCCAGCATCATGGGCAACGAGCGCTTGCTGGGTTGCTTGACCAAAGTGACGTAGGGCTAAAAGACTGCGAATGTTCATACGGTCACCCGGGGGCATGCTCTAGCGTTTCGGCCAGAAGGCAGCCGCCGGGATCGAATGGGAAGAGCTGAACGGTCGGTCAAAAATGCAGAGATTATGCGGTGAGTGTAATGGCATCGCCGTTGCGTCCACGTCTGATTCGCCTTCCGTGAAGTAATTGTGTTCCAGCGGCGTGCCCGTTACCTCGGGGAGCCATAGGAGCTCACTCTCGCCGGGCTCAACACGGTACAAAGGCTCGTTCAGAATCGAGTTGCACTTGCTGAAGTAGGGTCGTCACCATAGAAGCATTTGTTCTGCTTCTTCCACCAGGATGCCTCCCCACGGGGCCTGGACGAGCGCGGACGAAGCTCGCTTCCGGCGTCGAATCTCGCTCACGGAGAATCGGAGGAGCAGGCGCTTCGCTACCCCCTGACGCGAGTCCATCTTCTGCACGAACCGCGTTTTCGTGGCTGAACCCAATGAAAACATATTTGACTCGAAACCGGGTTGCTGCACTGCTGGCGAAACGAGAGGTACCTCACCGACGTAAAGGTTGCAACAGGGAATCTCGGAGGTTTCCAAAAGAAGAGGTGCATCATCGACTCCAGGGCTGTGGCAGAACTGGTCCGAAGTCTCCAGAGCGGTAGTAAAGTCGTCGAAGTGAGGGTTGCGGAAGGGCTGTAATGACGCCTCTGCCATGAGAGCCGTGTCGGTGACGCCAGCGCTGCGGCGAGGCCGGTCAGACGTCTCGGAAACGATGGTCGTGTCAGCGACGGCCAGGTCTCGGCAGGGTCCTTCAGATTTCTCCACAACGGAAATCTCGGCAACACCAGGGTTGGGCGGTCGCTGCAGCCGCTCGCCCGGGCTGAGCCCCTCGGGGTCTGGCTTGGCGTCTTGAAAGGCTGCAGCGCCTCCGTCTTCCTTGTTCTGTTCTTCTACCGCCACACCAGTTATTTCCTGGACGGGCGGCATGTCAGCCGGGAATATTGTCCGCCGGGCCTCCTTGGGGAGCGAGCAAATAGTTGAGGTTGCGATGCGGGTGGTGAACGGGGCCGCCTGACGTTGAAGGACGGGGCTTGCGGCAGTGTCTTGGAATGCAGAGAACCGTACACGTGTTCGCAGGGCACAAATACGCTCGTCGTAATCGATGGCTTCCAAAACGTCAGCATCAAATTCTTCATCCGTCAGGTTCCCCTGAACTTGAGCATCGAGTTGGTGAAGGCTCACCTGGTCATGCAAGATGAGGTCGAGGACATTTGGTCTGTCAAGGGCCGTTGCTGCCTGGCTCCGCAGCAAGGCTTCGAGGGCGGTCATGGTCCCGCAGATGGTCGCTCGCAGGACATCTCGGCGAATACGAAGAGCGTCCATGGCACCAGTCGATGAAGCAAGACGCTGGGGTTGCGAATACCAAGGGGACAAGGGCGGGCTTGGGCACGAGCCGAAAGGGGCGGCGGCCGAGGGCAAGGCTTCCAGGATAAAGCAGTACGAAGGTATCCAAGCCTCGCGTGCCTCGGAGCCGCTGCGCCGTCGAACGTAGATCCGCTCGTGTGCCCGTTCCCGGGTTTCACGGCACCAGAAAATGTGTAGCGAAAGAGGACCAGCGTCTGGCTTCCGATGTGGTGATGGTGTCGATTAGCGAGGCAGTCCCCGCCTCCCCGATCCTCCTCTTCCTCTTCTCCTACTGTCTCCTGCCTGCGCTTCGTCATTTCTCAACAGTCTACACGGATGCATCACGCACCCGCAGCCGCATATGGAGCAGCCGCATATTCCATAGCAAGTGGCAATGAAGTAGTGACACACACGCTTGGTCCTTTCACTATTCTCCCACCTACAGCGACTCTAGAGACTCTCCCAATAATCACCAGTATCCAGGACCTCTCATTACGGCCCCCTACCCCCAGTATTTGCCATATACACTGATTCAATGCAAGCTATTCGCGCCATTCACATGGGTAGGATTACTGAAGAACTGCAGTATGATCTACGCAAAGCCTTAACAAAGCTACATCCCCACACTGTCACACGGAGGTGGATTCCTGGTCACGCTGGAATCCCAGGCAATGAGGTTGTGCATAACCTCGCCCGCGAAGTTCTGCACCGGGCGCCTGGGATTCCCTGGCCTTATCCACCGACGTGGGACACTACTCTCCACTATAAACAAGAAATAAAGCTTCACTACAAGAACATCAGAGAAACTGATGTTGATAAGCCTACGTAGAACAACCACGCTGAATAGGCTGATAAGCCTACGTAGAACAACCACGCAACTACGCATTCTTCAACGCGTACAGTTAAATACCATCTTTACACCTGCTCGTTCCTTCCTCTACCGTATGCGACACTCACCAGCATGTCCCAATTGTCCCGACCCATACGCTAATTTAGAACACTGCATTTTCGCCTGCCCCATTGAAATTCAATCCCCACATTTTCCCCACCCACCTCCTTCAAGGCGGCGGACTTGGCTAGCCTCGGATCAGCTCTCAGACCAGTTGGCATTGGTGAACCTGGCCCGGGACATTCTCGACGCTTAATGTTGCGTTTGAATAAAGTTTTTTTCCTTCTCCACCTCCCCCCCCAAATTTGACAGCTCATCTTTTATTACACATTTTAGCACACTATCTGATAAAGTTGACTTCAGTAAACATAATGTGCAATTGTATGGTGATTTAAACCTTCCCAAGGTTGACTGGTTACTTGGTAGTACAGATGACTGCGATTGTGTGCAGGTCAGCAAGGCCTCTTGGTTCTTGACATTTATAATTTTAGTGGCTTGATTCAATACAACAATTTAAAAAATTTGGCTGGTAACAGCCTTGACATTTTGCTATCAAATGTTTCTATCAGCCGTTTGGAAGCTGTAACCGAATCTCTTGTCAACATTGATTACTTCCACCCGTCTTTCATGGTCACCTTTAACGCAGCTTCTTATCAATGTGTACAAACCTCCAAGCTTGTATATTGATACACAAAAGGCAACTATTTTATTCTCTACAAACACGTTGAGTCGTACACTTGGTTTGAAGTTTATGCTACAAGCGATCCAGAAAAAGCAGCGACCGAACTCTCCAGTCCTTTTAAGGAGGCAATTGATCAGCCCATCCCGAAAAGGCAATTTATTTCCGGCCATTATTTCACATCGTTCTCTAAAGAATTAAAATCACCCTTGCGCAAGAAGGAAATGTTTCACCGTCGTTTCAAGAAAACTGGGTTGACTGTTTGGTACGCAAAGTTCAGGGTGTTTCTTTCTCGGGTAAGAAAGCTAATGCAACGTGATAAAGCTATGAACGAAAGACAAGCGGAGCATAGCTTGCGCTCCGATCCAAAGTCTTTTTGGAAATAAGTGCATGACCACACGCGCCAATCTTCGCACAACATCTCTTTGCGCGTGCGCACTGATTCTGGAACCCGTGATCTGTCCTCACCGAAGGAAGTCGCGACACATTTTCTTCCTTTTTTAGCGAATGTTATTTGCCACTTAGCGCCAAGGTTGCCCTGATTTGCGTGCCGGAGATACAGATCAAAACGCCAGTACTGATATCTGCTCCCTTTTCACTATTACCATCCCTGACGTCATTGCGGTGACAAAAAAGTTCAGACCTAAACGGTCTGCGGGAGCTGATGAAGTCCCGTTGTTCATCATCAAAGGATGTTGCTCACTTATCGCCCCTGAATTGGCCTATGTTTTTAATCTTGTTTTTAATCACTGGCGTCTTTCCAGAACTTTGGAAAAAAGGCATAGTCGCCCCATGTTTTCAAACAGGCGATGCTTGTAACCCGTCCCACTACCACCCGATTTTTTTGCTTTCTAGCTTTTGGAAGGTTTTTGAAATAATTGTGTGCAGGCGCTTCTCTTCTCATCTTTCCCAGCTGTTGACAACTTAAAAGCACGGCTATGTGAGAGGGCGTTCTGTTGAAACTAACCTCTGTTGCTTCCCGACACACGTGTACCCTATGGTCTCAAACAGAGGTCACGTGCACTGCATATACTTTGATCAGTCCATCATGAATTACTCATACGAAAGCTAAAAGGCTATGGCTTCTGTCCCGCGCTCTGTAAATGCATGCTCAGTTAATTGTCAACTCACCAAAATTATGTCAGTGTTCATGATATTTTGTCAATACCCTTTGTGGCGACCTCCGGAGTGCCACAAGGGTCGGTATCGGGCCCACTGTTGTTTCTTGTTTTTATAAATGTTGTGGTCAATTGTGTAAATTATGGAAATGTACTTCTTTTCATGGATGATATATTGCTGTTTTCAAAAATTCAGTCAACAGAGGGCTGTGTAAACCTGCAGATGGATATTTGTGCCATTTCGCAGAGGGTTATAAAAAATTGTTTATCTCTAAACACGCGTAAAACCAAAATCATTACTCTGTAGAGGCAGAGGGCGCAAGTGTTGTTTTCTTACAAGGTGTGCAACGAAGCTATTTTTCACGTAAACGTTATCAAATATTTAGGAGTACTTATTGATAGTCATAATAATTTCAAACCACATGTTGAGTCTCTTCGTAACACCGGTTTTAAACTACTTGGTGTAATTTCGCGCCTCACACGCAATTTCAAATGCCTGGATACCATCATCCATTTTTGTTCTTTGGTGAGATCGCGTTTTGAATTTGGTTCCGTTGTTTGGAACCAGCTCCCAAAAGTGTATTCCCACCTTATAGAATCAGTCCAGACGCGCCTAGTTCAAATTATCTATGACAGATATTTCGAACATAAGATTTATTATGAATACCATTCTCTTTTAAATATAATAGGCATCACCGACCTAGAAAGTCGCCGACGTTATCTTGACGCCATGTTTTTCTATAAGATACTAAATGGTCATTTTGACGCTCCCGATTTACTGCACAGCGTCAATTTACATGTCCCTCAGCGATTCACGCGCCATTGAATTATTTGCCCCCAGGATGCCACATAGCAAATCACCTGCTGAACGCCTGCAAATTCTGTGCAATCGTATGTGTACAGATATTGATTTCTTCTTGCCTCAAAGTGTTTTTACTCGTACCTTAACAAATCTGTTTTTAATGACATGACTTGTGGTTCTGCCTTCCATGCACGGTTCGTTCACTGATAAATCTGTGCTCGCGATATCGGCATTTGCGTGTAGCTATATTAAATTGGTAATGTTTTAAGTGCAATTCACTTCTTAAGCGACCCTGAACCTGCGTCTACCGGCGATGTCCGCGCACGTGGAGATGGGCGCGCACAGCCTGGCCGGTGACATAGCAGATACCCACGTGGGGCATTGGCCAGAAATCTCCTCGTCTTCCTTGGCAACGGGGGGAGATGGGCGCGCGCTGCCTGGCCGCTGACATGGCACATACCCACGTGGGGGATTGGCCAAGAATCGGGCGTGAGAAGGGCTAATGCACTGCTTAAAGGAGTACTGACACGAAATTTCAAAGCTGAGATCCGCTCTAGCAATCAAGTACAACGACAACCCAAATAGGTGTCTGTGAATAAATGCATCTTTCTTTCTTTGTAGTTTTGTGTGTGTGTGTGTGTGATCTCTCTTTCGCGAACATTACCGAACCGCGCAAATTCAACTCGTGCATTCGCACTTGCACATTCTTCCCCTCGGGGAAATGCGGGCAATATTTTTATTTTCACTTTATCACTTTTAACTATTTGACTTGTGTACCAGTGTAAGAGCCTGTATTTTGTATTGGACACACAATAAAACAAATGAATGAATGAATGAATTACACAGAAAAAACCATATTTGAGCAATTTCGCAAGTTGCGAACCTGTATCAAAAGGAGAGTAATCTTTTTCCAATAAATGACAGAATATGCGTATTTTTTTAATAAATAGAAGAAAAAATACGAAAGAATCAACGACGTAAAATACGAACAAGGGGTTTTATTCTTCATTTTTGGCTTTTTTGCGCAGTTTTACAAACTACGTGTCAAGGTTTTCTTGATTCTAAGTTCCCAAGTTACTACTCCAAAACATTCTATTTTTAAACTGCAGATATTAAAAATTTTAAGCACCTTACATTTTATATATACTTGTAGCAAGGTCAAGAAGGTGTAATATTTTATACGAGTACACTTCTCTCGCAATGAAGAGAGATGAGACTGGGAGTAAAAACCGATTGTGCCCTACAGATTTTGTCGGCTTGCTACACACAGTATCCGCAGCATTCCGGATGAGCAATAGTTTCACGTGAAACATAAGACAATACTGAGTAACATACACAATTTAAAATCGGCATGCGACTTCAAAATCAGCGTTACAAATAAACACGATGAAAAAGCAAAAATGGGGATAAACGGTCTGGTGCCAAACCACGTAGGTGAAATTATAAAGTACAAAGAGAATACAATGTAACTGGTATGAACATAAATACATTGAATAGTTTTCTTCATATCCGCATGCATCTACATTCTATACAAACTTATAAGCGTACAGGGGGGGGGGATACTCTGAAATAGTAACTTCAGATTGAAAAACTCCCCTCTCAAACATCCGAGCGGTGAAAAGTTCTCTTCTCCGCATTTTCAAATAAAAAACTAGGTTCCACCCATTTCACTCCGTGGAATATGCAGAAATAAACAAAAAAAACATCAGTAGGCTTATCAATTTGCCAATCACTGCAGTCAGCGGCTCTCCGTTCACGGGCCCTAGACTCTTTTCTTCCCCTCAGCAGGTGAGCTAAGGTTGTTGAAACATTTTTCTCCTTGTGTATTGCCGCTGACTGCCCCACCAATGTCTTCATGTGCCGAATGTGCAGAGCTTCTCCGCCGGAGAGTAAATTCTTGACCTGTTGTAAATGTGAAGCGGATTACCACCCTGGAAAGAGCTGTACAGCATTTACTGAAAGTGCATACTCAAAGATGACCGCTGCAAAGCGGGAAAATTGGAAGTGGCAAACTTTCCGAAATGACGCCGCCAAGCAGACTGAGGCAGTCTCTGACCGGGGAGCTCACTTATCTTCACAGCTGTCCGCTGTCAATAGTAAACTTGACTCGCTAACAACAACTATTGAAGGTTTTGTTAGAAGCGTTCAAGAACTGGTAGATTTCAAAAGGGCAGTTTAAGACGTTGCTTCGAACATGCAGAAGGTAAAAGAAAAAAATTGCGCTCTTTCTTTAAAATGCGACTCAGTTTTTTCAACCGTGACCACTAACCAAGCTGAGCTGATTACCTCACGCAATCAAGTTGAATCGCTGACATTAACCGTCATCTCTCAGAATGAACAAATTGACAAACTAATTAAAGAAATGAATGAACTGGAACACTACAACAGAAGGTGCAACTGTGAACTTCACGGTCTCCGGTAACAGCTGATGAGAACTTGCTGGCTTTTTTGGATTGTCAAGCCCTAAAACCGAAGTTACAGGACGTTGAAAAAGACAAAATCTTGGCTGTTCACGGTTCACCGGCTAAAAGAGGCTCGATTTCCGCTATCTTGGTACAGAAAAAGAGAGTCGCAGTAAAATAGAGCGGGTTTGTTGCCAGCAAACTGCTGGCCACTCTTGCTCAGACAGATTTCCCTCGACTATACTTCAACAAAAACATGACTAGGGCTAACCGCGAAATAGACCTCTTTGCAAGGTTACGTGCAAAGGAAGTCGGTTACAAGTTCACCTGGACCTGAAACGGAAGGATTTTGTGTAAAAAGTCTGAGGGCGAGTCCCAGATTCGCATTGACACGCCTACTGATCTGGACGGGATCAATTTAGAATGGACCATTTAATGCAGCTGGTTGGTAGTGGTTTCCCAAAGGTGAAAACATTTTTCACCACTTTAAAGGAAAATTTTATTCGGCTTGCGCAAGTCAACATCCGTAGTATTCAGAAACACTGGGATCAGTTCGGTGTTATAATGTCCTCTCTTCGTTTTTTGACGCCTTTATATAAACTAAGATCAATGTTTCATAAGAAAGTTTTCTTGCATTCTGAATTCCGGCTGCATACACTCGCCAGTGACGGAATGGCGCGGGTATTGCAGTATTTGTGAAAGATTCATGGACTGTATCACAGTTGCCCGCTTACTTTACATAGGCAGAGGTTCTTGCCTTGCGTATAAGTTGGCTTGACCAATCGTTGGCGCTGTTATTAGTATACCTACCTCCATGTGGTAATGAGCGGCTTTTTCTTGCTGAGCTTGATGCAGCAGTGTCATCTTTTGCTTTACATGAACACGTGTGCATGCTAGGTGACATCATCATTGATACTCTTCGCCCTACAGTGCCGTTAGTAGCAGATTTTCTTGATAATCTATCAAAGTGGGGCATGGAAGACTTCATTTGTAAACCAACACGCCAGGAATTTTCATCGGGACAGCTGCTAACGTCCTGCATTGACCACATTGAAATCCGGACAGGTGACCTTGTTGCGCAATCAGCTATCGTAGAAACCAAGCTTGCAGACCATTACTTCGTCTGTTGTAGTTTAACACAATTGTCTACACCACCTTCGGTAGCCCATGCTGGGAAAGTTATCTGGGTTACCTATCCTAGGCAGTTCGACAGACTAGTAGGTCAGTACGATTGGGCTCACTCTTTGAGCACCATGCCTCCTCCCCAGATTTACGAACATTTGGTTTAGGTTTTTGATGCTAGCAGAGAAATAGCCACGCGCAAATACAAGATTACACCTCGAATCCCGAAAACAAGTGGATGTCAGCTGAAATACCCACCGCAAATAAAAAAGGGATTTACTTTGGGCACAAGAAAGGCGCTCCCCTAACTGTGTTGAGCTGCAAAACAAAGTTAAAATGTGCAGGAACAAAATAACTGCGATGATTCGGCTTGCCAAACGTACTCAGATTCGAAAAAGAAAAGGTGGTCATTAATAAACAATATTAAAGGAACAGAAAAACGTGGTCATAACGTTGCATTTATTCTAGCTGCTTTTCCGGATAACGCTCAAAGCATAGTTGACGATTTAAAAACTTTTTCCCCCGAGTTTCTGCTGTTACAAGCCAGATACTCAGATCTGCACACTATCAAACAGTTTTTTTCAATCTGCTTATCTGCCTTTTATCACATAACAGGAGCTTCAGTCACTTTAGCTAGCATCCACCCTAACAAACGCCCAGGCATAGATAAAATTTTGTTTTCGGAACTGCACCGGGATTTTGACGTCATACAAAATGTGCTGCTGTCTCTCTTGAACAACATTATTGCTACGGCCAACATAGCAACTCGTATGAAAGCGGCGATAGTTACTCCTCTTCACAGGGGTGGGGATCGTAGCAAAACAGAAAACTTTAGGCTGATATCTTTTCTATCATGCCTCGCCAAGATACTCGAAAAATACCAGTTTCAAATTATGACAGACGTTTTAGCCACTCACCTTGTTATCTCACCTCACAAATACGGGTATGTTTAAGAAAGACGCACGTAAACTCTGGTCGAAAACGTTTGTGACTTGTTTATTATGGCTTTCGAACATAACCAAGTTGCCTGTGCTCTGTTTCAGATACAAAGAAAGCTTTCGACAGTATACCCCACAGTCTTCTGTTACGTAAACTTTTCTTGCTTGGATTTAAAGGACCGTTCTTGCAGTTGCTTCAAAATTTCTTGCATGGCCGGCATCAATGTGTCTGTCTAGGAGATTCTCGTAGCAGCTTTTCACCGATAAAATCTGGAGTACCTCAAGGTTGGATACTAAGCCCCCTGCTCTTTAATATTTTTGTTAATGATCTTTGTACTGCAGTTTCCACTCTACTATTTCAATACGCTAATGACACTTTGATAGTTTCCTCCGCTTCACATGTTCATAAGGCCATCGCATCGTTGCAGACTGTAGCAACTCTTGCAATGCATTGGTTTGCTGCTAATTTAATTGCGGTTAATGCTGTTAAAACGCAGCTTGTGTGTTTCCACAATCCGTTAAAAAATGTAGTGCTTAATGACCCGTTATTTTTGCGCATGTCTTCATGTTCTACTTGTGCGTGTAAACCGGTGAATTATGTTTGATCTGTAAAGTATCTCGGAGTAGTTTTTGACAATGACCTGACATGGATCTCTCATCTAGCATACGTCTGTTAAAAGCTGCGCGGGCTTTTATGTATTATGTACAAGTTGAGTTATTTTGATGCCGTTATCAGTGTCGAAGATTGTTTTGCATGCGCTGGGCTACAGGGTTCTTCGTTACGGCATTACAGTATACGCTCACTGGGCAGGTCGATGGCAGCAGAGGCTGAATTCCATTCTAAGCTCCCTTCTAAAAAATGTATACTATAACCTATGCCTCCCCGGAAGTGCAAATATTTTCACAGAGTTACAATTGCCCAATTTTACTATTCTGTTAATGAAAACAATAGTGTTAAAACATTTTTGGACGAGTGACTACAAAGAAAATACATTCCTACGCGTAGCCTTAAACCAAGAGATCTGTATCGGGTACCACGGTCCCTTACAAGGTATGGTAAAAGAATGCGGCGCTATTATGTTCCATCGAGTTTCAATAAATTGCCACCTAGTGTATTTGAAATAAACAGTCGTTGTAAGCTGAAAAATCGCCTTCGTGCATTTTGCTGTGAAGTTGCCTAACTCGGCTTGCTGCTGATGCCCACCTCTGTGGGCTTTTTTGCTCAGTTTGCGGCCCCTCTGTGGAAGGGTGCAGGCTTTAATGGTTTTACTGTTCACAATGTTTTGTATTCGAACTCAGGTTGATATTTGTATCATCTTGAATAGCCGATTCTGTTACTTTTATGTTCGCCTATGTGCACGGATTTCCGCTGCCTACCCGGTGCTGCCCTTCAACCCTACTGTGGCTTTGGCAGGCCTGTGATTTTCTACAGTTTTCCTGTTTCCTTGCAATAAAACGTACTATTTATTTTTTATTTTTTTTTATTACTTTATTCGAAAAAAAAGGTATAACTGCCCCTGAAAACAGGGCACAGGTCATATGCTCTAATGCAACTGGCCTTCAAGCCAGAGCAATGTTTGTCACGGTTGCAATGTACTCAAGTTTCATCTCGTGCCTTTGCGTTCCCCCGGAAGTATATCCGCAAGTTTTTTATCAGAATAAATTCTCTAAAATGTCACTCAGGCAGCAAGCGTACACCTGCAACCCGATAAATGCTGATGGGCTTGACATGCTACTCTCAAAACATTCCTTTTATGCTTTATGTCTTCCCAGCTGCGAGACTGATCAGGACATGGTAGCAGAAACGACACAAAGGCCGTGGCTCCAGAAGTAGTGGTCCTGCCGACATCTGAATTAGTATTATGATGACCATGAGTTTCTTTTAGTGGTAGAACTTTGAATCAAATTCACCACTGGCATTAGGCACCCATGCAGCATCACGCAGAGTAACTTTTATGGTCTTGTTCCAAGCTAATTTGTATACAATATATTTAGTGTTGTGGGCGGAAAAAATATAATACCGGGTGTGATAGCCTTTTCGGAGGATCACGGTAACTTCATCTCCTGTCTTCGTAACACTGAAAAACGAGACAGTCATCTCTACTGTTGGTGGACGTAAAGTAGGCGTTGTTTAATCAGGAAATTATGATGGTTCCATAAGTGGTACATGTTCATACAACTCCAACCAATTCCTGTTGCTTCTATTTGACAACTCCAACGTCGTCTTTTTCTTTAAGCCCAACCTTCCGTAGAAGTCTTCGGGTTCCGCGTTACGATGTTCTGTGGCACGCCATTGTCTGGCTGCGTAGTATCCATCTCTCATGCGATGACTAAAATTTCAACATAATCTTTTCTCCAAAATCGGTGTAGTGCAAGTTTTCGTGGTCACATACACGACACTCACTAGGCAAACAGCACCTCCAACGACTATGTCGACCGTATGAGTGTACTCTGCTGGTGACTTACCCCTTACGGTATTAAAACCTTAGCTGAAAAAGCAACCTGCGCAGGCTTCATGGGAACGTGGAATTCGGGTTTTAGTCGACGAATTATGATTTTAAACACGCTTCAGTATGCACTAGGTTTTATTTCTAACCCTAACTGGAGTGATTGAAAGTAATAAATGGAAGTGCTACAATAGACTTTTACAACATGCTAGAATTCAAATAAGGCACAATTGCTAATTGGCAAACAGTATACTGAAAATATTTCTGGCTGCAGTATGTTTATTGATTGTAATTTAATTCACTAACTTGGACATGTAAGTCAGATAAACGCATATTACTACGAAAAAGAAAGGAAAAATAGTATGTTTTAGTTCAAGACCTCATCTAAATATTAAAATACTGAACTAAAAAAACCAAGCGGAAAGCCCACTGAAAAATATGTACTAAAACGGCGTTTCTTTTCATAGTTCCCTCTTTCTATAGTTAGTATCTATGCTGGTAGGTGCAAATCAGTCCTTCGGGCCGAGTTTTTACTACGAGTTCATGATGTATTCCATTTAGTTGTTAAAAAATGCAGGTTAAAATAATGTTCCATCTAACATTTTGATATTTCTGTTTTCGAGGCTTGCTATATACAGTGCACTGAAGTGTTAAAGGAAAACGGCGAGAGCGTGAATGTCATGCTCGGCGAAGTTCCGGCGCCAAGAAAAATGCGAGAATAGGAGACAGCCGGCCCTTGCGCATTGACCGTATGATGCTACAGAAGCTGCTCCGACATCTGCAACGATGCTCCGCTGTGCCGCTATAATTGCGATAGCAGAGGATTTCCCCACTCGAGGAATTCGGACCAGCACGGCTAATCGATAAGCAGACGACAGCGCGGCTTCACCCATCTAGACAATCAGTGCACATATGCCGGCTGTCTACAATTTCAGCCCATTCTCGGCACGGCGCTCCGTGTGAGGGAGACCGCCACGCGTTTGCTTTTTTTTTAAACAGTGGAACACACTGTTCAGCTAATCTAGGTTGCTAGTTTACCGTTCCCAAGAAAGGTGTACACACAAAACAATTTTTTTATCATCAAGCCTTGTTATGAATTACGCATTTTTGTATGCAGTATAAAACATAAATATTCTCTAATCTGCAGGATAGAAACCAGCCTGGATCATAATTATTACAATACGCCTTACTTTGACAAAATCTATGCAAACCAGGCAGCCATTTCTCTTTATGTTCGGAAAGGAAGTATAACATCAAGGCGTTTGCATTGGTTATGTTGGAGGGCAGCTTAAAACAATAACCTATTGCAAGTGGAGACACCACGTAGTACATTTCAAAAACATTGAAATTATTATTCCCAGAATAGAGATGCGTGCGAAGAAATATTTTAGCCATTCTTAACTCTGCAATTATTCTGATAGGAAAAGACTACTTTGATGAAGATTACAAAGTACCTTCTACAAGAAGCAAAAAAGTATTTTTTACATAAACTGTCTGGCCCACGAGAAAAAAAGACTTATAGTGCACATGGTGACCGTCGGGATGTCCTCTGTCCAAACGAACGTCCATTATAGTCGCAAAGTATGAGTGAGTACTCTTTTCCTGTAGGTTAGTGCTATTCGGCAATACCCTCTTAGTTGAAATTTATATGCAAAAGTTTCCTTCATAAAGAACAAAAGTATTTTTTACTGAATATTAAGTAAACGTTTTCCCCTCAAATTTGTTTTACAATCGTACACTTGTAGATCTACCTGATGGCATAAATGTTCTGTCAGGAGGGCACTAATTCTAAAGGATACTAACGCCATTAATAAAAAAACGTTTTACCGAAGGAATAAATTGTTTTTTCCGCCCTTTACTTTATTATTCTAGTGAAATTCCCCCAGACTCGAAAATCGAAAATTTTACACTTGATATGTTTTAGAAGTGCATCAGCTAAGACTGTGAATATATTACCAGCAAGAATATAGCAATATCGAAGAATCAGTACGTTGATTTCTGTTTACTAACGTTGCCCTACGATTTGAAACAAACATACACACTACCACTATTTTGCTGAGATTGCCACGAGTCAAATAGCTAACTAGCACTTCCAAAAATTCCAAAACAATTTCAATTATGATGACACCTTTTTACTTAACTTTTATATAAATATATATATAGTGAAGTGAAAACGTTGTTGCCTATTAGGTTAGCTGTACGATAGAGAATTCAAACTGAAAAAATATTACAAAGTTTATTTTAACATTTCGACCAGGGACCAGCCCTTTTCAAAAAGAAAAAAGACTAGTCCCCGGTCGAAAAGGTACAATAAATGTTATGTTTTCTCGTTGGATTTCTCTATCGTATATATATATATATATATATATATCTATATTATATATATATATATATATATATATATATATATATCGGGAGCAATAAAACTTGCAATGTGGTAAAGAACAAAAGAAAAGAGAACTTCGAACAAGGTATAAACTATGATTCTTGATAACGTTTTATCAAACAATTTTAAAAAGACGAAGGCTGAAACTTAGGCAAAAATCGTGGTCTGTACCTTGTTCGAAGAGTTAAATATATATATATATATAAAATATAATATATATATATATATATATATCTATATATATATATATATATATATATTAGCAGCAATTTTGATTGGCAGTCAAGAAATCTCTTAAAGCAAAGGGGAGGATATGTTAGGTCATAGAAAGAGATAAAGAATTTAAAAAGAAAGAAAAGTGGAGAAAAAATAGCCCCGCCGGTAGGATAGTGGTTATTGCACCAGACCAGTATTAAGGAGGTTGTGGGTTCGGATACCAGCAGGCGGTCATTTTCTCTTCACTTTCTTTCCAAATTATTTATGTGTTTCTATGACCTACCATATCCTCCCATTTGCTTTCCGAAGTTTTCTTTACTGCAAATCTTAATTTCTGCCTTAGTTTCAACAAGCCCCTCATTTCCTATTCTGATTCGCTACATGCAAAGCGAGGGTTCTGTTCTGGCAGTCTTGGTGCCGTAGGCAGCTCTAGAGGGTTCAACACTAGGCGACCACACTCGACATGTCGTAGACACTCGAGTCACGGCCCGGGGGTAAAAAACAAGGTCCCCTTCACCCCGAGAAGTTGGAGTGACGCTGGCTACCACCCCCAAGCACAGGAAAAAATTACATTGACATAAATACCGCAGAAAGTGGAGGGGGAAAATAGCCCCACCGGTAGAGGAGTGGTTATCGCACCAGACCAGTTTTCTGAAGGTCGTGCTTTCCGATCGCACCTGGCGGGCATTCTTTCTCCACTTTCTTAATTTCACCTTTTTTTATCTGTTTCTGTAACCTACCATATTCTTCCCATTGCTTTCCGAGGTTTTCTTGACTGCCAATCCTAATTTCTGCCTTATTTGCATCGACCCCCTCATTTCCAATAAATATATATATATATATATATATATATATATATATATATATATATATATATATATATATATATATATATATATATATATATTGTGAGCGTGAAATGGGCAAAGAAGAGGGTTTGCAACGGGAAGCAGCCAATATCCCTTTTATGCTTCGTTGTCGTTTAGACATTGTGCGCGTTCATGATCACCTCATTTCATCTTCCTTCTCGTCGGTTGATCATCATCTCCGCTGCTGGAACGGTTGCTGTCCTTTTGTGTCCGTGCTCGGCGCTCGCAAATAAAGCGGACCTCAAGCGTTCCCGTCGACTCTCTCAAGTGGTGGAGTGTGCTTTTGATCCCGCCGTCTACCTCTCGCGGTCGCACCCTGGAGCTCCGATCAGGTAGGCGGTTGCTGATGCCCACCAGCTCCATGCAGCACGAGAGCGGCCAACAGGGCAGCAACGCTGCGGCCCCGGTCCAGCCTCCCATCATAAGCACCAGCTGTCAGCGCGATCCTCCGTCGTTCTCGGGCCTCCGGGGTGAAGATGTTGAAGATTGGCTGGATCAATTCAACCGGGTAAGCGCTTTCAACCGATGGGACGATACATTCAAGCGGAGGAATGTCTCGGTTTCCCTGCATGAAGTGGCGAAGACCTGGTTTCTAAACAACGAGGCAGATATCCCTGATTGGACCACCTTTGTAGAAGAGCTCCGTAAGATCTTCGGCACGTCGAGTGGTTCCGCTGCAGCCAAAAAGAAACTCGCGGCCAGGGTGCAGCACCCGTACGAGACATTCTCTTCGTACATCGAAGATGTCATCGCGCTTTGCCGACGAGCTGACAAGGACATGTCGGAAACCGACAAAGTACATCACGTCATGAAGGGAATCTCCTCTTTCGCCTTTAATGCTCTGGCGGTACAGAACCCGACCATGATTGCTGACGTACGCACCGTCTGTCAGCGCCTGGACCGCCTGCAGTCAATCGCATTCAACAAGATTATTTACCTTCCGGCTCCTTTTCGGATTCAGAGCTCCGTACTTTGATTCGGACTATCATCCGTGAGGAGCTACAGCAGCGTGACGGAACCTGCCTCCAGAACGCCCACGCCCACACTCATGGCCTGCGTGACTTGATCAAGCAGGAGCTGGCATGTATGACCGCCGTTGAGCAGCCAGGTCGTCCTGCTCCGCTACATGCCCAGTCCTACTCTCAAGCTGTTACAAGACCAACCCTGCCTATGGAGCCAATCGCTCCCCCGACTGACCATGGCCACTTGTCCGCTATTTCGGCACCTGTGCCTTCACCACCTTCCTTTCCTGCGTGGCGAGCAACCCGGCCAACGAGTGAACGACCAGTGTGCTACTATTGCGGGATACGAGGCCACATTTCTCGTTTTTGCCGGCGACGACAGTTGGACGAGCGCCGAGGTTACGCACCATACGAACGCGACACCTACTTCGGCTACGCCCCTCGTCAACGCGTCTACTCGCCACCTCCGCGCCAACGTTTTCCTCCTCGGGATGCTACCAACTTCCCTCCTGACTCGCGCCTGGCTAGACGTCGCTCTCCTTCGCCCTACCGTCGCTCTTCATCGCCCTTGCGCCCGGCCTCTCACGTTGGTGAGAACCGTGCGGAAAACTAGATGCGGCAGTTTCTGGGGTGAAACTGCGTCGCCAAGGAACAGTGCAAGTCCCCCTTACCGGCCATGGAATACGTTGACTGTTACAGTTGAGGGAATTATGGTTGAAGCACTTGTAGACACTGGCGCCAGCATATCTATAATTAATGAAAGTTTGTGCTCTAGACTACGCAAAGTGAGAACTCCTTACTCTGGTCCAGCTTTACGTGGTGCGAACGCCGCTATGCTTTAACCCTCAGGACATTGTACAGAGCGTGTGATCATCAACGGCATTCGTCATCACATTCAGTTTGCGATACTCTCTCCATGCCCTCATCAAATCATTTTAGGATGGGACTTTTTGCGATCCGCATCTGCTGTTATCTCCTGTGGAAAGCCGATGATTGACATCACCGAAACGGACCTTGCTAGTGTCGCTGACGATCCAGAGCTCCGCTTGACCTGTACTTCCGACTTTACCCTGTCTCCTGGCGAAGAAACCGTAATCTCCGTACCTTCAGACGACATTGTTGACGGCGATTTGTTAATTGCACCAACCGGAAATTTCTTCGTTCGAGGACTACTAATACCCCCGTGCCTTGTCCGTTTTTCAAATGGGTCCGCCTTTCTCGCCGCAGTCAATAGTACAACCGAGACCATTTTGGTACCTCAAAACGCCACTATTGCTTTCGTTCCCCGCGATGACGCTACAGCTGTTCTTCCTCTCAGCTCCTTATCACCTACGAATAATTCATCGGATTCCAAATTGCAGTCTGCTCCTGCTGGTGCAGTTATCAACCCTGACCTTACTACAGAGGAAACCGGACAACTGTTGACCATGCTGGCCAAACACAAGACAATATTCGACTCTCACACCTCGGTTCTGGGGCAGACTTCAGCGGCCACCCATCGGATTGAAACGGATGGTTCCTGCATCATTCGCCGACGCCCGTACCGCGTTTCGCCTAAAGAGCGCAAAATTATCCAAGAAAACGTCGACGACATGCTGAAGAGAAACATCGTTCGTCCTTCTGCGAGTTCCTGGTCATCACCCGTGGTGCTTGTTCAAAAGAAAGACGGTTCCGTGAGATTTTGTGTGGATTATCGGGCACTCAACAAAATCCCGCGCAAAGATGTGTACCCGATGCCTCGGATCGACGAGACTTTAGACACCTTTCAAGGCGCAGAATATTTTTCTAGTCTTGATCTTCCATCCGGGTACTGGCAGATCCCCATGAATGAGGCCCATAAAGAAAAAACCGCGTTCGCAACACCCGATGAACTCTACGAATTTATTGTCATGCCGTTTGGGCTTTGCAACGCTCCGGCCACATTCGAGCGTATAATAGACAATGTTCTTCGTGGATTTAAATAGGAAACATGCCTGTGCTACCTCGACGACATTGTTATCTTTTGGTCCGCGTTTAAAGAGCACCTCCAGTGCCTTGATTAGGTTTTAACTCACCTCAGTAATGCCGGCCTGCAACTCAACGGAAAAAAATGTCACTCCGCAAGTAAATCTATCAAAGTGTTGGGCCATATTGTTAGCAAAGATGGAATTCGTCCTGATCCCGACAAAATTACGGCCGTCATTATTTTCTCCGACCTCTCCGCCAGGAAGAGCTGCGCAGTTTCCTGCGATTGGCATCGTACTTCCGTCGTTTCATTCGCAACTTTTCTACAATTGCTTCACCGCTGCACAAACTCCTCGCTGCCAATTCTTCATTTGACTGGTCGGAAGATTGTGAGACAGCGTTTACAACACTCAAACAGGCCCTCACTTCTTCTCCTGTAATCAGCCATTTTAATGAAAACGCCCCAACAATACTCTATACAGACGCCAGTGGCCATGGTTTCGGGGCTGTGCTCTTGCAATGCACTGCTTCTTCTATGGAAAAAGTAGTTTGCGTATGACAGCCGCACGTTGACGCAAGCCGAAAAAACTATACCATTACCGAGCAGGAGTGCCTCGCTGTCGTTTGGTCTATTCAAAAGTTCCGGCCCTACTTGTACGGACGTCATTTCACGGTTGTAACCGACCACCACGCACTCTGCTGGTTGTCGTCCATCAAAAACTTAACCGGACGCCTTGGCCGCTGGATACTTCGCCTACAGGAGTACAACTTTACCGTGATATACAATACCGGAAAGAAACATGCTGATGCCGACGCTCTTTCACGTTGTCCACTGTCGTCCACGGAGGACAGTTGCTTAGCGTCTGCTCAGCAAGTGGCAGCTATCGCTATTGCCGTCGAGGAACATGTCAGCCCGGAACTATCATCTGATCTCGTCTCTCTTCAGCGTTCGGATACGTACTGTCGCAACCTGATTGATCTTTTGGACGGTTCCGCTCGACCACCAAACAGTCGCTCACGCCGCCAACTGAAAAAATTTAGACTCTTGAATGGTGGTGGCCTTTACTACTACAATTACCACCCTACCGGCGACAAGTGGCTCCCCGTCGTTCCGCGTTGTCTTCGGTCACACATTTTGCGAAGTTTTCATGACGACGCTACGGCTGGTCACCTTGCCTTCCAGAAGACATACGACCGCATCAAAAGCCGTTGTTTTTGGCCCGGCCTCTCAACGAGCGTCGCCAAGTATGTTGCGTCGTGTGAACCATGCCAACGCCCCAAACGACCCACTTCTGCCCCAGTGGGGACGCTCCAACCCCTTCCGTGCCCTTCAGCTCCCTTCGATATTGTCGGGGTTGACCTGTACGGACCTCTTCCTGTCTCTGCAGCCGGCCATCGGTGGGTTGTCACAGCAGTGGATCACTTAACCAGCTATGCCGAAACTGCTGCTATTTCATCAGGCTGCGCTTCAGAAATTGCTGACTTCTTTTTGCGGGCCATTTTTCTGCGTCACGGTCCCCCTCGAGTTCTCCTCAGTGACCGTGGACGAACGTTCCTTTCTTCGCTACTTTCTGAAGTGCTTCGAGCCGCTGACACTGCTCATAAAACTACATCGAGTTACCACCCGCAAACGAATGGCCTGACGGAGCGCTTCCATCGGACTCTTTCGGACATGCTTTCCTTCTACATTGGCCCTGACCACAGCAATTGGGACACTATTTTACCATTTGTTACCTATGCCTACAATACCGCTGTGCAACAAACCACTGGATTCTCGCCATTTTTCCTCGTCTACGGCCGTTCACCTTCTTCTGTACTTGACGCGCCTTTTCTCTCCGCTCCTATCGCGCCAACAGCGAACCTTCCCGACCAGTTTTGTTTTTTAGACTGGCTCACTGCCGCAGTCTTGCCCGTTTGAACACGGTGGCCTGTCAAGAAAGCCGCAAGTCTCGCCACGACGAGAAGCACCGTTCGGTCACTTTTCAACCTGGTAAAGAAGTTCTGCTTGCCACTCCCCTCCGTGTTCCTGGATCATGCGAGAAGCTCTTGCCCCGACTCATCGGTCCTTACAGGATCCTGGAGCAAACCTCACCAGTGAATTACCGCGTCACGCCTATTTCCGGTGTCACTGACCGTCGGTGCCGGTGAACTTGGATTGTACATGTTTCCCGGATGAAGCCGTTCATTCGCCGCGATTCCTCTATCTCACAGTGACGGCCAGGATGGCCGCTTCCGCCGAGGGGGAGTAATAGTGTGAGCGTGAAATTGGCAAAGAAGAGGGGTTTTCAACGGGAAGCGGCCAATATCCCTTTTATGCTTCGTTGTCGTTTAGACATTGTGCGCGTTCATGATCACTCATTTCATCTTCCTTCTCGTCGGTTGATCATCATCTCCGCTGCTGGAGCGGTTGCTGTCCTTTTGTGTCCGTGCTCGGCGCTCGCAAATAAAGCGGACCTCAAGCGTTCCCGTCGACTCTCTCAATATATATATATATTATATATATATTATATATATATATATATATATATATATATAGATATATATATATATATTATCTGATATAAAGGAGATGGTTGGCGTCATGGTAGAAGGCTGAACTTGTTGATTTATGATGGAGGCGTCGACGCAGACTGGGTAAGCCGAAGCGACCAGCTTTTCGCGAGACTGACACTGAACGAGCGCGTCCTCTTCCTCATGCGGCATCTGGCGCAGCATACCCACGTAGGGAGATTTGCCCGTTGTGGCTGATGCTCATCACAGTTCTCGTGGGCGCAACATGCTTACTGCAATACCACCGGCGTAAAGGGGAGCCATCCTGGCGACCTACGGGGAACACAAGACGAGAGGGTCATGGTATGGCTTCAGCCTCTGAACGTAAACCGTCTCGCGACCACGACGTCGGCTGTCTGAGGTGGACGTTACGGGTTCAACAACATAGATCACCGGTGACGTTTGTTCCAGTACTCGGTAAGGCCCTTGGTATTGAGAAAGAAATTTCGACGAAAGACCGGGAGCCGGGCACGGTACTGAAAGCATGACCAGTGATCCTTTAGTAAATGTTGGAGCTGTAATGGAGTTATCGTGAGGCGAAGTGTGCGGTTAAATCTTTCGGTCAGGCCATTAGTGTCGGGGTGTTAGGACGTGCTCTTTCGGTGGACCACGTGGCACTCGGATAGAAGGGCCTGCACGACTCGGGATAGAAAATCGCGGCCTCTGTCGCTCAGTGTTTGCGAGGAGCACCATGCCGATGAACCAAACGGTGTAGAAGGAAAGACGCAACGCCCCGATCCGAGGCGGCCGGTAGCACAGCGGTTTCGGCATTCTCGCGTAAGTCATCAACGGCGACGATGATCTAGTGGTTACTGGCGTATGTGTTTATGAGTGGACCGTAGAAATCGATGCCTACCAGGTCGAAAGGCCACTCTGGGCAGGGCAGTGGCTGGAGTGGGCCACTGACGTCCTGCGGTGGAGACTTGCGACGTTGGCGGTCTGAGCAAGATCGAACGAACTTGGTGACAAAGGTATACATCCCGCGCCAGTAGTAGCGAAGTCGGAGGCGCTCGTAGGTTTTAAGGACTCTAGCGTAAGCACGTTGCGCATCGTTGTCAAACGTAGTACAAATTTCCTTGCACAAGTGGCGAGGAATCACGAGTAGCCATTTATGACTTTCGGGTAAGTAGTTCCGGCGATATAGGAGCTGGTCACTAATAGTGCAGTGGGTAGCTTGACGGCGCAGTGATCGATGCACAGGAGCTGCCCGTGATTGCAACAAATATTCGAGGATTGAAGAAACACAAGGGTCTTTGCGCTGCTCAGCAACCATGTCCATCATGGCCAGACAGGTCAGGCTGTGGTCTGCTGCGAACAAGCTATCTATATCCGACGCAAGCGGGGATTGAGAAAGAGCGTCCGCGTCAGTATGCCTCCGTCCGGATCGGTACACAACACGGATATCGTACTCCTGAAGGCGGACTGCCCAGCGGCCGAGACGGCCGGCGGGATCCTTCAGTGACGATAAATACCACAGAGCATGGTGATATGTTAAGACGTCGAAAGGGCGACTGTACAGGTAAGTACGAATTTCGGTGATTGCCCATGCAATAGCCAAACATTCTTTCTCGGTTACGGAGTAGTTGACTTCGGCCTTCGTCAGTGTACGGCTCGCGTAATTGACCACGTATTCGTCAAATCCGCCCTTTCGTTGAGCGAGCACAGCCCCTAGGCCAACACCACTGCGATTAGTGTGGATCTCACTGGGCGCATTCGGGTCGAAGTGCCGCAGTATTGGTGGTGACGTAAGGACACGACGTAACGTTAAGAAAGCGCTCTCACACTCGCGGGACCATTCGGCAATGTATTCACTTCCGCCAAGAAGCTGTGTGCGAGGCGCAATGATGGAGGCAAAGTTTCGTACAAAGCGGCGGAAGTACGAACAGAGGCCGATGAAGCTTCGTAGGTCGTTGAGCGTGGTTGGATTCGGAAACTACGACACGGCATGAAGCTTTCCCCGGGTCCGGGAGGACACCGTATTTCGAGACAACGTGTCCTAAAATGGTGAGTTTTCGAGCAGTGAAGCGGCACTTCTTAAGGTTCAGCTGCAGACCATCGGAGGCATGGAATGTTAGCACTTGTTAGAGGCGTGTGAGATGTGTTGCAAAATCATGTGAAAACGCCACTATGTCGTCTAAATAGCAAAGACACGCTTACGATTTCAAGCCACGCAGTGCATTGTCAACCATTGGTTCGAATGTGGCCTTTTCATTACAGAGTCCGAATGGCATGACGCTGAACTCGTAAAGGCCAACGGGCCTCGTAAAAGCCAGCTTTGAACGATCAGCGTCGGCCAAGGGCACTTGCCAGTAGCCGGATGTTAAGTTTATTGATGTGAAAAACTCGCCTTCCTTGAGGCAGTCGAGTGCGTCGTCTATGCGAGGCAGCGGATAAACGTCATTGAGCGTGATTTTGTTCAGGCGGCGATAATCTACACAGATTCGAATAGAGCCGTCCTTTTTTTACGAGAACCACAGGAGAAGCCCAAGGACTCACGGATGGTCGAATGACGTTGCGATTCAGCATGTCCGCGACTTGTTCAATGACACGCAGTTCGGTGGAGGACACTAGATAGGGTCACTGTCGCAACGGCGCGTGTGTGCCGGTGTCTATCTCATGACACACAGTCGACGTGCGGCCCAAAGTGGTGTCGTAGCAGTCGAAGGATGAAGTGAAGCTGTGTAAATAGTGAGTAGCTCGTTACGTTCGGCCGAAGGAGGGTCGTCAACAATGCCGCTTCCCAAAAGGGTGTCATCAGGTGTAGACTGAAGACCAAGTGCGGTGATGTCAACGGGCGTCGGTTCCTCGAATACACTGACAACTAGACCGGGATGCACTTCTTCTACAACGCCAAGGCATTTCGCCACGGAAAAGTGCGGCAGGGAACGACGCCGTGTTCGAAATAAGCATTGTGCCGGCACCAGTCGCAATATCAAGAACGACGAACGGCCGCGACAACCCTTTGCGAGCACAAACAAGACGGGATTTCACAAATACTACTGTGGCGTAAGAAATAAAGTTGCAGGACAACGGCACAAGCCCAGATGAGCCAGGCGGAATGTCTGTGTCGTCGTTGACACGCAACTTGGCGGTTGTCTTGTACTGCGGGTTTTCTACCTCCGGAAACAGCTCAACTTCGGCGCGATCACAGTCAATGATGGCGTGGTGGCTCGACAATAAAGTCCCATCCGAGAATCATGTTGTGAGAGCACGCCGACAAAACCAGGAGCTCGACTACATATACAACCCCTTGAATTGTGACCCGAGCAGTGCATGCGGCCAGCGACTCCAACGGTTGTGCACTAGCGGTTCGGAGAGTAACACCGCCTCTACGCCACGTCACTTTTCGTAGCATTCGGCAAAGTTTTGCGTCTTTAACACACGCCGCAGCTTCAGTGTCAATAAGCGCGATGGTAGCAACACCATCGACACACACTTCGATTACATGGGACGGCGAACAATGAGGACTTAGGCATTTCGACGTTGACGCGGTTTTTACCTCCAAAACAGCGGCGTCTAGTTTTCCGGGTCATCATTGGAAGAACGACGGCGCATCGGAGAGAGTGAGCGGGGTCGTTAGGAAAGCGAACGACGGCTGACAAAGTCGCAATTATCAGACGGAGCCGTCCTCGGCATTCGGCGCAGCATCTGCATGGGCGGTGTTGGCGTATAGGGTAAGGGCCACGATGCGTTGCGCGCTACCGTCATGCCACGGCGGAAGTAGCATGTCATATGTCCGGCAATCCCATACGAATAGCAGATTGGGCGATTATCAACCGTTCGCCAAGGATTCGCGAATGTAGGCGCTAGATGCGGAGCGAGACGCAAGGACCGGACGCGTTGAACCCCAACACTGGCATGACTCCCAGGGCTTGCAGCAGGCGCGAAGAAAGGTCCCAAAATGTTTCCAGTGAAAGGTTGTGCCACGGTCTCGACATAGGTGAAAAGCCTATGTGGCACTGGGTCGACCAAGGTCAAAAGAGTTCTGTTCTGTGATAAAAGGCAGATGAGCAGATTGAAAAAAAAAAAACTCTTTGATAGAATGCAGCTCTGAGTATCTGGCTTGCATCAGCAGAAACTCACAAGCCCTAGTCGCATTACTTTGACTTTTAACTCAATCTTTGACTAACGTGACTATCTCATGACTGTAATCACGAAGCTATTTCTAAGTTGTCTCCCATGATTCCACTCAGCGAGATCTCTAATTTGATACCTCACTAGCCCTAGTTGCATCACTTTGACTTTTAACCTAATTTATGACTCATGTGACTATCTCATGACTATAACCACGAAGCGAATTCTAATTTGTACGCTATGGTTCCCCTCGTCGAGACCTTTGTTTTATACCTCACTCGCCCCAGTGGCACCATTTTGACATTTATTCCAATTTGTGACTCATGTGACTATCTTGTGATATACCAGAAAGCAATTTTTAATGTGTCTCCCATCATTTCCCTCATCGAGACCTTTATTTGATACCTCACACGCCCTAGTTGTACCACTTTCACTTTAAGTGAATCCATGACTCACGTGACTATCTCGTGACTATAACCAGGAAGCGATTTCTAATTTGTATCTCATGATTCCACTCTTCGAGACCTCTAATTTGATACCTCACACGCCCTAGTTGTACCACTTTCACTTTTGAGTAAATCCATGACTCACGTGACTATGTCATGACTATAACAAGGAAGCGATTTTTAATTTGTCCCCCATGATTACCCTCCTCGAGACCCTTAATTTGATGCCTCACAAGCCCTAGTGGCACCACATAGACTTTAAACCCACTCTATGACTCACGTGACTATCTCATTACTATTACCATGAAGCAGTTTTTCGTTTGTATTCCATGATTCCCCTCATCGAGACCTTTAGTTTGATACCTCGCCAGACCTAGTCGCATCACTTTGACTTTTACCCATTCTATGACCCACGTGACTATCTCATGACTATACCCAGGAAGTGATTTTTAATTTGTCCCCCATGATTCCCCTCATCGTGACCTTTAATTTGATACCTTACCAGCCCTAGTCGCATCATTTTGACTTTTAACCCATTCTATGACCCACGTGATTATCTCATGACTATAACCAGGAAGAAATTTTTAATTTGTCCCCCATGATTACCCTCCGCGATACCTTTAATTTGATACCTCACAAGCCCTAGTGGCACCATTTTCGCATTTAATCCAATCTATCACTCACGTGATTATCTCGTGACCATAACCAGTAAGCAATTTTTAATTTCTCCCTCGTGATTCCCCTCATCGAGACCTTGTATTTGATACCTCACAAGCCCTAGTCGCATCACTTGGACTTTACACCCAATTTATGACTCACGTGACTATCTCATGACGATAACCAGAAGCGATTTTTAATGTGTCCCCTATGATTCTCCTCATCGAGACCTTTCTATGGATACCTCACAAGCCCTAGTCGCATCACTTTGACTTTTAACCCATTGTCTAATCCACGTCACTATCTCATGAGTATAACCAGGAAGCTATTTCTAATTTCTCTCCCATGATCCCGCTAATCGAGACCTTTAATTTAATACCTCACAAGCCCTAGTAGCATCAGTGACTTTTAACTCATTCTATGACTCCGTGACTATCTCATGACTATAACCAGGAAGCGATTTGTTGTTTGTCCCCCATGATTCCCCTCATCGAGACCTTTAATTTGATACCTCACAAGCCCTAGTCGCCTCACTGACTTTTAACCCATTCTATGACCCACTTGACTATCTCATGACTATAACCGGGAAGGTATTTCAAAGTTGTCCCCATGATTCCACTCAGCGAGACCTCTAATTATACCTCACAAGCCCTAGTGGCATCATTTTGACTTTTCACCTAATTCATCACTCATGTGACTATCTCATCACTATAACCAGGGAGCGATTTCTAATTTGTACCCTATGGTTCCCCTCGTCGAGACATTCAATGTGATACCTCACACGCCCTAGTGGCACCATTTTGACATTTATTCCAATTTATGACTAACGTGACGATCTCATGACTATAACCAGGAAGCGATTTTTAATTTGTCCCCCATGATTCCCCTCATCGAGACCTTTAATTTGATACCTCACCAGCCCTAGTTGCATCACTTTCACTTTAGGTGAATCCATGACTCACTTGACTCTCGTGACTATTACCAGAAAGCAATAATTTGTCCCCCATGATTCCCCTCATCTTGACCTTTAAATTCATACCTCACAAGCCCTAGTCGCATTACTTTGACTTTTAACTCATTTTATGACCCACGTGACTATCTCATGACTATTACCAGGAAGCTATTTCTAATTTGTATCTCATGATTCCACTCATCGAGACCTCTAGGTTGATACCTCACACGCCCTAGTTGTACCACCTTCACTTTTAAGTGAATCCATGACTCACGTGACTATGTCATGACTATAACAAGGAAGCGATTTTGAGTTTGTCCCCCATGTGAACCCTCCTCGAGGCCCTTAATTTGATGCCTCACAAGCCCTAGTGGCATCACATATACTTTTAACCCAATCTATGACTCACGTGACTATCTCATGACTATTACCATGAAGCAGTTTTTCATTTGTCTCCCATGATTCCCCTCATCGGGACCTTTAATTTGATACCTCACCAGACCTAGTCGCATCCCTTTGCCTTTTAACCCATTCTATGACCCACATGACTGTCGACTATCTCATGACTATACCCAGGAAGTGATTTTTAATTTGTACCCCTTGATTCCCCTCCGCGAGACCTTTAATTTGATACCTCACACGCTCTAGTGGCACCACTTCGGCATTTAATCCAATCTGTGACTTACGTGATTATCTCGTAACCATAACCAGTAAGCAATTTTTACTTTCTCTAACGTGATTCCCCTCATCAAGACCTTGAATTTGATACCTCACAAGCTCTAGTCGCATCAATTTGACTTTTAACCCAATCTATGACTCATGTGACTATCTCATGACTATAACTAGGAAGCGATTTTTAATGTGTCCCCCATGATTCCCCTCATCGAGACCTTTAATTTGATACCTCACAAGCCCTACTGGCATCCTTTTCACTGCTAACCCAATCTATGACTCACGTGATTATCTCGTGACTATTACCAGGAAGCAATTTTTAATTTCTTCCACGTGATTCCCCTCTTCGAGACCTTTAATTTGATACCTCGCCACCCCTATTGACATCACTTTGACTTTTAAGCCAATCTGACTAATCAATAATTAACTAATTAACCTAAATTAGGTAAGTAACGTTCGTGCCCCACTGCGTGGGGAAAAACTCGCGGCAAGAAAGCGCCCACAGCTACGGCACGTTCTTTTTTTTTCGTCCATAACTTCCGTTTTCCGCCACTACGGCCAAAAATGGCGCAAGTGTCACGTGGCAAACTCCACATTCCGGTCCTTATACGCAGTTTAAAGGTTTCTTTTTCAAATTCAAGACGCGCTCGCACGTGCTTATCACGATCCTTTTTTTATCTCGGCTAGCTCTTTGGCCGCCTCGACATCTAAAGCTATTTCCTCAAGTCAGAGCCTTTGCTCCTCGAGGGCCCACTCTGTCAGCTTGTCACTGCTTAATCCCAATCGCTTCCTCAATTCAATCAGCTCTGCAAGTTCCATTTTTGGTGTATAGGAGTATACGCAAACTAGCCTCGTCGTGTCGCGGACGTCAATTATATTCAGGTTCGGGACAATACTAATAACAGAACGAAAAACTTTCGACGAGATAAAGTTCTATGTCTCTAAGCCTCTCACTATCCACACAACAGAAATGGATGCAGAGATGAAGGAATAAAAAAAACGTGAGCATGGCTAACTACTGGCAAAACGTTACAGTTCAACCAAAAGTTGAGAAAGTACTTGTTTGTCACCGTAATTTGTCCGCCGCATCTCACATCCCGGTAGCAAAGTGTGGGCGTGACATCTCATGGCTGAAGGTAGGGCAACGCGTTCCGAGCTTCCGTCGCTGAAGAGCTGACACAGCTCTCTTCAAACGTCGCTGCCAATTTCCGACGAGCCAATATGCTCGCGGGAGAGGGCGTCAGGCGTTTCTTTGTGCAGGACCTCTTGGACGTGGCCCGGTTCAGGGCGCCCAGCCGGCAGCGTTCCAGTCTCTCTGCACTCCCGGTGTTCTTCTTCGGTCGCTTCTGCCGCCAGCTGCTGTCGCTGGCCGCTTCCCATTTGCTGGTCGCCGGCGCAAGCTCGTGCCGTGGTCGCGAGCCTTCGGCGCCGTAGCCGGTGTCGATGACCTCCGCGCCGCGTACCTTGCGTTTTCTTTGTTGTCGTCGTTTTCTTCGGTTTCATTCATGACAATGTAGCGAATCAGAATAGGAAATTAGCGGCTCTTAGAAATTACAGAAATAAAGGTTGGCAGCCAAGAAAACCTCGGAAAGCAAAGGGGGGGGGGTGGTGGTCGTAGGTCATTGAAACAGATAAAGAATTTGGGAAGAACAGATGAAAGCAAACAAAAAATGCCTACCCGGTGGGATTCGAACCCACGACCTCGAGAATACCGGTCTGGTGCTATGACCACTACGCTACTGGTGGGGCGATTTCCCCCCGCGCTTTCTGGGATATTTATGTCAATGTAATTTTTTCTGTGCTTGGGGGGGGTAGCCAGCGCCACTCTGACTTCTCGGGATGAAGGGGACCTTCTTTTTAATCCCCGCGCCCTGATCCGAGTGTCTACGACATGTCGATAGTGGTCAACCAGCGTTAAACCCTCTTAAGCTCCCTATGGCACGAAGACTGCCTGAACAGAGGCCCTCGCTATGCATTTAGCGAATCAGAATAGGAAATGAGGGCTCATAGAAATAACACAGAAATAAGGGTTGGCTGCCAAGAAAACCTCGGAAAGCAAAGCGGAGGTTGTGGTAGGTCATTGAAACAGATAAAGAATTTGGAAAGAAAGAAAGCGGAGAAAAAATACCCGCCAGGTGGGATCCGAACCCACGACCTCCAGAATACCGGTCTTGTGCGATAACCACTACGCTACCGCCGGGGCGATTTCCCCCCCCCCCCGCCTTGTGGGGTATTTATGTCAATGTAATTTTTTTTTTGTTCTTGCGGGTGGTAGCCAGCGCCACTCTGACTTCTCGGGGTGATTGGGACCTTCTTTTTAATCCCAGCGTCGTGACTCGAGAGTCTACGACATGTCGAGAGTGGTCAACCAGCGTTAAATCCTGTTAAGCTCCCTATGCAACCAAGAGTGCCAGAACAGAGGCCCTGGCGTTTCATGTAGTGAATCAGAATAGGAAATGGGGGCTCGTAGAAATAACTCAGAAATAGGGGTTGGCAGCCTAGAAAACCTCGGAAAGCAAACTGGAGGTTGTGGTAGGTCATTGAAACAGATAAAGAATTTGGAAAAAAAGAAAGAAAGCGGAGAAAAAATGCCCACCAGGTGGGATCCAAACCCAAGGTTTCCACCAAGACTATATATATATATATATATATATATATATATATATATATATATATATATATATATTTATATATATATATATCAACATCACCAGCCTATCTACGCCCACTGTAGGGCAACGGCCTCTCCCATTATTCTCCAATTACCTCGGTCCAGTGCCAACTGTGACCAATTTATCCCCGCAAACTTCTTGATCTCATCTTCCCATCTAAGTTTCTGCCGCCCCCTGCAACGCTCGCCTTCTGTAGGGATCCACTCTGTTACCATCAATGACCAGCGGTTATCTTACATTCGCATTACATGCCCTGCCCACGTCCATTTCTTCTTCTTAATTTCTACTAATATGTCTTTAACACCAGTTTGCTCCCTGACCCACCCCGCTCTCTTCTTTCCCCTTAATGTTACACCTATCATTTTCCGCTCCATTGCCCGCTGAGTCGTTCTCAATTTAAGTTGAACCCTCTTAGTGAGCCTCCAAGTTTCTGCCCCGTAGGTGAGTACCGGTAAGATGCAGCTGTTATACACTTTCTTCTTCAGCGACAATGGTAGGCTGCTATTCATTATCTGAGAATGTCTGCCATGCGTCAGGAATGTCAGGGATGCAGCGATGGCGTAGAGGTACAACACCCGCCTCGCGTGCAGAAGGACCGTGGTTCGAATCCCGGTGCTGAAGAATTCCCACCGGATTAAAAAAAAATCCTCGTATTGATGGAATTGCACAAAGGGGCTTGGGGAGCGGCCTGACCCCGGCGACCATTGCCGGCAATGCACTCCCTCACCAGAGCAGGATTCGCCACTCTGGTGTAGTAACGGCCACAACCTCCCATGAATACACCAATTAACCCTTGGCCCTCAGTCCCCAGCGGCTGCGAAGCAAATGACCATGGTGGCGGTCAGACCTGTGACGCAGCAGAGGGTGCTAAGAATCCCTGGATCCGGACAGGCCGCCAATGGAATCTGAACCTGGCAACGTTTAACGCGCGAACCTTATCTAGCGAAGCAAGTCTAGAGGTGTTGTTCGAGGAATTAGAGGGCATTAAATGGGATGTAATAGGGCTTAGCGAAGTTAGGAGGGCAGGAGCCCTTACGGTGCTGAAAAATGGACACGTCCTACGTTAACGTGGTCTAGAGGACAGAAGAGAACTGGGAGTGGGATTTCTAGTCAATAAAAGCATAGCTGGCAACATAGACGAATACTATAGCATTAACGAAAGGGCAGCAGGTCTTGTAATTAGGCTCAATAAGAGGTACAAGCTCAAGGTTGTGCAGGGCTACGCGCCCACATCCAGCCACGATGTCCAAGCAGTCGAGCGCCTCTATGAAGATGTGGAATCGGCAATGGCTAAAGTAAAAACACAGTATACCGTAGTTATGGGGGACTTCAATGCTAAAGTAGGCAGGAATCAGGCTGGAGACAAGGCAGTTGGGAACTATGGTCTGGGCTGCAGAAATAGCAGGGGGGACCTACGAGAAGAGTTTGCAGAACAGGATAACCTACGCATAACGAATACCTTCTTCTGTAAACGGGAGAGTCGGAACCTGGAGGAGCCCGAATTGGGAGCACAAAAATGAAATAGACTTCATATTATGCGATAACTCTGGCGTCGTGCAGGATGTGGAAGTGCTCGTACGGGTAAGGTGTAGTGACCACCGTATGGTAAGATCTCGAATTACGCTAGATTTGTGGAGGGACCGCCACAAGCTAGTACGAAAGAAGCCGATAAATGAGTTAACAGTAAGACGTAAAGTAGAAGAATTCAGGATCGCGCTGCAGAACCGATATTCCGCCCTTAACGAGGAAGCCGAGCTTACGACACAGGAAGCCAGCGACAACCTTACACGCATTATCACGGAGTGTGCAGTAGAAGTCGGATCACTATGGCTAGACAGGATACTGGTAAACTTTCACAGGAGACGAAAGATCTAATCAGGAAACGGCAAACCACGAGAATCTCTACCGCAGCTGACAGAATAGAACTAGCGGAGCTCTCGAAGTTAATCAATAAGCGTAAGACAGCTGAAGTATAATATGGAGAGGATCGAATACGCTGTAAAAAACGGAGGTAGCCTGAAAGCAGTGAAGAGGCGTCTTGGCGTTGGGAAAAATCAGATGTATGCACTTAAGGGTAAGCAAGGCAATGTCATCACAAATAGGGATAGAATAGTCACAGTGGCCGAGGAGCTCTATAGGCATCTGTACAGTAGCCGGGACATCCAGGATAATGCCGAACGAGACAGTAGTTCAGAGGAGATAGACATCCCACCAGTAACGGCCGAAGAAGTAAGGAAGGCTTTGAAAGAAATGAAAGGGGGCAAAGCACCTGGTGAGGATCAGATAACAGCAGACCTCTTGAAGGATGGCGGAGAAATTGTACTTGAAAAACTGGCAAACCTGTATACGCAATGCCTAATGACCGCAATGGTACCGGAATCTTGGAAAAACGCGAACATCATCCTAATCCATAAGAAAGGCGACATGAAGGACTTGAAAAATTACAGGCAATCAGTTTACTGTCGGTCGTCTACAAGGTATTTACCAAGGCAATTGCTAACCGAATCTCTGCAACCTTAGATTTCAGTCAACCTAAAGAACAAGCAGGGTTCCGTAAAGGTTATTCAACAATGGACCATATACACACGATCAATCAGGTGATAGAGAAGTGCGCTGAGTATACTAAACCCCTATATATAGCCTTTAGAGATTATGAGAAAGCATTTGACTAGGCCGAAACCCTAGCAGTCATTCAGGCATTACGGAACCAGGGGGTAGATGAGCATTATGTAAGAATACTAGAGGATATCAACAATGGGTCTACAGCTACCATCATCCTCCATAGGGAGAGCAGTAAAATACTTATAAGGAAGGGTGTCAGACAAGGAGACACAATCTCTCCAATGTTATTCACAGCATGCTTAGAAGAAGTATTCAGAACATTGGATGGGGAACAGGTGGGAGTAAGGGTTAATGGAGAATACCTCAGTAACCTCAGATTTGCTGACGACGTTGCCTTGCTAAGTAACTCGGGGGACGAATTGCAAAGCATGCTTTCCGCACTGGGCGAACAGAGTAGAACCGTGGGCCTGAAAATAAATATGCAGAAAACTAAAGTAATAATCAATAACCTCGGGACAGCACAGCAGTTTGAGATAGATGGCGAGGCAGTGGATGTGGTAAGCGAATATATCTACTTAGCCTAAGTTTTGACCCCAGATCCCAACCATGAGGCAGAGTTAATTAGAAGGATCAGAATGGGGTGGGGTGCATATATATATATATACACACACACAAAGTAGAAGTACGCTCTGCGGAGACTTTATTTCCAACATTTCGACCTGATACACGTGTTCCTCAGGAATTCCTCAGGTATTCCTGCAGCAAATAAAGACTCCACTTCACGAATATATATATATATATATATATATATATATATATATATATATTGAAGCGTGGTTATTGGACCACTAACGAGCAGTTAGACCTGCGGAGAAGCCGAGGTTCTTCGTGCCAAGCAACTGTGTCCGACGCGATACTCGATCGGCCGGCGCCAAGCGATACTTCTGCCTCTCTCGTCGGGCGTGCACCAAGCCGAATATCCCCAACGGGGAATTGCCCTTGCATGCGCCTGTGACAATTACATCAATCGCGTCCATAATCAACGCTACAATATATATATATATATATATTTATATATATTTTCATATATATATATATATATATAATATATTTATCGCACCAGACCGGTATTCTGGAGGTGGTGGGTTCGGATCCCACCTGGCGGGCATTTTTTTCTTGCTTTCTTTCTTTCTTCCAAATTCTTTATCTGTTTCAATGAGCTAACACAACCTCCCCTTTGCTTTCCGTGTCTTGACTGCCAACCCTTATTCTTATCATAGTTTTATATATATATATATATATATATATATATATATAATATATATATATATATATATTATATATATATATACAATATTAGCGAATCAGAATGGGACTGATGGCTTCTGAGGGTAGCTAAAGAGGGTTCAACGCTGGTCGACCACTCTCGACGTGTCGTAGACACTCCAGTAATGGCCCGCGGGTTAACAAGAAGGTCCACTTCACCCCGAGTAGTCCGGCTGGCGCTGGCTACCACCCCTAAGTGCCGGAATAAAAAAATGCCTTAACATAAATACCCGAGAAAGTGCTTGGGAAACAGCCCCGCCGTAGCGTAGTGGTTATCGCACCAGACCGGTATTCTGGAGGTCGTGGGTACTGATCCCACACGGCGGGCATTTTTTCACCTCTTTTTTTGCTCAAAAGTATCTTGATTTTTTTTTGTTCACCCACCACAACATCCCCTTTGCTTTCCGAGTTTGTCGTGAATGCCAACCCTTCTATTATATATATATATATATATATTATATATATATATATATATATATATATATATATATATATATATATTATTTATATATATATTATATTTTTATTATTTATTTATTTATTTATTTATTTATTTATACATATTTACATATATATTTTTAAAAAAACCCTTTTTTTCTTTATTGCAAGGTTTCTGTGTATCTGCTGGCACTTTTATTTGTACTAAAATTTTGTTTAGCGTTGCATATTTCCTTTTGTTCGTTGTTTTATTTTGTCTACATTTACTTCTGTGTTTTTATATGACTCCTTTTTCGTGATTACCGTGCATCCAGTTCAGCGGGTCAGGGTTACTCTTTCGGTATCGATATAATACTCAGGGCTCCTTGCGTATACGCTCGATAACCAATATAAATATCTAACCGTCATCATGCCATCGGTACTTCATTGACTACAATTGACCAAATATTAAGGGCTTACAGAATTTATTTTACAATAAATCGAATTCACATAAAAATCCGCAACCACTAATCCCTGACTGCAAATTTATTTTGGAACGAAAAAAACGTTACTGTTTTGGCCTTTCTCCAGTCAATAAATTAGGAAGAACTGAAGGTTATGACGCTGATTTGATTATAAATACTTTCCCAAGCAGGTTTTTTCTGTAGATTTGAAGCAACCCATTACTCAGAACAAACAAAATTTAGAGAATTTATTTCACAACTGGCGGTCTTTTATCAAAAGACCTGTAATCATTTTGAAATAAACGACAGAAACAGCGTATAGTTTTAAATATGTAAAATAATAGAATCCGATTGGATAAACGAGGTAAAATGCGAAGTAGTGTTTACATTGTACATTTTTGCCTTCTTTGGTGCAGTGTGTAAATTACGTGTTATAGATTTCCACATTCTGATAACAATTTACTACTCCAAGACATATCTTTCTTTGAACGGCCTATAACAAAATTTTAAAAAGAACTATTTTTAATTTATATTTGTGGCAAGGTCAAGGAGGTGTAATAGCTTACGCAAGTACGCTTATTTTACATTGAGGAGAGATGAGACTTGGAGTACAAAGAAAGTGCCATGCAGAGTTTTTTGTATACTACACACACTGTCAGCAGTGTTCCCGGTGAGCAAAATTTTCACTTGAAACATAAGACAATGCAGATGTAACACTACACAATTTAAAATGAGCTTGCGACTTTAAAATCAGCGTAACAGGAAGCAATAATGAAAAAGGAAAAACACGGGGTAAAAGAGGTTCGTGTCAAACCACAAAGAACAAATAAATAAAGTGCAATGAGAATACCAAGTAACTGGTACCTACATGAATAAATTTAATATATTTCTACATATCCAAATGCATATAAATTTTATACATACATATACGCAAAAAAGGAGGAATGAAATGCGGTGAAATACAAACTTCTAAATGAAAAACAGAACTCTGTAAAAATGCGAGTTTTCTCGAATATTTTCTTCTCTCCATTTGAAAAATAAAAGTGAAAATCTTTGCGCTGCTGAGCACGTGGTCGCGTGTTGGATTCCCGGCCTCGGCGGCCGCTTTTCTGATGGAAGCGAAAAGCAAAAACGCCCGTGTGTACGAGATTTCGGTGCACGTTAAAGATCACCAGGTGGTCAAAATTTATCCGGAGCCCTCCACTACGGCGTGCGTCATCGCCTGCGTTGCGTCGGCAAGTTAAACCTTTGAATCAAGCAATCGAAGAATGAAAAGCTAGGTGCTGCGTATTTGATATTTTTGAAGTGGCAGAAATAAAACACACATCAGTAGACAAATGAATTTGCCAGCCAAGATATACAGTCAAAATCAAGCATGCCCAAAATTTTTGAGGTGTTGAAACAGCAACACATTGTCAATTCGCATCACCTATTTACCCTGACGCTACGGATATTTTTGAAACGATAAAACCTAGAACTTTTGAATTTCGTTTAAAATTTCTCTTTCCACATAAAAAAATATTTTTTTGCTTTGTCCTCCTTTTGGGGGGTTGTAGAAATTGTAAAATTGTAGCTAGATATTTTTTGTATCTTAAATTCGGTCTCGGATGTATATTGTACAAGACCCTAAATATATACCGACAACGTGCACAAAACATAAGATATTGCCCGAGGAATAGACCTGCTGCTGTAGTAGAATAGTAAGAGTGTGATCACCAGCACTCTGAATGATCAAAAATTGGGAAAGCCCGTGCTCTCAATTTGTGACAATCCTGGATGGAGGCTTTGTGTGCGCGGATATCGTCTTTGCATGATGGTTAACCAGTACTTCATCTGCAAAGTATAATTAGGCCCCATCATTGGAAAACAGGCTAGGCATAGTAAACTGGCTATCGTCCCCTTGTAAAGTGTTTACGAGCCCTTCAGTGTATTGTACTCGATCTGTACGAGAGCCAGGTATCAGCCCTCTAGCAGTCACTTCGAGACCATGTATCTTCAAACCCCACCAAGCAATAATTCATTCTGCTTCTGTACGCATAAACCTCGCTTATGCTTCTGTTTCTAAGAAAACGTGTTTTAACAGGCAGCGAACCTTCATAGTAGCGCCTAATCAACTGTAGTAGGTTTATTTATTTGTGCTATCTTGTTTACGGTGTTCGGTTGGGACCGCACAACTTTGATTAGATTTTTCTGATTACCGCAAATATTACCGATTAGGGGTAGTACAGAATATTAAGCATGCTGGGACTGCGGTACTGTAATAGTGGCTTACCGTTGTTAAACGAACGACGCAGATGTCTCAGAACAAACGGATGAGTTGCTTCACGGTTGTAAGAGCCAAAGCAAGACCAAACAGCTGGACGCCCTTCGCCATGCTATTGAGTCTAACTGGTACAATTAGCGACTCGTACAGTATATTGGCCAACTGCATGTATTTTCACGGGGAGTAGATATATTCCCCTATTGTGCACATATTTTATTTAAAAAATTGCTTAAAGCTCAGTGTTCACCTAGTACAAGTATTCTATGATTAATCCGGCTGTCAAGTCAGACCAGTGTTTGTCACTAGCGAGAAGATATTCGCCTTTTATCTAGTGTCTTTGCGTTCCCCCCGAAGTGTACGTGTAAGGTTTTATCTGAAGAAAGACGATAAACAAGTTAAGGAGGAAGCATGCGTTCTCCTATAACCCGATTATTGCCCATGGGCTTGAAATTCCACACTTTAAATTTTCTTTGTACGGTTTACTTATTCCCAGCAGTGAGACGGATAAAGACACGGTAGCATAAAAGAAATAAAATGTCGTTGCTCCTTAAATAGTAGTCCGGCCTGCCTTTAAAATATATTATGATAAGAGTGAGTGCCTTTTATTATTAAGTGCGAATGCACTTCTTAAGCGACCCTGAATCACGCGTCCACCGCCGTCCGCCCGTCCGCAGCCTAGCAACGGAGCTAGCTAGCGTGCCTAGCAACGGCGCCGGATTTTTGACGCGTGAGGGCGCTCGCGTAGCGCCTCTCTCCCCCCTCGCCTACTCTCCAGCTCGCAACACCCTCTCTCGGCGCGCCAGCCAGGCCACTACACTATATAAAAAAATAACAGCATCCGACGCCCGGTTTCGCTCCGAGGAGGTTGCGGCCGCAGCGCGACGCTCTACCGACTAAGCCACGGAAGCAACGCTGATTTCAGAGTTAGGAACGCAACTTATATCTTTAACGCATTCAAACTACGTCGTCAGCGGCGTTGCGTTGGCGACTTAGCGGCGTTATAGCGGTTTGATAACTGCGCGGTGTACACGTGATACTACAAACCCGATGGAAGAGATGGAACAGAAGGTGGCGAGGCGGTGGGCTGCGGGTGCCGAGCGCAAGCGCCGCAAGCGGGCCGACAACCGTGCATTTGCACTTTCACATTCTCCCTCTCGGCGAAATGCGGGGGACTTTTTTTAGAGCTTTGCTTCAAATTTCGGACTGGCCTTTGTCACACATGTTAAAAATCAGCAGCATGAAGAGTAACTTGTATGTATATCCTATTTAGTATTGTAACCAAGAAAATCAAAAGCCGGATGTGGTGGCCTTTTCGAAGGATCACGTTCATATCAACTCCTGTGTTTGGAAAACTCAGAAACCTGAAGGTCATCTCTACATTAGGTGGCCGGAAATGGCAGCGGTATAATTAGTCATGGTTCAGTCATGAAAACATAATGTTCACACAATTGGTACATGTTCACCGTTATATCAATAAGGTCTGGATACCTTATTTTACATCCTCAACCTAGTCTTTCTCTCTTAGCCCATCCTTCCTTAGAACTCGTGAAGTTCGCGTTACGATGTTCTTCACTACTGCCGCTCTTTAGCTTCATAGTATCCACGAAAGAGGGCAAAGGGGGAAAAGCACCTTATGAGGATCAGATAACCGCAGACCTCTTAAAGGATGGCAGAAAAATTGTACTTGAAAAACTGGCAAACCTGTATCCGCAATGCCTAATGACGGCAAGTGTACCGGAATCTTGGAAGAACCCGAACATTATCCTAATCCATAGGAAAAGTGAAACGTAGGACTTGAAAAAAAAAACAGGCCGATCAGCTTACTGTCAGTCGTCTACATAATACTTACCAAGTTAATCGCTAACAGAATTTCTGCAACCTTAGATTTCAGTCAACCTAAAGAACAAGCACGGTTCCGTAAAGGTTACTCAACAATGGACCATATGCACAGGATCAATCAGGTGATAGCGAAGTGCTCTGAGTATACTGAACCCCTATATATAGCTTTCATAGATTATGACAAAGCATTTGACTCGGTCGAAACCCTAGCAGTCATTCAGGCATTAGGGCACCAGGTGGTAGATGAGCATTAGGCAAGAATTCTTGAGGATATCTAAAATGAATCCACAGCTACCATCATCCTCCATAAGAAGAGACAGTAAAATACCTATAAGGAAGGGCGTCAGACAAGGAGACCCACTCTCTCCAATGTTACTCACAGCATGTTTACAAGAGGTATTCAGAACGTCGGATTGGGAACAGGTGGGGGTAAGGGTTAATGAAGAATACCTCAGTAGCCTGAGATTTGCTAGTGACGTTGGCTTGCTAAGTAACTCGGGGGACGAATTGCAAAGCATGCTTTCCGCATTGAAGGAACATAGTAGAACTGTGGGCCTGAAAATTATATGCAGAAAACCAAAGTATGATCAATCACCTCCGTACCGCAAAGCAGTTTGGGATAGAGGGCGAAATAGTGGAAGTGGCAAGCAAATATATCTAGTTAGGCCTAGTTGTGACCCCGGATCCCAACCATGAGGCGGAGATAATTACAAGAATCAGAATAGGGCGGAGTGCATACGGCCGACATTCTCAGAAATGAATAGCAGCCTCCCATTGTCCCTAAAGAGGAAAGTGTATAACAGCTGCATCCTACCGTTACTCACCTACGGGGCAGAAACTTGGAGGCTTACTAAGAGGGCTTAACTTAAATTTCGAACGTCTCAGTGGCAATGGAGCGGAAAATTATAGGGGTAATGATGAGAGACAAGAATACAGCGGAGAGGGTCAGAGAGCAAACACGTGTTAATGACATATTAGTAAAAATTAAGAAGAAAAAATTGACGTGGGCAGGGCCTGTAATGGGAAGGCAAGATAACCGTTGGTCATTAGGGGAACATAGTGGATCCTTAGAGACGGCAAGCGTTGCACAGGGCGGGAGAAAGTGAGATGGGCAGATGAGATCGAGAAGTTTGCGGGTATGAATTGGCCACAGTTACCGCATGACCGGGGTGATTGGAGAAGAATGGTAGAGGCCTTTACCCTGCAGTGGGCTAGAGAGGCTGGTGATTAGATGATGATGATGATCCATCTGTCAGGCCATGACATATTTCAAGATTATCTTTTCTCCTAAATCGGTGTAGTGCAAGTTGTCATGGTCTAATAAACGACACTCACTTGGCAAACAGCCGCTCCTTAGGCATTCTAAAGTTGTCTGTGAACTCTACTGAAGTTACTGATCCCTCGCGGTACCATAGGCTCGGCTGAAGACAGGCTCTTTTGGAACGCCAAAATCAGTGTTCGGAATGCTCTTTGTGATTTCAAGAAAGCTTGAGTATACATTATAAGGGATTTTCATTCTTAACTGGAGTTGTCTAAAGTATAATTGGTAGTGCTATAATACCCTTGGTAACATGTTATAGTTGAAATAAGACGTAACTTTTAATCACTAAACACTGTATTGAATTCATTCCGGGATGCAAAACGTTATTGATTCAATTCATATCACTTACTTCAGCCTGAAAGGGAAATATACCCAGATTACTACGTAAAATAAAGTGGGAATGTTCTGTTTAAACTAAAGTCTTGTTCTGAATACTGAAATACTACACGTATATTATAAGCGAACGAGAAACGACCCTTGAAACGTATTTCCAAGAACAAATTATTCAAGCAATGGACCATGTCTCCACAGTTATGATGTATTCATTCATTCATTCAGAGTACCCCTTAAGGCCCTCTAGGCAAGAGTATTACATGGGGGGAGGGGGGCAAGACAACATTATACAAAAATACTAACAAAAATACAAAACGCATTATAACCAGTAATCAGTGTGTTATGTATGTTATTAGGTGCAAATCAGTCTGTAGGGCCGAGTTTTTTTTACTGCGACTTGGAGCTGTATTCTATTTGGCTGTAAAAATGCAGTTTTAAATAGTGTTGCATCTGATATTTTGATATTTCCGTTGTCAAGGGTAGCTATGTACAGTGTGGTAAACTGCAAAGGGAAACGGCGAGCACGTGGCTGTCGTCCTCGGTGAAGCGCCGTCGCCGAGAAATGGCGATAATCGGAGACTGCAGCACATGCACCTTGACCGAATATTGGCGGGAGAAGCCACTCCGTCTTCTGCTATGGCGCTCCGCTGTGCCGCTATGATTGCGATACATGAGTATTCCTGCACTGGAAGGATGCTGAGCAGCACGGCGAAGCGCCGTATACGGATTGCCAAGTCACCCGCCAGGACAATCAGTGAGCATATGCCGGCTGTCGCCGATTCTAACCACTTCTAGGCGGCGGCACTTCGTGGAGCGAGACCGACAAGCGTTCGCTTTTCCCTTTACCAGTGGACCGCACTATACAGCCACTCTAGAGTGCCAGTGTAATATTATAAGAAAGGCGTATACATGAAACAATTTTTTGAACATCAAGCCTTGCTATGAATGACGCATTTCTGTATGCTCTGTAATACATAAATATTCCCTAATCTGATTGATACAAAAACTTAGAGGGATACGAATTGTTACAATATATCTAATTTTGACAAAAAATATGCAACCCTGGTGGCCAAATCTCTACGTAAGGACGCTAATAACATCTTGATGTTCTAATAGGAATGAAATATCAAGGCATTTGGTCTGATGGTTTTGTTGGAGAGCAGCATAGAAGATAACGCATTGCAAGTGGACACACCATGTTGTATCGTTAAAAACATTGGAAATATTATTACCAAAAATAAAAATCTGAACGAAGTAATATTTTAAGTCTTCGTAACTCCGCCGTTATTGTGTTAGGAAAAGAATACATTACTTAAGTTTAAACTGTATTTTAGAAAAAGTAAAAAATAGTGTTTCTTACACTAACTGTCCGGCCCACAAGAAAAAAGAGAATTATTGCCGCGCACATTGCGACCATCGAGGCGTCCTCTGAGCAAACAACTGTCCAATATACTCGCAAAGTTTCATGGAGTACTCCTTTCAAGTCCGTTAGTGCTACGTGGCAGTACACGTATGGTGTAAATCTATAAAGAAAAACTTCCTTTTATTAGGAAGAAATTTATGTTTTTTACTGATTATCACATACAGTTTCGCCACAGAATTTGTTTTACAATCGTACACTTGTAGAACGACCTTATGGCCCAAACTGTTCTCTCAGTAGGGAAATAAATATAAAGAATATTTACGTCATTAAAAACGTTTTACTCAAGGACTAAGTTTTTATTACCTCCGTACTTTTTTTAATGTAATATAATTCCCCCAAAAATCACCACCAGAGAATTTTCTACTTGTTATATTTTAGAAGAGCATATTGTAAGTATGTCAAATATCGTCAGGTAAAGGAGCAGAAATATTTAACTATCTGTACGTTGGTTTCTCTTTATTAAACTTTCGGTTCGAATTAAAACACATATATATATATATATACATATTATATATTTTATATATATATAATATATATATATATATATATATATATATTATATATATATATATATATTACAAGAGAAGAAAAAACTTCGAACAAGGTAAAAGCACGATTGTGGCCTACGTTTCAGCAAAGAGAATTTGCTTTCCTAAGGGCCTCAAGCAAGTTCTCTTTGCTGAAACGTAGGCCACAATCGTGCTTTTACCTTGTTCGAAGTTTTTCTTCTCTTGTGTTCTCTACCATCTTCAAAGTACTACTACTCCCTATATATTATATATATATATAAAATATATATATATTTAAATTTAGAGAAAGATAAAACTCACAAATCGTGCAGAAAACTATCAGAAGGCGCGGAAAATGTTTTGCAATTGGAGAGTATGCATACAATCGAGCTACGCCTATGTTACAACAAACCCTCCCCCCAAAAAAAAGGGGGGGAGCGAGAGAGAAAGGGGTCTTGTTAACAAAGCAGCGTTCAAGGTTGCACCAGGACGGGTCAACATATGTCGCGTGGGCTGCAAGTTCAGACAATGCCGGAAACTGGACAATCGGGTTTCAAAAGAAAGGGAAGAGTATACAGTAAAGTATTCAGTGGCTAGGGGGACTGGTTGGGGGGAAGCGAGGATGGGTGTGCCCCCCTAGGTTGAAGAGAATAGATGCTGGGCACAAAAGAGCATTTCACAGAAGCTACCAACTGAACAAAAAATAGGTACGGTCAGAAAGGGTTAAACATGATTAGATTACACGGGTTAACCATTCTTAAGTGGTGGTGGGAACGAGGCCTCCTTCCCCAGGACAAATGGCATTGTTGAGCCGCATTAGGCTAATAAAGCTGCTGTATCAGAAGAGTTTCTGCGAATTCTGATGGGAAACTGAAGGGTAGGAATAATGAACATGGTGAAAAAAATTATGAAGCCGGCCTAACTATTCCAGGGATAACCACGTGAGTTTTCCGTAACTTCCATTATTCCCAAGTGTGGCTGACCCAAACTTATAAATGAGATACGATTACCGAACCTCTCGGTCATGGTCTTTTATCATGAGAGCGGTGACGATTGAACTGTATTCGGAAGGTCGTTTCAGTTTGGCAGATATATTGTTGCCTACAAACAGTGCACTCTAGAGAATATACGACATTAGCGGAGTCACAGTTAAATTTACCTTTTATATTTACGTAGTAGTCTGAAGCAGTGCTGGTGGCGCGCTGTGTAGTGGTCATCTGTGGGCATACTTTACATCAGGGTTTTTTACAGGGCATGCAGCCAGTAGTTGCCGGTCGGTTGATACAAGAGTTAGTAAGAAAGTCACGTAAATTCTTATTACGCCTGTAGACAACGCGTGGTAGTTCGGGGAATATGCTTTTTAAGCGGTCACTTTGCAATAGGATATTGTGATGTTTTTTTTATTACGGTTGACACACTTGGAGCGGAGAATGAGTGGGTTAAAACTATGTTAGTTTGCGGTTTCCCCGTTCGGTGCTTTTTTCTTACAGATTACGTTAGGGTCTAATTGGTTGGCTCGCAAAATAGCGTCGTTGATAACTTTTTCTGGGTATTTTTTATTCAGGAGGGCGGTGTTGTGTTCTCGAACGTTTGAGTCAAATGGCTTGGTTTGTGCAAATTCTCCTAAATGGGGGGGCTTGGCTGTAAGGTAATGCTGTCTTGCAGTGTCGACATGGCTACTTCGGAAAAATGGAAATACTGCCGGTGTCTGTCGGTTTCTATACAGTTTAGTTTGAAGCCGACCTTGGAAGGTAGTAACGGTGCGTCCAGAAAAACCTGTGTTCCGAATAGGAATGAGCAAGGGAAATACTAGGATAAGCTAGGTTAAGTGCCTCAATGAAGGTGAGAAGCTCCACCTGACCGTGTTGCCAGATAATGAATATGTCATTATTATACCTTTTATAGTACATTGACTTTAAATTTTGGTTGTCAAGAAATTTTGATTTAAGGTGGGTCATAAAGATACTGGCGTAGTTAGGTCCAATTCGAGTTCCCATTGACGTTCCGCTGACTTGCACGTAATGAACTCCGTCGAACTTACAATTGTTGAGTTAAAGAATAAGCCAAAGGAAGGTTTGGAGAGCACAATAATCGATAGGTTTGTCGCACGATGACTGCTCATACGCAAGGGATACAGGGGAGATGCCGTCTTTATGGGGGATGTTATTATACAGTGACGCAACAGGTTACAAGAATACTTGTACGATCGCCCCGCGACGAAAGAAGCCAGCAGAACAATACCTAGCTATAAGCGCTGGACCCCTCCCACACAGCGTGATAGTTGCCTCGACATGTACATCAACGCTGTCCAACGCGATGTGTGAAAAGCCTACCAAACACAAATTTCTTTCCACCACAACATGACTACCAACAAAAAGAAAGCCCTAGAGGAACTCGCAAGCTGTCTCGACATAATTATTAAACCTGCAGACAAAGGAGGCGCAATCGTAATCCTTGACAAAACCGAATATGTTAACGAGGCGAATAAGCAACTATCAGTATCGACGTTTTATAAAGCAATACCCAATGATCCCACTCAAGACTATAAGCAAACTGTCAAGGATAAACTTGCTAAGTTTGTTAAAAATAAAACAATTATTAAAACCACGGCTCGTTCCCTAATCCCCTTAAACCCAGTAGCCGGTAAATTCTATCTTCTCCCAAAGATTCACAACGTGAATAACCCAGGGCGACCCATTGTTTCTGGCATTGGCACTGTTACCGAAAACCTCTCGCGCTATCATCTCATTTGCGACATTCCGCCCAGCTTTCCCTCCTTCATTATGGATACCAATGACTTTCTCTCAGACATCTCAAAAATTGAAGTTCCTGCTAACTGCGTTCTAGTCACCCTCGATGTTGCGTCACTGTATACTAACATCCCCCATGAAGATGGCATCGCCGGTGTATCCCTTGCGTATGAGCAGTCATCGTGCGACAAACCTATCGATTCTTCTGCTCTCCAAACATTCCTTAGGCTTATACTTGAACTTAACAATTTCGCATTCGACGGAGTTCATTACGTGCAAATAATCGGAACGTCAATGGGAACTCGAATCGGACCTATCTACTCCAATGTCTTTATGGCTCATCTCGAATCAAACTTTCTTGACACCCAAAATTTGAAGCCAATGTACTATAAAAGGTATATTGATGACATATTCATGATCACACATATTCATGATCCAGACCTGTCGCCGACCCGAACAGCGACAGGTCTGGACGGCTCCCCAGCGACTCTGCTGAAGTGTCTGGGCCCAAGACAGTGTGAGGCATTGCGGGAAATGTTCGGCATTATCCTGGTGACGGGGCAGGTGCCCAAAGAGTGGAACTGCAGCCGGATGATGTTCATTCCGAAGGGAACTGGAGATCGCAGCAGCTGGAGGCCTACAGGCCAATCACTGTCACAGCGGTATTGTACCGGGTCTTCACCCAGATCCTTCGGAGACGGATGCAGGCATGGGCAGAACGAGAGGGAGCCCTGGGAGAGCTCCAGAACGGCTTTCGCAGGGGCAGACGGCTGGATGACAACCTCTACGTCCTTACCCAGTGCATAGAGGTTGCCCGCCTGCAAGGGCGGGAACTGTGGGCCTGCCTTCCTGGACGTGGAGAAGGCATATGACAGAGTTGACCACACCTTACTGTGGAAGAAACTACAGGATAAGGGCCTGCCAGTGGAGGTAGTGGGTTTGCTGCAGAGGCCTGTATGCGGACACAGAGGTAGTAGTGGAATGGCAGGGCGTGTGCTCCCAGCCGGTGCCTGTCGAACGGGGCCTCCGCCAGGGCTGCCCTTTGTCCCCTCTGCTATTCATGCTGTTACCTGGGCGATCTGGAGGCAGAGCTGGAGGGGAAGTGCAATAGTTTTGACTGGACCTATATTGGAGGAGGGGAGGACGATCCATCAGCGCCTACCGGGCCTCATGTACGCTGATGATATTGTCCTTACAAAGCGGACTCTCGTTCAGACCTGCAGCGACTCCTGGACATTTGCACCAAACACGCAGAACTGTTGGGGCTGAGGTTCAGTGCGCCGAAGTGTGCCATACTTCGCTGGGGGGACACGAGCACACTACCAGATGGAGAAGCGCTCACAGTGCAGGGGAAGCCTGTCCCTTTTGCAAGCGACGTACCGGTACCTGGGTGTGGACCTTGACCACCGATCCGGACTACTTGGCTGCACATGAGCGGGGGCTTCGTGGAAAGGCACTGCGCAGCCAGAACATCCTGAGGGCCCGAATCCTGTGGTCCTTCAACAGGGCGGAGGTTGTCAGGAGCCTCTGGAAGATGGTGCACGTCCCGGTGCTCACGTTTGCTAACGCAGTGCTTTGCCTGTCATCAGCCACCCGGGAGTACTTGGAGAGACGGCAAAGGGAGGTGGGACGACTGGCCCTGGGTGCCCACCGGTCGACACCTAATGAGGCAGTCCAGGGGATGTAGGCTGGTCCTCCTTTGAGGCACGAGAGGCCGTGGCCAAGCTCGGTTTTCGAGATCCGAGCATGCTCGCTGAGCAACACGCTCTGGGTACACCGGGTTCACCGGGTGTATGCTGTTAGCAGGTGACGCCACAAGGTGGAAGAGACGGGTGCGCGCACTGGCCCAGAAGAATGAGGTGCCGCTACCGGTCCTAAATAGAATCAAGGAGACCAGCCTGAGCGGGAAAACAGCTGCGGGAGCGAGTGGTAGCTGCGGAAACGAAAAGATGGGCGGACAGGGCCGTGGAGAAACCGTCTCTCCGTCTGTACGCGTCCCACAAACACAGCATCTCCCAGGAGCAGTTTTACGACAACTTGCCAGGAAGTGCGATGCTGTTCGAAGCGCGGGCTGGGGTGCTAAGGACGCGGATGTGGAGGCGGAAATGGGATGATGCGGAGGAGGTGATGTGTGCGGTGTGTGGTGAGGAAGAGGAGACTGCAGAACACATTGTGTTGCGGTGCGAACAATTGACTCCCACCACCCTAGTGATACCACCATGGCGGAGGCGCTTGGCTTCGTTGCGCATCCCCCGCCAGGGGACACACTGGGCACGGGCGACACCACGGATGCGAGTGCAGCGCCACCGGGGCTCGTGACTGGTGACGTGGTGCCGAATCCGGTCAGCACTACGAAGCGCCGACTGGAGGAATGGAGAAGACGAGCCCGTTGCGCCCCTTAGCATGAGGAAAGGAGGCGACGAACAAAACTTTTGAGGCTAGGGCGCCGGGGGATTATATGCCCTCAGGAGTGTCCCCCCGATGCAAAGGGGCAGCCACCAAGCCATCATCATCATCATCATCATCAGCTCCTCACTTTCATTGAGGCACCTAACCTAGCCCATCCTCGTATTTCCCTTGCTCATTCCTATTCGGAACACAGTATAAACTTTCTGGACGTCACCGTTTCTACGTTCCAAGGTCGGCTTCAAACTAAACTGTATAAAAAACCGACAGACATGTGGCAGTATTTGCACTTCCGAAGTAGCCCTATCAGACACTGCAAGACAGCAATACCTTACAGCCAAGCCCACCGATTTAGGAGAATTTGCTCAAACCAAGCCGACTTTGACTCAAACTTTCGAGAACTCAAGACCGCCCTCCATAATAAAAAATACCCGGAAAAAGTTATCGACGACGCTATTGTGCGAGCCAACCAATGAGACCGTAACGTAATCTGTAAGAAAAAATCCCCGAACGGGAACCCGCTAACTAACTTAGTTTTAACCCACTCATCCTCCGCTCCTAGAGTGTCAACCGTACTAACAAACATCACAATATCCTAATGCAAAGTGACCGCTTAAAAAGCATATTCCCAAACCACCACGCGTTGTCTACGGCGTAATAAGAATTTAGGTGACTTTCTTACTAACTCTGGTATCAACCGACCGGAAACTACTGGCTGCTTGCCCTGTAAAAAACCCTGATGTAAAGTGTGCCCACACATGACCACTACACAGCGCGCCACCAGCACGGCTTCAGACTTCTACATAAACATAAAAGGTTAATTTGACTGTGACTCCGCTAATGTCGTATATCTTCCAGAATGCACTATTTGTAGGCAACAATATATTCACCAAACTGAAACACCCTTCCGAATACGGTTCAATAATCCCCGCTCTCATGCAAAAAGCTGCCCTTATTTGCCTCTGTCAAGACATGTGAACAGACCCGGGCATGCATTTGAACATCTTAAAGCTCTGATTTTTGAATACGCCTTCAAAACGCACCCTGAAAGCGAGGTTCGGCAATCTTATCTCATTTATAATTTTGGGTCAGGCCCACTTGCTATTAATGAAAGTTACTCAAAACAAACGTGCTTATCCCTGGAATAAAATTGGCGGCTTCACAATTTTTATAACTATGTTCATTAATCCTACCCTTGAGTTTCCATGAGAATTCGGAGAAACTCTCATAATACATCATCTTATAAACCTACGCGGCTCAACAATGCCATTTGTCCTGAGGAAGGAGTTCTCGTTTTCTCCACTACTTAATGTTTAGCTCTCTGTGGTCTATTTATGTTTAACCCTTTGTGACCCTACCTATTTCGTGTTCAGTTGCTAGCATCTGTGAAATGCACTTTTGTATCCCGTATCTATTCTCTTCATCTGCGGGGGGCACACCCATCTTCACTTCCGCCCCAACCAGTCTCCCCAGCCACTGAATACCTTATTGTATACTCTTCCCTTTCTTTTGAAACTGCGGTTGTCCAGTTTCCGGCACTGTCTGAAATTGCAGCCCACACGGCATACGTTAACCCGTCATCGTGCAACCTTGAACGCTGCTTCGTTACACGACCCCTTTCTCTCTCTCGTGTCCTTCCCCCCCGTTTCTTTTTTTTGGTTTGTTGTTGTTGTAACGTAGGCGTAGCCCGACTGTATGCATACTCTCAATTTCCGAAACATTTTCCGCTCCTTATAACAGTTTTCTGCAAAGCTATATAAAAAATGTGTTCCAAATGTGTGCGACAGCAAGATCATGTAACTCTACTCTGATGAAGGCAAGCCCCCTTGCCTGTATCCGACTCTTTACTTATACTATATATATATAAATATAAAAATACATATATATATATATATATATATACAAATATATATATATAATTATATATATGATGATTGATGATGATTGTGGGGGTTTAACGCGCCGACGCAACGCAGTAGATGAGGCGCGCCGTAAAGGAGGGCTCCGGAATAATTTTGACCACCTGGGGATCTTTATCGTGCGCCGAAATCTCGTACACACGGGCGTTTTTGCTTTTCGCCTCCATCAGAAAAGCGGCCGCCGCGGCCGATAATCGAACCCGCGACCTCGTGCTCAGAAGCGCAACGCCTTAGCCACTGAGCCACCGCGGCGTGTTATATATATATATAAATAATTATATATATGTATATATATATATATATAATATATATATATATATATATAATATATATATATATATATATATATATATATATATATATATATATATATATATATCAAAGTTGCAGTCCTTATTGCCAGTGCTGTTTGGCGTTTTAACAGTGTTTTATAGTGCCGAATGAGGTATGATTGCCTTTTTTTTTATTACAGGAAGAAATATTTTGAAAATTCAAGTCGAGAAAAAATGCGCCGTTTTTTTCCGGAAGCGGGAATCGAACCCACAACCTCCGCATAACGCGTGCGGTGCTCTACCATTGAGCTAGTTCCGCGGCGACTCCCCTCTCGACTATACCGCGGGGTTTTGTATTTACGACTGCTCAGAGCCCGGTCAACTAGCGCCGCCCCTCGACCACCGCGGGAAGACGTAGAACGTCTTTTCCCAGCGGCCGCACGTAAGACGTGGTCGGAAGTCGGGGATAGCCAAAGGCATTTCAGACTGCTGAAGCCAGAACCCTCGTAATGCATTTTGTAGAACAGAGACGTACGGGACGAGGGATTCCGTAAGGGCACATATCAAAGTTGCAGTCCTTATTGCCAGTGCTGTTTGGCGTTTTAACAGTGTTTTATAGTGCCGAATGAGGTATGATTGCCTTTTTTTTTATTGCAGGAAGAAATATTTTGAAAATTCAAGTCGAGAAAAAATGCGCCGTTTTTTCCGGAAGCGGGAATCGAACCCCAACCTCCGCATAACGCGTGCGGTGCTCTACCATTGAGCTAGTTCCGCGGCGACTCTGACTCAACTTTGTATTTCCTTCAGACGGTAATACCCCCTCGCCCGGGAACGTCTCTGTTTACACTGCATAGAGGGTCGGAAGTGGGGAATAGCCGGCTTTCGACTCTCCGACCACTCTATGCGTGGAAAGAGACGTCTACGGGTTCCCGTAAGGTGGTCGAAGTGCGGTCCTAGTTGCCAGGCTGCTGAGCAGTCGTAACATTTTTAACCCGAGAGTATAGTCGAGAGGGGAGTCGCCGCGGAACTAGCTCAATGGTAGAGCACCGCACGCGTTATGCGGAGGTTGTGGGTTCGATTCCCGCTTCCGGAAAAAACGGCGCATTTTTTCTCGACTTGAATTTTCAAAATATTTCTTCCTGTAATAAAAAAAAAGGCAATCATACCTCATTCGGCACTATAAAACACTGTTAAAACGCCAAACAGCACTGGCAATAAGGACTGCAACTTTGATATGTGTCCTTACGGAATCCCTCGTCCCGTACGTCTCTGTTCTACAAAATGCATTACGAGGGTTCTGGCTTCAGCAGTCTGAAATGCCTTTGGCTATCCCCGACTTCCGACCACGTCTTACGTGCGGCCGCTGGGAAAAGACGTTCTACGTCTTCCGCGGTGGTCGAGGGGCGGCGCTAGTTGACCGGGCTCTGAGCAGTCGTAAATACAAAACCCCGCGGTATAGTCGAGAGGGGAGTCGCCGCGGAACTAGCTCAATGGTAGAGCACCGCACGCGTTATGCGGAGGTTGTGGGTTCGATTCCCGCTTCCGGAAAAAACGGCGCATTTTTTCTCGACTTGAATTTTCAAAATATTTTCCTGTAATAAAAAAAAAGGCAATCATACCTCATTCGGCACTATAAAACACTGTTAAAACGCCAAACAGCACTGGCAATAAGGACTGCAACTTTGATATGTGTCCTTACGGAATCCCTCGTCCCGTACGTCTCTGTTCTACAAAATGCATTACGAGGGTTCTGGCTTCAGCAGTCTGAAATGCCTTTGGCTATCCCCGACTTCCGACCACGTCTTACGTGCGGCCGCTGGGAAAAGACGTTCTACGTCTTCCCGCGGTGGTCGAGGGGCGGCGCTAGTTGACCGGGCTCTGAGCAGTCGTAAATACAAAACCCCGCGGTATAGTCGAGAGGGGAGTCGCCGCGGAACTAGCTCAATGGTAGAGCACCGCACGCGTTATGCGGAGGTTGTGGGTTCGATTCCCGCTTCCGGAAAAAACGGCGCATTTTTTCTCGACTTGAATTTTCAAAATATTTCTTCCTGTAATAAAAAAAAAGGCAATCATACCTCATTCGGCACTATAAAACACTGTTAAAACGCCAAACAGCACTGGCAATAAGGACTGCAACTTTGATATGTGTCCTTACGGAATCCCTCGTCCCGTACGTCTCTGTTCTACAAAATGCATTACGAGGGTTCTGGCTTCAGCAGTCTGAAATGCCTTTGGCTATCCCCGACTTCCGACCACGTCTTACGTGCGGCCGCTGGGAAAAGACGTTCTACGTCTTCCCGCGGTGGTCGAGGGGCGGCGCTAGTTGACCGGGCTCTGAGCAGTCGTAAATACAAAACCCCGCGGTATTGTCGAGAGGGAGTCGCCACGGAACAAGCTCAATCGTAGAGCACCGCACGCGTTATGCGGAGGTTGTGGGTTCGATTCCCGCTTCCGGAAAAAACGGCGCATTTTTTCTCGACTTGAATTTTCAAAATATTTCTTCCTGTAATAAAAAAAAAGGCAATCATACCTCATTCGGCACTATAAAACACTGTTAAAACGCCAAACAGCACTGGCAATAAGGACTGCAACTTTGATATGTGTCCTTACGGAATCCCTCGTCCCGTACGTCTCTGTTCTACAAAATGCATTACGAGGGTTCTGGCTTCAGCAGTCTGAAATGCCTTTGGCTATCCCCGACTTCCGACCACGTCTTACGTGCGGCCGCTGGGAAAAGACGTTCTACGTCTTCCCGCGGTGGTCGAGGGGCGGCGCTAGTTGACCGGGCTCTGAGCAGTCGTAAATACAAAACCCCGCGGTATAGTCGAGAGGGGAGTCGCCGCGGAACTAGCTCAATGGTAGAGCACCGCACGCGTTATGCGGAGGTTGTGGGTTCGATTCCCGCTTCCGGAAAAAACGGCGCATTTTTTCTCGACTTGAATTTTAAAAATTTATTTCTTCCTGTAATAAAAAAAAAAGGCAATCATACCTCATTCGGCACTATAAAACACTGTTAAAACGCCAAACAGCACTGGCAATAAGGACTGCAACTTTGATATGTGTCCTTACGGAATCCCTCGTCCCGTACGTCTCTGTTCTACAAAATGCATTACGAGGGTTCTGGCTTCAGCAGTCTGAAATGCCTTTGGCTATCCCCGACTTCCGACCACGTCTTACGTGCGGCCGCTGGGAAAAGACGTTCTACGTCTTCCCGCGGTGGTCGAGGGGCGGCGCTAGTTGACCGGGCTCTGAGCAGTCGTAAATACAAAACCCCGCGGTATAGTCGAGAAAAGGGAGTCGCCGCGGAACTAGCTCAATGGTAGAGCACCGCACGCGTTATGCGGAGGTTGTGGGTTCGATTCCCGCTTCCGGAAAAAATGGCGCATTTTTTCTCGACTTGAATTTTCAAAATATTTCTTCCTGTAATAAAAAAAAAGGCAATCATACCTCATTCGGCACTATAAAACACTGTTAAAACGCCAAACAGCACTGGCAATAAGGACTGCAACTTTGATATGTGTCCTTACGGAATCCCTCGTCCCGTACGTCTCTGTTCTACAAAATGCATTACGAGGGTTCTGGCTTCAGCAGTCTGAAATGCCTTTGGCTATCCCCGACTTCCGACCACGTCTTACGTGCGGCCGCTGGGAAAAGACGTTCTACGTCTTCCCGCGGTGGTCGAGGGGCGGCGCTAGTTGACCGGGCTCTGAGCAGTCGTAAATACAAAACCCCGCGGTATAGTCGAGAGGGGAGTCGCCGCGGAACTAGCTCAATGGTAGAGCACCGCACGCGTTATGCGGAGGTTGTGGGTTCGATTCCCGCTTCCGGAAAAAACGGCGCATTTTTTCTCGACTTGAATTTTCAAAATATTTCTTCCTGTAATAAAAAAAGGCAATCATACCTCATTCGGCACTATAAAACACTGTTAAAACGCCAAACAGCACTGGCAATAAGGACTGCAACTTTGATATGTGTCCTTACGGAATCCCTCGTCCCGTACGTCTCTGTTCTACAATATATATATATATATATATATATATATACAGAAAGATAGGTCGGCAGTATACAATGCCAAAGGAGGCACAGGGGTGGGGTTAGGCTCTTTTCTTTTTCACTACGGTTAATTAAGTAAAGTTTTTTTTTCAGAGTCAGAGTGGCGCTGGCTACCACCCTCAAGAGTCAGATACACTTCTAGTAAATATAATTAGCCCAGAAAGTGAAGGAGAACACAGTCGCCCAGATAGCCGAATTGGTAAGGCATTCGACATGTAATAGAAAGGCGTGGGTTCGGTCCCCACTCTGGGCGCGTGTTTTTCTTTCTTGCTTTCTTCTGTATATTAAAAAAAATGTTTACTTAATTAACCGTAGTGAAAAAGAAAAGAGCCTAACCACACCCCTATGCCTCCTTTGGCATTGTAGACTGCCGACCTATCTTTCTGTATTTCCTCAACGAGCCCCTCATTTCCTTACTATATTATTCTGCGAAAGCCTAGCGAGGGTCTCGGTTCTGGCAGCCTTGATGCCTAGGTAGCATAAGAGGGCTTCCCGCCAGTAACCCGCTCATGACAGGCTGTAGACGTTCAAGTCACGCCCCGGGGGTTGAAAAGAAGGTCGCGATCTCCCCGTGTAGTCAGAGTGGCGCTGGCTACCACCCTCAAGAGTCAGATACACTTCTAGTAAATATAATTAGCCCAGAAAGTGAAGGAGAACATAGTGCCCAGATAGCCGAATTGGTAAGGCATTCGACATGTAGTCGAAAGGCGTGGGTTCGGTCCCCACTCTGGGCGCGTGTTTTTCTTTCTTGCTTTCTTCTGTATATTAAAAAAATGTTTACTTAATTAACCGTAGTGAAAAAGAAAAGAGCCTAACCACACCCCTATGCCTCCTTTGGCATTGTACACTGCCGACCTATCTTTCTGTATTTCCTTAGTGGGCCCCTCATTTCCTTACTATATATATATATATATATATATATATATATATATATATATATATATGGGTACAATGGGTACTACGGGTACACAGCTATGGGCACAAAAATGGCACCAAATTACACGAACTTGCTCATGGCGGCACCCGATGGACCCTTCTTGGAAGCTCAACCCGTTCGCCCGCTCTTATACCAGCGATTCCTGGATGACATCTTTTTTGTCTGGCCGCATGACGAGGCAAGCTTGCATAAGTTCATTTCAGATTTCAACGCGGTCCACCTTTCTATATCGTTTACGCATAATATCTCAAGGACATCGGTATACTTTCTCGACGTCACTATTCAGGTAGAGGGTACGACCACGATCACAGCCCTATAAAGAAAACCCAGCAATCGCCAGCAGTATCTGCACTTTGAAAGTGAGCATCCACGGCATTGCAATATCAGCATTCCTTATTCCCAGGCCCACAGATAGCGAAGAATTTTCTCTGACAACGCCGACTTTGACCACAATTACCAACAACTAAAAAATGACCTCATTCGTCAAAAGTACACAGCAGCAGTTGTCAATGACTCCATCAACAGAGCTCGTAACCTAAACCGTGAGGAAATTCTACATGGAGGGAATCCCAGGAATGAAGGAAGCCAGACAAATCTTGTCCTCACCCACTCATCTGCGTTGCCTAAACTTAATAACATTCTTTCGAGACATTTTAATATACTGCAACACAGTAGCCGGCTATCTTCAATGTTCCAAAACCCCCCCCCCCCCCCCCCCCCGAGTTGTTTATCGCCGGGGAAAAACCTGAAAGATATGTTAGTCAGAGCCAAGACGACTGCCATTCGGGCACTTAACGGGGATGCCAGCCATGCAAGAAAACACGTTGTAAGGTCTGTTCACTCATGACAACCACCACTACTGCTAAAGCCAGCTCCTCAGATGACGCATTCAAAATAAATGCGCATCTAAACTGTGACAGCCAAAATGTCGTCTACATGCTTCACTGTGACATCTGTGGCATGCAGTACATCGGACAAACAGAAACCGCCGTCTGTAAACGCTTTAACAACCACCGTTCTCACGCTAAAACACAACCGAACTTGCCCATTTCAAGGCATGTCAGCCTCCCAGGACATTCATTCGACCAAATTAAAGTCACTCTGCTAGAGACGGGTTTTCACACAAAACGGGAGCGCGAACAGAAGGAATTCTACCCTATTTATAAGTTCAAAACGCTGACTTATGGTATGAACGAGAGCGCTGGCAGCATGTCGTGCCTCCGGAGGACCACGGACGTTGATTGACAACAGGAAGTGGATGCACATTGTTCCACCCCCTTTCCGCTAGCATAAAAGTTTTTTTTTCTTTTTTTACTCATTCAGGACCACCCACCATTAGCTCAGCAGACAACGGGCGCATACCGAGAGGGAGCGCCGCCCAAAAAAGCCGCCTAAGCCCCGTACTGCACTAGCTGCGGGGTAAATGTTGTCTACGTTGGGACAACTAAGAAGAATAAGAGAAAGGGAGGTGACGTTGAAAGGCAGTGACAATCTAGCCGTACCTTGAAATTGTCGTGTTCTGTTAAGACATAGCGGTGGCGTAATTCAGTGGTTTTCTCTGTCGGCCCTCCATTGAACTTCACGCTTGTCGAGTCGTATCTGTGCATTTACATTACTCTACGCTGCGGCTAAAGACGGACGGGGCACTCCTCGCCTTCTCCGAACTCGCCCCGCCCCTTGATCCCTTCCGCGCAGTCCGACCGCTGTGCGGCTCGCCGCTGGCTGCCGCTAGTGCCTCTCTCTGTCGCCATGTCGCGGCCCTTCAAAGGGCAAACAAAATAGACTTATCACCGGTTTCTTGGTAAAAGCAATGCCAGTTCGTTTAACGGTCTTTTCTGGGTGAACTCACGAAACAAATGCCGGGCCAAGACCGCGTCCTTAGTTACTACACCACCGCCCCACTCTTCCCATCTGTGCTCATGCGTTATCTGTATTTTGTTTGTGAGTTCTCGTTCATCCCAGCCGTAGCGGGCCGGCAGAAACCTTTGGTCCCGCTCCCTTCCCCCACCCGTGCGGTTTTCTCACTAATACCACCGCCTTTCCCCCTTTTTATTCTTTTTTTGAATCCTCTCCACTCAGCAAGTACCGTGTTGTTACTGGATTTTTTACGTTCTCTGGCGTATTCCCCTCCTTCATGAGAGAGAGGAAGAGAGACTCCCTCGCACGCAGTGGGCATAAGGATTCGGTGTTCATTGTGGGATTGTCCCTAAGGAAGGAAGGTGCACTTCCGAAACTTTCGGACTAATTTATAATAAACAAGTTAACCGCAAAGTTGTTCTTATCTTTTACCTGACTATATATATATATATATATATATATATATATATATTATATATATATATATATATATATATATATATATATATATACCACTATTTTCTGAGATTGCCACGAGTCACATAACACACCACCACTTTTACTTAAAACAAACACATGCGCAATTCACTATTGCAAAATGACAACACAAAAACTGTTTGGATAACGGGGCAAATAGAAAAATTGATTTTTTCTTTGCCATTTGTTTGCGTCGTAATAACAAAATACCTTTCTTGCATTTCGTGTTTCAATATTATTATCCAGCAGCCTCACAACAGTCACTTCTTTAGGTGTCTCAGTCCAAAATAATAACACTTGTTATGGTCTGGTTAGAGGCCGCCAAAGAAAGCAATATTAGGAATAACTTGGCCAAGTTTTGTGAACTAAAGCAATGTGTAAACGGAACGGTTTGTGCATCCACTTTCCGCAGCGAGATGATAAAAAATAAAACCACTTTTTGCACCCGAACAACCAATAATAGTAGTTCCTTACAGGGCCTTATTACAGAAGCGTCATATTACAGGCGTTGTGCGGTTAGGAATCCCGCCGCCATGTTAAAAAGAAAAATTAAGACGCCCTTCAGTGAATTAAGGTTCTGCTCTGACAAATGTGTGCGGGAGGTTGTTTTGCACTAAAAATTAGATATTTTTTGTACTTTTAAGATTGTTTGTTCATGGATCTTAGAGAGACCAAAACACTGCTGCCCACAAGATGTTGGCGGTGATAATACGGAGATTGTCATTTTGTTTAGAAGGCCATAGAGGAAGCGAACAGACTAAATATCATGCAGACGTACGAAGTTTTCAAGGCCGTAAAAGTTCTCGAAATATTGTTTCACAGTATACAATACCTCACACTTGCTAATATTTATGGGATGAAAAAGTGTTTTCCGTGGATTAGCTACTGTAGAGGGCATTTCTTCTTGTTTAAGCACAATGGAAAACTTATTACTTTACTTTTCATTAACCTAGGGATTCCAAGAAACTTGGCATTTACAAGCAGTTGCATTGGGACTGTTCTTAGGACTATGTCATTCGCTAATATTGCCTATAAATGGTGAAAATTTTTATGTGTTGTTACGATCTTTTTATTTAGATTTGTTAGCACAAATTTGGGCCGTTTATAAAATTGCATGGGAAGCGTGCCTGTTGAATATTCTTGATATGTTTTAAATTGCATGTTGTTTCATTGATTGAGAAAGTCCCCTTGTCTGAAATCATTATTGCATGAATTTTTTTATTTCTCGGTATGAAGAAATATCGCAATCAGACATCCTATTTGGAAGTCTGATTGCGGAAGTCTTTGGAAGGACTACTTTTGTTCTCTGTTTTCAATGCCCTTTTAATGTAACCGGGTATTCTCTGTAGCATGTAGATGACGACCACCATATTTGTATGATTCCTCTGTTCCCCACGTTTTCACATTTTTGGTAGGTTTTAGACTGACGGTTATAGCTCCTAAATACATTGTTGAACTATGGCGGTTTCCCTGATTATGGAATTTCCCTTATGTATATTTGAATATATTTCAAGCACATCTACTCATGTACAGATGAACTGTTTGCTAAGAGAGTTTGGTAATAAAATTTCTTAGATACGAATGCAATAATACATTGAATGTGAAGTAGAGTCAGTTTGTAATTATGGTAGTTTTGGCTTCGTGATTTTTTCGCCCTCCGCTTTTGGCAAACCAATATCTCGAAACGCTTCCCTCGGTATATAGAAAATAAAGCAAAAAGGGTCCTTTGGGACGTGGTCTCAGCTGATTATGTTTAACGCAACTTATAAGTGACGTTTCCATGACTCAAAAACGGCTATTTTGTCTTACCGTTATCAACACTGATATAATAATGTAGGGACTTTTGTAATTTGTATGTACAAAAATTCCCGCCGGCCAATCAAAAATGGCTTACTGATGTAGTCGAAATAGATGGCTAATCGTCACGCAATTTTTTAGTGGGTGGCAAGTTGTTACAAAACATTTATTCTGCGCATTCTCGATTAGGCAGGCATTGCCGCAAGAAATTCTTGTACGGTAGTGTTTAAATACCCGAAAACGAACGCAGGAAACACGAAAACTCCCCTTTATCGATGTAGAGCTCTAGACTGCAGCCAAGCACTTTTCATAAACCTGCATTTATTGACAACAGCAGATATTCTGGAATGTTTTGAACTTCGCACTGAACTTTAGTGAACAAAAAAAAGTTCATCTGCTGAACTTTTTCAGCAACTGTTGTGAACGATTATACGATTTTAAAACTTGCCGTAATTGTAAAGTCGTTTTAGCAGCCCGTATTATTACTTTGCTAATTTTCTATAAAACAAGAATAGTAGATGCAAGCCTAGATAGTACCTGTTGTTAAGGTACAAAAATAGAACACCCTCGACTTATCAATTTCTCGCGATGTGAATTGTGCAGATGAGGTTGGCTGGGTATTGGAAACATGACAACAAGACACTTACATTTAGGCGTTATTCAAACGAGTATATAGTTAAGAAGCTTGCATTAAGAAGTTGTTCTTGTAAATCTAAGCCAGATCATTCAGAGGCTAATGGCTCTTTTCTTCAGACGACCATACAGGTTTTGTACACGTTGTCGCTTTTATGTGAGTACAACTACTTTAGCCTTATGCCCCAGAAGGCGTTGCAGGTTGTAAGCGCTTAAAATAACCCCCGGGCGTAGTATTCTGTCTGACGCCTAACTACGCCAAAACGGTTTGTGACGAAAACCTCAAATTAGCTCTCGGCACCAGCAACCTAAAAATAGGAGCCCCCGCTCTAGTGTTGCGAGGCTGAAGAAAACAACAGATTGCGGCTCCCCCTTTTCGTCAGTGACCCAGTGGTTGCATTATCATCTTTCGCAGCAGCCTCTAGTTCTTTTGCAGCAGAAAGGCCTCCCAGCTGCTACATTTACGGGCTGTTCGATTACATTTATTGCCAGAGAAAACTTTTTTATTTCTCTCTGCATCAAAAAATTGGCCTTTCTCTTTTGTCAGTGCTGTCGGTAGGTGTCCATTCTGTCACCCCAGGAATCCACCAATAGTAATTTCGCCTGACCAAATGGCTTGCAAAGTTTCATTTTTGTCTTACCTGAAGAAATGTTATCATCTACCATACTTTGTTCTCTGATAAAAAATAACCTCGTATCCTCTCTCTAAGTGTTAGTCCAATCAGTAGGTCCAAAGCCGGGTGAGATCATGTAAGTTTGCGTAGAAGTAGTATAGTTAGGAACCAATTTTTTTCTACGTAAGCCATCACCTCAAACCTATTTCTGATCTTTCAGCAGAACGTTCTCCATTACTTGCAAGCTCGGATAGTTTCGCCTGCAGGATATTGCTTTTTTCCTAATCTGGACCGCATTAGCATGCCCCAGAACACATGGACCAGTCGAGAGTGAACCCCGGCGCTGCAAATTTAAAGAAATGCTTTGTATCCCTACCGTACACTGCTCAATCATTCAAGCGCCGGCTTCATTTCGGAAACATGGCTTCGTTACGGTCATGATTAGGCCTTCTGGACACAGCACTGCATGTGATCTGAGCAGTGGAGTTCATCTTATTCTCCTCGACGTGTGTGCCGCCATATGCTCTCCAGTTATTTTGGGCTTTAACATGACTAACACGACGCCGTTCGGAATTTGCAACACTCCGGACACATTGCAGTTCATGATTTGGACCATCCTTCGTGCCTTGAAATGAAAAAATTGTATAATATCTTATGACATTGTTGATTTTCGTTCCCTTTTGAGTGAAAATCTTCTACGCGGGAAAGAAGTAGTGACCTGTCTAATCAAAGGCAATCTCCAGCTCAACACTAAAACATGCCATTTCGCCTTCACTTACATTAAAGTCTTGGGCCACGTCAATAGTTAGAAAGGTATACACCCCCACCCTAAAATGATCAATGCAGTACCTAATTTTTTCGGCCTCTCAGTCAAAAAGAACTCCGCTGTTTTCTTGGATTAGCGTCCTCCTTTCGACGCGTCATTTGTAATTTTCAGCAATGGCTTATCCAGTTGACAAGCTTCTCTCACCTGCACCCCATTCCTTTGGACTGAAAATACTAAAACAGCTTTCAAAACCCTCAAGGAAGCACTCATATCTGCACTATGTCATTTTGGTGAATCAGCGTCAAAGATTCTTTATACCACCCGTGGCGGTGGCTCAGTGGCTGGATACCCGGCCGTGGCGGCCGCTTTTCTGATGGAGGCGAAAAGCAAAAACTCCCATGTGTACGAGATTTTGGCGCACGTAAAGATCCCCTCGAGGTCAATTATATTCCGGAGCCCTCTACTACGGCGCGTCTCATCGCCTGCGTTGCGTCGGCGCTTTATACCCTCCAATCAATCAATCAATCAATCAATCAATCAATCAATCAATCAATCAATCAATCAATCAATCAATCAATCAATCAATAAATCAATCAATCAATCAATCAATCAATCAATCAATCAATCAATCGGTTCTTCATACCGATTCCAGTGGTCATAGACTTGGTTCTGTATTTCTCCAACGTGCCAATGCCTCTTTGGAACATGTTAAAACCTACGCGAGCGGGATTTTGTCCCCTGCTAAAAAGAACTATTCCATAAACTTGAAAGAGTGCCTTGCCATTGTCTGGGCTATGCCAAGTTTTGACCCTAATTCTACTGGCGCTATTTATTTTGTTGTAACACACCATCACGCCCTTTTTTCGTTGTCGTGGCTCAGAAATCCATCATGACATCTTGACCGCTGGATTCTGCCTTTGCAAGAGTATGAATGTTTTGTTACCTGCAAGTGGGAAAGAACCGACAAGGATGCTGATGCTATATCCCGTTGTCTACAGTCATCACCATTCGACACTTTGCCGTCTTTATTTTCGGCAGAAGCTTTGCCCATCGCACCTCTGCACAACACGGGACAAGATGTCCCTTTTAACCTTGCATCTTTACAATGTGCGACACGTCTTGCCGACAACTTATGTACCATCTTGAAGGTTCAGCATCACCAGCAAGTTGACCTTTCCAGCGCCAAAAAAGCGAATTGTGCCTTCTCAATTGTGGACCTCTTTACCGCTTCAAATATTATCCCACCGGAGACAGGTGGGTTCCAGTCATGCCTCGCTGTCGTAGATGTATGATTTTAGAAATACAAGGTGTTGCGACGACTATTTCGAACACTTTAAAATTTAAACTTTACACGAAGGTCGGATTATGTGGTCTACTTTGTTTGACACGGAGAACACCGGGAACCGCGCCTGTTTATCCTGAAAATACATGAACTGATTTTCGCCTTTGGGAGGTAATAGACTTATGTGTCTTTCCTCCGATTAAATTTTTCGCCCTCCCCTTCTTTCCCCCTTATTCATCTCGCAGAATTCTCTATCTATAGAACAGCGTGATGTAGTTTTAGTTATTTACTTCCGCCTAAAATCATACCTTCATTTTTTGGCTACAAGCTGTAGCCGACTTTAGTTTGAGGGCTAGGCCCCTATTTCTCAGCAGGGCCGTTTCCATTACTAAACTGTAACGTGGAACATGGGTGGTTAGCAGTTAGATATTCTCGTAAGAGGTTGAGCTGTTAACGTTGGTGCCCCGATAACTTCGATGACCTTGCGATTCCATACAGTGCAGCTCGTCATTCGTATTCTGAGAAAAGGTTGTCTCCAGTTGCTTCCAGGTCATCTGTCGGGCCTTAAAGCAGGGTTGTATTGCATTTCAATTTAGAGTCGTAGGCTGTGCGTTGTTGTTACTTTATGCTGTACGTGAGGCGTCTCCTCACCCTTGTTAATGTAAGGAACTCGCTTGTTCCTTACCTATTTAGGAAACGAGTTTGGTGCTGGCGCCTGCAAGAACGCACCTGCTGTTGCTATGGATTCTGGTGTTTTTTAATCATCGGGCGAATCTTTGAGCCGTATGTCACGAAAGTTGGCACAGAAATGTACCGCGATCTGTCTTTTTCTGTTTCATCGCCGCAAAATGCAATCGTTTTTTAAAAAAGGTGCACTCTTGCACACCTTCTCCGCCTAAAAAGCACCCGTGTGTACCAACTAGAACCTTGCTGATGAAGACTAGTTCTAATGTCGAAACATCCGTGAACTTCATTCTTTCATAATTTTCTCCTGTTACTCTGTATCTGTTTACCTTATACCTATGTATATAAAAATGCTGTTCATTCGGAGTGAGGTATCGGTGCGACGGTGAGCGGCATCAAGCCAAACGGTCGTCTCAGCCAAAAAGGATGAGAGATAGCACAAGAAACATGGGTGTGACGAGACGTGACTGAGTCTTTACCATGACATCGTTAGGGCACTGAAGCACACTAACATCAGGGACATCATTTATTACATTCTCACGGCTACTATACTCATTACAGTTACAGCTTCACGTAAACGTAGCCATCCTGAATGCTAAGGGAGACGAGAAAACGAAAGGTCGCAGTTGGGTTTAGGGGTTTTTGGTATGAAAATTAAAGCATCCTGACGAGCTAGTTGGTCTGGCATAATAAAAAAAACTGCACTACATGCACGGGATGACAGAATAGGACCCACCACCCAGCGCAGTGTGGTGCGCTGTCGAAAGTGGTCGACCAGCGTTGTACCCTGTTGAGCTTCCTATGGCACCAAGACTGTAGGAACATAATAGGCCCTCACTATGCATTAGCGAATCTGAATAGGAAGTAAGGCCTTGTTGAAATAGGACAGAAATAAGGGTTGGTAGTCAAGAAAACCTCCAGGAGCAAAGGGTAGGATGTGGTAGGTCATTCAAACACATAAAGAATTTGGAAAGAAAGAAACAAAGTTGAGAAAAAATGCCTGCCGGGTGGGATCCGATCAGATGACATCCAGAATATCGGTCTCGTGCGATGACCACTACGCAACCGGCGGAGCCATTTTTCTCCTCCACACTGTGCTGAATTTTTAGGGTATTTTTGTTTCCTGAACTTGGGGGTGAGAGCCAGCGCACCTATGACTACACAATGGAGAGGGGACCTTCTTTTTAGCCCCTGGCCCATGACTCGAGTGTCTACGGCATATAGAGAGTGGTCGACCAGCGTTGAATTCTCTAAAGCTCTCATGTCACGTAATTACTTTTGTCTTCATTCCCGCGCTACCACTTTCGTACGCGGTAGCGTTCCTCCAAACTTTTCTTTTAGAATTCCATCATATTTTTATATATATTTTTTTTGCTCCGCTTTGCCTTGTGCCCCGTACATCACTCTAAATTTATCGTTTCGTTTTTGAGTTTCAAGACAGGCCTGTCCAGGAATGTTGCTGTGGGCGACACGTGCCATTTCATTTGTTGAGTTATTGCTTTTTCTTCCGTGTGTTAGTTTGTGTGGTATTCCTCCCTGCTTTTTTGCTTTTTTCGTTTTCTTTTTCTTTTTTTCCCTTGGCCTAGTTATTGCCCCTTCTCTACCTTTTCTTTTGTATTTGGATTTTGTATTTATTGTTCATTTGGGCAGTACTACGGCGAGGCAAAGCAAAAGGAGGTAAACCCTCCTCACTAGGCCACACTCCGCTTGAGCAGCAAAAGAAGCAGCTGTAGTGCACAAAACAGCATACAATATACAAATAGTCTCCAGACATATGAAGAAAGGAAAAAAAACATTTCACTACAATACGCGTAGAATAACGTAATATATAGCAATCACGTCATAATTTTTAGTAAGAGCCCAAATCAGCTCAGGCGACATAAACCAATACAATGAAATACGAGGACAAAGATGGCAATTCAAGTACTTAACATACAAATTTGCATCATTGCAATGATAACTCATTCGCGGAAAGAAACTGGATTAGAGCAGTACTTTTGAATTTGGGAACATTCCGGCAACTCTTGGCAATTGAAATAACATCACGGTAGTCATTGCAAAGATTCATTATCACATAATCCATAATATGCATGCCGTAAATTGTCCGTGGCCTGTCTACAACAACATATGTGTGACGTAGCGAATACCCAATAATTTTATTTAGGAATTTATTAGAGAATACATCGTAGTTTACGGAGACTTGCTTGTAAACAAACAGCAAGTTTGAGCAAAAAGGTTACTTTTATATCTGGTATATTGTACTGCATCATAACATTCCCGAAGTAATATGTATGTTGAACTGGTTTAGTGAGCGAATGTGTCGGCGCTGCAACAAAGAAATATTATCAATATCACATTTGTTACCGATGCCCCATAACAGCGCACAATATGTAAAATGTGTGTGTATAACAGAGTGATATAACTGCACCCTAAACCAACCAGGTAAAAAACTATAAAGACAGCATGCCCACCGATCTTGCTACATTTAAACGAATATTGTTGATGCGATTTGTCCAGGAGAGGTGTTTGTTGAATGTTACGCCTAAGAATAAGTGGCTGCTGACGTGCTGTAGTGCCGTAGCGCAATACTGAAGTCGTATTTCACAGTTTACCATTTTTTTGGCGGTAAAACAGCTTGAATTTGGTTTTGCCTGTATTGAGTGCGAGTCTGTTTATATGAAGCCATTTGCTAAGCTCATTAAGATAATTGTTAGAGATAATTTCAAGCTGTTGAAGGTTCCCCCCAGAAAAGAATATATTGGCATCATCAGCATACATCACGATGTCCCCTGTTAAACAGATATTAATTAGGTCGTTGATATACAAATAAACAACAACGGGCCTAAAATTGATCCTTGCGGCACTCCATATTAAATAAGACGGATGTCGGAGCTGTGTCCGTGTAAACACGTGAATTGAAATCTGCTGTCGAGATAGCTGCGGATAAGATCTAATGCAGGGCAACTGATGCCAAACTTTTCATGTCTATGTAACAAAATATCGTCCTTGATAGAATAAAGGCTTTTCGAAAATCGAGAAATGTGCAAACAGTGTACAGGCGATTTTCGATATTACTAATATTTTGGTATTTAACTGTTGTTACGCCGTTTCAGTTGATTTGTTTTTTTTTTATATCCGTCCGATTTGTCAGAAATGACGCGTTTTGCTGATATAAAACTTTGTAGGCGGCTGTGTATGACCCTTTCTATTATTTTAGAAAAACATGGTAAAACTGAAACTAGTCTGAAGTTGTTTAAGTCGCTGCTTTTACCCCCTTGTGAATTACTGTTACCCGCGCAACTTTCATCCTATCTGGAAAAGTGCATATGTGTGTCAAGGGGCCAGCGATAACTAAAAAAACAGCTTTAATGGGCTTGGGTTTGATGCCATCTTCGCCAGCCGCCGACTTACTGTCAAAGGACATGATAACAGATGCTATATCGGCTTCTGACGTTGGTGCCTTTAATACCGAGTGAGTGACGTAATGGCTTGTGTATTTTTCACAGTCAAGTTCAACCGAAGTGGGCGGTGTCGAATTCGGAGCTCCCGAGTTCACGAAATGTTCATTTAAGGCGTTGACGAGGGGTATACCAGATAAGTGCCCTCCATTGACTGTTAGTTCCGAAGGTAATGCTGGAATAATTGTTCCAACCAATTCATGAAATATTCTGCATACTTTGCGCGTATCTTGCGCGGAGATTTCCAGCCTGCACATATAAAACTCTGCTTTGGCTTTTTTTAAATTAGAAGAAAGCTTGTTCCTAACCTTTTTAAATAGGCGTAGGGCTTCATGGTCACGAGTTTGTAAAAACAGTTTAAATAACGTATCCTTTTCATTGGAGCGTTTATAAAGGCTATGTGTAACCCATTCTTTCCTTCCTTTTTTGTGCTTTACTAAAGGCGTTAGTGGAAACGACTGATCGTCTACAGTCTTTACTTTGCTGATAAAAATTTCGTATGATTTTGATGGGTTGAACTCTCTATAAACACCATCCCAATTTTCACAGGCAATCTACTCTTGAAATTTAACTATGTTTTGAGCGTTTATGACTTGTACAGTAGTTTTGATATTTTGCATGCGGGTATGCATGAGTAGAACAGCAAATATTGGAAGGTGATCACTTAGGCCTGATGCAAGAACGCCGAAACAGGTCAGGTGCTTCGCAAAGTTTGTAAAACCTAAGTCTATAACTGTCTCTTAAGTCAGAGTAACCCTAGTAGGCTGTTCGATGAGATTCTTACAGCCTTTTAAAAACATCCTTTCAACTAGGTTAACCGTTGTAGTATTCTCGAAAAAAACGTCAATGTTGAAGTCGCCAATAATGACAATGTGCCACTTTTTTAAGTTTACAAATTCCATAAAAGAATCCAAGTAATCTAAAAAGTCTGACTGCGAACCATGTGGAGGCCGGTAGATAGCAAGGATGGCCATATTGCAATGCACGATAGCGACGCAATCGTAACTGTCACAAGGACATCTGAAATCGGAAAGCGAGTCGAAACGGTGATGCTCCCGAACGTAGAGAGACACACCACCGCCCCGTCTATTCGCACGATGTACAGAAACATGATTGTAATTTGCAAAGGGAGGCACGTCTGAGTTGTTCACGAACCAAGTTTCAGTAAAGGCTAGAAAGTAAAATGAACACTGTAGCTGGGACAAGTAGGTTTCTACGTCAACATGTTTATTTTTTAGGCTTCTGGCATTCATATGAAAAAGGGACACACCCCCTCGGAGAAACCAGGTTTTAGTCTTCAGAAGTTGAATAAAGGAAGCAATATCATGATAAGTTTGCATAGTAAGAGTTAGTCGCGCGATTTTAACCCCACGTTTTGGTCTACACGATCTTGTTTAGGTCGTGCTGACAACATAATTTGATAATACGACCGTTATGCTGCTTCTTCACAAGCACCGTTCCCGGCGAAGCCCACGCAAACATGTAGCTCTTTTCTTTCCCCGTGCCTTTTGCTGGCGATGTTAGATGACTGTATGTTGCAGTGAGGTTATCGAAAAATTTATATTCGGGCAGTTTCTTTCTTAGCAGCTGCCTCTTCTCAAACCACGACGCCTTCAGTTTTCTAGTTGAGAATCGGACGATGATTACCGGTCTTTATTTTCTTTAATGGGTAGACAATGTAGACCTTCCAGGTCATCCTCTCTTAGTTCTGGTAGCTCGAGCTGTGAAGCGAATTTGTTAAGTTCCACAAGAAGGTTTTCCCCCACTTGTTGGATCAAGCCGTGTATTTCCATATTTTGGCGTCGACTGTACTGATCGAGTTCGTTTATCTCCTGCTGAACTTTCGAAATGGTTGACGCTGCATGCGAATTTTCGACCACTTCCATTCTGCGGCGAAAGTCACCGATTTCTTTGTCTTGCTTCACTATCGTTTTGTTGAAGTCGTCATACGTGTCGGACAGAAATTTCACTGACTTTTCTATCTTCTCCACGGTCGCATGCAACGTCATCAGAGCGTGTAGCTTTGCCGCAAACACATCCATTTTTGATAGCTTCGCGTTTATTTCTTCAGGTGTAGCTTCCAAGCCCGAAGACTTCGTCGGAGTATCGCCCGACTTTGCGGCGAGCTTACACTGTGCACATTTGTGTGCCTTCTTAGTTGCTTCTTTCATCGCTTTAAATGAGAGCTCGCTAACACCGCAGCATTTGCCAACGTGAAAAACGCACCCGCATTCAGCACATGTCACAATTTCCTGGTCAGCTTGAAAAACCAATCGGCAACTGACACACATGTTTGAAGCCATTGGGAATTATAAGAGTAGACACCAAAAAGTTGCAATATCAAAGTTAGACAGGTCAACAGACAATACTTCAGCCGGAATCTTGAGGCAGCAGCAGTGGCGATAGATGATTCATTCTAACACTGAGCAAGTAGTTAGAAAACACCAGTTTGCACTAACCTGCAAAGATATTGCAGGCCGATTTAGGCTCAGTTCCGAAGAGCACGCCAACCGCCACTGCCGCTGCCCGAAGAAAGACGGCAGCCGTATGTTGTTTCTTTTGTAGTGGGTCTCGTCCAGCTTTCAGGTCACGTGGTTTTTCCGATATCGAAGGCAGCTTTCGGGGGCAGCAACCGCAGCACCGTTGCAATGGCTTGAATGAGTTTTGCGTCGAAGACTGCAAAGATAATGCACGTCGATTTAGGCGCAGTTCCGAAGAGCACGCCAACCGCCACTGCCCGAGGTTTAAAGATAGTTTGTCATAAAGACCCCTATCACCGCCTGTTCTGCTTCCGGTGGTTCTGAGAACCTTTCGGTAGGCCGCCCGGTGGGTCAACAAACACCCTCTCATCCTTTCTCTCCAAAATGTCCGGGAATATCACTCTGGCTGCCTTCCGTGTGACCCACTTTGCGGCTAAAACGATACAACCTTCTTTCCCGCTCAATATTACACCCGACATACTCGCAAACCAATCTGCGTTCTCAATTTCTTCCTTCTTTCCTTCTGTCCTCTCACCTGGGAACCTACCCTATATAAAGCTTGCCAGCCAGCCGAGAGGTTGCCCTGGCGAAGGCAAGTCTCTTTGCTAAAACGTTAGCCACAATCGTGCTTCTACCTTGTTCGAAGTTTTCTTTTCTTGTATTCTCTACCATCTACAAAGTTGTACTTCTCCCTGGATGTTGTGCACGAAGATGAAGCAACAAGGTAAGCCCCTCTCCTCTCCCTGGCAGATGTAGCTATGATCAGTGATAGCCACTTTAAGCACATTTACGGCCGCTTCCCTTCCGGACAACATTCACCATACATCAGCTTCCAAAGCGGCACCACATCCCATGACATCAGAAAACTCATTGGCGCCACTCCACGCAACATCACTCACTTCATTCTTCACTTTGGCACGAACTACTTAAAGAGCACCACAGCTGAAACAGCATCGATGCGATGAAAACTCTTGTTTACGACGTTCAGCCCAAAAGGCCCAAGCAAAGATTACCCTCCCGACAGTACTTCCCAGGATAAAAAACAAGCACAAGCCAGACATACCCCAGACACACGCACTACTAGCTCACTCACAAAGGTCGGCTACGCCTAACGACTTCCTCATGTACGTTGCACACAGCAAACAAAACGTTGACATCATCCACCACGCAAACATTTACCACGACCCCCTAGGACACCTTACGAAGGACGGACTGCACTCTAACTTTCGAGGCGTCCGACTGATTACCGAAAACATCAAGCACAGGCTGAGGAACTCATTTAAGGTGACGATGCCAACTTCACGCGTCCGCCTGCCGTCTCCGGACAGCACAGAACAAGAGAACCAACCCAACACCCCCGACAGTAAGGAAATGTCATGTCCACCTAAAAGCAGCACATCGGATGCCAGCACACAAACCGTGGACGTGGCCACAACCCCAGCTGTACAGCACGCAAACGAACAACAACCCAACCCACCAAAGACATCACGCACATGGCTCAGGCAGACTCCAACACGTAGTATAACGCAAACAAGCACCTAAACAGGCATTGATGTGGATCTCACACCCAGCAGCTCCCCTAAACAACTGACTCCAATAAAAAAAGCGTCACCCCGGAGGTCAGCTCGAAACAAATACAAATGACTTCCACCGAGTAGACCGAATGCTCCAACCCCTAAATCCCGCTCTTTCCTCAAAGCTCCAAAACTAGCCGGCAAACAAACCAAGTACAGATATTATCTGAAAACGTACTCCCCGTATCTTCAAAGCAAAAAGATCCCAAAAGGCCTCCGCCTAAAATTTAGTTTTGCCCTTGGTGAGCTACCTCCTCAACTAGCTGCCAGGTGGCAAGGTATTCTGAATACATCTTCGCTTTCCCTCTTAGTAATTCTTAGAGACCACTAAACTAGCCAACTCAGCCTCTTTAAAGACCAGTTGATGCTCTTCCGCTAACTAAGCAGGAGAAAATAGATATCTGTATTTTTATAAATCGCAAGGAAAATGATCTCATCAATAAGCAAGCAGTAAGTTTCAACGTGATCAGCTTCCTTCGCGAAATACAGCTTGCTCTGTAGAAAATCAGCCTCTCAATAGCCAGGACTATGGATGTTCCCCCTCTATACAGAGATGGCTTAAGTAGAACCTCCTCCTCCTGCCAATATTCCTATAGAAAAAACGAGCTCCCTCGGTACCTGTCCCACCAACGTTATTGACATTTCCAAAGCACTAACGGTCGACGAAAAAGATTTCCTAGAACGACGTCTAACTTTCTGTCCCCAAAATAACCTTGTGAATGAATACGAGTAACATAAAGATCCCACTGAATTTTCTCGGAGAAAGATTATGTTATTTTTCGTAAAAACAGGACCAACCTGTCATTAACGAATGCACTCTCCACCCTCCTAGCCCTTGGACTCCAGATTAGATGGAATCTCCAGAATTCGATCTGTATTGAAAATTAGTATGAAGAGAAATATCTGCAACTAAGCGATCAAACAAGCGCAAGAACCTAACTCCGTCGGAAGAAGTTACCCTGAATAGCCTATCAGCCAGAACCGACATAGTAATGAAGCTCGCCGACACAGATGGTAGCGTGGGAAAATACAAAAATGAAGCTTATAGGCAGGTCAATAGCCCTTGCCACTACAAGCCCTTAGGTAACGATCCGAGCAGGAATATAGCCTAAAAATCCTTCAGAGCCTCACTGATCGGCAAATCTAGAGAACTGACAACGACCACTGACCTAAATTTTATGAAACTGTATAATACGCATGCAGGGCGTTTTTACATCCTCCCAAAAGTCCACAAAGTAAGAAATATTGTTCACTGCCGACATCCCTGTCAGACCCATTGTTTTGAATAACAATACCCCAGCCAAATTCTTATCTTTGTTTCTGAATCATTACCTCTCCCGCATTCCGGCTCTTCCTTCATTCGTTGAGGACACCCCCCACTTTCTCTGCATAATAAAAAAGAATGAAAGGGTAGGCACCTACCCACTGGAACCCTCCTTGTTACTCTTGACGTTGCCGCAATTGATACAAACATCCCTTTCGTCGAAGGAATCGAAGCTATTTCAAAAGCTTTATCAGAGAACCAGTACCAACATGCGGCAGAAGTGTACATAACTATGTTAAAACTAGTTTTAGCTCTCAGTTATTTTGAATTTGAGTCGTCTTACTGTCTGCGAGTTTTTGGAACCAGCATGGGTACTCCATTCGCGCCGACCTATGACAATATTTTCGTTGCGAAACTTCGAGCCACTCTACCAAGCTCTTTTCCTACGGCCTCACAAGTGGTGGAGCTGCAACTCGATCCTCAGCTGTACCTCTCCTTCGACACCCCTGGAGCTCCGTTCCAGTCGCCACTTGCCTTCGGGACCAATGCCGATGTCGCAAGATACTCCGAGTGGCGCTGTGTCCGCGCCCCTGCAATCCATCGCGACCAGTCCCCAGCGCCACCCGCCCCACTAGTATGGTCTTCGGGGAGAAGACGTCGAGGAGTGGCTGGACCGTTACACCCGCGTCAGCCAGTTCAATAGGTGGGATGATCGGCACAAATTGTTGAACGTTGGGTTCTCTCTCAAGCAGGTCGCTGAGACGTGGTATTTAAACCACCGGCACGACTTTACCGACTGGGCTGGCTTCACTACGGAGCTGCGAAAGATTTTTGGCTCCAGTAAAGCTCGGAGCGACCACGCAAAGAGGATACTGGATGTCCGTGTGCAGCAAGCTAACGAGACCTATACCTCGTACATCGAGGATGTTCTAGCGCTATGCCGCCGCGTCGACAAAGATATGCAGGAGTCCGACCGTGTCCTTCACATTCTGAAGGGCATCAGCGAGTTCGCGTTCAACGCACTTGTCCTTCAGAACCTGGACACTGTATCAGACGTTATCTCTACCTGTCAGCGTCTCGACGAACGTCAGTCGATCCGTCTTCTACCGGACATGGCATCTACTCATCTTGGAAACGAACACCTCAGTGCGGTGATTCGCGCTATAATTTGCAAGTAAATGTATGGCGACGTCTCTCACTGCACACATGGTGTCCCCTCAACATCTCCTGCACCTGGCCTTCGCGAGATGGTTAAAGAGGAGCTTGCCGCCATGCCGGTGCTACGGCCTCCTGTTCATCCTGTGGCTCCTTCAACCCCGTCTTACTCGGAGGTCGTTGGACGGACACCCCTGCCGCTGTCCCCGCCCACGGCTCACCCATCGTCTGGCTATGTGGCGGCCATGCCTCGTGTGCCGAGCTCGCCGCCCTACTTTTCAGCCCGCCAGGATGCCACCATCAACCGCCCCGTGTGCTAGTATTGCGGCATTCGACGTCACGTCTCCTGATTTTGTCGACGTCACCAACGGGATGAACGACGTAGGTACGCCGCCTATGAACGCGAAAACGTGGCCCCGACTTACTACGGCTACCGGCGGCGTGCGTACCAGTCACCTCCCCGCCGCTCCCCGTCTCCGCAGTCTAACGACATTCCCCGCAGCTGCCGTGGACTACGACCCCGCTGGCCTTCACCAGGTCGCCGCTCGGTATCGCCTCTTCGCCCTGCGTCTTACGTCACCGACCACCGCCCGGAAAACTAGTTAATGCGGTTTTGGCAGGGAAAACTGCATCTCCTGCAGAGCTTACAAGTCCTCCAGAGCGCAAATCGAACTTGCTGTCTGTTTTAGTGGAAGGTGTTCACATCGATGCATTAATTGACACTGGTGCTAGTCTTTCCGTCATAAGTGTGGAATTGTGTGCACGCTTACGCAAGGTACGAACACCCTACAACGAACCCTCTCTACAAGAAGCAAACAGCAGTGTGATTAGACCCTCCGGAAAAATGCACAGTGGGAGTTTTCATCTTTTGCAAAAACACTGCGCTAAATTGAAATTACGAAGACGAAGGATGGCGGAACTCACGATGCACACTTACGAAAGCGCAAACTATCAACTGGCCTTTATTTTCCGAAACAGAAACATTCAAAACCCCCAACAAAACCCTATCTGTGTTAAGTTCTTGATAGTTGTTATCGTCACTTCACTTTTTGCGCGGTCTCACTCACAGCTGGCCACGTCCGCTCCTAATCCCCTCTCTCTGGCTCACTGTCACACGGGAACATCTTTCCGCAGAAGGTGAATTTTCTTGTTTTTTAGAATCACCGATGGCTGGCTGACGCATGCGCCTAGTCTCTCCAATGCCATACTTAAGGCTTCAAACCCTTCCCTGGTCATCCTGCTGTGGGAGCGTGCCAATACTGTTGTTTCATTGAACAGGGGTTCGCATTCGCATTTTTTGCAGTGATCGGCCAAATTCCCGGGCGATTGTATCATGCCCAGTTGATAGTTTGCGCTTTCGTAAGTGTGCATCTTGTGTTCCGCCGTCCTTCATCTTCGTAATTTCAATTTAGCGCACTGTTTTTGCAAAAAATAAAGTACCAACTAGCCCAGAAGCGAGCTCTCATTGAGTTTTCATCAGTGGCCTTCGCCATCATATTCAGTGTGCAGTGTTGTCGCCTTGTGCTTATCATTGGATTTTGGGTTGCGATTTGGGATGCGATTTGGGTCACCAACCCGAAATCGCAATGACAGATACTGAGCATCCCAGCATTTCGGAGGGGCAACGTACTATGCACCTAACAGCCAGTGCCGACTGCATTTTATATCCAGACCAAGAGACATTACTTTGTGTTTGTTCTGCGCAGATCAGGGACGGTGACGTGATAATAGTTCCATCTTTTTATGTCCAAAGGAGTCGTCATCGCAACGTGTCTTGTCCGATTCACAGAAGGCTCGGCGACGCTGTTAGCTACCAATGCCACTTCCTAGCCGATTAGGCTACCCGAAGGCGCGAACGGTGCATCTGTTGTGAATGGCGAAGCCCTGACCCTTTTCCCCTCTGCTCCGTATTTCCTGTTTCACGGCCTTCAGATTCTAAGCGATCACTTTCCACAATGGCGGCCACTATCAGCACAGACCTCACAGAAGGGGAAACACAACTCCTTCTTCCTCTCCTGGAAAAACACAATGACTCCTTTGACTGCTTTTCCAGCACACTTCAACAAACATCCATGGCAGCGCATTGTATTGAGACGGAAGGGATACAAATCGTTCGTCGTCGCCCGTACCGCGTGTCTTCATCGGAACGAAAAGTGATTGAAGAAAACGTTGGGGCCATGCTTCAACACCACATTATTCGTCCGTCCTCCAGCCCGTGGTCTTCCCCCGTCGTCCTGGTGAGGAAGAAGGATGGTTTAGTACGTTTTTGTGTAGATTATCGGACTTTGAATAAGATTACAAAAAAGTATGTGTACCCAATGCCGCGCATAGATGACGCGCTCGACTGTTTGCAAGGCGCTGAATATTTCTCGAGCTTGGACTTGCGATCTGGCTACTGGCAGATCCCCATGAACGAGTCTGACAAACAGAAGACGGCGTTTGCAAATTCAGAGGGCTTATACGAATTCAATGTAATGCTTTTTGGCTTGTGCAATGCCCCTGCTACATTTGAGCGCATGATAGACACAGTCCTTCGCGGCCTTAAATGGCAGACATGCCTATGTTACCTTGACGATATCGTAATTTTTTCGTCAAGTTTTTCTGAACATCTCCGACGACTTGATGATGTATTGACTAGTCTGATTAACGCCAACCTGTCTTTGAACACCAAGAAATGCCACTTCGCCCGAAAATATATCAAGGTTTTCGGTCACGTAGTCAGCAAGTACGGTATCCGGCCCGACCCAGACAAAATTTCCGCAGTCGCCAATTTTCCTCGCCCCCAATACAAAAAGCCCATCGCAGTTTCCTCGGACTCGCATCATATTTTCGTCGTTTCGTCCGTAATTTTTCCACCCTGGGTTCTCCGCTCAACCAGCTACTGCAGTCCGGAACCTCCTTCGTCTGGACTGATGACTGCGAAAAAGCTTTTGAAAATCTCAAGCAGGCACTTACTTCAGGACCAGTACAATGTCATTTCGATGACACGAAACCAGCCATACTCGATACCGACGCTTGTAGGCAAGGACTCGGCGCCGTTTTGCTACAGCAAGATGCCCTGTTGCGTGAAAGAGTCGTAGCTTGCGAGCCGCTCTCTGACACACGGAACAAAGCTATACAATCACTGAGAAAGAGTGTCTGGCGGTTGTATGGGCTGTACAAAAATTCCGGTCATATCTCTACGGCCGACATTTCACGGTCATTACAGACCATCACGCATTGTGTTGGCTGTCTTCCTTAAAGAACCTGTCTGGACGACTTGGATGGTGGGTGCTGCGATTGCAAGAATACGACTTTACGGTTACGTACAAGTCCGGCGTCAAGCACTTCGATACTGACGCGCTTTCACGGTGCCCTCTCACGCAGACGTCGGACGACTTGGTGTCACCCACCCATGCGCCCCACCTGCCCGTTGCACCCATAGATGTCACGTTTGCCGACTTTCGCGAATTGGTTGCCTGTCAACGCGCCGACACCTACTGCCGAAACGTAATCGATCGGCTCACCGGTTCAACGCAACCACCTAATAGCCGCCTACGTCAGAAACTACGAAATTTCCGGCTGGTTGATGGCGCGCTGCACCGTATCAATCACCACACCGATGGTGCCGGATGGGTTACAGTTGTGCCTCGTTCCCTTCGTGCAAGCATCTTGCAAGCTTTCCATGATGATGCAACCGCTGGCCACCTTGGATTTCAGAAAACCTACGAACGCATTCGAGGTCGCTTCTTCTGGCTGGGGCTGTCTACTAGTGTCGCCAAATACGTCGCCTCCTGCGCGCCCTGTCAATATCGAAACAGATCTACGTCTCCACCCGCCGGTCTATTGCAGCCGGTTGCATGCCCAGCTACACCGTTTGAAGTGGTCGGTATTGACCTTTATGGTCCATTGCCTATGACGGCCACTGGTCACCACTGGATCGCCACGGCCATTGACCACCTAACTCACTACGCGGCGATGGCTCCACTTCGTTCGGCCAGCGCTGCTGACGTCGCTCACTTTTTCTTAACAATATTTTACTTCACCACGGCGCATCTCGCGTCCTCCTAAGTGACCGGGGCAAGAGCTTCCTTTCGCAGGTCCTCTCCGATGTACTTCAAGCTGCTAACACCTCTCACAGAATGATATCGAGTTACCACCCTCAAACTATCAGCCTCACGGAACGCTTTCACCGCACTCTTTCCGACATGCTCTCGATGTACATACATCCTGATCACAGAAATTGGGACACTATCCTACCTTTTGTTACTTTTGCCTTCAACACCGCAGTTCAAAGCACCACAGGATACACCCCATTCTACCTGGTGTACGGTCGGCACCCTTCACACACTTTGGATACCTGCTTCTTCACCACTCCGGTTTCCCTTTCTGCATCGTCTCCCGAACAATTCGTTTCTCGCATTGCACACAGCCGCCAGCTTGCTCGTATGCGCACTCAAGCCAGTCAACAGGACTGCAAACAGTGCTATGACACTGCTCATCGATCTGTTTACTTCCCCCTGGTGACGAAGTCTTGATCTGAACACCGGTTCGCGTTCCCGGTCTCTGCGAGAAATTTTACAGCGCTTCCTTGGTCCTTACAAGATTCTTCAGGCGACCTCACCCGTAAATTATCGCGTCACCCCAGTCTGTGGAACTTTCGACCGCAGTCGTCGCGGTACAGAGATTGTACACGTGTCCCGGCTTAAGGCCTTCAATCGTCGTGATCCTGCGTAACCCGCGGCCAGGCGGCCGCTTTTCCCAGGGGAGGCATTAGTGTCAGCTTTGTTTGAGGCTACAGCTTGTCTGCCACCGTAGGCAGCAATTTCTCACTATCATCACCACCGGCTTGAGGTGATAACTTCTTCATTCCTTGTACATACTCATCAACATCGACGATCCCGCTTCTTCGGAGATCATCATCAGCGCTTGGGCTTGATCGCCATCTTGGGTTCTCCTCGACTCGCCTACGAATAAAGGAGCTACGAAGCCACGGTCTGGTCGCATATATATATATAATATTATATATATATATATAATATATATATATATATATATATATATATATATATATATATATAGATTGATTGCGAAAAGGGCTGTCTTTGGTTGCCGTAGCAAATAGTAAAAAATGGGTATAGCTTTAAACAAAACTGTTTATTGGTCGACGTTTCAATCGGATGCCGATCTTTCTCAAGACAACATTTCGTATTTCTGTGCACGTATTTATAAGCTCGTCGTCCAACGACGCCGAAAAAAGAGGGAGGGAGGATTTGGGGAGAGAGGTAGACACAAACACGCTCTCGGCGAGGTGAGATGAAGGAGGTGAAGAGAGAGAGAAAAAAAGAAAAAAGAAAAGAAAGAAAACGCAAAACAAAAACAAACGTAAACATGCAGAAAAAAGAGAGGAGTACACACTCTTTCAAAAACACTGTCCACCATCGTTCGTCAGCTTGTAGAACGAGTGACAGGTAGCGCCCGCCCAGAGGGGGGCCGCTCTGCTTAAGAAACGAAAGCGCAAAGCAGTAGCAGGGACGCTCTCACACCATCACTGGGAGGCACAGAACTCTAATGGTCACTGACCCTACGGGAAGAGTTTACAGGAAGCGGTCGCAGCCGCACACATATCTCAGTGACGCCAACCCTACAAAACAAACAGGCAGGCTCGTTAAGAGTGTAGGTACGATTTCCGCACTGTGGCTCAAAGCATGCACGATTCCGCCTACCGGCAGGACGGGCGAGCGCCATTCATCATTCTTAGCTCTATTCTTCTGCCCTGCCCGGGCAGCCGACAGGGTCGTCCCTGACCATGAACCAGGGAGAGGACTTAACTAATCCTCTAACCGCACGCGGGAGTCGCGCGGGTCCTTTGTTGGAGTAAACGGCGGCGGGCGCCTCGATGTTGTTTGTGGCAATGCCGCCTGTGCGGACACCCCATGAAGGGAATAAATAAAATAAGAATAGCCTGATTACTTGTTTAAACAACACAGAGACCTAATTTAGATAGTGGATTATTCAGCAGCCAGATTATCAACAGCATGTATAGACGACATAATGCCCGGGCTAACATTCATTCCTGCCTTTACGGTGTTGAATTTGTAAGTAATGCAAGATTCACGTTGTTCGCGTTCTCTTGTAGTAGAAATTCCACTCTGTAAAAGTGTGACCCTGATGGAGTCGAACGGGTGGTTTTCGGAGTTAATGTGTCGGGATAAGGGTAGATCCGGGAGTGAACGAACATGTGCGCGATGGTTGTTGAAGCGCATGCGGAATGCCGTGTCCGTCTGGCCAATGTATTGGATGCCACAAACACCGCACTCCAGAAGGTACACCACATTAGAAGAGTCGCAGTCGAGTGTCGCGTGAATTAGATGCTTTAAATTTGAGTTGGTGCTTTCTGCCACCGTGGTTTTCTGCATGTGTTTACATACGCGGCACCGTGCCTTTCCGCATGGTCGACACCCACCCTTGGGTGCCCTCTCAGTTTTGGCGTGTACAAGGTAATCTTTAATATTTTTGGGGCGCCTGTATACGACCCGAGGAGGGGTGGGGAAGATTTTTGAAAGCCGTTCACTCTGTTGCAGCATGTTGAAGTGCTTTTTTAAGATTTTGTTTATGTTTGGGGAGTTGCCCCCGAACGTCCAAACTAGGTTGCCTTTCCCCTTCTGGTTTAGTTCTTTTTCATGGTGCAGCAACTCTTGGCGATCAAGGTTGACCGCTTTGCAAATAGCGTCGTTGACTATGGGTGGTGGGTATTGTTGCTTCGCGAGTACATTGCGCAAGTTTTTTGCGTTTTCCTCGAAGTCCTCGGTGTGGGAACAAATTCTCCTAAATCGGTGGGCCTGCGAGTATGGGATACTCGTTTTGCAGTGGCGCGGATGACAACTGTCGAAGTGCAGATACTGCTGCCTATCGGTAGGTTTTTTGTACACGGTAGTGATCAGTTCTCCTTTGTCTGTATTTATATGCACGTCAAGGAAATTGATTTCCGTGGTTGAATAGGTATAAGTGAATGCGATGCTTGGATGGGCCTTGTTGAAACACTCGATGAAGTCGATTAAGTCATCCTCCATACCGATCCAAATAAGAAATACATAGGCCAGAAAGCGTTTGTAAAAGAATGGCTTAATTTCACGGGTTGATATAAATTTTGTTTCGAGATCGTAAATGACTATATTAGCGTAGTTGGGTACCATTTGAGTACCCATCGCAGTGCCGTTTATTTGTAGGTAATACTGATTGTGGAATTCAAAGCTATTTAATTCCAGCACTAGCTTGGTCAAAGTTTTAATGACTTGTGGGCTTGGCGACTCATGGTCCCGATGTATGCTATAGGATTCAACCAGGCCTTCAATCCCATCACGGTGACGTATATTTGTGTACAGAGAAGTTACATCTAGAGTTACAAGGAAGGCGCCTTCAGGAATTTTTATGTTGTCGATTTCCCGTAGGAAGTGGTTAGTATCACGAAGATACGACGAATGGGTAGCGGGTATTTGCTTAATCAGGGAGTCTATGTAGCTTGATATTGGTTCGGTGAGAGTGCCTCTTTCCGAAATTATTGGCCTACCAGGGTTCCCTTCTTTATGAACTTTAGGCAGCATGTAAAACCTTCCTGGTGTTGCGTGTGCTGCTGTAAGTGCTTTACAGAGGCGTGGCTCTATTTCACCAATTTTGACAAGATTATTTAGTGTTGTTGTTATTATTTCCTGATGTTCAACAGTTGGATCCACGTCAAGGTTTTGGTAGAAAAATTCGTTATTTAACTGACGGTGGCCTTCTTGAATGTAGTCTGGTTTACTAAGTATTACAATACCTCCACCTTTATCGGCCGGTTTTATGACAATGTCGGTTCGATCACCCAGTGCCTTAAGTGCCTCGCGCTCCTCTTTAGAATGGTTCTGGGCCCCTGGTTTGCGAGCGTTATAAGCCCGCAAAACGTCTCTTTGAACGGCCTCAATGTACGAGTCCAAGTGTTTTTCCCGCTCTGATTTCGGTGTCCACTGCCGCCCTACATTGACGGAGGTTGGGGCAGTGCGCTCCTTGTCCGGCTTATCGAAAAAATATTCTTCTAGGCGTAAAATTTGTGAAAAATTGTCCAGATCTTTCAGCAAGCTAAACTCATTGTATCGGCCGGTAACTGGGCAAAATGTCAACCCGCGCGAGATTAACGACCGCTCATGAATAGTAAGCTGTACCCCGGAGAGGTTAATTATGTTTTCATCTATGTTCTTTTGAGTTTTTGACATTTCTTTCGACTTGCAGGGTGGAATTGGGGGTGTAATTTTGGAATTTACAATGTTTGTGTGGTGCGGAGCTGAATTAATTTGAGAAAACTCGTTTGAGTATGAAACAGAAAACTCGTTTGAGTTTTCTCCATACTCAAACGAGTTTTCTGTTCCATACTCAAACGTTTTCTGTTCCATACTCTATATATATATATACACATACCTCTAGATATAAGTGTTTCGATTCAAGAATACCTCGGAAAGTAAAGGGGGGATTGTGATAGGTCATTGAAAGATATGAGGAATTTGGAAAAAATCCGATTTCAGGACCTCCAGAATACCAGTCTGGTGCGATGGCCACTACGCTACCAGCGGGGCGAGTTTCGCCTCCTCTTTTATGGGTAGTTGTGTGGAGGTATTTTTGCCTCCTGTGCTAGGGGGTGGTAGCCAGTGCCACTCGTACTACTCTGGGTGAAGGCGACCTTCTTTTCAACACCCGGGCAGTGACTTCAGTGTTCTTCAATTGGCCTGTTTAACATAGAGCATAGTGAGGTAGATGATAGCCTGTTTTCCGATTTTTTACATTATTTAACAGGCAACACTTTCGGAATTGGAACTTCCTTCATTAGGAGTTCTGTTAGAATGACACACAAAACTATTGCACACCCGTTCCATAAGAGGGCCTCCTTTTCTTCTCACCCTCGTCTCGAACGCAGAACCCTTCGGGATAGTGAAGCAGATTGCGAAGTAGGAACAACATTTCGTAACTATACAGCAGTAGGAACGCACCTAGAGAGAGAGGGAATAGAAAGAAAAGAGATAGTAGCCAGTGGGACAGTAGCCAGTGGTAACCCGTCAAACGCGGCGTTGACGGGTTACCAACGGGACGCATAAAGTGCAACCAATGCATGTCCGCCGAACAACCGCACGTGGAGTTGGGAGAGGAGTAGTCAAAACTTGTAAGCCCGCGCAGAAAAGTTCTAAACGGTTATCGTAAAAAGAACAAAATGAACTACGAAAATACAGTTGTGGAGCTACGCTTTGAGTGACTTGTTACAGCTGAAGACAAATACCACATTGCGCACAGTGGGTTTCGGGAAGCTATAGAGAAAAAAGCGAACATGAAAAACAGATGTGGAAGGAGAGGCGGGCCAGTGGGAGCACCTGGGTTTACCGTGGGAATGTGAACCCCGGTGCTCCCACTTGCCCACCCCCTCCTTGCCCACCCCGACGCGACCCAGCATCCGGCCCTACTCTCTCTAGCGGCGATCCAGCCGCAGGGACGGCCCTCAGCAGTGGCCAAGGCCTGGCACGCCTTCCAGCCATGCTTCCCGAGTTCATCGGTGGGACCGCTGTCCCAGCACGAGCGCCGAACGCAAGGACAGCCAGCCCCCAGGTGAGCCAGCCTTGGCCGCGACCTTCCCCAGTGGCCGACGTCTTCTTGACTCGCCGCTGCATCCGCTCTTCGCGCAGTGATTTTGTGGACTTTGGACTCTCCTCCGAGAGTGACTATCCCTTACCGACGGCGACCAGTGCTATGCGTCGCGGCCACCCTTCTTGGGCTGTCCAGGCACTGACAGAGGTGAGATGGTGGATTGCTGACGTGATGCCTCGACTCTCCCACCCTCGAACGAAGATAACATGACTACCGGAAGTTCCCTGGAGCACTTCAACACCACCAAGGTGATGGCGGAAGATCACTTTGCGTCCACTATGACGTGCTATTCCAACAACCTCGCTTAGCGCTTGTTGTCCCCACAAGAACGCGAAAAAGATCAAAATGGCTCAGCCCGATGAAGCTGAACAAAAAGACATGCCAGGGAAACCCAGCAAGCAGCGAGAGATCCAACTGGCTGAAGAAAAGAATGAAGCACAGAAATGTGCCCCTCTCAAAAATCAGTTGCTGACAGTTGCGGAGGCCGACACTACGAACCTGCAGAAAGCACGAACGCTGACGCAAATGAAGCGTCGCTTGGCAACAAGAAAAAATAACCACATCTTGAACCGCGGCAAGCCCATCTTAAAATAAATATACTCTAAAGAGCGTGTCACACGCCTCTTCATAGCCAAGGACATTAGTCCGAAAATAACGACGGCCCACTAGCCAACGAAAAAAATTGTAGCTCTGGCACGAGCTAGAAAGCGAGACCTGAACCGAACCGTGAGAAGCATTGAACGGCGGAAACTGTACAATGGGTTTTTCAGCTGTTCATGAATGGACGAGCCACGCCGAGTGGACGAAATACCTAGTTTATGGGTGCGCCTCATCGCGTTGTGGCCGAGTGGGAAAGAGCGAAGCTTTGTCAAGGAAAAGCTGCAAGGGAGGTCAGCGGTCCATCTGCCAGCGGCCGATTAGAAGAGACGAAAGAAGAAGCTGGGAGCTCGTTACGGAGGAGAATAAACATGGCGTCCTAGGATATGGTCACAGTTCATTACGATATATATATATATATATATATATCTGTGTGTGTGTGTGAGTGTGTGTGTGTGTGTATGCCGATGTGTGTAAGCCTTTCGTCTTGATTTTCGTTATTGGCAGGCTTCAGTATATCATTTAGCACTAAAATTTATGCAAGTAATCTTGTTTAGAGTTTTGTTTTTGTTCTGCACGTCCGTATTATAGTTTCGGTATCCATATCGCAATCAAGGCTCCTTGGGTATAAACTAAATAAGCATATTAAATATGTAATGGTCACCGTGGCATCGATATGTCATTGAATACAAGTGGCAAGTTATTTGAAGCGCCCATAACTTATACAACAAACAAAACTCATATAAAAGCTTCCACCACGCATCCTTGAGCGCCTATTTTTTGCAAGAAATGTTACCATTTAGGCATATCCCTAGTGAATAAATTTGGAGCAGCACAAAATCATGAAGCTGATTTGCGTACGTTCTAAACAAATTTTTTCTCCAAAATACAAGGGAGCCATTACTCAGAAAAAAACAAAATTTTTGCAATTTATTTTACAACTCGTGACCTTTTATCAACATGTCTGTAATCGTTTTGGAACAAAAGACAGAAATACAGTATAATTTTCAAATAAATAAAAGTAAAACAATGAGAAAAGATCAACGAGGTAAAAAACAAACTCGGGTTGTGATTGTTAAATTTTCGGTCTTTTTGCTCAGTGTGTTAAAAAACGTGTTACGTGTTTTCTTATTCTGAGAAACCTTTACTACTCCACAACATTTCCTTTTTATATGTCGAGGATAAAAATGATAAAATCAATATTTTTGATATATATTTCAAGCAAGGTAAAGAAGGAGTAATAGTTTTCAAAAGGTAACTTTTTTCACAATGAAGAGAAATGATACTTAGAGGAAAAACGAAGTGCCTGACAGAGTTCGTCTGCATGCTACACGCACTGTCGGCAGTGTTCTAGATGAGCAACATTTTCGCGTGAAACATAAGACAATACCGCTGTAACATACACAATTTAAAAGGAGCATGCTACTTTAAAAGCAGCGCAATAAATAAAAATTACGAAAAAGGAAAAAAAAAACAAAATTCAGGAAAAGAAGTTGGGGCTAAACCACAAAAATAAAATAAACAAAGTGCAAAGAGAACCCCAAGCAACTGGTACGAACAAGAATCAATTGAATCATTTTCTACATATCCATATGCATTTAAATTTTATACATACTGATACGCAAAAAAAATAAAATATTTGCTGAAATGTAACCTTTGAAATGAAACAGAACTCTGTAAAAATTCGCGGCTTCACGAACAGTATACTTCTCTGAATTTTAAAAAAGAAAAACTAAGTGCTGCGTATTTGACTTTTTAGAAGAGGCCGAAAAATAGGCTTATCAATTTGACATCAGGGACATGCAATTGAAACCAAGCATGCCTAAATATTTTGAGGTATTGAAAGAAAAACACATTGCCAATGCGTATCACTTGTTTAAATTGATGCTACGGATATTTAGTGAAACAATAAAACCTACAACTTTTCAATTACTTTAAAATTTCTGTTTACACAAATAAAAACGTTTTGTATGGTTTGGCCTCCTTTTGGTGGGATGTAGAAATATCGGAAACGTAGCTAGATTTTTTTTTATATTTTGGGGTTGGACTCTGTGTACATTGCACAAGAATATAAATATATACCGACAAGAAGCACAAAACAAAAAATTCTTCGAGCAATCGATATGCTGCTGTAGTAGGAGCGTGAGCGCCTGCACTCCGACTGATCAAACATTGTGGAAACCCGTGCTCACAATTCGTGACAAACCTGGATGCAGGCCTTGTCTGCGCGCATATCGTCTTCACGATATCGCTATGCAGTACATCATATGCCAGTATTGTTAAGCCTCATCATCCGAAAACAGACTAGGCATGGTAAACTAGGCATTGTCCCCATGTAACGTATTTACGAACACTTCAGTGTGAAAGTACTCTTGAATTTCCCGCGGGAAAGCAGAGGCGGCAAGCGCCATGCGCCTCGCCGCTCAAACAGAGAAAAGGACGAAGAGTGCGGGCAGCGGAGGCATGCTTGTGAGCACGCAATAAAGAAAAACGAGAACCAGGAGGTCTTCGATGAGGTAACTCAGGCGTCGGTCTCTTCGCTGTCTCTATTTTTCTGGTGCCGTAAAAGCCGGGAGAAGGCCGGAATCCCTCGCACCGATACGTTTCTGATCATGGAAATGGTGCGCATGCAGCAAGGGATCCTTCGTGGTTCTACCACACGAATTCTGTCCGTGGCCAGCGATATCCTTCGTGAGGACAGTAAATCGTCATTCGGTGACCTCCAGGAAATTCGCTTTAAAGCGTCCAGTCGCTTCGCTTCGGGCTTCGCTTTACAGCGTCTAGTCTAGCTGAGATGTACAGCCAGATCGCCGACTCCCTTGCTGGTGAGCATTTTATGAAGAAGTCACGGGTGCAATAGATTACAGTTAGAAGATGGGTAACGCCATGAGCAGGCTTCGGTTCGCCATCAACGCGCGTCCTACGGCTCGTGCTCCTGTCTTTGAAGGTCAGTTCATAGGCTTGCCGGGACTAGCATCGAGTCTATCAACGCCATCAGAGCTGCTCACAAAGAGCTCATCAGCGAAAATGCCGCCGTTCACGGTAGGCCACCACCACCGGGTCTACGCGTAAATTTGCCAAAGCTTCAAATACCGTCTTTGCCGGTGAGAGCGGTGAACAAAAGTGCTTTTGGGACCCCTTTGAGGCAACCAAACACGATCACCCCGATATTGGTGACATTAAAAATTCCAGTATTTGAAGACTTACCTGGCCGGTGCTGCAAAGAGGGCAATCTAAGGTTGGCCTGATCGATAACCACATACCCTGCTTTCCCTCGAACCAATCGAGTCATCGTCTCAAGTTTAACGTCGGCGAGACCTCCATGGGATGCGCTGATCTAATTCCGGACCGGCTGTTTGGATAGCCTTACCACGTCGTCTGCAGAGTACGCGGTTTTTGTGCCCCGGGTGCTGATGCGCTCATTGCCAAAGAACAGCAAGGAAAGGCCATCCTGAAGTTCCTGCAAGTGGAGGTTGCAAGCAGAGAGGAGAGTCGAGTGTCACGCGAGAAAGCCACTTCAAGGATGTTGCCAGCAAACAGCAATGTGACACCACCTGGAATACCATCCTCCCTAGCACTGGCATCACGGTCCGTATCGCCAGGTACCGATCTGTCCATGGGTTCGCAGACTAAGTGCTCTCTGTACGACATTCCACGACACGCGATGCGTGGGTGCCAGGCCGCACTATAAGTGGAGGAAAAGCGCCGACGGCCGTCATGCAAGCATTCCTGTTTCAAGCGTGGGAAAAGAGTTCACACTGCCCGTAATTGCCGAGCCGCAGCCTGGCTGACGTGCGACAACTGCTCAGGGCGCCATATTTCTACACTGTGGGGCATTTAGGTCGAGCAGCAACGGGCATTCCACGACCACCTACACCTTAAGGAGCTGCAAACCGAGAGCTGGAAACACAACGGGGAAGGCAGGGGACAACAGCTCTTGCAAGCAGCATGTCCTCGTCAACCATATAGCACCAAACCCCACGGTTTGGGCGTCCGGAAACCGCGACCGCGTGCGGCTACGGATACTGCTTGATACCATAAGCCAACGGTGTTTCATATTCCGCACATGCAACCGCCCCCGCCAGTACAAATGCCGAAGGGTGAACAAAACTCCCAGTGGCCGCTTTGAATCAAATGAGCTGACTCTCCAAGCTCTGGAAGTGACAGACGTCTGTGCGGCAAGAGGCCCGGCCATTGAGAGCACAGTTATTGCAATGCTGCGTGACCGGAATTTACCATTAGCTGTCGAGCTCCAAGATGAAAAACCTCATGACTCCATGATAAGCGTGTAGATCTGCTCTGACAATTAGTGGAGGATTGTAACCGGATGTGTCGAGCGCTTCACCGAAACCCTTTGCGCCTTGGAGACAATATTCGGTTGGGTCGTTCAAGGAACCTATACTGACGTCTGCCATAGTCGGACCCAACGTACCCCCATTGATGTGGCCCTATTCCGGGTATTGTACTGAAGACTGGCGCTTGGCGTTTCGACCGGGAGACCCGTCGGAGATGTGGCGGTTGGACCCCATCGGCATAAGTGACACAGACGAGGAGAACGACATCCACAAGCACCCGGTGATCATACAGTTTCGTACACAAAAGCGCAGCTCGCTACGTAGTACCACTCATGATCAAGACACCTGGGCTCACGTCCTCCAGGAACCAAACTGTAGATGAATGCAGGCTGAAAAGGCAGCTTCAGCGGTTTGAACATCAGCCAGAGCGGCTGCGGAAAGAGAAAGAGGAAAAAGAGATGCGCAAGTCGGAGGAGGGGAGGATTCCTAGTCCAAGACGGATAGGAAGCTCAAAGGCAGCGACGTTTATTCGGATGACGACGATGATGACACTTCCGACAGATATGATGAAGAGGAAAACAAATGTGATGGCGGCGCGTCAAAACAGCGCCGTTCTTCCTCATCTTCGTCCTCATTATCGGAAGATGAGGATGAGGTGGACCCACAAATTGTCCCCATAAAGGAAGAAGTCAGCAAGATCCGTCGGTCGCGACACAAGCTGGATGGCTGGGTGCATGCCCAGTTCTCTGCGAAAATGGTGAGTGGCTTCTTTGTGCGCATCGGCATTGGCTCCAACAACGGGCGCGCCTTTTACAGCGTCGCCCAGATCAACAACGTGGTCGAGACGGCCAAAGTGTACGCCGTGGGACGGTCGCCCACCAAGAAGAGCCTGAGGCTGAAGCATGGCAAGCCGGAGAGGGTCTTTCGGCTCGAGTTTGTGCCCAACGTAGACTTCACCGATTCAGAGCTTCACAAGGGGAGAGAAGTAATGGTACTCGAAAGGGTCCTGTGTCCGACCACGGTAGTGGTGGCGCGGAAGCTGAAGGACGTTAAGGACGCACTCAACTACCAGAACAAGGAGTCCGACGTCGAGGCCATGGTGAGCGAGAAGCCGTGTTTCAAGTAAAATTCACGCAACCAAGCTGCGCGGACGACGCATCTCAAGAACCAGAAGGAGATAGCGATGCTGAAGGGAGACCAGGAAGATTCACAGAGGTTGGCGGGAGAACTGGAGCAGCTCGAGGAAAGTGCGAGGAATCGGGACAAGCGCGCACGAGCACAATCAGCGCCATCAGCTACATCAACAAACGAAACCGTCTGAAGAAATTCGAGGAGATTGAGCATGCGATCCTGGAGGGGGCGAAGCTTAACAAGGAGACGGCGGATGACCCGTTCACGAGACGGAAGCGCGCGCCAAGCAAGGTCGCCAACACTCGTGGTGCGGACGCGTAGCCGGCTCCGGTTGCGTCGCCCCCCAAGATGAAGCAGGAGGAACCGGTGGTCAGTATCTGCATGTGATGGAAACACTTTTAACAGTCAAGCGCACTGTGGGACTAGCACGACGAACTGCCGACTGCTTGCCTAGCTCCGCTGCGCGTCACTTGCGACAAATTGTGAAATACAGAGATGACCTTCTGCACCGTCTGTAGAAGCATTAGAAGGAAGAATATTTGCTTCTCCTACGCTCCGCTCATCACTGCGCGCCTTCGTCATCATCCTGACTACCTGCCGGCGTCTTGGTGGTTGTGAAGGACGACAACGTGCCGGCGGTGCAATGAAAGCTCGCCAGAGTGGCCGAGCCGTTGACTAGTAGGGATGGCGTCGACAGATACTTTACAGATACCTTCCCGACCGGTCGACAAGTACGACGGGCTTCTCAGCGGTTATACCCATTGGAGGCGGACGACCACTTTATGGGCCCGGGAGGGCGTTGAATTTCCCGCGGGAAAGCAGTGGCGGGAACCGCCATGAGCCTCGCCGCAAAACCAGAGAAAAGGATGAAGAGGGTAGGCCGCGGGGGTACGCACCTGAGCCTGCAATAAGAGAAGACGAGAACCAGGAGGTGTTCGATCAGGTAACTCGATTGCCGGCGTCTTCACTCTCTCTATACATACTCGATCTATACGCGAGTGACGTATCAGCACGGTAGCAGTCACTTCGAAGCCATGTATCTTGAAAACTCTCCAAGCAATTTTCTAATCTACTTCTGTACGCATGAAGCACGCTTGTGCTCGTGTTTCTAATAAGCATATATATTAACAGACAGCGATTCGTTAAAGTTGTGCACAGTAAACTGTAATAGGTCTATTAAAATATACTATCTTAAGTACGGTGTTCGGTTGGGACCGACACCTTTTATTAGCTCTTTGCTGATTACCGCTATTAATATCCATGAGCGGAAGTGCGGAATTTTTAGCAAGGGGGGACTGCGGTACTGCGGTAGTGGCACAGCGGCGTTACACGGTCGACGCAGATGTCACAGAAAAAACAGATATGATGCTTCACGATAGTAACAGCCGAAGCAAAACCGAAGAGCACGACGCCATTCGTCATGCTATTGAGTATAACCGGTATAATTGACGACTCGTAGAGTTTGATCGGCCACCTGCTCGAGTAGTCATGGGGAGTAGATATATTCCCGTACTGGGCATCGCATAAACCGACCGGGCACAGGTCGGATGCTCTGATAAATCTGACTGCGAAGTCAGACCAGTGTTTGTCACTGTTGCAAGAAGATATTCGCCTTTTATCTCGTGTCTGCGTACTCCCCAAAATATACGCGTACGTTTTTTATCCGAATAAAATCGATAAACAAGTTAAAGAGGCAGTACGCGTTCTCTTACAACCCGATTATTTCCCATGAGCTTGATATGCTACCCTCTTAATTTTTCTTGATTGTTTACATATTCCCTCCAGTGAGCCGGACTAAGACCAGGTAGCAGAAAAGAAACAAAACGCTGTTGCTCCTGAAATAGTTGTCTGGCCTGCCTTTATATTGGTAATATGGTGAGAGGGAGTGCCTTTTATTAGTAGAAATTTTCTTGGGCCTTACGCACACTACGTAAAAATAGGCAGCAGAAAGAGTAACTTTCATAGTCCTGTTCAAAGCTAACTTGTATATGCCATATTTGGTATTGCAACCAGGAAAAATAGAAAGCCGGATGTGTTGGCGTTTTTGGTGGATCACAGTCACATCAACGGCTGTGTTTGTAAACACAAACCAGACAGTCATCTTCACTCTAGCTGGCAGTAAATGACGTCCGCATAATTATTCGTAGTTCAGGGGTAAAAATATAACATTCGCATAAGTGGTACACCTTCAACATTATTTCAATAAAGTATGGTAGCTTATTTTATTATCCTCAAACTAGTCGTTTTCTTTTAGCCCATCCATCTGTATAAGTATTCGATTTCTTCTTACGATGTTCTACCCCACGACGCTGTTTAGCATGATAGTATCCATCTGCCAGGCCATGACTTAAATTCGAATATTATCTTTTATCCAAAATCGCTGTAGTGCAATGTATCATGGTCTAATAAACGACACTCACTTGGGAAACGGTAGGTAAGCTTATTATGCTGAACTTCTCAGTGAACTCTGCTGAAGTGATTGACCCCTCGCGGTACCATTTCAGCAAACCAGGTTATGTGGTGCAGATATCCTGGAGACGTCAGCAATCGACATTGCAGATGTCCAGAAGACGTACCGTTGGGGTCGAAAATACATATATTCAACGTTGCTACAACTGCAAAAAACCTATCCAAATCTAACAAAAGATAACCTAGAATAGACCTCTCATGATACTTTTATATGCTGTTTACAGGACGCGACCTTAGTGGAACATCTTATGGGTATTGTAGTGGTATGCATGCATGACGTATATAGATGTCTGTTTTACATTGTTTTTTTTGTCTTTGGAACAAGCAAAAGTTTGTTGTATTCATGAGTAGTGTAGGTTAGTACGATATTGTTGAGATGAACCTGTTTGCTTAAAACTTACATTTTTATACATTTTTTGGGAGTTTGACCAGGCCCCTTTGCAAGGTTGGCTACGTGTTGTGGCCATTTATACTTGAAATCCATGTCTTGCTAGCTATTCAGCACTGTTTGCGGTTACTTGGCACCTTCTTTCTAGATTATGTGTTTTCATTTTTGAAGTGCTGCATCCTGCACGAATTCTCATATGTGAAGTGCAAAGCTTACCACACAGTCTTGCAGAAGCAAGGAAAGCATAGCTCTAAACAAGAAATGTCTTCTCAAAAACAAGTGGCAGTAACAGCAAACCAGTCCTGATCAGCACAAGCACCCTTGGCACTAAGGTAACCACAGTAGCGTCATCGAATTGTACCACCGAGCACGGCTGTACATGCCTTCAGCAAGTGAACTATAACAGAAACAATTCATACATTAAATAATTAAAATGACTGTCTTGCCAATCTGGCTGTAAGTGCAGCTGGTTAGTAAGAAAGCTTTCAAAGTACACATAAAACAGAAAAGAGTTAATTTAAAAGAGTTTTTATTGAGTTCCAAATTATGTAATAGGCTTTCGAAACACCACCACTTTAATTTTGATTCCCATCTGACCTGGCCTACAGGGTACACATTATATAATTAAAAGAATAGTACAAAAATTCATGACCATAAATAAGTCCAACACAGCAGAAAGGACTAGAAAAAATACGAAAAATAGCAAACATGTAAACCCAGGGTACAAGCACAAGATATTTATGCAACTTTTGTTATCTCACAATAGGAGAAAATTAAGAAAAGTCTGCAAGCAAAGAAATGAAGAATTGGTGGTTACCAAAACAAAGCAAATTTACGAAACCAAGTAGTTGACATCTAGTGAAAAGTTTGGGGGCAATAAAACAAAAGCACCTTGGAAAAACAGAATGGTTTTGAGTGTTGGATTTGAGTGCCATAAAAATTTAAGCTACTTTAAACAACCCAACATCTAAGAAAATGGTTATGAACACTAGAAAGGGTGTTTATACAAAAATGACCGTACGGTGGTTACAAGAACAGTAGAAATAAACGTCATGAAATGGTTCACATTAAGAAATGGCAGGACAACAATAAAACAACAAAAACTTCAGAAACAACTCATTGAATTCTGGTAAGGAAAACAACCCAAAGTTACCCTATTTCAATATTTCACTTAGAGTGAAAGAATTTGAAAAAAAAACGTGGAACACGGAAATGATTGAATAATAGTTACAACACGAGAGATTTACACGACTTCGCAATTCACACCAAGTGATACGCTCACAGAAGAATAACACAAAATAAAAACCCACGGAAGCACGAAAATATTTACGGGTGGTTCAATGGTGCACGCCTCCGTCATCAGTTATGCTAGGGATTCCTGAACAGTTGGCGTTCTTCGTTGTTGTGCAGAAACTGCCAAAATAGTTTGCAGACAGGATTGGTTGGAAATTGAGTAAAAATTTCATGGTCGAAAGGCGGAAAGAAATTTAATACCTTTTCTAGCAATAAAAACTTAGCCGCAGGTTGTCGACAAAGCTGATATTGGCGCAGGATGTGACTGACAATTAAAATTAAAAATCGTGATGTCTGTAACAACACGAAAATATTTAGTTACACAGAATGCAGGATTCCACTCTCAGGTAGATAAAGCATTATTGTCTTTTTCCCAAAACAGGAGAATTCCTGCGCCAGGTTGGCCGTCAATAGTGGCTTGAGCAAGCACCTTGTGCAGACTGTTGCAGTAGCACCTCCCTTGCAACCCAGTTGTTCAATCCAGGCATGGGTACAGGAAACTCTGTGTTGTTATTACAGCTTTTAATACTAGTATATTACCGAATGGCCGCCTACCATTGTCCCTGAAAAAGATAGTGTATGACAGCTGCATCTTACCGGGACTCATTTACAGGGAAGAAACTTCCAGGCTCACTAAATGGATCTAGCTTAAAAAAGGACAACTTAGAAGGGAATAGAACGCGATGATAGGTGTAAGATTAATGGAGCAGTGACACCAATTTTCGGCGTTAATAATGTTGCACACTTGGCTTCCTTCACTCACCAGAATACCGTGGCTGAAATATGAGTGGCCTGCGACGCGAAGAACATAGTTAGATTCGATCTCATTTATCGCGCGAACAAAGCAGCACGCGTAGCGGCACTCAGTAAATAGACATCAGCGTTACATCACCCCGTGACACCAAAAGGAGTGACGCGAAAGCGCTCCTCCAAAACTCGTGACATCACTTCAAGCGCGTGGCCCCACGAGGCAACGTTTATTCATACCTATCCACGAGCGGCGACCGGGCGCAACACCCTCTCAATCAGGCGCCGGAGACGTCCGCACAAAGCGGTGAGGTCAGGCCGGGATTCTGTCATATGCGCCGTTCTGGATGAAAGCCCGGGAATTCGAAACAAATGATTTTCAGGCCGTTTCATGTGATTACCTAAGGCGCACTGAAATATGTGAAGTGCCGTTTCAGGTTCACAAGACCATTAAGCATCGATAAAAGCAATAAAAGTGCGTCATAAACTTTTTGTGTCAGTCTCCTTTAAGGGACAGGAAGAGAGCGGAGTGGATATAATTTATTGTCACCATTGGCAATACTATGGCAACATTAAAACTAACTATGACTGCTAATGTGAGGTTCCACTACTTAAAAGAACTATATTTCGTGAATATATGACTCTGAGGACATTTTAGCCCAGCTACCGGTTCCATCAGAACTCGCAAAATATTTTTCTGTGTCCATCCTAATCGCTTGGTTGATTGAAGTGACCATATATACACGGAAAAAGCCATGTCCACAAAATGTGGCAAATGGAAACGTGCACAAACACGGACAGCGTCACTGCCATGGACGTATATATCCAGCAGCAGAATGGCGAGGTGGGCTTGTTGGTATATATGCATAACTAAACCTTCTAAAAGCACATCACCGAAGAAATCGTCCTGTTGTCCTGTTCGCTTGTCCTATTAGGCCCACATTTTTAGTTGAAGCATACATTGTACAGCAGTAAGCATCAAAGTAGTGCAAGAAAGTTTTACTGCACAATCACATTCAAACATAGTCTTCTCTTAATTCAAACTCTATGTCAAATTTGCAGTGGCCACTGTATTCGAAATGCCGAGGTCAGAATTCGATTGTTGACAGTTGTTTAGGCAGGCTTTCTAGAAATAAGTGCATTTTGCTATGTTCTTTCAGTGGCCTTTGCGTTTCTTTCAGTGGGCTTTGACAGCGGTGGCTGCGGCATTGTTTAAAAACCGAGTGGAGATGATACCAAAATAATAGATCCCCCCCTCACATTGGCTATTACTGCACTTACTTTGCCCTGAACATAATCAAGCTGAATAGTTTTTGCAATTCAACTTTGCGTCAATGCACAGTTAATTACGCCACATAGGAACACCTACCGCACAATTCCTACAATGCAGTGCAGGCTGGGGCCTGAGACGGCATTGGCTTGCACCAGGAGAAAACACAAGGGGAAAACAAGTTAAGAAATCTTTGTATCAGTAATGAAGCACATGCAACATATAAGGCCCTGAGTGGCATATTGGCAACAAGCTTGACTGTCATACGGAATAATCAAGACGCAAACAAGATGCACGGGAAGTAGAACATGATACACGCAGTCTGCAATTGATACTGGCTCAATTTTACGGCATACAGCAGGCTTTGTTTGCTGCATAGGTAGGATAACTTGACTGTATAGCATGCTATTCGGGGTAGGTCCTCCGCAAGGAAACCTTGGCAGTCAGTGTTGTTACGAGTTTGTTGTTGCATTTGCAGTTCACCGCAAGAATTAAAAGAGACACCAACTTAAGCGAAAACAAGGTTGCTTTATTCAGCAGAACGGTGTGCTAAAAATAGAAATGTCACAATTGCATTCTTTTAAGCTGCTTATGCTTAAAATGCTGAAGCACTGAGAGTGAGTTATCATCATCACCAGCCAATCTACGCTCACTGCCGGGCAAAGGCCTCTCCCATAGGTCGTCAATTACCTCGGTCGTGCGCTAGCTGCGATCAATTTACCCCAGGAAACTTCTTCATCTCATCTGCCCATCTAACTTAATTTCTGCCGCCCCTGCCCCGCTTGCCTCATCTAGGGATTCACTCTGTTCAACTAATTACCAACGGTTATCTTCCCTTCGTGTTACATGCCCTGCCCACGTCCATTTCTTCTTATTTCTACTAATATGTCCTTAACACGTGTTCGTTTCCGGCTACGCTCCGCTCTCTTCTTGTCGCCTAATGTTATACCTATCATCTTCAGTTCCATTGCGCACTGAGTGGTTCGGCGCTTCCGTTCCATTGCGTGCAGAGTACTATCACAAAACGTTTGTCATTCTACAGTTTCTCCACCCAAATCGCAGACATTCTTACACACACGATGTAAAAATAGAAATGCCTGCCACTCCTGTTTATTACATCACTGCCGCACATCAGGGTTTCTCAGTTTTGGTGAACAATCTCGTTCTGTTTTTTTTTCTAACTGTACAAAAGGCGCCATCTAAGCTGCGAACACAAGAATATCCCGAAGACACTTCTAAGACGTTGTGCCTTTACGCACGAGTGGGAAATGAGGCTTCGCCAAAGAATATGGAGAGAGAGAGAGAGATATCGATCTTTATTGGAGTCTGGCGATGTTAGCTGGGCTAAAATGCGTATCTACGCCAGTTGATGACGCGATAAAGATGATGGCAATTGTGTGAAAGAACTTGATGCACACATAGACGGCGAGTTATTAACAGTGATTGGTCTAGACCTGTTTTGCACGTACTCTACCAGAGCTTTGGTAACCCGTAAACTACGTTTGGGACACGCCAATGGTATTCAAATGTGATTTAGCTGCATGTTCACAAAACGCGGAAGTCCCAAAGCCACTGCGACGGACATTCTTTGAGAGCTGAATCGAGCGCATTCACATAACAGGTTCTGCAGGGTTTCTCGCACATCACAGTGTGGGCAGAGTGGCGACGTACCCAGTTTAATCCTAAAGAGGAAGTAGCGTGTGTATGCGAATATGAACAAAACATCCACACAACTAGGCCCCTGTGGGAAATAAGCATTGCGGAGAGTAGGAGCAACGGGTGTAGCTGGCATTGCGCCACATGATGTTTATGTGAGGTGGTGTTGCCATTCCTATCTAATGTGTCCCAGTTTATGTCTTGTCTAATAAAACTCACTTACAGTTCAGCGCTTTGTCCTATCTTGTCTGCTTGTTATGTTCTCCAATACGTGAGCTGCTAATCCATTCAAGATCGCGTCGCCAACAACCGTTTTTGTTGAGGCACGCTTCACAAGACTTTGAACTCCGGCTAGCTGGTTCGAGAGAAGGCGGAAGCCAATGGAGCGCACGGGGCGGAAACTAAAGAAACAAAGCACAAGTGTTTATCTTCTTATCGTTCCGTCCCGTCTGTAACACCACCGCTTCATTTAGAAGGCACGTTCTAAATGAAGCGTTCTAAATAAACCAATATGCCTTTTCACATATATGCTGGCAAAACTAATACAGCGTGATATTTCATTAGCAATGACGTTAAAATGCACAATACTCACGAGGGGAAGGCGATGAACAAGATCGCAACGGCAATGGCTTAAATACCGTTGCATCGGTGACAACTTTCGTCGCGCTTCCGACTCGCTGAGCTTTTGCAGACGAATTGAGTTAACAACACAATTAACATGGCTGCACACAGTCTTCCTTCATTCACAGTAGTAACAGTAGGCATTTGAGTAAAATTCAAGGCTCTCATCCTGTTACATGTTTAAACTTAACTGCGCAGCACGGGTCTGACAGAGACACTTGTTGCACAGCGACAGTTACACTTGTTGTTTATTTGCGCTCTCAAAACAACATATCAAACAATGAACTTTTCAACCGTTCAAACTGTAGCGTTAGTACACATTTTGTGTATTTTATGTAGTTTTTATCTTTACGGAAGGAATTCATGCCCCACTTTGGGCATTGCGGGTTTAATAAAGCTAACGGCACTCATGGCTCTGAGACAAATAAAAGAACATTGTTGGCCGCGAACCTCGAGCCCTAAATAAAATTTCTTCTTTACAAGGAATTTCGCAGACTAAAATAAAATAAAAATGATTTATCTGCCTAAATCTTGCATTGCTAATTTGAATAGCCCAACATAGGCAAATGGCGGGAAATTCAAAAAACAAAATCAAAAGCGCAGGTTGTATGTTTTACATCTCAAGATAATACGTGTGTATAATTTTAAATTGAAAATATAACGCATAAAGCTTACGTCTTACTTCATAAACAATACTACGAACGTCCATTTTCTATCCCAGCAGCTGTTTAATCATCGCAAATGATCCCGACTGCAGCACATGGTTTTTTTTTCAGCGAAGTGCGCTTGTTTTATTATCGGCTCCTTCTGATTTTACAATTTGTGAAACACATGTGTATGGGGCTTAAGATTGTAGTGTTTTTCTACTGACTGTTGAGGCACAAAAAAACAAAAGTTGGAGATTTTAGCGAAATAAACATGGACACTCCTATTTTTTGTGGCAGCATAGACTTTTACTAAGCGATGTGAAATAGCTGAGCCCAATGCAAGGAGTGCATGTCGTCTTGAGATCACTTACCATAAAATGTTTGCTTCACCTTTTTAATAAGGAACCACTCAAGTTTCTGTAGCGAAATATGGTAATGTTGGAACCAAGCTTAAAAGTGGTGCACAGTTAGAAAAATTTAACACTCACCCGGAACAATTTCAAGAAAAATGAGCTTTCCAAACTTGTAATATTTGTGATGTTCCAGAATTGGGATAGTAAAGCTGAGAACTAAAGTCAACTCCAACGAATCATAAATGCTCTCAAGATACAAAATCCTAAAGTAACTGCCAACCTTGATGGTCTGCTAATTTTTAAATTCAGCGATGCCTTTTTCAAACGTATACCCTTCGAGCCAGTACGTTTGGCTGGGTGTTGCTAGAAATGCTTTCAAAACACGACAAAGCGTTTTTTTACAGAGAAACATTGATGGCCTTAAAAAATCCTTTTGATTCTTTTTACTAAAATGTCGGATCTTCTCACGGCCGGGCTGTTTATTAAGCTCTTGGTTAAAAGAGAAAAATACCAACCAAATTCCGCGCGCAAGTAAACCTGCATTTCGTGAAGAGCGCACGGCTTTATAAAGGCTTTTGTGGGCTTCCGCCACGTCAGGAGGTGGCAAAAAAAATACTGACAGTAAAAAATATAAGCGCATGTGAGCGTGCGCCTCGGGACGAGCACCCCGCATCATCCAATTTGCCCTTCTAGAACACTCTGTCCAGTGTTTGTGACTTGATCTCTCGCGTGCTGTTCCTCTCGCCAGTTCACGTATGCTTCAGCCGGTAGTAGGCAGCACCAAACAGCTCGCGGTGCAGACGCCGAGTTTGCGAACCTGGAACCCGCCGTTTCAAACGCGTGCTACACGTTCCACCGTGTAAATATGTTTAAACCAACGGACGAAACCATCCCTACCGGCCACTCATGGAGAGCTTTTAAGAGCAAGTTAGGATATCCATGTCAGGTGAAACAGCTGCGCCTCCGACGAAGAGAGAGAGAAAGAGAGAGCAATCACTTTATTTTCATAGAAAGTTGAGTAGGAACGCGTGGTGGCTGCCGGCTGAAGTCTGGCGGGAGCAGTGGTGGCTTGGTCAACCAGAACTAGCTGCGTCCCCGGTTGCAAGGAGCCGAGCGAGTCCTCCCGCTGCTCAACGCTGGAAATTAGGTGAAATGGGCTAAAAGGACAAGCCCACATGCCGTGGCCTAGTTCGTCCAGGGAGTAACAGAGGGGACAGCTGGGCGGAGGGAATTCAGAGGAGTCGGTTTTGTGGAGGAGGGATTGAAGGGCGAGGCAGCTGCTCTGAAGGAGTCGCCATAGGCGCTTGTGAGCGTTGGTGAGGGATGTGTGGGAAGTGGGAAAACGGCGGCGGGAGAGGCGATAATGCTCCGTGCCTTCTTCCTACGAGAGCAGACGATCGCGTGCCGACCGAGCACTGTGTCAGAAAGCAGCAGCGAGCCCAGCACCGCTGTTTAGTTCTCGTGCTGCTTTGAGGGCCACCTCTTTGCCTCCCACCCCTGGGGGGCCGGGCTCCAGACGATGTCGATTGGTTGAGCATGTGGATTTCGGAGAATCTTGAGTGCTGTAGCCGAAACGCTACCACGAATGAAGTTTTGAAGGTCGTCTTCGAATAAGTGATTATGCTTGGTGGTGGCAGCCTGATGATGCGAGCCAAGGCTAGTGCCCCCTCTTCTGCCGTTGCGGGGTAAGATGTCCGTACGGTGAGGAAATTTAGAGGGGGAGAGCACGCCAGCTATCCTGTTCCTCAAGCCTTGAGCTATTGGTACAAGCAAGGGAAATTTTTTTGTTAACATGTGGCTGAACACTGTCGGCAACGCTTTGTCAGGTCAGCATTTGTATTTTCATTACGAAGTAGCACGGCCAAGTAAAATGGTAGTTTCATTGAATAAAAACTCCTATGAATATCACATTGTTTTCAGGCATATGTTGAGGTTAACTTATTTATTGCGTTCTACGCATTTATATTTCCACAAAAGCAATTTTGATGGATTACAAAACTTTCACAAAACTCCTTGTTACAAAACCCGTACAACACACACAAAGCCCCTCGATAACTTCAAAACAGTACGCCTGTGGAGAAATAAAAATAAACTATAGCAGATATACCTCCAATAAATGTAACTGCAAAAGACATGTAAAAAGTGAAAAACGGGAATATTACCAACTTCTGAACAACGTCAGCAAAATATTGCCACGAGCCATACATTGTGTTTGTTTATGTGTATTTTGCTTATACCGCCCGGCTGCGCCTGCCTGTCTGCGCCTGCGCCGGCTGCGCCTGCAGGAGTTCAACGTTACAGTCGTTTATAAATCCGGCAGGAAACACTCCGACGCCGACTGCCTGTCCCGCGCCCCCGTCGACCCACCACCACAAGACGCTGACGAAGACAGCCCGTTCTTCGGGATCGTGACGGAGAGCGACCTAGCCGCCCAGCAGCGTGCCGACCCCGACTTACGCGTCATAATCGAGTACCTCGAGGGATGCAACATTGCCGTTCTAGGACCTTCAAACGCAGCTTAACAGCATTCAGCCTGAGAAACTCCGTCCTCGTGAAGAATAATTTCATCCCCGGAACAAGAGCGAATTACCTTCTCGTCATCCCCGCGGACCTTCGTGACGAAATTTTGGAAGCGTGCAACGACGACCCGTCTTCCGGATTTCTCGGCACAGCCCGCACTATTGGAAAACTCAAGGCGTGGTAATACCGGCCCGGCCTTACCTCTGACGTCACCCACTACGTCCGGAGCTGCCGTGACTGCCAATGACGAAAAACGCCGCCGACAAGACACGCCGGACTCCTGCAATTGATCGCCGTCCAATCGAGACCATTTCAACAGATTGGAATGGACCTATTAGGCCCGTTCGCTACGTTACGATCACAGAACAAGTGGATTGTCGTAGCGACAGACTACAAGACGCGCTACGCAGACACCGCCGCTCTTCTGAAGGGGACTGCACAAGAAGCGGCAAAGTTCTTTATAAGCCAAGTTGTGCTGCCACAGGGAGCCCCTGAAGTCCTAATCACAGACCGCGGAACGGCATTTACTGCGGAGCTGATGCAAGAAGTATTACGCTACAGCAACACGGGTCACCGAAGAACGACGGCGTACCACCCCCATACGAACGGAATAACAGAACGTCTGAACAAGACAATCGCAGATATTCTGTCAATGTACGTTTACGTTGAACATAAGACTTGGGACGAAGTGCTCCTGTATGTCACGTTTGCGTACAACACGGCTATCCAGGAGACGACGCAGCTGACGCCGCTCGACCTTGTCTACAGTAGAGGGCCGACTACGATGCTCGACGCCATGCTTCCGCACGTAGAAGACGACGACCTCAACGCCGACGTCCACGGATATCTTCAACGTGCGGAGGAGGCCCGCCAGCTCGCTCGAGTTCATATAACGGACCAGCAGCTGGTGGATGCGGGCCGCTACAACCTCCGACGCCGAGTACCAACCAGGGGATCGTGTGTGGGTTTGGACTCCCATCCCACGACGCGGACTCAGTGAGAAGCTTCTGCGACGGTATGTCGGACCCTACCAGATTCTACGACGTGTTGGCCAACTTACCTACCAAGTGATCCCCGATGGTGAACCAGGCACCACAGCAAGCCGGCCTAGTTGGAAACGATTCATGATTGGACTTCCGCCAAACAAACGGGGACGAGTAAGGAACAACAAGGACGACCGCACTCTAACAACTGGTTTAATTTCTTGGAAGAAAGACACATATATACCCCAAAGACCTGCGTCTTTACAGCGCACACACATCGCATAAGTAGATCAGCGTCTACAAAAAAGACGACAGCAGCGTCAATTCCTAATCTAACAAGGCCACACAAAAAGGAAGGCCTTACACACACTTGGCCACGCATTGTAAAAAATGTAAAAGAAGTGATTGCCCACCTATCTTAGAGGAAACTTCGGTGTTGTTTTCGCATCTTAAACAAAATTCAAGAGAGGTTGTGAAAGCGTTTTTAATCTCACAGCACAAAGACAAGTGCATCAGCCACCCTTCTGTGGCCTTGTTAGATAAGGAATTGACGCTGCTGTCGCCTTTTTTGTAGACGCTGATCTACTTATGTGATGTGTGTGCGCTGTAAAGCTTTTACTGAGATGTTGTACGCAGGTCTGTGGGGTATATATGTGTCTTTCTTCCAAGAAATCAAACCAGTTGTTAGAGTGCGCTCGTCATTGTCGTTCCTTCCTCGTCCCCGTTTGTTTTGCTCAAGTATAATCATGACTCCGGCACTTCACGACAACGCACGCGGCCTGAAGTCGTCCACGTGGTTCGCTTAAAACCTTTCTACGGACGATAACGAATTTTATTTTTATTTTCGGACTGTCGCTTATGTTAGCATCGGGTCGATGCACTCTCGGAGGGGGGGGGGGGGGTATTCCACGAACCATACACTGGGTTTGTTTATTTGTGTTTTGCTTTTACCGCCCGGCTGTGCCTGTCTGTGTTATCTCTGCGCCAAAAGAAGCGCGTGCTTCATTCTCTCTTTCTGTGCCGCATGTGTTATCTGTTGTGATAGGGAGAGCATTCCGATCTAACGTGAACAGCCTAGAATAATCTTTTTGGATCTACTATGTTCTCGATGTGAATCGACGTTTCCAGAACCACGCGCGCCGAAAGATAAAAAGCCTGCAGTGCGGAGGCCCGAGCATTTGATTCGACGACACTCGCCTGTGCAAGTCACTTTGTTGACCGCTGCTTCGCCGCCTCTGTATTCTTTTGAGTTGTTAGGGGAGCACAAATTCGCTCAAATTAACGTGTTTCTCATTCAAGACAACTGCATCGTCCTTGTCTTCGTGACAATATGTTTAAATTCCGTCCACAATTGAAGCAGCGGCACCATTGAGAGTACGTCTTTAGCATAGTTGAAAGAACATCCGTCATTAAGGTTTTCTCAACATGCGAAATGTTTAAAAAACATATCGCACGTTTTACGGATGTCTAACATAGATACGGCTCGAACATAGATATGGCTGGGGTCTTTTCGGGACGTCGCAGAGATGTTAGCGGTTTGCTTTGATAAGCTCGGCTCTTTCGGAATGTTGAAATTGGTGTTTGAAGGGCTCGTTGTGATTTTAAGCATGATTCAGTATCATTAAAAGGATTATTATTGTTAAACCGAGTGATTGGAAGTGATAAATGGTAATGCTACAATAGCCTTCCTTATAATGTCAGACTTGAAAAATTGCATAAATCTTAATCACCAAACAGTACGTTTAATTTATTCCGGGCTTCAATGTATTTATTCAATGAATTCGTTTCAGTTATTTCGGCGTGAAAGAAAAATAAAGCCATTATACTACGTTAAATCAAGTCGAATTGTTATGTTTAACCTAAATACGTGTACGGAATAATGAAATACTACAGTTTTTTAGAAGCCAACGAGAAACTACCCTTGGAAAAGATTTATTAGAACGATTTTGTCAAGCAATAGACCCTGTTTTTACAGTAACGATCTACGTTAGTAGGCCCAAATTAGTCCTTAGGGCGGAGTTTTAATTATACAAGTTCGTGCTGTACTGTATCAGTTGTTAAAAATGTGGCTTGAAATAGATTTCATCTAATATTTTGATATTTCCGTTGTTAAGAATAGCTATGTACAGTGCGGTAAATTGTAAATCGAAACGGCGAACGCGTGGCTGTCGTGCTCTGCGAAGCGTCCTCGCCGAGAAATTGCGAGAATCGGATACTGCAGCCCATGCACATTGACCGAATATTGGCGGGAGAAGCCGCTATGTCATCTGCTACGACGATCTGCTGTGCCGCTATAAGTGCGAGGGATGAGGATTTCTGCACACGAAGGTTGCTCAGTAGCACGGTGAAGTGCCGTAACAGAGGGCCGCGCAGCGTCATCAGCCCAGAGCTGCAGTGCACATGTGCAGTAAGTTTCTGATTCTCGAAATTTCTCGGCGGCGGCTCTTCGCGGAGCGAGACCGTTACGTGTTCACAGTTTCTCTTTGATATCTAGCTCTGTTATGAACTAAGCATATCTGGAGGATAGAAAACGTGCAGGATAGAAAACATAGACAGGATAAGAATTGTTACAATACGTTTAATTTCAACAAAAACTATGCAACCAAGGGGTCCAAATCTCTCCGTAGGGGAGGCTGATACAAAATTTATATTCTGATTGAAAATGAAGTATCAAGGCATTTGCATTGATGGTTTTGTTGTAGGGCCACATAACATAACCACATAAACGATAACCTATTGCAAGTGGAGACACCACGTTTTATGTTCAAAAACATTGCAAATAATGCTACCAGATTAGATATCCAAGCTAAGAAATATTTTACTTTTCGGAACTCCACCTTTATTGTGATAGGAAAAGAATACATTGCTAAAGTTTAAAAAGTAGTTTTAGAAAACGTAAAAAAGAGTATTTCTTGCACAAACTGTCCGGCCCACGAGAACAAAGAGAATTAAAGCAGCACACATTGCGACCGTCGTGATGTCATCTCAGCAAAAGACTGTCCAATATGCTCGCAAATAATCAGTGAGTACTCATTTCCGGTTCGTTAGTGCTACGTGGCAATACACTTGTGGTTGAAATTTATGTACAAATCTTCCTTTCATAAAGAGGAAATGTATGTTTTTTACTGATAATTCTGTAAAGGTTTTCACCACAGAATTTGTTTTACAATCGTACACTTGTAGAACGACCTTATTGCGAAAAGTGCTTTCTCAAGAGGGCAATAATTCAAGAGAATATTTAGGCAATAAAAACGTTTTACTCAAGGACTATGTTTAATTACTTTCATTTTTACTGTAATATGAATCCACCCAAATTCATGACAGGAGTATTTTCTACTTGTTATATTAGGTCCTGCATGTACTTACTACTTCAAAATATCATCAGCGAAAAAGCAGAATTATTTAATTCTCTAACGTTGTTTCTTTATTAACATTTTCGTTCAACCTAAAACAAACACATATACTACAACTGCTTATCTGAGATTGCTACAATTTCAATACCCACTGGCATTTAAAAAAAACCAATACATGCGTAGTTATCTACTGCAATATGACGACAGAAAAAGTTTGTATAGCGGGGCAAATAGATAAACTGATTTGTTTTTCTTTCCCATTAGTTGGCGTCTGTTTAATGAAATACCTTTTTAAATATTTTGTTTTCCTCAGATTATATCCTGCAGCTTCACAACACTGTCTTTTATAAGTGTCTCAGTCCAAAATAATAACTCTAATAATGTATCGCTAAGGTGCTACCGAAGAAAGCCATATAAAGGTAACTTGGCCAATTTTGCGAACGAAAGTAATATGATAACCAAAAGGTGTGAGCATCCACATTCCACTGCAAGATGATAGATAATAAAACTCCTCTTTGTAATCGAACAACCACTTATCTGAGTTGCTTAGAGGCCCATATTACACAGGCGCCACATTACACACGTGGTGCTTTTAGGAATCCCGCCGCCACCCGCCGCGGTGGCTCAGTGGCTAAGGCATTGCGCTGCTGAGCACGAGGTCGCGGGTTCCATTCCCGGCCGCGGCGGCCGCTTTTCTGATGGAGGCAAAAAGCAAAAAGGCCCATTTGTTCGACATTTCGTCGCACGTAAAAGATCCCCAGGTGGCCAAAATTAATCCGCAGCCCTCCACTACGGCATGCCTCATCGCCTGCGTTGCGTTGGCGCGTTAAACCCTACAATCAATCAATCAATCAGGAATCCCGCCGCCATGTTACGAAGACAAAATTCAGATGCCCATCATTTATTTCAAGTTCTTCTCGGGTAGATTTCTGCAGCTGGTCATTCTGCCCTCAAAATTAGAAAACATTTAGATTTTTCTGAAGTTTGTTCACTGACCTTATGGAGACCAAGAAAGTGCGGCCCACAAGGTCTGGGCGTCACGAACACGCAGATTGTGGTGTTCTTAAAAAGTCATCCAGGAAGCGTGCAAAGACAAATACAATGCAGAAGTACGGAATTTCCCAGACCGTACATGTTCTTTGAATATTTAATCACAATAGATAATATCTAACAATTGCTAACATTTTTTGTGAAGAAAAACGTTTTTCCCCGGCATAGCTACCTTGAGAGGGCATTTCTTCATGTTTTCAAATAATGCAAAACCTACCGCTTTAATTTTAATTCACCTAGGCTTTCCAAGAAAATTTGCATTTTCAAGCAGTTGCATCGGGACTTCTCATAGGTGAGCGTCAATCGCTAATATTGCCTATAAGCGGTGAAACTTTTTATCTGGTAATCCTATTTGTTTTAATTAGCTTTGTTAGCACGACTTTTGCGTCGTATATAAAATAAATCAAAAGTGTGCCTCCTAACTATTCTTGACCTCTTTTAACTTGCATGTAGTGTTTATTATTGAAAAATTCCCCTCATCAGAAATCCTTATTGTATGAAAATTTTTATTTTTTGGCATGAAGAATAATTGCAATCAGACATCCTCATACGAAGTTCTGAGCAAGGAGTACTTTTCTTCCTTTTTTTCAATGCCATTTTAATGCAACCGGGTAGTCCCTGTAACACGTAGAAGACGACCACTGTATTTGTATGATTCCTCTGTTCCTAACGTTTTTCAGAATGTTTGGTAGGTTTTAGGCTGGCGGTTTCGGCTTCTATACGCATTTATTTTAGCCGGTTTCTCTCGTTTTGGAATGTCCCGTAGAAATACTTTTATGTATTTAAATCACATATACTCATGTGATGATGAAATGTAAGCTAGGCCATTTCGGTTTTAAAATGTCTTAGATATAAATGCAGCGTTATATTGAAAGTGGTGTAGCGTCAGTAGGCAATTGTGTTAATATTGGCTTTGCGATTGTTTCCCCTTCTGCGTTTGGCACACAAATATTTCAAAACGCTTCCATCGATATTTGGAAAAAAGAGTAAAATGGGTAATTTGAAAAGTCGTATCAACTGTGATATTTAAGGTAATTTTTCAGCAAAGTTTTGATGAGTGAGTCACGGCTATTTTATCTTACCGTACTCCGTATTTATATGATATTGTAGGGACTTTTGCAATTTTTCTGTACAAATATTCTAAACGGCAAATTAAACATGGTTTACTGGTGTACTCAAAGTAAACGGCTAGGCGTCGCTTAATGTTTTGGCGAGGCGAGTTGTTACCAAGCATTTCTGCTGTGCAGTCGCGATTAGGTACCTATTGCAGAGAAATTCTTGTAGGGTGGTATTTATATACCCAGAAACGGACCCAGTAAAATCGACCGCTCCTCTTTATGGAGATAAAGCTATAGAGTACAGCCAAGCACTTGGCATAAACACGCATGTATTGACATCAACAGATATTCTGCAATGCTTCAAACTCTGCCCTGACCGTTTCGGAACAAGTTCCGCACCTGAACTATTTAGGCAGGTGTTGTGCACAAGTATACAATTTTAAACTTGCCGTAGTTATGAAGTCACTTTATTGGCCCATAATACTTTGCAAATGTTTCGAAAAAAGAAGATTTTAGGACGAGTTTTTAGACATACATCATTTGTAGATGCAAGCATAGAGAGTACCCCTTTTTTGGTAAAGAGAATATAACCCGCTGCACTAATCAATTGCTCTCGACGCGAATTGTCCAGCGGAGGTTGGGTGGATTTTGGAAACATGACAACGCGACACTAATTTTAAGGCAATATTTTAACGAGTGTATATTTAGGAGCAGTACTCGTACCTGCACAAATGGAGTAGGTTGATGTACTGCTGGCCATAAGATGTACTTGTAAATCCAAGGCCGATAATTCAGAGGCTAATGGCGGTTTTCTTCAGAAGACCATAGAGGTTTTTTTCACGTTGGAGTCTGTTGTGTGAGCACCACTGCTTCAGGCCTGTGCCCAAGACGGTCGTGGGATTATATGCGCTTAAAAACTACCTGGCGTGTTCTTCTGTCTAACGCCTTACTACGCCAACACAGTTCGGTACGAAAACTTCCAATCAGCTCTCGTCACTAGCAATCTAAAAATCGGAGCCCCCCGCACTAGTGGTGCTAGGCTGAAAAAAAACACAGATTGCGGCTCCTGTTTTTCGCCAGTGACTCAGATGTGGCACTATCACCCTTTGCAGCAGCCCACTAGTTCTCTTTCACAATCAAGGCATCTACAATAGGCTCCTTATGCTGCATTCCCAGGATGTTCTATACCATTTATTTCTCTGAAAATTCTTTTTTTCTCCCTGCATCGAGGTATTGGCCTTCCTCTTTTGGCAGAGCCGAAGGTCGGTGTCCACTCTGTCACCCCAGTAGTCCACCAATAGTAATTTCGTTTATATAAATGGCTTGCAAAGTTCCACATTTGTATTAACTTGAATAATGTTATCAAATAGTATACTTTGTTCTCTGATTAAAAAGAATCTCGTTTTCAATCCTTAAGTGTTAGTATATCCCTATTTCCAATGCCGGGTGAGCTGACGTAGCTTTGCTTTCACGCTGTTTATTTAGGAACCAATTTTGCGCTAAGTAAGCCATCACCTCACACTTATTTCTGAACTTTCACCAGAACGTTATCTATTACAGACAGGCCTGGATAATTTTGCCTACAGGATATGGCTTTTTTCTTAATCTGGACCATATTAACACGCACCAGAACCCACGGAGCAGTCGAAAGTTAATCCCTGCGCTGCAAACTCCAAGAAATGCTTTGTAGCCCTACCGTAGACAGCTCAATCATATAGACGCCGGCTTCATTGCGCAAACATGGCTTCATTACAAAGGAATAATTAAGCCTTCAGGACCTTGCACCACACGTGTTCTGTTAAGTGGAGTTCATCATATTCTGCTCGCAGTGTCTGCCGCCATGTGCTCTCCAGATATTTTGTAGTGTAACGTAATTAACCTGATGCAGTTGGGAATGTGCAACGCTCCGACGACAATGGAGTGCATGATTGAGACCATCCTTCATGACTTAAGTGGGAGAACTGTGTGTTATCTTGAAAACAATGTTAATTTTCGTTCCACTTTCGCTAAACATCTTTGTGGGGGCGAAGTATTGACCTGTCTAGCCAAAGCCAGTCTCTAGCTCAACACTAAAAAATACCATTTCGCCAGTTCTTACATCAAAGTTTCGCACCATGCCGTTAGCAAGGAAGGTAAACGCCCCGACGGTAAAAAGGTGAATGCAGTTCCTAATCTTTCTCGGCCTCTTAGCCAAAAAGAACTCCGCATTTTTCTTGGATTAGCTTCCTAATTTTTACGCGCCATTCGTAATTTTGCAGCAATGGCTTATCCTATTAACAGCCTGCTCTCATCTGCAACCCCATTCCTCGGTACTTAAGATGGCAACACGCCTTTATATATTCTGAAGGAAACACTGATATCTGTACATGTACTAAGCCATTTTGACGAATCCTTGCTAATGATTCTTCATACCGATGCCAGTGGTCATGGTCTTCGTTCTGCACTTCTCCAACGTGCCAACGCATTTGGAACATGTTAAAGCCTACGAAAGCCTTACTTTCTCCCCTTCTGAAAAGAACTATTCAATAAACACCAAAGAGTGGCTTGCCGTTGTCTGGGCGGTGCAAAATTTCGATCTCTTTTGTACTTGCGCCATTTTGTACTAAAGCTATTTTGTACTAGCCCAACGCCCAAGTCGTCCAGATCGTTCTCGAAACGAGGACAGACAACAAAGAGCATGATGGTATGTCACAACATCGAATTGGCAGCCTTATAGGTAGGGGCTAAATTTGTCGATGGCCCATACGATGGCTTGGCACTCTGACCAGTGAAGCAGTTGGTCTCAGAAGTCCAGCCGAACCGTCCAGAACTTTATGTTTTGCAAGGCCTCGAGGAGCTATCTCGGATTTTGAAATCTTTCGAGGTCAAGAAACCCTCTCAAAACAAACACGTTGATGGAGCAGCATGTTCAAGTTAGCCGCAATCCTCTCAACATAGTTGAGGCAGAGGCATCGCCGCATCTCAAGGAATTGTTATTATTTTTTCCAATAATTACCACAACATTTATTGGAGAGAACGAGTAAATCAAAATATTGCATTTTGTAAAATGCAGTCAGGAAGCGTCAACATTGTTTTGATGTGCAACATGTTGTACATCGGATTTACGTGTGAAATAAAGATGAAAACCGAAAAGGCAAATCAGAAATGGCGATGGTGAATAATGGGTTAGTATTTTATCAGCTCGTAAAACAAAATCGCGTCTTGTAACCTACCGCATCCTGTCGTTTGCTTTCCTTAGAATTCTTGACTGCCAACCCTTACTCCTGTATTTTTATACGAGGCCCTCATTTATGTTGTTATTCGCTACATACATAGCGAGGGTCTCTGTTCTGGCATTCTTTGTGCTATAGGTATCTTAAGAGGGTTCAGGCTGGTCGACCATTCTCGACATGTCGTAGATGCTCAAGTCACATTTTGGAGGTAAAATGAAGGTCCCCTTCACCCCGAGTAGCCCGAGTGGTGCTGCCTACCACTCCCAAGGACAGGAAACAAATCCTTTAATATACATGCCGAATAAACTGGAGAGGGAAAATAGCCCCTCCGGTAATGTCGTTGTCATCGCACCAGACGCCTGTTCAAGAGGTCAGTGGATACATATCTCACCCGGCGCGTGTTTCCCCAATTTCGTTCTGTCTTGCAAATAATTATCTCTTTTATTGACCTCAAGCGTCCTCCGAATCGCTTTCCTGCAAATTCTTGACTGCCAATCCTTATGTTTTTTATGATTTAAAACACCATAATTTTCCATCCTGATTCGTTATATATGTACAAATATGTATGCATATATATATATATATATATATCTATATATATATATATATATATATATATATATATATATATATCTGTACATATATAGGAAATAAGGGGCTCGGTGAATTAGAAAGAATAAGGTGTTGGCAGTCAAGAAAACCTTGGTCAGCAAAGGGGAATGCGGTAGGTGATAACACAGATGATTCTTTGGAGTCTAGAAGCGGTGAAAAAATTTCCACCGGGTGGGGTCCGAACCCACGACCTCCAGAATACTGTTTTGGTGGTATAACCACTACGCTTCCGTCGGGGCTGTTTTCCCACAACTTTACAACTTACTTGGGTATTTATATTAGGTACTTTTTGTTTCTGGCACTTGGGGGTGGTAGCCAGCGGCATTTGGACTAGTCGGGGTGAAGGGGACCTTCTTTTTTAACCTCCGGGTCGGACTCGAGTGTCCACGACAAGTCGGGAGTGGTCGACCAGCGTTGAATCCTCTTACGCAACCTTTGGACCAACACTGCCAGAACAGAGGCCCTTGCTATGCATGTAGCGAATCACAAATGAGAAATAAGGGGCTCGGTGAATTAAGACAGAATAAGGTTTGGCAGTCCAAAAAACCTCGGAAAGCAAAGGGGGAATGCGGCAGGTCATCGAAACAGATGAATAATTTTATTAGTCAGAAAGAAGGTGGGGAAAAATGCCCACCAGGTGGGATCTGAAACCAAGACCACCAGAATACCGTCTGGTGCGATAATCACTCCACTACCGGCTGGGCTGTTTCTCCACCACTTTCGGTATTATTTCGGTATTATTTCGGTATTCGGTATTCGGTATTAACGAAGGTATTATTTGTTTTCCGCCCTTGGGGGTGGTAGCCAGCACCACTCTGGCTACTCGGAGTGAAGAGGACCTTCTTTATAACCCCCGTGCCTTGACTAGAGTGTCTACGACATGTTGATAGTGGTCGGCCAGCGTTGAACCCTCTTAAGATACCTTTGACACCAAGAGTGCAAAAAAAGCCCTCACGATACATTTCGCGAATCACAATAGGAAATGAGAGGCTGGGTGAAATAAGACAGAAATAAGCGTTGGCATCAACAAAACCCCGGAAACCAAAGGGGAGGTTGTGCTGTGTCAGTGAAAAAAAGAATTTGTTATATATATTTATATATACATATATATATATATACATATATATATATATATATATATATACATATATATATATAAATATGTATATATATTGCCGCGAACCATACATTGGGTTTGCTTATTTGTGTTTTGCTTTTACCGCCCGGCTGCGCCGGTCTGCGTTATCTCTGCGCCAAGGGAAGCGCGTGTTCCATTCTTTCTTTCTGTACCGCATGCGTTATCTGTTGTGATGGGGAGAGCGTTCCGATCTAACGTGAACGGCCCAGAATGATCTTCTTGGATCTACTATGTTCTCGATGCGAATCGACGTTTCGAGAACCACGCGCGCCGAAAGATAAAAGGCCTGCAGTGCGGACGCCGGGGCATTCGATTCTGCGACGCTCGCCGACGCACGTATGTCACTTTGTTGACCGCTGCCTCGCCGCCTCTGTATTCTTTTCAGTTGTTAGGGGAGCACAAGTTCGCTCCAATAAACTTGTTTCTTTTCCAAACAACTGCGTCGTCCTTGTCTTCGTGACATCTGGTGGAGGTGCTGGGTACGCACCCTTCATGCCCACTACAACCTCTGGAAGCCGCCAAGCCAGCCCAACAAGAGCCAGCCTCCGCGTGCAAGATTTACCACCCGAATCGGTCTACTACCGGAGAAGACGAAGAAGAAACACGTCGCAACCAGCACCATGCTCAACCAAGCCAATCCTCCTGTCGTTCTGCAGCAGCCACGGGAACCGCCATCATTCCGAGGAGCCCCCGCAGAAGACCCAGAAGAATGGTTGGAGAAACTGGAGCGCGTCCGGAAATTCAACAGGTGGGACGACGCAGAAACATTCCGGCACGTTTTCTTTTACTTAGAAGATTCGGCTCGCACTTGGTTCGAGAACCACGACAGCTCTTTGACAAACTGGGCTCAGTTCAAAAGCGAGTTCACTCAGACCTTCACTACCGTCGTGCGGAAAGAAAGAGCGGCCCTTTTGTTGGAAACGCGCACGCAACACCCCAATGAAGGCGTCTTGATCTTCGTTGAGGAGATGAAGCAGCTATTTCGCCGCGCGGATCCCGAAATGACGGAAGAAAAGAAGTTGCGGTTCTTAATGCGCAGAGTGAAGGAGGAACTGTTTGCTGGACTTGTCCGAAATCCGCCCAAAACCGTCGCCGAATTCGTGACCGAATCCAGCACCATTGAGAAAGCCCTCGAAATGCGTGCTAAGCAGTATGACCGCAACTTTTTTGGCGCGGCCAATGTAAACGACTTTGGCAGCACGCGGATCCCGGCCGACAGCCTACGCGAGACTATCCGCGCAATAGTGAGAGAGGAGCTGCGGAAACTTCTCCCAACGCCACCGCAGCCCCAAGTCGCTTCCCTCGCCGACGTGATTAGAGAAGAAGTGCAACAAGCGTTGGGAACTTCTACGCCATCCGAGGTACCCCGAGAGCCACAAGCTATGACCTACTCTGCGGCTGTTCGTCGACCCCGCCCTGCCCCAACACGCCGTCAAGAGGCCCCGCCGTACCGCCGCCCACTGTCACCCGCCCGACCCCCGGTAGCCCAAAACCAGACGCCGAGGAAGACGGACGTATGGCGAACTCCCGATAATCGTCCTCTGTGCTACCACTGCGGAGAGGCCGACCACATTTACCGTCGCTGCCCATACAAGAGACTCGGACTGCGTGGTTTCTCCGTCGACGCACCTCGCCCTCTCCCTGGCCAACGACCACGTGAGATCGGCGAGTATCTATCTGAAACCAGCCGTGGCCCAGCGCGTTTCAACCGTTCGCCGTCGCCCTACCCCTACCAATCGCCGAACCGCCGTAGCAACGCTGACTTTGCCCGTGGAAGGTCCCCCAGCCCACGCGGGGGAAACTAAAGGCGGCAACTTCTGGAGGTGAAGTTGCTCTACGGCGAAAAACTAGAAACCCTCCAACGACGCAAGGACGCGCTGAAGACAGTGATTCACGACATGCCCTCATTCCGGTGACCCGACCTAACCCTGACGAGACTCCCGAACACGACGACAGCTACACGGCGCGACGCGTACCCGACCTGACCGAGACGTCCGTTGAGAAGACGACGACAACGACGATGCACAGTGCCCGACCATCAACAAGTACAAGCAGAGATACGACGCCCCGACGAACCCGCAACTCGAGGACGACTGCATCTGACGTCAAGGTGTCCATCGACGGCTTTGACGTAGTCGCCCTCGTAGACACGGGAGCTGACTATTCGGTAATGAGCGGACCATTTGCGTCTAAACTGAAGAAAGTTATGACCAGATGGGACGGTCCGCACATACGCACAGCAGGAGGCCACCTCGTGACGCCAAGTGGAACGTGCACATCGCGCGTCACCATAGACGGCACAACGTACCCTGCGGCGTTCGTCGTTCTGCCTAACTGCTCCCGCGACGTGATTCTCGGAATGGACTTTTTGACGGAAAACGGCGCAATAATTGATCTGCAGACGAAGTCGATAACATTTTCCTCCAATCACTCCACGACGCCGCAGCCGAACCCCGATCACCGTGCTGCTGTCAGGATCGCCGACGATCACATCACCCTGCCACCCCGCGCAAGCTTGATGATCGCCGTCTACTGTGAGGATGCTGCTTCTGACATCGACGCTATCGTAGAGAGTGATCGAAGGTTGCTTCTCGACCGCGGTGTCTCCGTCGCAAGAGGCATTGCGCACTTTAAGCAACGCCAATCTCACGTTTTGGTCACTAATTTCACCGAAGAGTACCAGCATTTAAACAAGGGAGCTGCACTTGCGTTCCTCGAAGAAACGCAAGAAGCAAGTGATGTGATCGCGGTCGCCGACTTTGAACGCACCCCCGTAGAAACCTTCAAGCTCCCGCAGCCCTTCGACGTGAATCCGGCGCTACCGCAAGAACAACGGAACAATTATTGGCTTTGCTGCGTCGCTATAGCGAATGTTTTTCGTCGAGCGCAAAACTACGTCAGACCCCTCTAGCGAAGCACCGAATTATAACCGAAGATGGAGCCCGACCTACCCGACAGTCACCGTACCGCGTCTCTTCACACGAACGGGAAGCCATCCGGACTCAAGTCGACGACATGCTCAGCGATGACATTATACAGCCATCGAAAAGCCCCTGGGCTGCGCCCGTCGTACTCGTAAAGAAAAAAGACGGCACATTAAGGTTTTGCGTTGACTACCGGCGACTGAACAAAATCACGAAAAAGGACGTGTACCCCCTCCCCCGAATCGACGACGCCCTCGACCACCTCTGCCACGCGAAGTACTTCTCATCGATGGACCTGAAGACCGGCTACTGGCAAATTGAAGTGGACGAGAGAGACCGAGAGAAGACTGCATTTATAACCCCAGACGGCCTATACGAGTTCAAGGTGATGCCGTTTGGGCTGTGCACAGCACCAGCGACGTTTCAAAGAGTCATGGACACTGTGCTAGCTGGCCTTAAGTGGCACACCTGCCTCGTATACCTCGACGACGTAGTGGTATTCGCCCGGACTTTCGACGAACACCTTGCAAGGTTGGAGTCTGTACTCGAGGCCATTCGTACGTCGGGGTTGACTGAAGCCTGAAAAGTGCCGTTTCGCATACGAGGAACTCAAGTTCTTGGGCCACGTCGTCAACGCCGCGGGAGTCCTACCTGACCCGGCAAAAACTTCAGCTATCGCGAACTTCCCTAGGCCTAAAGACAAGAAGGGCGTGCGAAGATTTCTCGGGCTGTGCGCATACTACCGGCGCTTCGTCGCAAACTTCGCACGCATTGCAGAGCCACTCACGCGCTTGACGAAAGACAGCACCCCTTTCAGCTGGGAAAACGACCAAGAAAAAGCATTCTCCGAGCTGCAAAAACGCCTGCAAAGCCCGCCTGTGCTCGCTCATTTCGACGAAAATGCCGAAACGGAAATGCACACGGACGCCAGTGATATAGGCTTGGGTGCCGTCCTTGTCCAAAAGCAAAGCGGCTGCGAAAGGGTAATCGCCTATGCCAGCCGTGGTCTGTCGAAGGAGGAGAAAAACTATTCTGCCTCTGAGAAAGAGTGCCTGGCTATTATATGGGCGATTTCAAAATTTCGCCCATACGTGTATGGAAGGCCATTCAAGGTTGTAACAGACCACCATGCGCTGTGTTGGCTCGCCAATTTGAAGGACCCCTCTGGCCGTCTTGGGCGGTGGAGCTTGCGCCTGCAGGAGTTCGACGTTACAGTCGTTTATAAATCCGGCAGGAAACACTCCGACGCCGACTGCCTGTCCCGCGCCCCCGTCGACCCACCACCAGAAGACTCTGATGAAGACAGCGCGTTCTTCGGGATCGTGACGGAGAGCGACCTAGCCGCCCAGCAGCGTGCCGACCCCGACTTACGCGTCATAATCGAGTACCTCGAGGGATGCAACGTTGCCGTTCCTAGGACCTTCAAACGCAGCTTACCAGCATTCAGCCTGAGAAACTCCGTCCTCGTGAAGAAGAATTTCAGCCCCGGAACAAGAGCGAATTACCTTCTCGTCATCCCCGCGGACCTTCGTGACGAAATTTTGGAAGCGTGCCACGACGACCCGTCTTCCGGACATCTCGGCACAGCCCGCACTATTGGAAAAATCAAGGCGAGGTACTACTGGCCCGGCCTTACCTCTGACGTCACCCACTACGTCCGGAGCTGCCGTGACTGCCAGCGACGAAAAACGCCGCCGACAAGACCCGCCGGACTTCTGCAACCGATCGCCGTCCCATCGAGACCATTTCAACAGATTGGAATGGACCTTTTAGGCCCGTTCCCTACGTCACGATCACAGAACAAGTGGATTGTCGTAGCGACAGACTACATGACGCGCTACGCAGAGACCGCCGCTCTTCCGAGGGGGACTGCACAAGAAGTGGCAAAGTTCTTTATAAGCCAAGTTGTGCTGCGACATGGAGCCCCGGAAGTCCTAATCACAGACCGCGGAACGGCATTTACTGCGGAGCTGATGCAAGGAGTATTACGCTACAGCAACACGGATCACCGAAGAACGACGGCGTACCACCCCCAAACGAACGGACTAACAGAACGTCTGAACAAGACAATCGCAGATATGCTGTCAATGTACGTTGACGTTGAACATAAGACTTGGGACGAAGTGCTCCCGTATGTCACGTTTGCGTACAACACGGCTATCCAGGTGACGACGCAGCTGACGCCGTTCGAGCTTGTCTACGGTAGAAGGCCGACTACGATGCTCGACGCCATGCTTCCGCGCGTAGAAGACGACGACCTCAACGCCGACGTCCACGGATATCTTCAACGTGCGGAGGAGGCCCGCCAGCTCGCTCGAGTTCGTATAACGGACCAGCAGCTGGTGGATGCGGGCCGCTACAACCTCCGACGCCGAGACGCCGAGTACCAACCAGGGGATCGTGTGTGGGTTTGGACTCCCATTCGACGACGCGGACTCAGTGAGAAGCTCCTGCGACGCTATTTCGGACCCTACCAGATTCTACGACGTGTTGGCCAACTCACCTACGAAGTGATCCCTGATGGTGACTCCGGCATATCACGACAACGCAGGCGGCCTGAAGTCGTCCACGTGGTTCGCCTAAAACCTTTCTACGGACGATGACGAACTTTTATTTTCATTTGTTCGGACTGTCGCTTATGTTAGCATCGGGTCGATGCACTCTTAGAGGGGGGGTAATGCCGCGAACCATACATTGGGTTTGCTTATTTGTGTTTTGCTTTTACCGCCCGGCTGCGCCGGTCTGCGTTATCTCTGCGCCAAGGGAAGCGCGTGTTCCATTCTTTCTTTCTGTGCCGCATGCGTTATGTGTTGTGATGGGGAGAGCGTTCCGATCTAACGTGAACGGCCCAGAATGATCTTCTTGGATCTACTATGTTCTCGATGCGAATCAACGTTTCGAGAACCACGCGCGCCGAAAGATAAAAGGCCTGCAGTGCGGACGCCGGGGCATTCGATTCTGCGACGCTCGCCGACGCACGTACGTCACTTTGTTGACCGCTGCCTCGCCGCCTCTGTATTCTTTTCAGTTGTTAGGGGAGCACAAGTTCGCTCCAATAAACTTGTTTCTTTTCCAAACAACTGCGTCGTCCTTGTCTTCGTGACAATATATATAATTATATAGGTGAAGAATGACATAATTGCAAGAAAGAACAGCCGATTCATTTGTACCGCCTAATCCTGTAGCCGGCAGGTTTTACTTACTGCCAAAAATACACAAAAAAGATGATCCCGGCCGCCAAATCGTCGCGGGGATAGGCACCCTCACGGAACGCCTTTCGCGTTACGTAGACTCGATAATTAGCATCATACCGCCTAGTTTTTCTTCCTGCATAAAAGATACTAACCACTTCGTTTCGGACGTTTTAGGTTTGGATATTCCCAGCAATTCTCTCCTGGTTACAATGGATATTGCTTCACTCTACACAAATATTCCGCACGACAATGGAATCCGACCAGTACTTCAGGCTTACAGGGAACCAACCTTTGACAAAGATTTTGATGGCTCTACACTAAGCATTCTTCGTTGGCTAATTCTGGAGCTTAACAATTTTAGGTTCGATAGAAAACACTACTTCCAAGAAGTGGCCATCTACGGGAACAGGCGTAGGGCCAAACTATGCCAATATATTTAAGGCCGTCCTAGGGGGAGAATTTTCGAATAGCCAGAGCTTAAAGCCACTCTAATATAAGTGTTTTATTATGAATTATTTCTTATTTGGACACACGGTCAGACGAACCTGCTTACCTTCATAGACGCGTTCAACTATGCACTTCCCTCCCTTTCTTTTTATTACCAATACTCCCAGTCCAATGTTAATTTCTTGACGTAAACGTCCCCGTCTCAGAGGGCAAACTGATCACTAAACTCTACCGAAAACCGACGGACAAGCAATAGTACCTACATTTTTAAAGCAGTCACGTCAAACATTGCAAAACCAGAATTCCCTATAGCCAAGCTCATCGTTTTCTTCGAATTTGCTCAAAGGAAGGGGACTTCAATAAAAATTGTAAAAGTGTGCGAAGTGCACTTTTGAAACAAAAATATCCCGTTGAAATAATTGAACGCTATAGACAAAGCACGAAACCGGAATCGCTCATACTTTCTCAGAGGCACCAAAACCTCCCACGACACCCCGCAAACGAACTTGGTCTTAACATATCCCGCATTTGTTCCCAAAGTCTCGTCTATACTAAAAAACACTACAACATTCTTACCCAAAGTGAGCGCCTAAAACGTATTTTTCCGGAGCTCCCACTGCTTGTGTACAGGAGAAACAAAAAAATTAGGGATGTCCTGACCTCATCCAAATTAAGGACTTAAACGACCGGGGGAACAGTCCTTGCGAGAAGCGTCGATGTCAAATACGCACGAACACGTCCACAACGGATACCGCGGTCAGTTCAGCCTTTGACTTTCGTCTAAAAATCGGAGCAAACCTGAACTGTGATTGTTGAACTGCGGTATATTTGCTCGAATGTATGGTGCGCCACTTAAAATTTATAGGGCAAACACAAAAGTCGTTCAGAACTAGGTTTATGATTTACAAGTCGCATTCCCAAATTCTGCCATCTCTCTCGTTGTCAAAACACGTTAACCTTCCTGGGCACTCTTTTGACCACCTCAGAGCCACGATAATAAAATATGGGTTTCGCTCTCACCATCATCGACTATTCCGCGAATTGTACATCATTTACAAGTTCACATCCGCATCTTCGGGCAATATTGAGAGTTCGGGAAAATTGTCGTCTTAGGTGGGTACCTAAGCCACTTTTACCTTTTTTCTTACTTTCTTTTGTTGTTTTTTTTTTCATTCGCCATACCGAACACTGTCGGTCGCCAAACGTTCCCCCCCACCCTTGTCTCTCTCCTTTTTTCGTGGAATAATAGCTGCATTCCCAGTACACCTTCGCTCCCGCTTTCGAATAAAGTTGAGAGGAAGGCCATTTAGTGCGGTTGGCAGCCCCTTTTGGAGGGATTAAATTTGTTTCCACGAACGCGCCCGTGCGTGTGGTCACTCACCATTTGCCATGAGCGCGGTTCCCCTACCCCTCCCCTTCTTGGACAGTTTAGTTCACCTTAAAGTTTCTCATTTATTACTCAGTTCTTTGCATGCCTCCATACTGCTGTCACGTGCTTTGATCATATGCACGGAAACTTGTTGACCCTTGCTGGCGACCGGTTTAATAGTTCCTTCCACGCAGGACACACCTAGCTACTTCCTACGTAGCTAAATAATTAGTTGCTCTGCTGGCACGTGGGCTCTTCTGTGACTTCTGTGAGCTTGTAAACTACCCTGACACTCCCCATGCCACCGGTAATTGGTATTTTGAGGAATGGACGTGTCACCGGCGGCCTCCTTTCTGTATTTGTGGTTCTTGAACTTCGCATTCGTGTATCGAGACGTTCCCTGCACCATTCATTTATTCGTGTTTTTCGTACGAAAAGTGTTTTTCAACGGCTCCCTACCCTGTATTTTTTTTATGGATGTAGTGGTATATTGCTGGGAATTTTAGAAAAGAGTTTGTAGACTGCGGTACCGCATCTTCTTTCTTTCTTTTCGTTGCTGTGGAGAGTTTGTGAGTAGCAGAACGGTGCGAAAGTTGGTACGCACCTGTATAGTGCCCTCCTTTTCCCTGTTCCCTCGCCCCAACCAGCTGTTGTTCTTAACAAGGGTGGACTGTAGCACACCTTCTGCACCCAAATAAGTTGTATGTTACTCAAGATGAAGAATGGTCCTTCAGTCGAAACGTCAGTAATGCACTGTTTTTCTTTTTAATCGTGTGTCTATATTTTCTCAACAATTTCTTCTGGCTCCTCGAGAAGTTTCTTTTACTGCTTATATGTATATATAGACATATATATATATATATATATAAATGAGGCCGCGCGCGTGTATGTGGAAGGTGGGGGCAGATGGCACACGAAGCATGTGTAATAAAGCGATATAAATATTGGGAGGCCGCAGATACAAGGAGACGGTACCGTTGTTTTCGCAACTCCTTTATTCGGAGGCGTCAGGGGGGAAGAGCAAGATGGCGACTCCGCGTCCCTGCTGATCATGGTTAGCTGAACAAGTGGTTGTGCCGGTGATGATTAGTATGTACAGGAGATGATGCGGTAGCCGCAAGCTAGTGGTGATAATAATTGTTACCGATGGGGAGAAATATCTTCTAGCAGGCAGCAAGACACAAACACAGATCACACTACTGTCCACCTCGTTGAAAGAAGCGGCCGCCTGGCCACGTTTCAGAGTTCGTCGCGGCGCTTAAAGGCATTAAGCCTGGAAATGTGAACTATCTTGGTGACACGAGGGAGGCAGTAGGAACTTCGGCAAACCAGCGTGACGCGAAAGTTTAGAGGAGGGGTCACTTTGAGAACCTTGTATGGACCAGAGAAACGGTGCATGAACTTCTCGCGGAGGCCCGGAACATGAATAGGCGTCCCCACCAAGACTTCGTCACCGTTTCGGAATTGAGGAGAGCGATTCAGAGCGTCGTAGCGTTGCTTTGAGGCTATCTGTGAGGCCGTTTGTTTGGGCATGATGGCTGGACGTCGTCTTGTGACAGGTGTTGGAAGCTTGAAGCAAGTCGGCGAGAATTCGTGACAGAATTGTCGTGCCTCAATCGCTTGGCAAAGCGCGGGGTGCTTCATTGCGTAGAAAAATTTCTTTAGGAAGTGAGCAATCTCAGTGGCGCTAGCTGAAGGAAGTGGAGCGGCTTCGGCGTAGCAAATGAGGTGATCCACGGCAGTAACTATCCAGCGATGACCGGCCGTTGTCGGAGGCAAGAGACCGTAAAGATCAATACCGACCACTTCCAACGGGCATGCTGGACACTGAAGGGGCTAGAGTAGACCGGCAGGGGGTGACGTGCAGCATTTCCGGTGCTGACAAGGCGCAAAAGAGGCGACAATTTTGGATACACTCGTAGAAAGCCCTTGCCAAAAGAAGCGCCCTCGGACACGGTCTAAGGTCTTCTGAAATCTGAGGTGGCCTGCAGTCGGATCATCGTGCAACGCTTCCAAAATGCGTGGATGGAGGAAACGGGGCACAACCGTAACCCATCTAGCTCCATTGGTGGGGTGGTTGATGCGGTACAGTGCTCCATGCAGAAACCGGAGCTGGCGCAGCTGACGATGTAGGCGGCTATTCTGTGGTCGTGGTGAGCAGGTGAGCGGATCGATTATTGACCAGCAATAAATGTCTGCGTGTTAAAGAGCAACCAAGTCGGTGGTATTGTTGATAGGAATATCGATGGGTGGAATTGGCAAAGGTGGCAAAATGGATTGTCGGGCAAGGTCATCTGAATACTTCACCAGCGGACACCAGGAAAGCGCGTCCGCGTCGAGATGCTTGCGACGAGACTTATAGATCACCGTGAAGTCATGTTCTTTCAAGCAGAGAATCTAGCGCCCAAGTCGTCCTGACAGACTTTTCAAACAAGACAGCCAACACAGGGCATGGTGATCTCTTACGACTGTGAAATGTCGGCGGTAAAGGTGTGACCGGAACTTCTGTGCAGACCACACAACAGCCATACATTCTTGCTCTGTGATGGGGTAATTTTTTCGGCGGACGTCAGAGAGCGGCTTGGAAGGCAATCGCTCGTTCACGCGAGTGAGCATCGCGTTGTAGCAAGACGGCGCCAATTTTATGCCCGCTAGCATCAGTATGAAGAAGGACTGGCTGCGTGTCTTCGAAATGGCAAAGTACAGGCCCGGAACTAAGTGCTTGCTTTAGATTTTGAAAAGCCCCTTCCCGCAGTCGTCACTCCAGACGAAGGGGTCACCGGAATACAGCAGCTGATTGAGGGGCGAGGCCAGTGAAGCGAAATTTCCAACGAAACGGCGGAAATATGATGCCAAACCAGGGAAACTGCGAAGGAATTTTTGCTCTTGAGATCGAGGGATATTGGCCACAGCGGAAATTTTGTCTTGGTAGTATCGTACGCCGTCTTTGCTGACAATGTGACCGAGAACATTGATAGATTTGCTGCCGAAGTGGCACTTCTTGGTCTTCACAGTCAGGCAGGCATTGGCCAGATAAGCCAGAACTTCGTCGAGACGCCGGAGATGTTCTGGAAAATTCGACGAGAAAATAACAATGCCATCCATGTAACACAAGCCCGTCCTCCATTTAATGCCACGAAGGACTGTGCCTATCATGCGCTCAAACGTGGCTGGGGCGTTGCATAAACCAAATGGCATTACGTTAAACTCGTATAAGCCGTCTGCAGTAGCTAATGCTGTCTTTTCTTTGTCAGGCTCGTGAATAGATATTTCCAAATAACCAGATCGCAGGTTAAAGCTGGAGAAAAATTCTACCCCCTGTAGACAGTCGAGTGCGTCGTATATAAGAGGCATTGAATAAACATCCTTCCTCGTGATCTTATTGAAAGCTCGATAGTCAACTCAAGACCTCACGAAACCATCCTTTTTGGGGGCTAAAACCACGGGGGAACACCACGGCTGAAAGATGGCTGAACGGTATTTCGTTCCCGCGTGTCTGCTACATTTTCTTCGATCTTTTTCCGTTTGGACGACGACACGCACTATGGACGACGGCGGACGATGTGGGTCCCAACCGTCTCGATCCGATGCGCTCTCACAGACATCTGTCCCTGCTTGCAAGAAAGGTAGTCAAATTTACCCCTATGCTTTTCTAGGAGCAGAAGTGGCTGGTTTGTTTCACTTTCTCAGATATATTTGCTGATGGTAGCCTTAATTGTGGAAATACTTGGCTCAGATTTTGCAGGCATCAGAACAGAAGAGATGGAGCACAGGAGAACTAATAAAAGCGTATCGTCAGTGTAAGATCCACTTATGTGGTCAGTTCCCGGGCGCGCAGGCTGCGCGTGAGAACCGGCCACTCTGTCTGGTGTCTTAAGAGTGTGGACTCTACGCGGCAGCCGTCCCCAATTTGTCCCGGCTCGCATGGGCCCCGGATAGTGCGGCCTGTAAAATTATGCTGGTAGGATCACCCATTCAGGACGCAGCCGGAGTCGAAGGAGTTGTAAGACCCACTGATGAGGTCAGTGGCCAAGCGCCCCGACGGCGCGTGAGAGCTCCCTACTCTATCTGGCGACGTAGCACTTCCAACACTGCAGAGCAGTCGAGGCCAATTTGTCACAGCGCGCACGGAAGGCGGATTGTATGACTGAACGAATACCGCGGGTATAATCCCCCATTGTGGACGGAGACAATGCCGCAGGGTTCCGAGAACCATCGCAGTGGCGCGCGGGGGAGGTGTGATTACCGACGTCGGAACGAGCGACGCGCGAGCCTCCATTGGTAACGCGCCCCAGACAGCACGACACACAGTGGCGCTTTTCGCCCTCACCCTTCGGGGTCGTACACGCTTGGTGGCCCTTGGGCGGGCCGTTGACCCAAAGATGGCGGCACCTAATTGAATATTCCGTAGCGCACTGAGTGACAACTGTACGTAAATTTGGGCACTCCATTCCGCGTGTACGAATGCTACTGGGCGTTCTCTAGAGAGCGTGAGCTCGAGGTGTTGTAAGGTAGAACTTGGCCATTAGAAAAGGTTCTTGTTAGAGCGCTCAGCTGGGCAATACGCCGTGGAACAAGGAGCATCGACCGTTAAAGCTAGGTTGGGATTTGTGAGCCCCCTAGGCTAGAGGTTAAGATCGCGTCGGTAGTTTAGGGCACAGCGTCGTACCGGGCAACTAGACGGATCTTGCGGCGAGACGGAGTCTCGGCCGTCGTTTCTCAAGCGGTTATGCGTACGCTCCGAGGATAGGAGAGTTAGACGAAGTTGAGAAGCTCGAGTGATTTGTACGCACTTGTGCTAGCGTCTGGCTGAAGACGGAAGTTTTTTTTACTACTCATGTACCCAGTTTTCCTACTGTAAATAGCTATATATAAACTCTTAGTTTCACTAAATCAACCCCAACTTCTCCAGTTCGTCAATTCGCCCGCCGTCTCCAAGAACTTCAACATCATCGCCCTGCCAGCCTCCTGCCAAATCAACCGGAGCCCATTCGATTCGGTTCCTTATTGACATCGGACTTCGGGGAAACGAACCACAACCATCTCAACTGGTGCAGCCGACAAGATTTGGCAGAAGAAATCACCAGGCCACAACCAGGGACAGCAAGCAGACGCAAGCACTTCTTCATCGGCAGCAGCCGAGCTCCGCGCTGAGTGGAGCGGCCGAGCCAAGCCAGCGCACGGGGCCAACGACGCGGCAGCCGACCACCGAAGGTGTGGGTGAGTGGGATTTTTGCGCTTCGTTGTAGCGGTGTAGGCTGAGTCTGGGGTTGCATGGTAGTCACGCGGAGCATGCTGGCGAACATGGCGCATGGAGACGGAAATGGTCAGACACATGACGCGCCACTCAAGGAGGAACAGCGGCAGGAAGGGTGGTGCAAGCGGAGTCTGAGGCAATGATTCTTAGACGAATAGAGTTGGATTTTCAAGACCGAAAGGAGGAAATAGCGCGTGAAGCGGCAGAGCGAGAAAGAAATGGAGCGCGCGAAGCGGAAGAAAGAGCGCGCTAGGCGGCGGAACGAGACAGAAGAGAGGCGCGAGAATCAAAGGAGCGTATAGAAAAACTTCGGCTCGAAACTCAAGAGCGGTTGGGAAGATATTAGTTGGAGTTGGAGCGGAGAAGGCAGACACACTGCGCTCGGACACCCGTGAACAGAAACAATGGGGCCCAGACCCAGCTAGTTCTATAGCGATAGCGAAGTTCAATGGTTCCGGCCAGTGTTTGGAAGTCGAACATTGCGATGACAAAGTAAGCAGCCGTGACCTCCTACACGAGGGTAGCATTTCCGCAGGTGTCGAACACGTGGAGATGGACATTGGGATGAGGACTGACGAGGTAAGCGCGTCCGGTGATGCCATAGAGCGGTGTAATGAGGTGATGCTGTAACATGACCAGCAGCCTCGCAGGCAAAGTTTGGGGATGAAGCCGCAGCGCAGAGGACAGAACCCTTCGAACAGGCCCAGTTATGCAGTGACAGCAAAGTTGAATGGGGGCAACCTGTTTTTCAATTTGAAGCCACGTGAGAACGAGATAAGTGGGCGTGGCTGCGCCCAGTAAGCGAGCATGTGGAGTGTTTAAGCGAGTGCGTCCGGTATAAGAGCAGAGTCAAGGGGTAGCGCTGTTGTTGCGAGTGTAGGGCCGCAAGTTACGTTTGCACCAGACAGTGAGGTAATGCATGCTGAACTTGCTAGCACGGGCAGTACCCAAACTCTAATCGGTGGACCGGAGGAGATTGGCATCACACAGGAAAGCATTGGGGCCCGCCGCGCTCAAAATTCCGCTCGAAAGTTTCACGAAAAAGTGAACTCTGTGTCGGGCGTTCCGGAGCTCGCCCAGAAGAGAAAGCAGATAGAAGACGAGAAAGCGTGTGACGAGGATAGGAACGATAAGGGAAGGTCGTGTGGGTTAGGTAGTCTTGATGGTGAGAGTGTAGCCGAGGAGGATGGAGAACACCAAACCACATGCGCGGAGACTGTGAAACCAAAAATGAGAGCTCCAGAGGAGGTTGTGAAGGATGGGGAAAAACTATGTGAGGAGGCAGCTACAGTTGAGAGACGCAATCGGCGATCTCGCGAAACCAGTGTCTGAGATAGAGCTTCGTAGCTTTAGTGTCGGTTGCGGCCATTACCGAGATTTAGTCGGGAGCCGCGCTAGAAGGGTTGACGCACTAAGTTCTGTTACCTTGCCGTACGTCACAGGCCCGAGTTCTGAGTGGTGCCAGGATGAGTGCTTAGTGGGACAGCCGAAATCTGTCTTGGTCAGGCCGCCTCTCTGAATGCACATAGCGCGCACGTACGTCACAGGCCCGAGTTCTGAGTTGTGCCAGGATGAGTGCTTAGTGGGACAGCGAGAAATCTGTCTTGGTGAGGCCGCCCCTCAGAATTCACATAGCGCGCACGAGCGGTTTTTGGTAATAAGAGATGTTAGTGAGGTTGTTGATGTGGGGCCCGTCTGTGCGTAAGGGAAATAATGATTCCGAGAAGGTCGTCGCGTTCGCGGGCCGCCATTCCGCTCCAACATCCACCTTTCCCTCAGGCTGCCAGCACACAGCATTGCCTTAGGTTGGGCCATTGGTTAGGCATGGCCACTTGACCTATAGGACAGACATCGAAGACGCATTTTGCGATACCACTCCGTCTTCCTCTAAGTTGTGTTCGTCCTTATGGGGCTCAAGTGTCGAGACTTGCATTCACATGGCAAAACTACACAGTCCGGATCATCTGCCGAGGGGTTGGAAATACTCGAATGCACTACCCTGTTTTTGGAATTTTGCTTGGGGAGGTCGTTATTGAATTGCCTCCCAGCCTTAATACCACCACGACGGACGTAAACGTTCCCGTTTACCTGTCCTTTTTCGTCAGTGGTGGGTGTGTGTGTGTTCCGGGGTTCTGCGCGACGAGATGCCTTGGGTGCTCGATCCGTGCACCGCATTGATCGATCCGTGCACCGCATTGATCGATCCGTGCGCCGAACCGAACTTTCTGTGCACCGCAAGTGAGCGAAAGGACAGCCGAACATTCTTGAAGTAACGCTATCAGGCTACTCCGTCAAGGAGGACATTTGCGCTTGTGCGCATAGTGACAATGCAAACTTTCTTGACGTTTTATTTTTGTTGGCTGCAAAATTGCCCGTGTTGTTTGCCACTCCTTTTTCCTTTTGTTAATGTTTTTCCGCACTAAAATTTAACCCGAAGTCGGTGGCTTCCTGGCGGCTAATATTTATTAGCCGTTGCTTATCGGTCTGGTTATCATCTGAAAGAACAATGTCGTCTGCGTATAACATTTCCAAAATCCGCCGTCGTACCACTTCGCCTTTCAGCGTTTGGGTTACGCTAAACCCTAGCTGACTTTCTTTCAGTTTCTTTTCTAACCCTGCCATGTCAAGCATGAACAGTATTCGGCTAAAAAGGCATCCCTGCTTAAGTCCCCGATGAATGTAGATCTGCTGGGCAAATTTCTGTCCTTCCCAAAAAAGCTGCACTCTACTGCCTTTATATATTGCTTTAGCGTCTGTGTTAAATTGTCATCTAATCCCTGCATTTTCAGTATTCTCCACAGCAGTTCTCGGTTTACATGATCATACACCCCTTTATTATCCCAGAACGCAATTTATTATGGTCATTTCGGCGGTTTCTCAATTTCAATGCATTGCATATAACGAACAAAGTCATCCAATCACCTGTCATGTCTAAATCCATTCTGCACTTACCCAAGTATATCATTTTCTTCCATTCATGCTTTATATCTGACTTTCTCGCCTGCATTACGAAACTATACAGAACTGACATTACTGTAAAGAGTCTGTATGAATCAATACTGGTTTGTCGCCGCTGCCTTTATATATTAAATTCACTCTGCTTTCTATCTAGTCCTCTGGTATTTGTTGGGTTTTTATTACGCTATCAATTGCCCTCATAAATGATTCCTTACTTGTAGGCCCAAGCAGGTTCATCAGTTTTATTGGTATTTCTTTCGGACGAATTGCTGTCTTGGGGAAAACTTTTGCTCTGCTTTTTCCAATCAAGGTTGCTCAAACTCATTTCTCTTTCTGCAGTCTTCTTTAGATCTGATGTTATCGGTGCTGGCTTCCCTACCTCTATTGCGCTAACGTTTTTACTAATCACTGGACGAATATGCGCCGATGCGTGCTCTCCTTCTAAATGTTCGCCTCCTCATCAATCAAATATTTTTATGGATACCGTTTTTTGAGATTAGTGATTTAAATATTTCAAAGGCTTCATGGCTGCGCTTTTGTCCTTTTCCCGTATTTCTGCCATGAAATTTTTCCTTGGTGCTTGATCTTTGCTTGCACAATTTTCTGCACTTCTTGTTTCTCCCTCCGGTAGATATCCCCTTTCTCCTTCACTATCTCGGGTTCAATAGCAGTCTTTTTGCTTCTCCTCAACTATGTTCTCTTGACCATTGTGCTTCTTCCGTAGTTCTGCAAACATTGTTCGCTTTTGTGCTCGATGTTCGCTTGCACCATTTTCTGCACTTCTAGTTTTCCCCAAGAAGATATCCTATTTCTCCTTCACTACTTGAGGTTCCATAACAGTTCTCTTTGTTTCTACTCACCTCTGTTCTCCTCAATTATGTTCTTTTTCCGTATTTCTGCCATTCTTTGTTCCCATTTCTGATTGAGCTTTGCTTGAACCATTTTCTGCACTTCTTGTTTTTCCCGTGGTAGATATCCCATTCCTCCTTCACCACCTCCAGTTTTATACAAGTTTCTCTACTTCTCCTTACCTAAGTTCTTCTTCCGCCTTTCTGCCAATCATTGTTAGCTTTCGTGGTTGATCTATGCTTGCACCATTTTCTGCACTTGTTTTTTCTCCGGAAGATATCCCATTTCTCCTTCAATACCTCCTGTTCCATACAAGTTCTTTCTGCTTCTCCCCACCTATGTTCTTCGTCCGTATTTCTGACATCCATTGTTCGCTTTTGTGCTGGATCTTTCCTTGCACCATTTTCTGCATTTCTTGTTTTCCCCCCGGAAGATATCCCATTTCTCCTTTACTACCTCCGGTTCCATACCGGTTCTTTCTGCTTCTCCTCACCTATGTTCTCCTCACTGATGTTCGCCTTCCGTATTTCTGCCAGTCATTGTTAACTTTTGTGCTCGATCTTTGCTGGCATCATTTTCTGCACTTCTTGTTTTTCGCTGGTAGATATCCCATTTCTCCTTCTCTACCTGCGGTTCTATACCAGTTCTTTCTGCTTCTCCTCACCTACGTTCTCCTCAACTATGTCCTTCTTCCATATTTCTGCCATCCATTCAATGCTTTTCTGCTTGATCTTTGCTTGTACCATTTTCTGCACTTCTTGTTTTCCCCCTGTAGATATCCCATTTCCTCACTAGCTCCGGCTACATACCAGTTCTTTTTGCTTCTCCTCACCTCTATATTTGGCCTCTTGACGCCTGCCTCTTTTATTTCCTTATTCCACCAGCTTCTCGGCTTTCTCTTCCCTTTCTATCGGTTTCGTTGCTTTGCTTCATTCATCTTACCCTGAATGAACGCAAACATTTATTCTCAATCCTAATTTTTGGCGAGGTATTTATTGATTTCATCGTTCATTCCATCAGCGATGATCTTTGAATGCTCATTGTTCAAATTAGTTCCTTCTATCTATTTCTAAATTTGTCCGGGTTCCTCCTGCAAACTTCAAAGTATGCCGCTTGAGGTCGTTTTTAAGCTGTCTTTTCAATTTTCAGCTATCCTCATTTCCGCAACCTTTCGTATACTGTGTTTGACAAACCCTGGTTGTCAAACACCAGGTATCCGCAATTATTTACTCATCTGGTAGGAGCTTAGGGAACAGTAAAAGAGAGGGAACCGGAGGTTCTCACACGAGCGGAAGTAAATACTACTTGTCTTGATATCCAAAATAAACTACCCCCCTATGCACATCGCTGTGACCGATGGCCAATTGAAGCAAGGCGCCGGAAGTTCGCTACGTCTTTTGTGGCCCTGTAGGCGAAAAGTAGACAGTCACTGTAAGCAAGCCATTTTCAAACTTTACGCAACATATCGAACCAGTGTCATAAGAGGTGGTATTTCAGAGGGCCCGAGATTGAGAGGAATTCGGTGGATGCGAGTTCTAGCGACACCCACGTAACATGATGATAATATTTTGAGGCGGAGTTCTGGTGACCGAAATACGCTATTCATGCTGTTTTCTGACTACTGAGGGGACGTAACCAGTCCAGGCCCGAGCACTGCAAAAAGGGGCGACTGGGGCATCTCACATTTTTGATTGCGTTCTCTCGCTCCTCCTTTGCAATGGTGGCTACTCGTGGCAAGCAAATTCAACTACTTTACTTGATAGCACTTTTTTGATTATTTGTATTTTATGGAAAGGTTCATTCATTCTTCTTATTCAGGGCATTCGCATGTGCTTTCTGTTTTGAAATATTTTCACCTCAGAAACAGTTTTGCGCATTTCTGGCATCGGTTTTCGACAATGCAATTATGGTCCAAGCACGACTGACAAACATGAAAGCGGGTGATGGAAACATGCCACATTCAAATATAACTGCTTCTCGGTGGTACGTTATCGAAACCCTTCGTCTGGTTTATGACAAAAATGTCCTTTCGTATCGTTAGGTGCATTAAAAGTGAAAGCTTGGCAATACATACTGATAACGTATTTACCTATGCATTGTACTTGCGCACTTTTTCTTTCTTTCATTTCTTTGTGTTTTAGCATGATTTACTTCTATTTTCTTCTTTCTCCTAAACCGTGTTTGAACCAGTTTTTTAATGTCTTAATAACATACGTTAGCAAGCAGACTGGCACACGCAAGATCATCTCGATATTCATGATTCTGAGAGCGGGGTGAAAACCTGTTCCAATCCTGTGCCATCATGATCAGGTGTCACGTTACACGCCGTATTCTGGGGCTTTTTTTATTCACAGAGGGATGAATAGTGCTAACCGCAGATTACCACCTCATATTCCCAATTTCGGGCCAACCGACCAAGTGGGCATGTGTTACGAAAGAAGGAATGCAGCAACGACAACTTTTAACCCACAAACAGTAAACGAGCAGTAAACAAACGGCAAGTTTGTATACGCATTTTCTGTATCTCTTCGTCGGTGTTGTTCATAGGTGCCCTCTATAGGTGATCTTACTGTATGGAGTCCAATCCCCTCACTCCCTTGTTTCTGTTCGCCCCTTTCCCACTACGAATTTCCCTCCCTCTAACGTCACGCGTTTTTTTTAGTTCTCAAATCCCCCCTTTACTCGCTTTTTGTGCTCTGTTTCCTGCCCTACAACGGTGACGCTGAAGAAAACCTATTGAAATATGCAGAGATCAGCTCTGAGAATAGATAGCCTCCGTTTATTTTATATGTACATTCATATAGGCTGTATTACCAGTTATGTTTTTACACATAAATGTACAAGTAACGCAGGCGCCCTGCTGAAGGCAATCAAAACGCGTGAATATGCAATGCTTCGTCCGAAAATGTTTTGAGAGGAGATGCTAACTGAAGCACACACTTGGGCAGGAGCTGGATAGAGGCACGTTAGAATGTGCGGAAGCCACGTCCAGCGAAGCACCTAAAAAAATAGCGAGTTCTGTGTAACACGTCTCCAGTGGTCACTTTGTACACAAACCGACTGAGTGCTGACTTCTGGTTGTCGATGGTGCGGTCGCTACCAACGTTTCCGTGGGCGCTGCCCATTTAGTAAAACTGCAGAGCACACAGCCGTAGCTCATCAACGGTCGTCGAGCGAAAGCCACCTCGAAGAAGTCGAAACCCAGGTTGGTCACCAGATCACGGCACAACCAATTCCCACAAGATTTGTAGAGATAAAAAGCAACTCAAATTTCTCCTTCGTTTAGAAGATCTTGGGTGGCAGAATTATGCCTGCTGTTGCGACAATACAACCATAAACCACGCCGAAGATGCGGCCGCCACGTGCGCCACATTTTAAGCTGGGCATTGCAAAACCATTGCGGAGTTTTCTCTGATTTCCAATGTTAATGAAACACACCCAGCCCATTCGTCAGCGTGGCGTAGCAAGCGAAGCGATACGCATACATGGCGTCGACTTTGTCGATGGCCTAGTGCCGTAGCCATGAATTCACCATGTGATGCTCGCTAGCAGCGACCGGAACTTAATTTCAAACAAAAATGAAGTCACCAGGCCACCATGAGCCAATGGTGCCACTATCGCGGGTGCGTTTCATCCAAACGGGGGTTCAGTGTTTGGCGAGCCGATAGTAGTGGTCAAGACGACCCCATTTTCTCACGGGAGCTTTGTTTACGCACGGTTAAAACACAGTTCTTGACAAACACTTTACGTCACCGCCAGGGCCGACCCAAACGGTCACGTTTGCTATGAGCTGCCGTTCTCAACTTCGATTTCGGCGGACTATGCTCGCCCGGAAGTTACAGCTTCATCAGCGTGTATCTAACATTACCCAGCACGTTTAGGTACCTCCGGTCCGGTCCGCAGCCCACCCCATCCGTAATTATCGGACCCTTATCGGACACAAATTTGCTCAGTAAAGTTTCCTCCAGCGATACCGGGGGTGCAGAGCTCCCACTCACAGCGCCCTACGCCATCTACCAAGAGGCCAAGGAATTCGACCAGCTGAGCGGCAGCACTGACTACAGGAGAACCCCTGGACCGAAATTATTAACTCATGCCTCAAGAACACGCCTTCAAAAAAACCCGCGAACGCCACATAAGCCTTATAGCCGCAACGCGGTGAGATACCTGTTTCACCTAGCCATGGCGCAAAACCCGGCGCGAACACCAACAATTGTTGCCGATAGACCAATTACCGTGGTTTAACGACCATGCTCTAGCCCAAAAACACGGCATAGCTCCTCGCAGCATTCTTCAAAGCTTCCCAATAGAAACTACTTGCTCAAGCAGGGGTTTTGCAACACCATTTTTATTCGAATTCAGAAGTCCCAAAATTTTGTGTTCGCAAGAACTCCCAGCGGCAGTCATGCCATCACGCTGAGAAAGATGACACGCGTGGAAATCGGCGGAGTATAATACAGAATCGTACCGTCCATGAAGCCACCTCCCGCAACTTGCCGGACAGTCATTATAGCGTTGGAAACGAATGCAACAAATGAATCTCTCCCAAACCTTCTTTAAGCCTACTAGCCTAAGCTAATACATGGTTGCCTCATGGCGCGAGGCACCTCGGCACTCCTGGCCTTCCATCACGCATAAGTGACCTTCTACATAAATTTCGGCAGCCTCCTGTATTGCTGCCACCAATTCGGCAGGACAGTAAAAGTGTGTGAACTGCGCGTGATGTCGTCCACAGCCAAGGTGTCTGGACGCTTACTTACCCTCGTAAATGCCCGCTTGTGGACCAAGCAATCCTGTGCAAACTGTGCAACCTCTCCACGCCACCGGAAGCAGAACGCATTAAGAAGCTCAAACCAACACCACCAGTTAGCAAGTTTTGGCACACCCACTCGGGATAAGCCGCCTCTCCAGCTTTCGACGTCGACCCCCGCCAGGCAAGCTGCTCATCTGTTACTTGATGCTGCCCGGCTATTCAGTCATTCTCTGCTCTCCTCACGCAATCTGCAGCACCCTCTCCGATTACAGAACCCCTGTCAAGCCCGCATTAAAACAACTGCTTGCCGAAAAAAGGAACGAACGCCACCATGCTCGAACGTAGCGAAGCCCTAGAAAATGTAAACGCCTCTCTCAGCAAGACGGAAAATCCTACCTCTCCTAGAGACTGCATCCCCACCCTTCCTCTCTGGCTAACTAGCCGATTCCGTCCTTCAAGAGAACATTCGTAGGCAAGTGATTCGACTATTCGAAAAACAAATCACCGATTCCTTGACTGCTAATAAGAAGGGTATGGCCGACACTGCCCTGACAATCTTTGGGCTCAGTTACTCCCTCACCGATCACGTGACTACCCAAGAACATCCCAGTTGGTCCTACCTTAGTCAGGCTTTTCGGCAACGCCTTGATCTCCTAAAGGCCGACAGGATTTCTTACTGATTTCTAGCGGACTGAAGCCCACATAGCCGTCGCCACTCCGCTGTGCGGGATGACAACTTACCCTTCTGCGATTACCGCATATCGATGGAACTGCCGCTAAATTAACAGAAAAAAAGCGCACCTCATTCCCTGCATCTGCCCCCAAATCCCAACATGATGGTATTCCTTCATCCGTTAAACCAAATTTCGTCGCGGCCCTGCCAAGACAACCGGGCCAATACTGTCTCTTTATCCTCAATGTGCACCTTCACCCGCAACACCCGCTTAAGGACATCGGCACAAAAACCCGGCAGCAACTGTATTTTCCAGCTTAAGCATTTCAATGCTCCCCATCACTCAAGAGATTATAACCAAGCCACCAGAAAAGGCACTGTCCTCCTTCACGCAGTGTATCACCACGCATTCACACTGTGCAAAGACTTTGCCCTCCTGAGCCGTATCGGAAACAGTGTTTGACATGACACCAACCCGCACCTGACCCTCGGTACAAACGCACATCTCGAATTCCAGAGACTAAGAGGTACTTTGGGAAGCAACCTTCATGTTCTAGTGCACATTCTTCGCCACCTTCCCCACAAGCATAAAATCGGTCACGCTACTGTTGCCGATTGGTTCTCGCTCGGCAAGGACACCACCTCCCTGACTGATGAGATCACGTTTCTTGAAGAACGGACATCGAAGCTCCTCTCGTTGGCACACAACCGTTGTTCCCCTCACTATAAACAATCCTTCTGTCGATGCTCATCTCTCACATCTGTGGCCGTACCATCCAAGTTTAGTAAAGCTCAGGAAGGCACGCAAGCATAATCGCTCGCTAAAGCGCCGCATCGCTGAAGTCGCCCAGCGTGGCACAGAATACGCTGAAACCGTACGAAACCGAACAATGACGTGTGTTCTGACATTGTGTTTTAGGAGTTGAGCCCGCCTGTTTACCACAGATGTGCTTTTAGAACTTGGAGCAAATCACGAAAATCTGATCGAAATGCACCCAAGTTTCATACTGTTATTAGATGTACATCAAACACTTGATAATGTAACGAATGCGTCAATTTTCCAAGGCCTCCAAACGAACCATTGCTAGGCGGCCACATCAAACTTCGTGGAGCCTTTCTGAAATCGCAACGCAAACCTATGTATTGGCCGCCTTCAGACCCTTCGTCATAATCGTAGCGGGTCCTATACTCGGTGACAACTTAAAAACGGCACCGGAAGTTGCCGCTGTGCCTTATCACCGTAGCCGGATGTTTCTCCGCGCGGCGCAAGTAGGGCGTTACTGGGAATATTTTGAACATGGCATGAGCCGTTCCCGTGATTTTTTGGACTTAATATGCTTATAAACGACTCCAGTGACCCCAAACAAACTGCTTGAGACAAGGCAGGCGATATCACGCATTCATAGCAAACCCCTTTCAAAACGCGCGCGCACTGACGTCACGGGTCCGGCGCTTTGGCGGAGTGATACACTACATGAGGTGGTGCCGTTCTTGAGTTGTAACCGAGTATAGGTTATGGCGCTTTGGAGTGTTGGCCTCCATATGTCCCGTGACAGTATCATGTCCTGATAATGTTTCTATGATTTTCTTCAGTATGGGTAAATGTCTAGCCCATAGTATCTGCAATGTCCGCTTATATTCAGTGGCTCAAAAAATCTTGCAATTTGTTCTTTATTTTCTGCGCTTGCCTTGGTGGGCCTTTTATAATCTGGGCAGTTGGTTAAAGAGGTTTGATTTTTTGGCAGTTGTTACTTCAGTTCAGCCGCTTGACTCTAGAATCACACCGACCATTTTATGTGACTATTCTCTGGGAGGCATGCGTGCTTATTATAGGGTTAGTTTCATCTTGGCTCCTTGGCGCTATCCGTCGTTTGCAAAACAGAACTCGCCGCAGTGGCGGAATCCTGGGAAGATATTTAGTATGACAATTCATGTCTTGCGATTACAACCTAAATACTTGTTTTCTGTAGGTTATCCTTTAATCGAGTCCTCTGCTGTCCCATATTGTTTTACAGTTTAAAGGCGTGGGAAATGGTGGACATTTGGGGGAAACGATGGACTTTTTTCGATCGATGTTAGTTTTTCCCGCAAATCTTCGATGGGTTTATTTATAGGTGAGTGGCAGTACCCCTTTGTCGCCTGATTTACGTAGGCAACCGAAGGGTGGTGCAGGCATCAATTCAGTTGGGAAACACGCCGGGGTGGCTCATTCGGTAAGGCATTGGCTGCTGACGCCAAGGGTGCGAGTGCGACTCGCGGCCGTGGCAGCTGTTTTTCTAATGGAAGCAGAGATAGAGAGAGGGAGACAGAGAACCCTCCTTATTAAACAAGAAAGACGAGACGTTTACCAGAATCTCTACACTGACATGCTACTCGGAGGGAAAATGTGTAAGGGAGGGTAGAAAAGGCCCTGTAGATAACCGGGCGGAAGAACGAAGAGAACAGAAGTAAGAAAAAAAGCACACATCGCCGAGAGTATGGGAACAGTTCATTGAACATCACGATGCAAGTGAGTTATTTCATGATGGCCTTGTTGGTGAATTCTGAAGCAGTCGTTGCTCAGTAGGCTTTGGCGGGCCTCTTGAAATCGGTGAAGATGGTTCATTGCCCCGGTGGTTGGCGCAGAACAAAACCGGATGACTTCCTTGATGGCGTGAAGCTCGGCTTATATTGATGATGTTCCCCGCTCAAGACGATAAGAGAACATCTGTCCAGTGGACGAGATAAAGATCCAAGAGTAACTTCGATCAAGCGTACAAGCGCCGTCAGTAAAACTTTGGTTTGTGTCTGAGTATAGCCGGCTAATGTGGCCGAGTGTCAACTGCAACAAGCCGCTCTGAGGCATATTCTTTTTAAAGCCAAGTCCAGGGATGGTGCATCTAATTTGCAATAGCGAAAGGGTCCAGGGTGGGAAATAAGACGCCATTGAATTTAGTGCCTGGGAGGGAATGAAAAGATGCAACGTCTTCAATGTTCGACCAAAACTTGAGTTGCCATTTTTTATCATGTGCGCTGTTGTATCGGTGTTGATGTGCATCCGATGTTTTCAGATGTATCCGTACGGTGTCTTAGAGCCAAACCACGTCCAAGGGGAGAGAGGCAGCTTCAGCGACAGCACCCAAGCATGACAACCCTCTGGGAAGACCCAGGCATATACGAAAGCAGTTGTTTCTTGCTGCAACTAGCCGTTTTCTGCTTGTGGGTGACAGACTTTGGAGGACAGAAAGAGTGTAGCGCAGTACGCCGTCGATGTAGGCTTTACTGAGCAGTATCATGAAGTGGCAGTCACTGTCCCAGCGACTACCGGCAAGATACGCGACGATGTTTGACATCGCCGATACTCGCGTAGAGAGCCTTTGAGCCTCTGGAGCCACGAAAGATTGCCATCTATTAGGATTCCGACGAATCTTTGAGTACGTACATACTGCAGGGTACGGCCTCCGAGGACTAATGAATACTGTTTTATTTCTTGAGAGTAAAAGCAATCAAAACACTTTTCTCGGAGGATACATGCACTCCTAAGAGTGAAAGGTAGGCTGATATGTTCGCAATAGCTTTCTGCAGTCTTTGTTGAGTGGTGCGACGTGACCTCGCTGAACTCCAAATTCAGATGTCCGCATAGAGGGTGACATGTACGCCATGGGGGAGGATTCGAATTAGGTGGATGAGCGTCAGCTTGAACAGGTCAGGGTTCAAGACGGCCCATTGAAGCACCCCTTTTTGTATAGCGTAGTAGGACGTTGGGCCTTCCAGAGTGCACGTGAACAGTTCTGGCCCCTGTGGGTAGCTTGATATCCGCGCGTAAAGTTTCCACCGAAACCAAGAGCTGCAAGGGATGCTAGGATTGCATCATGGAAAACTTATGAAATTCGTGTTATGAATATCGTCTTGTAGAGACACAACCAGCGAAATCACGTTGTCGATGGCTGCTCTATTCTGCCGAAAACCGTTCATCTGCTGCGGATAAAGTTTTTTACTTTGAATGTACCAGGTCATTCTTGTGAATATCATTTTTCCCATGATGTTACCAACAAAGCTTAGCAAAGCTATTCGTCGAAAGGAATCAAGCCTCGTCGGTGATTTTCCAGGCTTTAGGATGGGCACGAGCTTTGCTAGTTTTCATTAAAAAGGTGCGGTGCGAGTTAGCCAAATTGAATTGTAATATTCTAGGAGCCTTAATTGAGAGTGGGGGAGAGATGCGAAATGGCCTCATAGGTGATTTCCTCATGGCCAGGCGAAGAACGTTTGTTGGCACGGGAAATGGCTGTGTTGCGTTCCTGCAAGGAAACGGGGAGGTCCATGGGGGTGCAAGCTGCTGGTGGTACTTCGGAGGAGCCACTTCTAGGGAATGCCAGGACTGATCTTGTGGAAAGGAGCCTACGGTATTCTTCAGCTGCCTATTTGAAGGAAATGCCGGCGTGCAGCGATAGCGCTCTGAATGGGTATATTTGGTGAACATTGTTGCGCATTCCCTTAACAATGCGCTACATGCGCGACAGATGTTTGCGGAATACTTAAACGCCCTTGTGTCGACATTTCCGCACACATTAACGATTCTCCGTGGTGAAGATATTTCCAGAAACACTTTTTACTGCGCTCCCGTTGCCAAGGTATAGATCGTTAATTACCAAAAATTAGTTTCTAGCAGTTTAAAGGCGCTTTGATGTGATAGCGAAAGTTACGGTCAATCCTTGCGAACGTGTCTGTTGAGTGTTCAAACAACGAATGGGCGTTTAACGTACTTCATTGCTCAGGCGTTACCCCTACGGAAAATGCGGGACCTTTATTTCTCCTCCGCCGTATTATAATTGTCCTCGTTCCCACACTTGGTGAGCACGGCTGATAGCGGATGGCAAGCTGGCACGGGTAAATCGAAACCTGGTCCTAATAACGCTACCGCTACTCCCTATAAGTTTCAACTGCGATTTTTGCACCAAAGTATGTTATATATCCACTTCTCTGGGCAAGGCATCGCTTAGTGTAATTTCTTTCCAGTCATAACCATAGTTTTCGATGAGTTCTCTATTCGTCTGGAGAGATCAGATTTCCAATAAGAGGTGACATTCTTGCTACCACGCCACCTCAATTGTAACAAAAAACATTATACTGACGAAGTGAAACCGTCCTGGTTTTGCATTGTAGTACTAGGGGACACTTATGTAGTCCTCGTGGTGAAGGTAATTACCGTCGTGGTGTTTCTTGAATCATACCCGATTAATTAAAACAGGACCGGCGCAGCGAGTATCATGCGTGATTTTGTTTCTTCAAGGCCGTGCTCCATGGGCGGTTTAGCTTCGAGCAGCCGCTGTCTTTTTCTTTGGCCGAATGGCATCTTGTAGAGCAGGGATCCAGCCTTTTTTAGGCAAGTTGTCGGAGGCCGCCTGCAAAACAGCGTGGAATGCGAAATGCATCCCTGCTCTATGTACAGGTTGCCACCACTGCGAATTCTCAGGGCCAGCTTATAAGGGAGAGGTTCTGATATGGCATTGTTTTAGTTACTTCAAGGTTTTTGGTTCAGTCAGCGAAATTTTATATAATGATAGGGCTCAAAACACACAACAGATATTTAACAAGGGCGGCTGCCTTCTGTTTTTAAGGGGAAACCGTGCAGGTATAGTAGTCAATACTGACTCTTTCCTAAAATGTAAGCCTAGCAAATTCAAATACTTTGAGGCTGCGTCTGACTTGAAAAACCAGCCGTTGGCATCTGGTTGCATCTGGCCGCATTTTTATGCAACATTTTTTCTGCATATTGGCGAGGCATGCACCAAACCTGCCAACAAAACCTGATGGTTGTGTCTTTAAAACAGCGACTTCATTTTAGAGTTGACAGAGTCAGACGGGACATTTTGATGGGCTGTGTGAATCAAAAACAAAACAGGCCACAAAATAATAAAATATAACTTTAAAACGTCAGCATAATCTTCGAAGGTATTCATGTGCGGGAGCCAGTCCCCAAATGGACAGAAACCTTACAAATACAGTTACTAGAGTAAGGTGCAATGCATCGTATGAAATCGACGCAATGTGTCAGGGCAGGACAAATTTTCTCTTCGGGAACTCAACAAAAATCCTCTAAACATCTCGCTTCTGCTAAGTATTGCGGAATTCCCGCAGTCGCTAGTGTGTAACCTAGCGCAATCCTTGGTCAGTAGGACTCGTGCGAAAATAATAGAAAGGCTTCAAAAAAGTTAAAACGCTTCGCAAGAAAGACGAAGCCAAAGGAACTTTGTAGGCCTCGTTAAGATTTTACGCATGTACTCATAAGCCGTAAAATCGGTAGCCAACGAATGGGATGCGGGTTAGAAAGGGGCCAAGAAAATTCTCAACTGATGCTTTTCGACGATACAGCACATATGGAAATCTTGTACAAAAGGGTCTGAGCGCATAGTATGTGTTTATTACTTAACTACTGCGGAACACTACCTCTACGTAACAAGACTAGTACACAGTTGTTCATTCGCTGGTAATGCTGGTTGTCCTGCAAATGCGCCGGTTTTACAGAGTTAAAATGGTCTGCATGTCCAGGGAGATTTGCGCTCGGGGAATACCAGTAGCCTATTACATTAAACAGTAGTATGAGCAAGTACCAGCACATCCCTTAACACAGGGATAACCACGTTTCATGAACTGGTATTATAAAGATTAAACTCTATTGAAAAGTATTTCTGTTGCATTATTTTATGTGTTCAATCAGGCAAATTTAACCGCTGATGATTTCAGCAAATTGGCTTATATGCATCATGAGGGTAACAAATTATATTTACTCTTGGCAATTGTCCAGCGTTCCACTGTTCGTTATCTGCCGCTGAAATCTCTTTTTATCAACGCAGCAGATCCCAGCAAATATTTCTTATATTTCTGTTCAGTTTCGGAAAATCCCTGAAAACCCCTCCTGCAAATCAACTGGGCCTCGTGAACATCTAAAAAATGTTTAGCCACCAGCCCCTTGGTACGATACTTCTTTGGGAAAGTTCACTGTCTGCCAACAGCTATATAACCACTGCAGTTGCAGGTACGGCACAGATACAAATCTATATCATCCTACCAGCTCTGCCCCGTAACTACTAATGCACTCTCAGTCGTTCTTGGTAAGCTCCAGTTTTCTCGATTAAATGCAACCTTCTCAAGAAAAAAGCAAAACCATAAAAATATTTTAAAATTGCGTTGAAACCACGTGTCAAATATTGTGTACAGGAGGTGAACTTCGCCGAAATTCTAATAGTTTTTGTCTTATTCGCTTTGAAAAGTATGCCCGCACATTTAAATACGAATATCCGCAAGAGATTTGCTGAGAGCAATCTAATGTGCTAAGCATGAAACGGAGCACGAAACAATCTTTCCCACCAATACTTTCGTTGCAGAAATATTTCACATTACATCGTGTGACTTCAGAGTAACCACTATTGCAGGGACTGAAACAAGCCCCGATGTTGCACCTTGAATCGTCCATTCATTGGTGATCTTTATAATACAAGAGGACTCCAAAACGCAAAGCAGGCGATCACTTATTGCAAGTTCCGAGGATATTATAAACCAAATAAGGTGATAATTCCAAATTCAGAAATCATGATACCACTTTTCATATATTTTTACCACACATTGTAGCGCCAGCAAGAATAGGCTTCGCAAAACAAGAACAATGGTTGAGGCATTGGAAAAAAAGGTGTTACACTCATTGTGAAAGCTCTCGGAAGTGCAGAGCAGTGATTCGCCATAATGGGCGGCAGTGCCGTTTTCCGCTCACTGCTACCAACTAATGCAATTCAAATTTACCACCTTCGCAGTGATCGTGCACCCCACGCTTAAAACTGCGCCAGCGGGAATTCGGTTCTTGTTCTGTTTGCTTCTTCTTCCGCACGTGCCGGAGATAGCCTGCCACTTTTTCGCTTACTATCATAAAAACTAAACTAACAAGCGTTCTTAACTAAATGAACGCTGTAAGGTACAGGGTAATTACGTAATTTTAACCTCAATTTTGCCAACAGTTTTCTTGCGCTAAACAGCGCGGAAAAGTATGACAAGCGCCAGCAGTTCATGAGTTTCGAACGCTCACAACTATAAAAACCGCTTAAATATCGAAGCCTCTGAATTCCGTCGCGTTGACGACTGGAACGACGGAACGTTGAGTGGTTAAATTTGGGTCCAGCGACCGAGCTAAGACAAGGCAATTCCCTAAAGTGCTCTGCACCTATTAAAAACACTGAGTGTAGTAGCATGGGCGACCGACTCTTCTCCCAACCTGTACTGAAAATGCTTCATTTGAATTTAATTTTCTTAGCTGTGGTTTTGTGAAATATGCATGCAATCAAACACTGATCAAACAATATGCATGCAATCAACACTGACTCACCATGATAGCGCATTCGTCCTAAATAATTGTGGAATATGGAGTTTTCTCTGGTGTCCCACAACGTTTTTTTTTTTGTCAAACCAAAGAAATCCTCCGAAGCTGCCTTTCCTTTAAAACAGTAAAATCCAGGACGAGCCCAAGAATCAAGGGCTTCACTTACAACCCGTTTTCTATTACCTGAAGTTTTCTCGCCGGTCTCACATGCGAGGGCGAGAGAGATATGCTCAAAAGTGTTCTCTTCGATAAGGGTGGCTTCCCCGAAAATCTAGTGTCAAACTTCGCCACCAAATTAAAAATATTACTGCATGCAAACTTGTCAACCAGAATTAGGATGCATGTATTCAGAAAAGAAAACTTATATATCCTCCTTGTCATGTATTTGAAGGGAATGGGACAATATATACACAAATCGCCGGTCTTGGCGTGTGCAAGAGAATCATGGGCCCGCAAAATGTCAATTCAGCTCGACCAGGTTCTGGAACGAACAATGGAAGGTATTTAGTCAAAGCTCGACAATATCAGTTATAACCAAACCACACAATGGTGTTCACGCCGGAAACACTCGCGGTGAATTCCGCTTACTCAAATAGATATTGAACAAAGGGTTTTGAGAACAAAAAAAATGTTGTATTATTCACAAAAATTGGTAAATGATGAGTTCCGTAAAACAAGACATTTATTTTGTGATTTTTATTGCAATAAATAAATGGCGATATCTGTTTAGCGTTGGAGGCATTGAGGAAACTGGCCGTACGTGTTTATAGACTTTATTAACCCACAGTGACAATCTACTTAACGACACGTGCGTCTGTTTACGAGCGATCGTCGAAGGAGCGCGACCGCCGTATCTTGGGAAACTCGCGCACCGGGAATGCGTTGCGCGGTTCCCCATGCGCCGACCTATACACGGTGCCTTAAATAAAGTTTTAAAATTCGTGTGTGCACCGCCCTGCGGTCTTCTTTTCACTTGCAGAGACAGTGGCTGACGACTGCGCTGGACGGGACCCTGCCACACGTTGGCCTTCTGCAAGGACCGGGTTTCCTTGCAGAGGTCTCACGTGTGGCAGGTCTTAGGTCCTAAAGAGAGAGAGAGAGAGAGAGAGAGAGAGAGAGAGATAAACGTTTATTTTGAAAAAGTACGTGTCGCGATTGTGTTAGGGGTGGTGCTCTTCTTCCATGGCCCCAGACTCTTCTGCTTAATTCGAGTTCGAAGAATTAGGTCCTGAATCTCGAAGTCTGAGCTGGCGAGAGCTGCCTCCCTTAGCGTGACCGTGTTTGTGGTGTTGTTTCCCGAAGGCCAGATGATAGCGCAGGCCTATGTTGCATGAAATTATTTGGAAGGCTTTCCGCATTTATTGCATGCGTCTGTGTTTGTTTGAGGAATGATTTTGGATAGCCGTGATATGCTAGGGTCTGGATTTGGCTCAGCGTTTGAGCTTGTGCGCCATAAAGATTCTTGTCCAGCTTTGGGAAAGGTCTCCTTCACCTCTTTGGACAGTGAGGCATTCGCCAAAGCAACTTGGGAGGGGATGCAGAAGGCTAGGTCTGTCAGCCTCGCGGTTTGTAAAATCCCGCGCAGCCTGGTCGGCCCTCTAGTTTTCCTCCAGCTCCTCGTGTCATGGAGTCCAGACAATGCGGTGGAAATGATTCGACATTTTTAATGTAGTTTTTTAAGACGCTTGTGAATTCAGCCATTTATAATATTGTCCATAGCCTTTTTGGAATCGGTGACTTTTTGGAGGCTTTCGTTCTTGTGCTCTCAATACCTTATTTCCAGTAAGAGAGCACCAGTTACGGCTTCGTCGGCAGTGGTGTCATTTAGCGTGAGGCGATCTTTGACGGCTCCGTCATGATCGATTATATTGATGGAGGCATTTTTTCTGCTGTAGGAGACAGCGTCGGTGTAGATGACATGTTTTGGTGTTCAAGTTGTTTCTGTAGGAAAGATACTAGCGCTATTTTTCTCTTTTTGTGCAGGCAGGTGTCCATGTTTCGAGGTGGTGCGAGCCCTTTTAGACATGTTCGTACTTCTCTGCTCATGCCCACATTGTCAATTATCTAGTGTACGTCCGAGGGGGATCCCACTCTTTGCAGATAGCCCTGCCAGCTTTTGTTTTTGGCAGGCGTTGTATTTCCGAGATGAGGAGTGCCTCTCTGATTTCTTCAAAGATGTTGGGTACACCCAAGCTCGTCAGGTTTTTATTTGATGTATATTTGGGGAGAGCAAGAGCCGCTTTGTAAGCCGTGCGGGGTATGACGTTGGCTTGACCAGTCTCCTATCTGTAAAGGAAAGGGAAAGTCAAGCTATATGCCAGGTGGGTGACTACCAAGGCCTGCATAATGCGCCGAATTTCTTCTTCCTTGAGGCCGGCTCTGTTTAGTTATTCTTCTTACTATTCTTGTAATTTGCACAGTTGACTTCTTTATCTTTCCTATGGTGAAGTTTGCCTTGGGATTACGTTGTTTACACAAACCTAGGACTCCTATTTTATCTTTGTAGGGTATTGTGTAATAACCAAGCCTAATGTTTTTTTGCCCTGGTCTTACGTAGTGGGTGCCGTAGATATGGATAACTTCAAATGTTTCTCGTGCGCATTGTTACCCATTTGGTGCAGCCAGTTTTTTTACCATGTTTGAAGCCTTTTGAAGTGACTTTTCTTTTGCAGCCTGTAAAATTTTAGTAGCGCAGATTGCTTCATCGTCGGCGTAAAGAGTAAAGCATACGTCGGAAATGGTTCGCAGTTTTTTTGCCATTTCGATCATAATACTGTTAAAGAACAGGGTGAGAATACGGAGACCTGCGGCGTCCGTTTGTTTGGCATTGGAACGGGATTCCCTCGCATGTCTTTTAGTCATATGAACGCAGTGAGATTCGATGGACTGGCTTTTACATATTTTATTGCTCGTTCACCATTAATACAACTCATTCAGTGTCTCCAAGACGGCCTGGCGTGAGACATGATTGAAAGCATCTTTCAGATCTAAGGCTAGAACGAGGTGGTCGCTTCCCTTGGGGATGTTCTGCACGACTTCCTCTCGGAGTAATAGCAAGGCGTCTCGTGGGGAAAGCCCTGTCCTAAAGCCCAGCATGCTGGGCGGTGTAACCTTGCTATTTTCTGGATAGTGGAATAGTCTGCTCGCGACAATCCTTTCAAACACCTTCCCTAACAGTACATAATGATTATGGGCCTGAGAGCATCAGTTCCTGGTGATTTTTATTACTTCGGAATGGTGACTACGCCCGAATGTTTCCATATCGGCGAAACTTAGCCCTTTGTCTATAATTGCTCGTTGAGATACTCAGTCAACTCTTCCACCTGGCGATCGCCGAGAGTTCGGATCATTGAGTTCCTTATGCCATTAAAACCCAGTGTCTTGTTCTTCTTCGCTGCTAACATTCCACTGCAGACCTCTTCTTTTGAGATTTCCTTACCTTGGAGCTCCTTTGGTCTACCTTTGTACGTTCTAGTGAAGGGCATTGGGATCTGTGTTCCAGTTAGTTTGTTTTTACGTGCTTCGATAAGGGCATCATTGGTGCTCTGAAAGCTATGAGCAATTTGTTTGAGTAAGTGATTGCTTGCGTTTTTTGTTGCGAGGGGGCCGAGCATGCTTCGAAGCAGTGCCCGCGTTTTTGTGCTGCTCATGGTGCACTAAAAAGACTCGCACAAATTATTCCAATTTTCTCTCTCTAAATTGTCTGCGTATTCTGTCGCCCTATTGGATATTTCCCCGTTTTATTTTTTTAAATTTTCTGTTTTTCTTCTGCCTTCTCCACCGCCTTGTTAGGCCGTGTCTTGCTTCCCACAGGTGGGCTAGATGGGAGTCGATGTTTGGAGTCTTTGTCGTTCTCTGCGGCGTTTATGTAACGCTCAGGTATTTATTCTTGATCTGGACTCAGCAATCCTTTATATCGGTAATAAATGTGATTTTCTGTGAGCTGTCCGTATCGTTGGTTAGTTGTTCTCTGAATTTATTCCAATCGGTATTGACTAGCCCAAATTTCTCCTAAGTTCGGCTGTTGAGACTGAAATACTGATAACTGCGTAGTCACTGCCCAGGTTTTCTCCTACGTTAGTCCATGTGACTTCCTCGTCCGTATTTACTAAACTTAAATCTGGGCATCTGTTAGTGGCCTGTTCCCCACATGCTGTAGTAGGCTGATTGGGATAAGTGATGAAGGTTATGTTGCAGCCTTCGGCTGTAGAGATAATGCTCTCTCACTTTTTCATGTTGCGCTTATAGCCCAATTCTCTTTGTGGGGCATTGAAATTGCCTGCATTTATGACTTTATTGCCCTTGGATTTTGTAATGGTTTCTTGAAGCTTCCCGAAATTGTCGTCCCGACTGGATAATGGACTGTAGAGGTTAAGGACGAAGGTGTTTTTTCTCCCTCTTTTTGTCCGGATTGGCTTACAAGGAGGGCATGTGACGCGGTCATTTCGAGCTTGTGCTCTATACCTGTCACGTCTTTCTTGACCAAAGTGGCTATACGCGTTGCTTCATTTTATTTTGTTGTGTAGTATCCCAATAACTTTGAGTTATTGACAACTGTTTGGATGGGTCTGTTTGGATGGGTGCTGCTCCCATGTGTTTTTCTAAATTGTGCCGCTTTCGCTGTAGGCTTCGGCAAATCAATTGACATATTTCTTGTTTTGGGTTGGCAGTGGGTGCTCTATTCTTCATCGTCATTGGAGCTGAAGTCAGTGTCGGCTGCACTGGGGTCTATTATCTGCATTTCTTGCTTCTTTGAAGTTCGCGCAGTTCCAGTTTCTGCTTGCTGTATAGATTTCTAGTTTTGGCGGAAAATAGGTTTCTGAATGGTGCCGAAACGGCTGCTTAATATTTCTAACAATGGAGCCATGAAAAGCGCTATGCCAGTCGGATCTCTTAAAAAAACTTCTGGTACAGTGCTGGGGTAGTTTGCACGGATTTCTTTGGGGGAAAGACATAGTGTTGGTGGCAGGGGGCTGCGTAGAAGAATATGCCCTTTCCCTGGTAGGCTGCATAAGTTGTTGCCAGAGGTTTGCTGTCTCTAGTTTTTGTTTCTGTATTTGCGCATTGAGGTTCTCAATTACCTGTTCTTTTCTAGACTCACGTGTGCCTACTATCGTGTTCTTGGTGGCTAGGGAGGCAGCTGTCTTGAACCAGCTTACCTGTTGCAGTTGCGTGGGTTCTCCGCAGTCATTGTTATTGATTTGGATGATTTCAGTTTGCCCTCCTTCTGTAGTAGCGTTGAGGCGAGGTGGTGTTTATTCGGGGTCTCCGTCCTTGACTGAGACCTGTCCCTTTTGCTATTCTGCTTTTTAGGCCTGCCCATTCGGAGCTTAACCATCTAAGATGTTGTTTATGTTCTTTGGTGATATCTCGACATGGTTTCCGTTTGTTCTGGTTTCCCTCTGGCGTATGTTGATTTCTCAGTTTTCGTGGACATTCTCTCGAACCAGCGATGTGCGCTGCGTTGCACAGCTCGCACTTCGGTTGGCAGTAATGTCCGTCCTGAGGGTAACTGCTTCCACACGTAGGGCACTTACAGATTGCTGGTGTAGGGCACACGGCTGACCGGTGTCCGGCGGTCATGCATGTGTGACACACCTGTCGGGTTCGTCTGTAGGAAGTCAGGGCATCTCTCCGCCGTAGAAAAACACCGCCCTTGCCACGGCGTTCTTTTCAAAGGTGATGAGTGCTGTCTTGGAGGTGCCGAGCATGCGGTCTTGTAGTATCTTCCCATTGGGACTGCGGACCGGTAGGCCGTTCTTGAGTTCAGCCGGGCAGGTGTTTTCTGGAAAGCCGTGCGCCACTCCTTTGACTTGGGCCTCCGAGAAGGCAACGTACGTGACGATTTTTTATGAGCACCCTCTTATCGTGAAGCGAGTGATTTTTCGCAAGGCGTCGGCTGCTTGTGTATCCGGTGTGCTCATTATGATGATATTTGAGCCAAGATGCGGACGGACCAGGAAGTGGTGGTGATACTGTTTTCCGTGTTCGCACGCTTTTATGATGGATTTTGTGATTTCAAAGGTGGTGTAGTCGTTCAGCGGTAGGCCTTTACGAGGTATTATTATGATTTTGATGTCTTCTCTCAGAAGAGCTGGAGCCGTGGACGCGGAGCATGCTGTGTTTCGTTTTTCGATGTGGGTACGGACTTGCCAGGCTTTGATGTGTCCTAGTTTTCATCCAGGGTTTGATTGGCTTTCTTCTTTTTCTTTCGTCTTTGTTTCTCTCTACGACAGAGGTCCAGTATTCAGCCCGCATCGCCTTCGTCGTCATCGGCCATGTTGGAGGCATCTCCTGAAGGCTGGCCTGTTGCGCCGGTTGCAGTGTCGCCACCGGAAATATTCCATCATAAGAGTTGGCTATTTCGTATTGTCGTAGCTGTTCAGACTCGCTCGCTTCGTCGGGGCCACCGGCGGGGCTGTGCGGCGGGCTCTCCAATCTGCCGCTGTCTTGGTTGGCGTTAGACTTACCGCGGCCGCCGATCGTCGGTGTACTTTGGGTGGCCGTAAAGAGGTGCAAAAGTAACTTACAGTCAAAAGTTAGGTATCCACCAGTTCTGCATGATGTTCTCTAGCTTGCGCACTAAGGAATCAGGTGCACCAAGCGAAAATAACTGTGGGAGAAAGCATTCTTAGGGAGCCCAGAGAAAGCGCGCCTTCTTTATCTTCTTTCTCGAGCATCATTAACTTAGGTCTTAGCAGCCCATCTGTGGCACTGGTCTACCACAACACGGGCTGAGCCGTGAGAGCAGCTGTGGACGGCGCTCGCCTTCACTCACGGGTCTTACGAGAGCACCACCGACCGCAGCTGATTTCAGCCAGCTCTGGCAATTGTTGTGTGGTGGGCGACGACGAGTGACCTCGGCAGCGACGGGAGCGAAGGCGGCTGCGCCGGGCCCGGGCACAACCCCCAAGAGAGTGCAACCTCGCTGTTTCAACCCCAGACAAAGCATGATTTAATCCACATCACGACGGCACCACCAGACACCTATACGCACGTTATTGTAGCATTTCCCTCACGTGCGTCTCACCGCAACGACATCTAGTTACAAAACTAATACAACACAAGCGCACACAGTGCGCGGGCGCTCCACCAGAGGGCGCCACATCACCACAAGTGAATTGAATAGTAAAGTGAGGTTAGTAAAAGAACGTTAGAATGTCGGTGGGAAAAGAGCAGAGAACAATCTGGGAAGACATGCGAACAAAAAAGTCAGTCTAGCACAAACATTTTGTAAAAGTATCTTCTTTTTATTTGGACATAATTTTTCTCATTTTTTTGTTTGTACTTTTTGGCGGGGTGATTGCACAGTGGCGTTGCGACTAATGCCACTGTGCAACGCCACCCCGTTACAAATTGGGAAGCCACTAAGCATCATCATCATCTCCCAGTGCAAAATGAGTCTGCACACTGTAAAACACATACTCCACATAAATCCCCCGTGCTTTAAAAAAATGTCTGCATGTTGCACATGATCCAAACAAAAGCACTCAGTTGCTCAGGAGAGTCCTACATAGTCCCCCAAAAGCAAAATCACTTGCGCTGGAGCAGTGGAAGTATTAATGGCAAAGTCGCGCACACTCCTGTAAGTTGCACACACGACACGCTACAGAAAAGGCATTTAAAAAAAACCCTAAGAAAAACCATCGAAAAACGTTTTCAATGGTGTTCTGCGACCCAACACAAGACATGACACGTCCAACATGAGACAAACGCCTACACCCTACCGCACATAGTCGCTAATCCACTGAGGCTGCTTGGTCTTACGGCGCGGACGCGTAGACGTTGAACCTGAATCGTCTGACGACCCAGGCGCCCCCTCATTTTCCTTAGTGTTGTCTACATGGTTATTTGTATCTGTTTGCTCACAACTTTCTTCCTCAGATTGTGACGTTTCCTGCCCAACAACGGATCCAGACCTTGGACTGGAAGGAAACTCTGACAGATCAGAGTCTGTCTGGACCCTGGGGCTTGCCTTATCTGTCAACGGTAGACTAGGGGACTGACTGTCACAAACTTCTAAGTTAGACGAAGAGTATAAAAACTCTTTATTCCTCGAAGAGAGTTCAAGAATGTCAAAGGAATACGATGCCGAGCAAGCCTAAATTTTTCTCGGAATGACTGTGAGTTTTGAAGCGTTCTAGATCTTTCCATCCCTGTGCTTGAAAGTGAACGATGCAACCTGAGCCTTCACTGTAAACGGCTTACTATACTCCAGAAGTCCTTGGTTACGGAATTTTACTTTCACGACATCTCCTACCTTTATGCGGGTCTGCTGCGCACCTTTCATTCTGTCAAAGTACTGCTTACTTTGGGCTGCTTTGTGAATACCTGATTCCGAACATGAGGCAGGAAACTGTCTAATTCTGTTGCCTTTTACGTATCCTGAAGTTGCTAATATTCACTTTGGAACGAGGCTGACGTCCATGCAAAAAAAAAGCTAGAGAAAGACCTGTCACTGAATGTGGTGTGACCCTATACGACCCAAGATATTGTGTAATGCTATTCGAAGCATCATTGCTTTCAACTCTTTTTACCTGTAAATGTTCTTTGAGAACCCTGTAAACTATTCAATCTTGCTGTTAGCCTGAGGGTAATAATTCGACGAGAACCCGTGGCGGTTACCTTTCTCCTTTAGATACTGTTGCATTTGTTTGGAGACAAACTTGGGTACATTATTTGTCACTGAAACCTTAGGGAGCCCTTCCCGACTGAAAGACCAGTCCAACCACTTATGACATCCACAGTTGAAATGAAATTTGTGCCCAGAACCTCACCCCACTTAGAGTAGTAATCGACTAGTGTAACGAGAAATCGGGAGTATGACACTTTCAACGAACCGACGATGTCTATTCCCAACTTTTGCCAAGGCCCTTCAGGCCATTCCACTGGCTGCAACGGAGCTACATGAGGCTTAGCAGATTTTTCGGCCAGTTGAAAAACGTTACAATGGTTTACATGTTCCAAAATATACGATTCATTTGAGGACGCCAGTACCGTTCCCGCTACCAGATCATTCTCTGGTGAGAGAGTTCTGTTTGTGTCCGAAAGAGCCTTCATAGGGTGGTTGCACCTGACGGTGCAACCTCATCCTCCCTCCTCCTTTTAACCCGTGATGGGTTATACGATACAGCGTAGTTCAATGCAGCACAACGACGCGCATTCGATTTTCGCGGCGGTGGCCACTTTTGAGATGAAGGATAAAAGTGAAAACTGACTTTTGTGGAGTATTTCGCGTGCTAAAGTTCCCCAACTGGTCAAAATTAATCTGAAGCCTTCCACGAAGGCACGCCTAAAATCTCAGGTTTAGTCTCGTTGGTTTAAATGGGTAATACACACCCCCAGCAATGCTATATTTACAGCCCTTTGAAAAAAAACATGGTATAAAAATATCGAGACGAGGTTGTTTCTTCCATAATTTAACTGAAAAATTTGTCTGTCTGTCTGTCTGTCTGTCTGTCTGTTTGTATGTATGTATGTATGTATGTATGTATGTATGTATGTATGTATGTATGTATGTATGTATGTATGTATGTATGTATGTATGTATGTATGTATGTATGTCCTTAGATTCAGCCACCCTGCCGAAACCTCAGAGAATCCTTCAAGGAGAAATTTAAATTACCAATACTTTCCGGAGAAACTTACTGGGCTACGGACTTATTAATAGTCATTAACGTCCAGCAAAAAAAACACCAGTCTTATATGGCTCATAAAATCAATGCATCACGTACACGCTGGCATCATGTACGCAGTGGTGAATAAATAAACATTGAATAACATTAAGTATACAGGGTGTCCCAGCTATCATGCACCAACATTTAAAAAAAGAGAAATTGTTTAACTCGAAGAAAACCTAGTGCATAATGGTTGCAGTAATGTGAAGAAGCGGAGAGTGATTTTTTCGTTAATGATACCTAATTAATAATTGTAATAATAATAATTTACCTGAGAAATACTGTCCTAATCACTACAGTGTCAATGAGGCACTTGTAGGTAACCACGAGGGGCATCTAACTGCGGCATTTTCAGCGACACACTAATTGCGTACTCATTTATTCTGACTGATAATGGAAACCCGCGAAATCTGAAAAATATTACGTGATAACGCTTACGCGGCATTGTAAAGCAGCGTCCCCAATCAAAGCTAATTGAAAGCAACTGCTTCGCGTGTTACCCGCCCGAAGAGACAGCGCATCACGTTAATAATAGCATGCATGGAAGGAGCAGCAGCAGCAAGATTCACGGGACGCGTGTGCAGATAAGGAACAAACTCGCCGCGATTTCTTCTTTATTTCTTTCGTCTATTTAATTCTGGCTGATTCAGAGGCAGCCTGTTTGAGGGCGTTGGTTTACGGTGTGCGCGGAGGCGCCGTCACGTGGTATTTGTCATATTTCGCGGGTTTCCTTTATCAGTCAGAATAAATGTGTATGCAATTATTTCATCGATGAAAATACCGCAGTTAGATGCCCCTCGTGGTTACCTACAAGTGCCTCATTGACACTTTAGGGATTAGGACAGTATTTCTCGAGTTAGATAATTAATTAAAATGAGTTATTTAGGTCTGATTAAAGAAAATACTGCCCGCTTCTTCACAGTACTGCAAACGTTAAGCACCTGCTTTCCTTCGAGTTACGCCTTTACACTTTTTTAAATCTTGGTGCATGATAGCTTGGACACGCTGTATACCATTACCCTTAAACTACATAAGTGTTACTTGACATGTTGGTTTGATAAGAAATACATGTCTCTGATTCTTGCGACGCCAAACAAACAATATGTTTGAGCAATGAATTGACTCCCATATTTAAAAGTGCTCGCGCCGAGGCTGGAAGTTGTCACCGAATTTAAGAAACGTCAAGAGCTACAAAAGGATCGAGTAGAGGTCCTATGAGCGGCCAGAAGCAGGGAAAAATGATTCCGCTTGCGAAAACCTTCACCTTTTTTATGGTGAGAGGAGCGTGACAGAAAAGAAGAGCGGGAGAGGCAGGTTTGGGAGATACGTGATGTATTTCGTTGGCCAGGACGCCAGAAGAGTTTGGCCATTCGAGAACATTTGTAGCTAAGTGAGCAGGTACACTACCAATGTTGTTTTTTTCGGCGTACAAGACAGAAATCCAAAAAAAGCCATATACAGCTTGACTTTAGAACATAGCACTGCTGATGTGTAATAATTGCTGCTTAGTTTGCAAAGTTATTTTCCGGCTATACTCAATAGGCGTAACCAACCAGTTACTCACACCTTTGTGCTTAAGAACTCAGTCCTACAAGCAGCAAAAAAGTGCAAGTATTTGGGCATTTACCATACCAGTGACAATTCATGGTCTGCGTATGTCGCTCACATTTTATCGTGTGATAAAAAATTGCTTTTCCCGTTTCCATGGGGCCTAGAAGTAACTAAAATCAAAAAATAAAAAAATCTCTGGAGAGACAGCTAGCACGTTTCCTCCAATGGTGCTCGTAATTGTGACTTCTTGTCCCGCTTCCTGCAGCCAAACAGGTTGTCATAGCTGGGAGCATTTGCAGAGAAACAGACGCCGCCAGGATCACCATTAACTCCTGAGTCACCTTAGTTCCAACTAGAATAGAGAGAAGGTTATCGCTCAAGTCAGGCTCTATCCTGCGAGGTTTTCCCGGTGTGTGTTCTATAGTTGCTCTTTTTACAAGTTCACGGGCCTTGTTATTTCCCGAAATGCACGTGGGTGAAAAGAGTAATTTCTATGGGTATCCCTTATAGTGTTTGTTTCCCCGCCCTGCAAAGTATACTGATCTGTGGAGGTCTTGGTCATGCTACCCTAACGAAATAACGGGCAGATCAATATCAGCATCATTAGGACCGGTTCTGTACCTAAATCACACAAATATTAAGTGTGTTCGCTTTCTTCCTATATTTCAAAAAGGGAAACAAATTTCAAGAACAAAATGCTCGCATCACTTTTAAACAAAAAAAAACATTTTAAAAATAGGTTTCTTTCACGTGCCTCCAATGTGTGTTTGATACGTAATATGATCTTCACAACCTAACCCAATAAATTTGTAGACGGGACCTCTATCTCTAATGATAAATATGCTGATAACAGACACTTTTTTAATTTGTTTGTGTGAGTCAAATAGTGTGCGCCGTTTTCATGTGTGTATGATTTCTTCGGTGACACTAATGGCCAGGTGTAGTGGTTGTGTTTAAATACAAGTTAACTTTTTGCAGGCAATCGTATCCAGCACCGGGCCAGTAACGTTTGTAGTTGGTCCATCCTTTGTGCGAATAAAAATAAACGTTTTTATTCACGTTTTGTCATGGCCTTTTAATCCCTGAAAGCGCACTCATACAGTCACTCATAACTGTGAATTATAGGAACATTTTACGGGTATTGAATTTCACAAAATTCGATTTATGACGAAAACTTCGTTTCTCCTCTACAAGGTAACTTATGACGATTTTGAACCACCTGCAAAGTGTATAATGAAAATGTTCCAGTGTGTTACTGTTCCAGTGCTCTTTTTACTTTTTTGTGTATTACAGTCCAGTGAATTGACTGATAGAGGGCAGTCCCCTAGCCTAATGTTTTGTTCTATGGACCCAGAAGCTGATTTTTTACGCTCATGGGACGTCTGGGGTTGAACACTGATCCACAAGTGACACTCTCACAAACCAGGTGCATATACCATGCGCCACACATACTCACGTACCACAGATGCTCTCTCAGGCCTGGAGAAAGATGGGATGATTGGCAATGGCGTCTGAATGCACTCTTCGCGCTAGGCCCATTCTCCGCCCGGCTAAGAGCGAGTTCGCCTACATTCTATTTATTTATTACTAGAAATAACTTCAAAACCCTAAACAGGTTGCCGAAGTTACACCACTTATGATTTAACCAGTCCTCTTGTGAGGACTTTGGGGTTAAGAAGACGGGTGTGTGACTCGAGGAAGAAGATCACAAGGAAATTGACTCCATGGTCCTGAGCGGGTATTCCAACAATGAACTTATTCTGGACGGAACGCGCACAGAAGCGAAATAAAAAAAACAAACAGGTCGGATCCACTAGATTTCGGGAGAGAAGCGGGAAAAAAAAGACAACGCCACGCTCACGGGTCTGTCCCACAGTGAGGGCGCTCAGTCGCCCCGGCCTCGACGTCCTCGCCGCAGGGTTTTGGAAGACGCGGACCTGTCGCGGTTCCGCTTATTCACGCGCCACTGGCTCCGCTCGCTAGGCCTTGTCTCAGAACTGCGGCTCCCAGGGACGTCGTGGCGATTTGACAGCTTCCCGAACGGCGACGTCGGTCCTCCGTGTCACAAGCCCGTGGACATCACCCCACTGGAGCGACCACGAACCTCGAACCTTTAAAACCACGAGAAGCTCAAACCGCCTGCCGGTCGATTTGGTCCAGCTGCCCTGCGGAACCCCCGCCGCTCGCTCCGCTTCCCCGGCCAGCCCTCCATGATGATGTTCCTCCCCCTCGCTGGTACACACCCTGAAAGGGAAATTGGCCCGGTCACCATCTTCTTCTTCTTCTCTAGGCACCTGCTCTGCGGCGTCGTCCGGGTTTGTCCCCACTCGTGGTACGCCAGTCATCACATTCACCCCCCTGCTCTAGAGGTTTGTTTGGAGAAACAAAACTCGGAACACAAAAACGTTCGCTCACTGCAGCGACCAGACGTATGGCGCTGAAGCACATTCTGTCGTGTCAGACGTTCAAGCACCACTATCTCCAGCACAAGATTACAGTTCGAAACAGTACAGAACAGTCTATAACCCAAGGAACGAGAAACCAACAAAAGAAAGAGGATTTGCGACTCCTAAATCCACTCTACAGAATAAACTGCCTACTTAAAAAAAAGTCGGACAAAGGTGCCCTCTTTCGTGCCTAATCTGTCAGTGGATTGGAAACGTTAATCGGCACGAGCAGTCGGTAATAGAGCAGGGGTTGGAGGGAATGACACACCCGCAACTTCGTCATTGGGTGCGTGTGGCATCTTGAACCCTGTGGAGGGTTTTCTCCTCTAGGCGCTGGGCGAGAGGTGGACGACCGGATCGATGGCAACACGCCGAAATGCCTCGATCTTCCCCATGATCTCCCGTGGCTACTCTGTGCTTAGGCGCAGCCCTCTGACACAAGCGACACAACTTTACGAAGTGTGCAGTGTCAGCTTGCATCCCTGCCCAGTAAAAGTCCTTGCAGACGCGCTCCATGATTCGCCAGATACCCTTGTGACTGTCGAGGGTTCCTTGATGGGCCTTGTCCGAGAGGAAACCTCGTAGTTCTGGGGGACGACGAGTTGCTTTCTTCCTTTTCCGGAGGGCTACTGATGCCGTCGATAAAGAACACCGGCTTCCTTCACAAACTCGATCACCGCTGCGTTGAATTTCACCTTGCTGCCGACCTCGTCGAAGAACTTTCGGAGAGAAAGGTCTTGCTCCTGTAGCGCACATAAGTCAGCACAGGTGATAGTGCAGGGGCTGTCAGCAACGGCAGGTACCTGCGGCATTCTTCTCGGAGCCTCGCTTTTTGCTGCGTTGGTGCGCATGTGGTTCTTCAACCCCGCTGCAGCAGGGGAAGACGATGGCAGGTTCCGACCGCGCAGGTATTCTTGGACGCTGATGCTGCCTTTTCCAAAAACCGTGCTTGCAATCACTGGTTCCTTTTCGTGAGGCTCCTCTCGTCTGACGTTCCGATTGTCTTTCGTATAGGCATCACCAGTCACCTCAATGTTCTCTATATTGACGTCGCACAGGGGGTTGTCCATGCAGGACGCTAGTACGCGGCCTGAGAAGAACGGTGAATCGATTTCCACGTCTGCCTCCGGTAGGAACAGACACGTTCGATTTAATAGAGGGACGGTGCTCATGCCTCCAGTAAGCTTGGTGTCGGCAACGAGAGAGCAGTTCACGATGACCGCATCACAGCCAGTGTCTCGCAGGACGACCACGGGTTGGGCTTCCAGAAGTCCTCCCGACGTTGTGTCAGGTTCAGTGACAACAATAAATAGAAGAAGAATCTCAGGAAACGAGACCTTTTGTTTATGTAACCCGAAACCCAAATAAAAAAAAACAAAAAACAAAATCACACAACAGACAGAGCTAAACCAAAGAATAACAGAAAAATGTGATAATGCGGTATTTAACACGATAGTTGGTTCAAACGGGGGAAAACAGTCAAAGTCCAGGATTGAAGGGCGAAGACAAAGTACGGTAAGGGAACGTCCAGAATATTTGTTCACAGCTGCAATGGAGTTGCCCTACCTTACGTCCCAGAGACGCAGTCATGGTGTGTCTCGGTGTTCAAAGGTCCAGGTAGCGTGTCGTGGCCGTGGCGGTGCAGCGTGCTCCGAGCTCCCGTTCCACGATCAAGACGAACGCAGCTCTCTGGATGCACCGCTGTCTTTCACCGATGCCCGGCGAGATGATTTTCTTGCGAAGGCCTCCAGGAGTTTGCAATGGTGGGTGACCTCTTGGGGCACGGCACGGGTCCAGTCGCCCGACCGCCGCGCATCCCGGTCGCGATCCACGCTTTCCAGTCCCCTCTCGCTCGGTGTTCTCGGGGTCGCTCCTTCTTCGGTTTTTTTTTTCGCTGGCGCCTTGCGATTGGCCGGCTAATGAATAGGGGGTCAATGACGCCGCGAGGCGCTGATGATGATGGTGGCCTCGGGGTGTTCAGCACGTACCCCGCAGAGCGCGTCCTCTCGTCTTCGTCATCGTCGTCTGCTGCACACGTTTTTTTTCTTGTGGTTGTCCTTTTTGTCGTGGCGATTTCTTGCCGTGACATGTCCCCCCACTTAAGCATTTTTCAAAGAAAAATGTCTCTTTCCAGTCCACGGCACCAAACCAACAGTCCTTGAGATGAACAGTCACACAATATTTAGTCCTCATCATTGCACTTGAAATCACCCCGCGATAAAGCACAACTGCACAAAACACAGACCACCATACATAAGAAACGAAGACACCATCTTCATGTATACGATATACGCCAGGTCCAAGTGGACTAGACAGTCCAAAATTGTCCAAACAGGCAATCAGGCAAATATTTCTTTCCTTTTCCGGCAGTGGCTGCGGTGCCACTCTCTGCCTCTTACGTACCAGCGTCTAGCCGTGTATGGATTTGACTTGCACTTCAAAGCACCAGCTAGGCGCGCTAATGCGAACTCATCGAAAATCTGGGAAGAATGTGCGCGGGAAGATTTTGTCGTACCGGTGGATTTCCTTTCGGATCTGGAGGGTTTTATGGGGTGTACTTTTCCTTTGTTCATGGCCATTGATCCTTTTTTCTTAGTTTCTGCAGTTCGACCTTTTGGCCGACCGAGGCATTGTCTCAGTGTGTTACTTATCGGGTCCTTTGTCCTCGCAACTACCTTTTCGCACTTTGCAGCAATCCGGGGGTGCAGGACCGTCTCGTCACTAAAAGAACTCTTTTTTGTTACAGAGCACTGCTCTGGAGGCAAGAAGCCCTTCGGAATGGTTCTAGCGGCGTCCTTTACATCGGGCTCAACTGACCCGCGTACAATTAAGTTTGATGTCGGCGCCTCCGCTATTTAAAAGGTTTCGGTGTTTCGGTCCGGATAAAGCGCCCTTTGGCATTTTTTGGTTGTGACAAGTTCACATGGTTGGGTTGTCAGGTTCGAGGGACAATAATAAATTAGAGAAGAAACTCTTTAGACGAGACTATATTTAAAAAACCCGGAACCACAACAACATGCACACAATTAACAGATGCAAACGAAAGTGCAATGAGGGGCTGCGAGGACGCGGTATAGAAAACGGAAATTAGTTGAAATGGCGGAAGAGTCACAGTTGGGGAACTACGGAATGAGTAACGGTACGTAGTGTTTACCGGCAATGGTCAAAGTGTCGTCGGAATGTCCAGGTGAAATGTCGTCGCCGCGTTGGGAAAGCGCGCTCCCAGCTCCCTTTGCCAAGTAGCGACGCAGCTGTCTTGGGACGTCACGTTCTTTCACCGATGCACAGCGAGAAGACTTCTTTGCCGAGGAGATGTCTTGGATGATGCGCCTGTGAAGGACTTCTTGGGGCATGGCACGGGTCCAGTCGCCCGACCGCCGCGCATCCCGGTCGCTCTTCACGCTTCCGACTCCTTCGCTGTTCTTTTTACTCCTTTTCTCTGGGTCGTTTCTCGGCCAGCCGCTGTCGCTGGCCTGTTTTCATTCGCTGGTCGCCGGCGCATGCTCGTGCCATGGTCGCGAGCACTCGGTGCCGTAGCCGGTGTCGGTGACCTTCGCGCCACGTGCCTTGCGTTTTTTTTTCGTCGTTTTCTATAACCGGCATTTCTTTGTGTCGGCGCAAATGCGTCGCATGACACGTTGGCATCCTCTCCAGCTCGGTTGTCAGCGTGCTGCTTGCTGGAGACACTGGCAGAGCTTGGCGTCGTCGAGACTTGCTGGATGACTCTACTCGAGAGGTTTTAGGTCCGGTCATTGCGGAGGGTACCTGTCTCCCGTTCTCTGGCAGGTTGCAGCAAGCTTCAGCCTGGTATCGGTGTTCGTGCTTGGGGCCACTTCGGCAGAAGGCGTTCTTCTTGCTGGGCTGGCTAGAACTCCGTGACTTCCCCCAACAGTCAGACGGACGATGGCCTGGCTTGTTACATAAACGGCAACGAAGCCTGACATCGTGCTCCTGTTGATCAGGAGCCCGAGGAAGTCCAACTAGATTGCCACTGTCTTCCTTTTTTTCCCTTGCTCTGCCCAGGTTGACTAAGCCTTGAGCTTCAAGGTGTTGGTCAGCCTTCTCGGCAAGATGGTCCAGGCTCTTGCAGCCCCTTTTTTTGAGGAAAATGGCGAGCTTCTCGTCGCACCGGCTCAGGAATCGCTCGGACACCATTTTTCCTCGGAGCGCGGAGTACGACTGCTCCGTTTTCGCCATTTCCTGCCACCTGTCGAAGTAGCCGGGAAGACGAGCAAGAAACTGTCGACCTGTTTCTGAGTTCTGTGGCCTGGATTCCCTAAACTTGCACCGATACCATTCTTCGGTGTAGCTAAACCTCTGTAAAAGGGTCTTCTTCAGTTTAGAGTAGTCCATTGCATCGTCGGATGACATGCTGCTAACGGCAGTGAGCGCCTCACCTGTAAGGCACAAGTGTATTGAGAGAGCCAACTTGTCCGAAGGCCAACCTTGGCTTGTTGCAACTCCCTCGAACCGCTGTATATAAGCGTCGAGCTCGTCTCGTTTCTCATTAAAGCGGGAATCAACTTGTGAGGGCTGTGGAAGCATTGTGCCGCATTAGTAGCGGTGTCACTTTCCACGGCGTCCGAACTCGCCTTAAAACCCTGCGACCGCTCCTGAAGTTGTAGCCTCAGTTCAAGCATGGCACGTTCAGTCTCAATTGGAGCTCGAGTCTCGGACTCCGTATGCTGTGCTAGCCTTGCGGCTTGTTTAGCCGCCTCGCGGTCGGTCGCAGACTTCTCTATTTCTTTCGCGCGTTCAGCGTCGATCCATTCTCTGAGATCCTGACCTGACAGCCCTAATTCTTTGCCGATGAGCATCAACTTCTCGAGGTCCATCCTCGTTCGTCACACCCACTTGTCTCCTTAAGCTCTTCAGATGGAAGTAGAGCAATGTCCTGCCGTTGACGCCAAAAATTATGAGGACTTTGGGGTTAAGCACACGGGTGTGTGTCTCGAGGAGGAAGATCTCAAGGAAATTGACGCCATGGTTCTGAGCGGGTATTCATACAATGAATTTATTCTGGACGGAACGCGCACACAAGCGAAATAAAAAAACAAACAGGTCTGATCCACTAAAGTTCTGGAGAGAAGCGGGAAAAAAAGACAACGCCACGCTCACGGGTCTGTCCCACAGTGATGGCGCTCAGTCGCCACGGCCTCGACGTCCTCGCCGCAGGGTTTTGGAAGACGCGGACCTGTCGCGGTTCCGCTTATTCACGCGCCACTCGCCCCGCTCGCTAGGTCTTGTCTCAGAACTGCGGCTCCCAGGGACGTCGTGGTGATCCGACAGCTTCCCGAACGGCGACGACGGTCCTCCGTGTCACAAGCCCGTGGACATCACCCCACTGGAGCGACCACGAACCTCGAATCTTTAAAACCACGAGAAGCTCGAACCGCCTGCCGGTCGTTTTGGTCCAGCTGCCCTGCGGAACCCCCGCCGCTCACTCCGCTTCCCCGGCCAGCCCTCCATGATGATGTTCCTCCCCCTCGCTGGTACACACCCTCTAAGGGAAATTGGCCCGGTCACCATCTTCTTCTTCTTCTCGAGGCACCTGCTCTGCGCCGTCGTCCGGGTTTGTCCCCACTCGTGGTACGCCAGTCATCACATTCACCCCCCTGCTCTAGAGGTTTGTTTGGGGAAACAAAACTCGGCACACAAAAACGTTCGCTCACTGCCGCGACCAGAAGTATGGCGCTGAAGCACATTCTGTCATGTCAGACGTTCAAGCACCACTAGCACCAGCACAAGAGTACAGTTCGAAACAGTACAGAACAGTCTATAACCCAAGGAAGGAGAAACCAACAAAAGAAACAGGATTTGCGACTCTTAAATCCACTTTATAGAATAAACTGCCTACTTAAAAAAAAGTCGGACAAAGGTGCCCTCTTCCGTGCCTAATCTGTCAGTGGCTTGGAAAGGTTAATCGGCACGAGCAGTCGGTAATAGAGCAGGGGTTGGAGCGAATGACACACCCGCAACTTCGTCGTTGGGTGCGTGTGGCATCTTGAACCCTGTGGAGGGTTTTCTCCTCTAGGCTCTGGGCGAGAGGTGGACGACCGGATCGATGGCAACACGCCGAAATGCCTCGATCTTCGCCATGATCTCCAGTGGGTACTCTGTGCTTAGGCGCAGCCCTCTGACACACGCGACACAACTTTACGAAGTGTGCAGTGTCAGCTTGCATCCCCGCCCAGTAGAAGTCCTTGCAGACGCGCTCCATGGTTCGCCAGATACCCTTGTGACTGTCGAGGGTTCCTTGATGGACCTTGTCCGAGAGAAAACCTCGTAGTTCTGGGGGACGACGAGTTGCTTTCTTCCTTTTCCGGAGGGCTACTGATGCCATCAATTAAGAACACCGGCTTCCTTCACGAACTCGATCACCGCTGCGTTGAATTTCACCTTTCTGCCGACCTCGCCGAAAAACTTTCGGAGAGAAAGGTCTTGCTCCTGTAGCGCACATAAGTCAGCTTAGGTGATAGTGCAGGGGCTGTCAGCAACGGCAGGTACCTGCGGCATTGTTCTCGGAGCCTCGCTTTTTGCTGCGTTGGTGCGCATGTGGTTCTTCAACCCAGCTGCAGCTGGGGAAGACAATGGCAGGTTCCGACCGCGCAAGTATTCTTTGATGCGGATGCTGCCTTTTGCAAAAACCGTGCTTGCAATCACTGTTTCCTTTTCGTGAGGCTCCTCTCGTCTGACGTTCCGATTGTGTTTCGTACAGGCATCACCAGTCCCTTCAATGTTCCCTATAATGACGTCGCACAGGGGGTTGTCCATGCAGGACGCTAGTACGCGGCCTGATAAGAACGCGGAATCGATTTCCACGTCTGCCTCCGGTAGGGACAGACACGTTCGATTTAGTAGGTGGACGGTGCTCATGCCTCCTGTAAGCTTGGTTTTGGCAACGAGAGAGCAGTTCACGATGACCGCATTACAGCCAGTGTCTCGCAGGACGACCACGGGTTGGGCTTCCAGAAGTCCTCCCGACGTTGGCATCCTCTCCAGCTCGGTTGTCAGCGTGCTGCTTGCTGGAGACACTGGCACAGCTTGGCGTCGTCGAGACTTGCCGGATGCCTCTACTCGAGAGGATTTAGGTCCGGTCATTGCGGAGGGTACCTGTCTCCCGTTCTCTGGCAGGTTGCAGCAAGATTCAGCCTGGTATCGGTGTCCGTGCTTGGGGCCCCTTCGGCTGAAGGCGTTCTTCTTGCTGGGCTGGCTGGAACCCCGTGACTTCGCCCAACAGTCAGACGGACGATGGCCTGGCTTGTTACATAAACGGCAACGAAGCTTGACATCGTGCTCCTCTTTATCAGGAGCCCGGGGAAGTCCAAATAGCTTGCCCCTGTCTTCCTTTTTTTCCTTTGCTCTGCCCAGGTTGACTAAGCCTTGAGCTTCAACGTGTCAGTCAGCCTTCTCGGCAAGCTGGTCCAGGCTCTTGCAGCCCCTTTCTTTGGGGAAAATGGCGAGCTTCTCGTCGCACTGGCTCAGGAATCGCTCGGACACCATTTTGTCTCGGAGCGCAGAGTACGACTGCTCCGTTTTCACCATTTCCTGCCAGATGTCGAAGTAGCCGGGAAGACGACCAACAAACTGACGACCTGTTTCTGAGTTTTGCGGCCTGGATTCTCTAAACTTGCACCGATACCGTTCTTCGGTGTACCTAAACCTCTGCAAAAGGGTCCTTTTCAGTTTAGAGTAGTCCATTGCATCGTCGGATGACATGCTGCTAACGGCAGTGAGCGCCTCACCTGTAAGGCACAAGTGTAACGAGAGAGCCGACTTGTCCGAAGGCCAACCTTGGCTTGTTGCCACTCTCTCGATACCGCTGCATATAAGCGTCGAGCTCGTCTCGTTCCTCATTAAAGCGGGAATCAACTTGTGAGGGCTGTGGAAGCATTGTGCCGCATTAGTAGCGGTGTCACTTCCCAGGGCGTCTGAACTCGCGTAAAACCCTGCGACGCTCCTGAAGTTGTAGCCTCAGTTCAAGCATGGCACGTTCAGTCTAAATTCGAGCTCGAGTCTCGGACTCCGTATGCTGTGCTAGCCTTGCGGCTTCTTTAGCCGCCTCGCGTTCGGTCGCACGCTTCTCTCTTTCTTTTGCGCGTTCAGCGTCGATCCATTTTCTGAGATCCTGACCTGACAGCCCTAATTCTTTGCCGATGAGCATCAACTTGTCGAGGTCCATCCTCGTTCGTCACACCCACTCGCCTGCTTAAGCTCTTCAGATCGAAGTAGAGCAATGTCCGGCCGTGGACGCCAAAATTTATGATGACTTTGGGGTTGAGCAGACGGGTGTGTGACTCGCGGAAAAAGATCACAAGGAAATTGACGCCATGGTCCTGAGCGGGTATTCCAACACTGAATATATTGTGGACGGAACGCGCACACAAGCGAAATAAAAAAACAAACAGGTCCGATCCACTAGAGTTTGGGAGAGAAGCGAAAAAAAGACAACGCCACGCTAGCGGCTGTGTCCTACAGTGATGGCGCTTAGTCGCCACGGCCTCGACGTCCTCGCCGCAGGGTTTTGGAAGACTGCGGACCTGTCGCGGTTCTGCTTAGTCACGCGCAACTGGCTCCGCTCGCTAGGTCTTGCCTCGAAACTGCGGCTACCAGGGACGTCGCGGCGATTTGACAGCTTCCTGAACGGCGACGTCGGTCCTCTATGTCACAGGCCCGTGGAAATCACCCCGCTAGAGCGACCACGAACCTTGAACCTTTAAAACCACGAGAAGCTCGAACCGCCTGCCGGTCGTTTTGGTCCAGCTGCCCTGCGGAACCCCCGCCGCTCGCTTCGCTTCCCCTGTCTGCCCTCTATGATGATGTTCCTCCCCTCGCTGGTACACACCCTCTAAGGGAAATTGGCCCGGTCACCATCTCCTTCTTCTTCTCGATGCACAATGCTCTGCATCATCGTCCAGGTTTTTCCCCACTCCTGGGACGCCAGTCATCACATTTGTCATGCCTATTATTTGCGACACATCTGGGTCAGCCGATCTCGAGAAGCCCTTGCGTCATCATTAACTACGCCAGCACAACTGAATCATAATCGATATTAATCACTGTGAGCATCATTTAAAACAAAATGTGCTCCATCACGATTTTACTCCTGGGAGTGGGAGACGCCTCAGCAACATTGGTTGTTCAACAGTGCTGAGAACAAGAAAGAGGTTGTGCGCTGGTTGGAATAAAACATCAATAAACACCACAAAGGAAATTTCAATGCCGCATAATCTCCAGTCCTTGGAAAAGTGCTTATTCAAGGTGAGCGCAATGCTACAAAGCCTCGCTTTATATTTAGAGCAACGACCGTGACTGCGTTGCCAGAAATCTCCCCATTAATACAGCTTTTAAAAACTGTGATCTCACAGCTAGACTACGTCCAACGTGTCCATCAGAGCCCGTCGTGCGCCGATACCACCATCACCTGAAAGCAGCCAGTGTGCTTTTAAAGGCACACGCTGTTATTCGAACCACGAATTCAACTCAAGAACATACACGGTTCGAGAAACGTTTGTCTTGGAATTATCTATTGTAAATCCGCTCAACCTACCGCGCCATTAGGTTTGCAGTCTAGTACGATTGCTCCGGTTTTTTTCTAGAGTTTGCCAGCTGCCGCACTATGGTTGTAGAATTTTTCTTACGAAAATAAACGAGCGGATCGTGCATGCGGTATTTTTATAAATGCCATGCTGGAGAATTTTGTGCTTTTGTATATTTTGGTTGGACAGTTCAGTGCAAGGGTGCAAAATTATATTTAGCACTTAGAAGCTTGAGTTAAGAAGCTTCACTTCGAAGCTCAAGCTGTAAGGAAGAAGGAGCACATGTACGGCGCGTGCTCAGAATGGTGTGTACTATCACCGTATTCCTAATAGCATTCGGAGTATGCGGAAGGGAAACAAATCTCAACCACCACCATCACCGCTGTCTTTTTGTTTTGCAATGGTAGCGCGGCGAGAACTGTAACCCGCCCGTCAAGCCGACTGACCCTCACCATTATGCCAGCGAAGAAGAAATAAAAGCGTAGCCAGAAAGCCGCAATCACCATCAAGGTGTGAAGTTCGCTACAATACACTTATCTTCTTAGGGTACAATTTGCAACGTACTGCAGCCTTGTCCGGTAAATAAACAATTACTCTACATAATCAACATTGAGAATCTGTACAAGTACCGCCTCCTATATTATCTTCATTTTTCGAGCACTGCCCACCACGCTTTTCTTGTTGAATTATCAGGTTTATCATTGCGAACTGAAACAGGTCGAACTCGTGAACGAGATGAATATGTGGTTCCTCGGCGTCGCACCGATTACTACTTACAGTCACTTAGTCACAATATTCCTGTGATGCTAAACCGCTTCCACCCACATACTGCTGAATGTGATAGGTTTAGTCGCAAAGAATTGCACTCTCTAATTTTTAACGACACATTGTAGTGACGTTCTTATTAAGAATGTTTAGTGTTCTTTTTTTGCTCTTCTTAGTAATGTTTTCCGCAATACGTTTTATATTTCCCAAAGATGATTTTTTTTTATTGTTCAGTGTATAGTAATGTTGTTTCTATTTAATGTGTTGTTCACTACCAAAGTTGCCGCAGCTGCACCGCCACTCTGGCTCCGTCAAGCTGTCTCTACAGCTTCTTGCCAGAGTGACCGTAAACATTGTCCACTGTACCAATGTTGAAAAATAAAACTTGATTGATTTGGTTGATTTGACTACAAAACATTTCTAATTGCCGTATTTGCATCTACCCTCTAGAAGATACAAAAAGCCATTTCCTAACGAAAGAAGTATGCATCATCTTTAAATGGAGAGGATGTCTAGCAAGGACACCAAAAAGGGCGTTGCGTTTTTACACCAACCTTTATTTACAAAAATATATCGCTCCAAACCAAATCCCGCCCACAGGAGTTCACAATAACAAATGGCGGGCAAGAAATGTATTTAAAATTCTCAGCAAAAGTCAAGTTTAAACTGACCTAATCATCTGTCTAGCAATGTACGCTCTTTCTTGATACATGCTCAAACGTGTTGTGGGTATAGTTGCATGTCACTTAAAACAAATCAGCACCTTTAAAGTAGTTATAGATCCTGCACTTTCACTTTAAATATAAAATATTTTACTCTGTATTGCTGAGCTCTCAGTGCACGCAAACTAGCTGCGACCACTTTCCACGCGTCCAGACCTTTATTAAGATACAAGTCCCTAAGCTTCAATATTGCTTTGAACAAATCTTCTTGCCTTTTCATCCAAGCACATTGTTTCACTTAAATAATAAGTTTGGTCTCAAATCTTCAACAACTTATTTGTGTTAAACACTGAATGTATATTGTCACAAAGCCAAAACTGACGCAGTTGGCTTGGAGCAAAAGCAAGTGTATTGGAGTGAACTTGTGCTCCCCTAAAAACTGAGAAACACACGGGAGCCGAATCAGCAGTCAACAAATTGCTGTGCGCATACCAGTGTCGGCGAATCAAATACCGAGGCGTCTGCACTGCGGGAATTCATCTATGGGCGCGAAGGTTTCTGGAACCGTCGATTTACTCCCAGCACACTGTAGGTGAAAGAAGCATATTCTAGGCAGTTTACGTTAGTTCCAAACGTTGTCCCTATCAAAGAAGATAACACTTGAGGCATAAAGATGCAACGCCCGCTGCACTAGGCCAACGGATAACACAGCCCGGTGGAGCTGGTCGGCAGAAGCACAAAAAACCAACCAAATGCATGGTTTGTGGCCTTACCCCTCTTTAGGAGTTTATGGACCCGATGCTAAAACAAAAGACAGTCCGAACAAACGCCAAAAAGTTCGTTATCTTGCGTTGGAAGGTTTCAGGCGAACCACGTGGACGACTTCGGTCTGCGTGCGTCGTCGTGATGTTCCGGAATCACCGTCGGGGATCACGGCGTAGGTAACTTGGCTAAAACGTTATAGAATCCGGTAGGCTCCGAAATATCGCTGCAGAACCTTCTGAGTCCATGTCGTCAGATGGGAGTCTAAACCCACACACGATTCGCTGGACGGTACTCGTAGTTTAGGCGCCGGAGGTTGTAGCGTGCGGCATCCACCAGCTGCAGGTCGATTGTGCGAACTCGAGCGAGCTGGCGTGCCTCCTCCACACGCTGAAGGTATCTTTGGACGTCGCATTGAGGTCGTCGTCTTGCGGAAGCATGGTAACAATCATCGTAGTCTGCCGTCTGCAAAGACAGGCTCGAACGGTGTCGTCTGTGTAGTTCCCCCGATAGCCGTGTTTTACGCAAACGAGACCTTCGGAAGGACTTCGTCCCAAAACTAATGTTCAACGTCAACGTACATACACAGTATATCCGCGATCGTCTTGTTTAGACGCTCCTATATTCCGTTCGTTTGGGGTGGTTCGCCGTGATTCTTCGATGATCCGTGTTGCTGTAGCGTAACAATCTTTGAATAAGCTCCGAGGTTAAGACAGTTCCGCGTTCCGTATTACGACTTCAGTGGCTCCATGTCGCAGAACAACTTGGTTTATCAAGATGTTGACGACGTCTTCTGCAGACCCCCTATTAAGAGCGAAGGTCGCTGCGTAGTGCGTCTTGTAGTCTGTCGCCACCAGAGTATGCTTGTTCTGGGATCGTGACGCAGGAAGTGAGCCAGAAGGTCCATTCCAATCTTTTGGAAGGGCATTGGTGGGACGAAGATCGGTCGTAAGGTGGGGCCAGTAGTACTTCGCCTTGATTTTTCCAATAGTCCGTGCTGTGCCGAGATGTCCAGACGACTGGTCGTCGTTGCACGTTTCCAAGATTTAGTCCCGACGGCCTACACGGATGACAAGAACATATTTCCTTCTCCTTCCGGGGTTGAAATATTTCTTCGCGAGGTGCTGATGCTGAATGCTGGTAAGTTTCGTTTGAAGGCCGAGGCACGACGGCGTTACATCGTTCTAGGTAGTCGATCATAACGCGTAACTCGGGGTCGGCACGCTGCTTGGCGGCAAGGTAGCTCTCCATCGCGACTCCGAAGAACGCGCTTGCTGCATCGGAGACTTGAGGTGGGGGTTGGCGGGGGCGCGGGGCAGGCATTCAGTGTCAGATGATTTCCTACTGGATTTATAGACGATTGTGTTTTGTAATTCCTGTTGGCGCAAGCTCCGTCGCCCAAGACAGCCCTAGCGGTCCCTCAAATTGGCAAGCCAGCACAGCGCATGGTGGTCAGTCACAATTTTGAACGGTCCAAATTACACGTGTGCGCGAAATTTAAAAGGTCTCTACTGCTAGCCAGGCACTCGTTCTCGTAGGCAGAGGAGTTTTTCGTTTTCTTTGACAGACTACTGCTGGCATATATGGTTACCCCTCCGCAACCGCTTTAATTTTGGACGATAACAGCACTGAAGCCTATATTACTGGCGTCCGTGTGTATTTACGTTAAGACGTTTTCGTCAAAATGAGCGAGCATGGGCGGGCTTTGCAGGTGTTGTTGAAGCTCGCAGAAAGATTCCTCTTGGACGCTTTCACAGCTAAAAGGAGTGCTCTCTTTAGTCAAGCGTTTGAGTGGCTCTACAATGCGTTCGAATTTTACGACGAACCGCCGTTAGTGCGCGCACAGTCTGCGAAATCTTCGCACGCCCTTCTTGTATTTCAGTCTTGGGAAGTTCGCTATGGCTGACGTTTTCGCCTGAACAGGCAAGACTCCCACGCTGTTGATGACGTGGCCCAAAAACTTGAGGTCCTCATCCGCGAAGCGGCACTTTTCAAGCTTCAGCCTTAACCACGACGTACGGCTGGCCGTGAGTAAGGACTTCAACATTGAAAAGTGTTCGTCGAATGTACAGGCAAATACGACAACTTCGTCCAGGCATACAAGGTAGGTGCGCCACTTCAGGCCAGCTAGCACAGTGACCATGACTGTTTGAAACGTTTCTTTCCTCATGCATAGCCCAAACGATATCACCTTGAACTCACATCGGCCGTCCGGGATTATAAATGCAGTTTTATCTCAATATCTCTCGTCCACTTCAATTTGCCAGTAGCCTGCCTTCAGATCTATCGGTGAGAAGCACTTCGCTTGGCAGAGGTGGTCGAGGGCGTTGTCGAATCATGGCAAGGGGTAAACGTCCTTTTTGGTGATTTTGTTCCATCTCCGGCCGTCAACGCAGAACCTCAACGTACTGTAGATTTTTTCACGAGTATGACCGCAGCTGCCCAGAGGTTTTCGATGGCTTTATGACGTCGTCGCTACGCATGTATTCTACTTGCGTCCGGACGGTTTCCCGCTGGTTTGAAGAAACGGGATACACTGACTGTCGGGTGGGTCGCCCTCTGTCTTTGGTTATAATTCGGTGCTTCGCTAGAGGTATCTGATGCAATTTGAAGTTTAACAGAAAACACTCGCTGTGATGACGCAGAAAATCTAATATTTTGTCCCGGTTTTTGTGCGGCAGCGCCGGGTTTACGTCTAAAGGATGCGGTAGCTTGAAAGCATTTGCGCGTGTACGTTCAAAGCAAGCTACCGCGATCACATAACTTGTTTCTTGCGTTTCTTCGTTGAACGCAATGGCAGCACCCTTATTAAAATGCTGGTACTCATTGGTGAAATTATTCACCAAAACGTAGTGTTTGCAGTCCTTAAAGAGCGCAATGCCTCTTGGGAAAGAGACACCGCGGCGTAGAAGCAAACTTCGGTCACTCTCTACAAAAGCGTTGATAGTCACGACCATCACCCTCACAATAGACCATGATCATCATGCTTGCATGGGGTGGCGGAGTTACGTGATCGTCGGCGATTCTTACAACACTGTATCCGGGGTTCGGCTGCCGCGTTTTGGAGTGATCGGAGAAAGAAAAGGTTATTGATTCGGTCTGCAGATGAGTTATTGCGTCGTTGTCTGTCAAAAGGTACATTCCTAGGATTACGTTGCCGGAGTAATTAGGCAAAAATACGACTCCAGCAACGTACGTGGTGCCCGTCTTAGTAACACGTTCTACTTCGTGTTAGAAGATGGACTCCTGCTGTGCGTATGTGCGGACCACTCAATCTTGTCGTAACTCTCTTCAGCTTGGTCGCTAATGAATCGCGCATTACCGAGTAGTCGGATCCCGTGTCCATGAGGTTCCCTGTGTAAAAGCCGTCGATGGACAACTGGACATCAGAAACCGCTTTCCTCGAGTTTCGAGTTCTCGGGGCGTTGTGCCTCGGCTTGTGCATTTTGGCAGTCCGGCAGTATGCGTCGTCATTGTGGTCGTTTTTTCAGCCGCAGGCTCTGGCATTTCCGGTGCGGGTCACGTGGGGTGGCTGATGTAGTGTTCGGGAGGCACCTCAGGTTTGCACCTGGTCGTCTGGCTGAGCGCATGGTGTGAATCACGGTCTTCGGCGAATCGTGGCGTCGCTGGAAGGTTTTAGTTTTTCCGCCGTGTTCCTACTTCACCTCCAGAAGTTGCTGCTTTTAATTCCCTCCGCGTGGGCTGGGGCAGTCTCCACGTGGGAAGTCGGCATTGCTACGGCGGTTGTAGGACTGGTATGGGTAGGTTGGCGGCAAACAGTTGAAACGGGCTGGTCCACGGCTGGGGTTTGACAGGTATTGTTCGGTCTCAGTAAGGAGCTGGCCAGTTCGGGGGTGTGGTGCGTCGAAGGGGAACCCCCGGAAACAAAGCCTCTTGTATAGTCGGCGAATGTAGATGTGGTTGGTCTCTCCACAGTGGTAGCACAGCGGACGATTATCGGCAGTTGGCCACACGTACGTCGGTCTTCCTTGGGGCGGGGGCTTGCACCGCAGGTTGGCGGGCTGGCTACAGGGGCTGACGGTAGGGCACTGGTGGAAGAGGTCGATTGACAGAAGCCGCGTTTTCATAGCTTACTGTTCACGGGGTGCTTCTAGAGTCGTTGACGTTCCCAGCACTTGCGGCACTTCTTCCCTAATGACTCTGGTAAGGGAAACGACTTGAGGTTGCGGCAGCGTTGAGAGAAGTTTCCGAAGTTCCTCCCTCACTACGGCGCGGAGAGTCTCGCGTAGGCTGTCGACCGGAATCCGCATGATGTCGATTTAATTTGCATGGGCCGCGCCAAAAACGTTGCGCTCAGTCTGCTCAGCACGCACTTCGAGAGCCTTCTTAATTGTGCTTGCTTCGGTACAAATTCGGAAACGGTTTTGGTCGGATTGCGGAATGTCCAGCCAACAGTTCCTCCTTTGCACCACGCCATAAGACGCGTAACTTTGTTTCTCACGCTCTGGAAGGGTCAGCATGCATGAAAACCATCTTCATCTCTTCGACGAATACAACAATGCTTTCGTTAGGGTGTTGTGTCCGCGTCTGGAGCAGGAATTGAGGACGCTCTTTTCTCACAATCGTAGTCAACGTTTGGAAATCGTTCTGCGTTCTGCGTTCTGAAATTGAGTTCTGAAATCGTTACAATACTCTAGGGACCTCTAATGATTTTCAGAGTAGATCCGTGCTAAGTTCTCAAGGTTGAAGAACACTTGCCTCAGTGTCTCCATGTCGTCCCATTCGTTGAGGATCCTGACCCGTTCGACTTGCTACGACCAGTCTTTGTGGTCCTCCGAAGGTGACCTATGGAATGATGGGGGCTCTCTTGGTTGTGTAAGCGCGAGGGCATGGTTGGAAGCGCTGGTCATTGTGCCTTGCATTGATCCTACTGGTTTTCACGACGTCTTTCTTCCCTTTATACGGAATCACTACAAACTCTGGCTAAAGGCCTTGCTGTTAGCGGTTGAAACGAGTTGGGCTTGCTTGTTGGCTTGACGAGGGCTTAGGGTGCATATAGCCAGTACCTCACCAGATGTTACAATGCCAAAGATGACACAGTTGGATTGAAGGAAGATTAATTTTATTGGAGCGAACTTGTGCTCCCCAAACAACTCAAATAAACCGGTGGCGAAATAGCAGCCAACACAGACACGTGCGCAAGCGAGTGCCATCGAATCAAATACTGCGGCGCCTGCTCTGCAGGAATTTTTCTTTGGTCGCGAGTGTTTCTCGAGCCGTCGACTTAACCCCAGAAAACAGTAGCTCAAAGAACATTATTCTAGGCTGTTGACGTTAGTTCGAAACGCCCTCCTTGTGGAAAGAGATAGTACGTCTGGCGCAAAGAATAAAATGCGCGCTTCCCTGGGCCCACGGATAACCCTGATAACACAGCCCGGCGTAGCTGGTCATAAACATAATTTAACAAACAAACCAAATGCATTAATCGCGGCAATATTGCTGCACCCTGTAGCCCAAACACAAACAGGGCAAAATTATTTGCCCAGCAGGAGTGTGGTTTTAGCCTAATAGTACGTACTGTTTCGTGGCGATTTTGGGGAGTTTTTTCTTGCATTTAGGACTAGGCTTATCATAGCATATGACGGCAATTGGGAGATCAGCGAACATTCTCTACACAAGCATCGATGAATAAGTGAACAGACGAAGTGGAATAAATAAAACAAGAAGGTGCGGAATAAATTTGAGGCGCTAAACAACGGGGACCAGAAGAAACACGTAGACACAGACAAGGCGCCACTTCCAACTAAACTTTAATAGTGAAAAATCTTGGAATAAATACACTGCTTTTGACGTCATGCAAAAACGTCACACCAACAACGTGTGCCAACCTGCACGTGTCCATCTAAAAACTGGAGTTCTTTGAACGATAATGTAACCGATGGTGTACTGATGCAGTTATCTCCTGCCTTGTGAATGAAGTACGCCTCGACAATTTCTCTTTCTTGCCTATCTCTCACCCACTTTAAAAACGTGGCCTGTTTGAAGACCGGAGTGCATTTAGTTCCCTGCTGAGTGCACCTTTTGCAGTGCTCAGCCATGTGGCCCCCTGCGTTGTTTTTTACATCCCAACAATGCTCGCGTGCTCTGTCGTTGAAACATCTGCCTTTTTGGCCAATATAACTCTTTTTACAACTCATGGGAATCTCGTATACAACTCTCATGGTGCATTCCGTGTATAATTCGCCTTGCTTCTTGGAGCACGATTGCCACTTGCTTTCCTTCATCATAGGGCAAACCTTCGCCAATTTGCAGGGCGCGCTAAACACTACATTGATGTCGTACCTTTGAGCAACTTTTTTGAGGTTATGCGAGACCCTGTGCCAATACAGGATAACGTGAACTTTCTTTTTTCTATTTTCTTCTGCATGTCACCTTCCCTCTGTTTTTGTTATGCGACATTCTCAAAAAAGGTGCGACAATCTCATTCCATCGAGTCTCCACCACCGCTACAGAGTCAATCTGGTTTTTTAGGGTGTGTTTACTCCTAGAGTTTATTATTTAATTCTTAGCTCCATAGCCACCTCTCACAAGCCGTGGCTAATAGATCATCCCCGCATGTGGGTAAAAGCCACATTAAAAAGGTGAAGAACAAAATACTACCAGCGTTCTTGTAAAGGACTCTAGTGATCTATGGGAAGATAATGAAGTGATTTAGTTCATTGTGGGTCACTTCACAGGCACCGAACAAAATTATCGTGGAGAATAACTCTAATATAGAAGATTATCCTGGCAACAAGACTAACCCATTCTTTTTTATTGATGTATATTTCTTGAATTCATGTTGCGTACATCGCATGGCTTTTGCGCCAATACTGCATCGTACTATTCATTGAAGTCAATTTCAATATTGTCTGCAGAATAATTTTGTGTAAAATTAGCGTTTTTTTCAAAATCAGCCAAGTTTAACTCTATTTTTCCGTAATATTCATACACCCTACACAATTTTTTTTACCTGTGGCTGTAAACGTACCAAAGCTAAACTTGAGAAAATATCATATACCTGCTTTGACAGCGTCGACTTTACATAGGATAACAACCTTCCGCCTTTTTCCAAAACTTTTCAGATGATCTGATTTATTTAAAAAAATCTCGGTAGATGTACCAGTACAATTCAGTACCAGAACAGTAGGTACAAGTCAGTATTATTGATCTACATAACCGCGCAAACCATATGCCACTCCTCTCCCTAGAGAGCTGGGTTGCAGACATTTGGAAACAAGCTTACTGCGGAAACGAAAGTACTTGGTTACGTGCCTGTCATAAGAGGGCACAACCCACGCGCATAATTGGACAAGAAGTCTACGAAACTGGGTTCACTGAATGATAGATCTCAATATTTTCATTTGCCTCTCTGTCAAATCAACTCCCACTGTGCGATGGTACTATGCGACGGGCCCTGGGCTCTGGTCTTTTCGCAAAGTGTGGTGGCAAAAGGCGACAATGACGCGATGAACCTTCTCGTGAATACCACCGAAGCAGCTCCCTTTTTTTAAGCAACAACTCGCGCTTCTAGAGTGTCTTCACTCCTGACACGACGCTTGTATAGGCCCCCGAGCTTCACTGTATTTCCAAATGATCGCAGTGGTGTTTTCGCCATTATTGATTATGGTGAGTCCATTCGCGATCAAGCCTACGATGGATCGCCACATGCGCAAGCAGCCCACCCTTCTAGTCGGCGTCACTAAAACCATCAGCGAACGCAGCGGCTTCTGGTACTCCCACAATACATCTATCGGTGAGCTGCAAAACAGTTTGAACCTTGCCGTTAAGACGGTTGTAGCACTGTGATGCATAGTCGAGCAGTCTGAAGACATCGCTGATGATGAAATTTTGAACTGGACTGTGAAGCTGCGCAAGCATATTACTTCTCGATATGCATGGCCAAATCTAAAATGTCCCGAAGAATTAGAAAAAGTGATTCCAAATTGCAACCTCTCCCTGAACAACGTATGGTCACCGTATGGACCTGTTGGTGCATCAGGTGCCTGTAAAAATCCCCCTTTAATGAAAATAGGGGAATTCGCAGAGACAATTCAGGGCTTTCGCTCCTTTTGGAACAAGTAAAACACAATCATACTTCGAAACGCGCATCGTCGTACGATAGAGAAGTTTAAACATTTCAAGGGATACCTTCTTGGTAAGGTGGAAGACACGGTGACCGGACTTTAGGTAACTGAAGATTGCAAACAACGATCACATCACTCACCTCCTTCATCTTCCGTCTTTTGCTTCAGCTCATTATGTGGAGTCACAGCGACTTAACTACAACGAAGTTGTAAAAAGCGCCAGGAGCTTTGACACCATGTGAGTGTAGCAAAACAGTAAAGCGATCTTCTAGAAGGTCTATCGTGAAGCAGCTACCGCATGATCTTGTCCTTCGCTACTGTTAGCAGAAGCCTGGGATGAATAAACTACTAGCATATTTTCAGGGTTCACGATTTGCTGAATAAATATGTTCGTAGCAGTGAAGCTGCCCGAGAAATATTATCGAACGAGTCAACTCTTGGGAAGATGCCCCATCACACAGCGATGTGCCAGTCCTCAATCAGCGGTCACATTTAGAACCGCTGCATCAGCTGAGCGAGAAATCAGTTTCTTCTGCCGTTCTCCACAATATATTTTAGTGCGTGTGAAAAAACTGTAACCCTCGAGAAAAACAAAGACCTGGTAAGACGAGCCGGATAATGATTCAAAAATATTGGGTTAAAACGTTAGTTCCTACGTTGTCAAAACGGTCAAGGCTGGCGTTTTACTTTTGCTTGCGATGTTACATACGCTGGTCATTTCGGGAGTTGACACCAAGATGGATCTACCCGAAAATTGCCATCCCGTTACAAGCCCCCTGAAAAATGTTTCAGGTACCGTTCTTTTGCAAATAGGCAAAGTTTCGGCGTGTGGTTCTGCTAAGGTGTGAGTTATTCGGTGTCTTTTGGATGGTGGAACTCAATGAACGATCGTCACGCAGGTTACTGCGAAGAACCGTTGTTGCAAGGTCGTCGAAAAAAGACGCGTGCTCTAGATTCTTTTCGGTTAACGCCCTAGCTGAAGCAAACCCAGCAACGTGTGGAGCTATGAATCAAGAGCCGGCACAACAGCGAGACAGTCTTAATAGGAGCTCTCGAAGCTCCCATGGTCTGAAGTCGAACTCCGTTCGGGGTTCCTACCTCCTGTGCGGTAGACGAAGTCAGTGATGTTCACATCGGCGATTATGCTGACGAGTCAAAACACGACACTGTCACTGTACTCTTTGGAGCAGACAACTATTGGACTATCATTTCTCGCATTATTACACGACCTAAAAACGGCTTAACAGCCGTTAAGACGGCCGTGGATTTCCGTGGATTGCCCACGGCAGCGTGAAAAGCACTCATGAAGATCTTGTCGCCGCTGCTATTCATGTTCTTGGCGATGCCTGACTGCTTCCTTATTATGAAGTGAGTGAAACCAACCAAGCTAAGGAAACAGATGACGCACGGTAGGAGAACGTTACACCAACTCTAGCATGCACAATGCCTGCCCCGAAACCTTCTCCGACGCACAAAGGAGTAAGAGATCCACATAAATGGACCGCACATTAGGGCAGCACATCATCAAGCGTTGCCTTATTTTCACACAGATAAAGAGACAAGGAATAGCCGCCTACAGGTGAAGCAAACGGAAGAAGCTGTGCAACGCCTAGCAGGGATGCTGCTTTTCTGCACTGCGACAAGGTCGCGTCTACCGTCCACTCTGCGGTTTTAAATGACCATGAAAAGAGCTTGAGTACGCGTCCACGGTAACACGGTAGCATAACGAGGGTCGAGAATGCACGCATTACAACTTCAAATTATTTCAAGGGGCTTTTCAAGCCACATTCTACCGCAAGTGCTTGGAGCCACAGCAGCAGCTGTAAAAGGATACCACTTTGTTCCGAAAACGGACCGGTGGTTCTTCCCTAGTCTTCCTAGGTGGTTCTTCCCTTCCCTAGTCTAAGCCTCCAGAGAAAGAGCACAGGCTACCCTTGGAGCCCAAAGGCTGCACCACTACTCAACCGCTGTACGTATAATTTGGGGTCTGCAATAACCCTGTTAACGAGAGGGACATAAGCACGTTTCTTTTGTACTGGCCACTGTGACACAGAAGTTTCTCAATTGGCGAGGATGAAGTCCAAAGACACGCGGTAATGCCGTTGAAGAGGTCGAATCGCAGACAATCCACAACCGCACAGTACCCTTAATTGCATTAGATACAGCCAAGGAGCAAAGCTGCAATCCCATGAAGTGATGATCCACAAGAGACGGATTGCGAAGGCAGCATTGAAATAAAGGTGTCTATCACATCGGAGAACCCAGAACTTCAGCTGCCTCTCAACAAGAGCAAGAAGCTGCGCCTCTCCCAAAATGAGTTAGAGACCTCCAGCGACACTCGTGAGAACGCACCACAATCCATGGACGTATTCACAAAATACATGGCTTGGGAAAAGTCATTACTGGGAAGAAGGCACGACTGACCATGTGTTCCCGCATCATGGGACTTCGTTAACAAGATCCTGGGAAGTTTAAGAAACAAGAAATATTTTCTTGAAGATGCTATGGATATGGTATTATTGAGTTTGTTCAAGGACCGGACTACTTTTTTACCAAGTCTCAGCCCTTCATATAGTGAAATAGCAAAGAACCTTCCAAATAACTGTCCTGTTTTCGCAGGCGGGAGTACGTTTCAAAGGGCACTAGTTGGTTAGCTTCCTGTCAGGCGAGGACATACCCACGCGAATTATTCAACCAGATATAAGAAAACCCGCAATCCTCTTTTATTTTTCTGAATATTTGTTAAACACCTTCTTTTCGATTGGCACTGGAGTGTCGCCTTTTCGCAAAAGATGGTCTCCCGCTTCTCCTTGGTTGATCTTTCTGTTACGTTTAGGTGGATGATGTAATTTTTGTTTATATGGTCACATGGTCGGGGACTTCAGGGTGATTTTTATTGCGATCAGCGCATTTTAATTGATTGCAAAGAAAGTGTCACGAGGGACACTCATGTCCTCCACACTTCGCAATGTAAGACGTCTGTGGTAGCTACCAGTCCACACCAGTGACAATGGAAGCACTGTCATTGGTTTGGAATTATGGCCTTACAGTTATGTAAAGGAAACCAGCGCTGAATTACTCGTGCAGAGTGCTTCGGTAGAAGCTTACAGTTGCATCTGTCCTCGTAGTCTTTGCCATCATCGCTGATCGCCATAGTCTCTGAAGCCGTTCTGCCCTGCTGACCGATACCGTCATCGAGGCCAAAATCTTTCCCAATATTGAAGTCCGTTTTTGAAATCACGCACGGCCGTCTTTTCGTCTGCGGCGCGCTGTCACACGTAATTTTACAGCGAATCTGTCTGTAGGTTACTATTCACCATATTACCTCCGACAAACGAGCAAGGTAGGGAAGATTCGCCCGACAGCGTAGCAACACCTTGCAGCGCCCACCTAAATCTCCTGCCTTGCAAAACTCAACACCCTAGATTCAGCGCAAGTAACAATTTACAAAACTAAAACGAAGGTTCTAGCGCCTTAGTAATTCAAGCTAACACGACTTATATTTCCGCTAAAAATTGTTTTCTGTGCACTGCGGGATCTGAGAAACGAAGCGGACTTTAGATCATTTGTGTAAGCTGGGATTTTTTTTTCATTCCATATCGTGCGCGTTGTTCTTCTTTCTTGAACCGCTTAGCATGTGACACAAAAATACTTAGGAAAAGCATTCCTCCCAACACTGCCTTTTAAATATAAGCTTCTATGTAGGAATTAAATTTAAATACAACAACGCTAACTCAAAATATGAAAAAAAAACTGAAACAATTTCATGAACGTTAGCCGCTTAGACGACACCAAGATTGTGCCGAGGTTCCTTTACGTATACATAGTAATTTTACACTTGAATGGTCAACATTAAATAAATACAGACAGTACAGTATTATACTCTCAATACATGACCAACTAGGTAAGGAAGATGGCTACAGAACATGGCTATTGCTCTTTTTATCCCCTGTTTCGAAATAACCTGTATGAGATTTAGTAGCAAAGTTTGGTCTAACCACACCCACAAAGATATGTTTGTCGTCCTTCCTGAAAAAAGTGAAATTCACTCAAGGATATGAGGTCGGCAAGTAAGTGTGGTTTAAAAGGTTAATGACATATTGCCTGGGTCCGCATAAAAGAGCCTGTGTCCCAACGTCTGCTTCCTTTCCTTAGGATTCGCAGCAGCAACATTTTTAATATATTGGTGAAGTTTATTTACCAGTCAATATGATTTTTTTGTTCTCTTAGTCTGTGTGGGAAGAAGGAGATGATATGTCAGTTGTTAATATGCACATTGGGTAGAGGCGTTAACACGACATCGGTACAGCCTGTTTTCAATGCGCCGTAATTTAAATTACAGGGTTTAAAATATCATACCACAAAATGCAGGCAACTGCTAGCATACAGTCGCTGCGGTTACAAAAGTCGCCAGGGGGGCACCCTAACTGGTGAACTAATACGCAACCACTTGACCGCAAGTTCCGAAAGGTTAGACGGCCAACAATTGCGATTGCTGTCAGTACCTTGTTTATGCAGGTTACGCATGAGTGAGGGAGGTGAAAGTCGGCGGTGTCGCACCTCACCATATATATAAATACTCGAGCTGCGTCGGAGCGGTAGTCCTTAAGGCTGCGTCTCCGGGTCAAATTACCGAGACCAGAAACAGGAATGGGTGCAAAGGACATATAACAGGGTCCTTAGAATTTACAAAAAACACATTCATTCAATTCAATTCTGTGTATTCATCAGAAAATATTCACCAGATAATATTCACCATTCACCAGATATTCACCAGATATTCACCAGATTTATTCACCAGATAATGAGCAAAGCATTTCGGAAGCTCTCCTGGGTCAACAGCCACGACTGCTGGTTTCGCCTAAAAACATTGCAGTTTGCTTTCGTGAATGTATACGTCCTGCGGCGACCGGCAGGTTTGACAACTTGCACTGCCATCGCCCATGTGCCTTTTCGAATCCGGGCCGTATCGCCAGTGTGCAATGGTGGCTTTGGCGCGTTATTATATTCTTTCTGAAGGCGCTGGGGCACATCGTGGCATGGATTTTCCGCAACGTCTTGAACTTTTTTCAGAGCCGTCGGCAAATGACCAGGTCAGCAGAATACGTGCTGCACTCGAGCGGAGTGGTCCTGACAGCGAGAAATTCCACCGAAAAAATGTTTATTCACTCCCATCATTCTCTTAGGGTACACGTATTTATCTAATTGTCTGAGCATGCTATTTGCAAACCCAGTAAAAGTGGGTATCGCGGACTAGGCCTGACATGCGTGAAATCGTACAGTCGTTATAATTCGGATTCACGAGAAGCCTTCTCCGAGCAAACTTCCATAAGCATGTCGTACTTGGGAAATATGTCACTTCTCACGTCAACTACTGCCTGGCTGGGGTGTCGTTGTCAGTTTAACTTTCAAAAACCTTGTCAGGACGTCACACACGCAAAGGTAAGTCTCCCCCTTTACGGGGGAATGTCAGAACTGACGAGGTACTACGTCTGGTCCTATAAAATGGACAAACAGAACAAACAGAAAAAGCTCTCGACGTCGGTCGTATGATTGCTTTTTGCAGTTGAAAAGTCGTCTCTGGCTGAACCATTTCACTTCCGAGTGTCTTCCTGGTAACACCAAACGTCTTGTGTTCACTGGGCCCCTGTTAATTCTCAGATGTCGTTTTTGAATTCTTTCCAGCGTCTCTCGTACGCTGCTTGCCGTGATAATCAACTTTCTCTCTTTCAGCGGGACTTTGACTTATTTCACTTTCTTCTCAAGCTAAAACGGCTCTCAGGTCCCAACAAAACATTTCCGATGTTCGCGATCACGCAGCTTGTTTATGAGATGTTCGTCGTGTGCTGCTTTCGCAGCAAGCCGCTTCCATTTGTCCTTCCTAATTAGAGAAGAATCTGTACTCACGGACTTTAACTCCTCTAGGTTGTTTCTGTTCAGTCCCAAGACGGTTTTCTTGGTTGACTACGTTACAGTGTGTAATCGAGGAGGAGCTACCTATCTAAAACAATTGTGAAGATTTGAACATCACGACGCAGCAATCTCAGAGAAATCTGTGTAGTCTCAAAGGCACTTCTTTAATCCTTTTTTGACACAGACATCAATTGCGGTCATCTGTTTCTAAAATAAACTGGCGAACGTACACAAAATTAGCAAATCTTGCGCATCCAACCACCCCGGCCAAAGCCTCGTCTTCATTTTTGTGTAATGCAGCACCACTTATGTTAACGCTGGCGAGAAGTACACCATGCGCTCCGTGCGTCCTTTATGACGCTGCAACCAAGCGGCACCGGTTCCGTTCTGTGACGCATCACAGACCACCTTTGTTGTTTTGTATAGAGCGAAAAGCGAGAATCAGGCTCGGCAAAAAGGTAGTCGCAAAGTTCATTCCAATCCTACGTGTGTTAATCGATTCATTCGAAGACGGCACCTTCCCTGATCTAGCTGCTCAGAAAAGCTGTCGTGTGCGCAAACAAAGGGGGAAGTTTCCAAAGGATTAAAAGCATCTACCATCCTTTGCACCAAGCTTCTAGTCTTGGGTCGGAATTTGCAGCATACAATTTACCAGCGTATGCTGGTAAATTGTCATTGTCACAAGAAATCGCCATTCCTGAGTGCCGACACTGTGCTTATGAGGGTGCATAGCTAATAAGTAATGTTCTTATGCTGCCAGCAAAATTAGAGATGAATAATGTGCTCTTCGACGAACGCTTCCCATTCCACAATGTCGCCTACGTTTATCATCACGCAATGGAGGCCTTCAAAAATTTTAATCAGCGTTTTTGGAGCACCTCAGAGTATAACGAAGACATATTGCATAAATATGTAACGACAATACGGGATAGAGGAGGTGTGAAGTGGCGATGTTTTGCCATTCGTTTACGTTTCTTTAAATCCAGAGTTTTTGTCTAAGCGGGAGAACACCCTTTGGCCCTCGGCTTCTCTATCTTCTCGTCGCAAAATCTTGCACTGTTCCCACCTTATGCACCCATTTATTCTGGTGGGGTGAACGAACAGGCAAATTGTGTCCTCCTTTTTATAATGCCCTCAACACTGAACCTCTTCCACTTACGATGATCGTGGTGTGCCCCATCCGGTCGACTTTGTCGGCTTGCGGATTGGTCAGGGCAAACGGCACACGTATGAATGGTTGAATTACTGACACGTTTTTTTTAAATAACCACGTGTTACACTCCTTTCAAGCAACCAGTCAAAGTAAAAAGATGGCGAAAATCTTCCACAATTTCTTCATCGGCATACGGTGATCCGCTGGAAACGAGCGATAGCAATTCAAGGTAATCGGTTATCACTGATCCTCCCGTTTCACAAAAAATTCTAGAGGAAGTGTCCGCTGAGATCACTTTATGATACTTTTAGTCACTTCAGAACTAAGAACTAAGAAGCACATTCTCTTGCATATTGCAACGATACCAAGTTAACCTGAGACCAAGTGTAGAACTTACGTTCACCAGAAACATGGTACTTGTCTACAAGAACCCTCCGGTCGCGTTGGGTGATTATTCCCTGGCAGACCGCTCTGAAACGCTAAACTATTCGTCGTGATCTATAATTTCGCCCAGTGTGGAGACCCTGCCGGAAATAGCCAAGTAGTTTCGCCTTTGGTATTTTCTTTATGCTCCTCCTAATGAGGGAGAGTTTCTAGTCTTAAACTTGCGTCCGCACTTCCATTACTTTTACATCTTCGTTTGCGGCATCCCGTAGTTTCGGCTTCCCTTTCGAATGGTGCTTACTTGCTTTTGACCTCTTTCGCAGGTTTACTGGTGGAGAACCGATGATCTGGCCACCTTGGAGACGTAGTCAGCCTTCTGGAATGGCATTTCGCTGGCTCTAAGCAGCGTTTCTTGCATAGTGCCGGCGTTGACGCCCTCCAAGTAAGGTCTCGGACCATGGAAGCCTGGTGCGGGCTGCATTTCGACACCCCTGACTGTTTCTTGAGGTTTCCCAGGAAACGTTACAATCGCTCACTTTTGCTCTCCACTCTCCCTCAAGTTATGAAGCCTTGGTATAAATCAAATGAAATTATAACATAAGTATTTAAATGTCATACTTGACGAAAAGCTAACATTCATACGGACATAACAGTGCTCAAACAGAAATGCCTAATCACCATAAAAATTTTAAAAGTGTTGTCGCTTCGCTCTTACGGTGCTGATAAATATTGCCATCTACACCTCTTTGTCAGTTCAGTTAGGTCCTGTATAGACTATGGAAGCGTAACGTACGGGTCTGCATCTCAAACTGCCTTAAAAGTGTTGAACCCAGTGCTACATTTTGGCCTTCGCCTTGCCTCGGGAGCCTTCACGACAAGTCCAATTCAAAGTCTCTATGTAGAATGTGACCACTGGTGCCTAGTCCACCACCATGGGTATTCAGCACTGCTCTTTGTATTTGGACAATGTCTGCGAAGAATCACCCGCGCAGTTCAATTATCGATGATGTCTCATCTGCCTGTTTGTGTTTAGCGCACCGTTCGATCCCTGCCACTTTATCATTACGTGTCAAACGCCCTGTTGAGGAAATGGAGGTTTTGTTTTTATGAGTTCATGACGACATTCATCGCTGATGTAGTCCCGCCTTGGGAAGTGTCAATGATTCTTTGTGACTCATCTTTTAAACGCATTGACAAGCACCGTGCACCTCGTGAATTGATCTTACAGCGTTTTTTACATCTACAACACATGTATCCATGCGCCTAATTTTACACGGATGCCTCGTAGTCTGCTTCCGCTATGTCGGGTGCTGCACATGGCCCGGATTGCACCAGCACAAAGACCTTCAAATAAAAATGCGAGTACCTTTACAGCAGAAGGTAATGGTATTTTATACACAGTGGAGCACATTACAGTGAACAAAATACAAGAAGCAATTATCTACACAGGCTCCCTAAGTGTCGTTAGGGCACAAAATTTTTTAAACCTACAAAAATGTTGTCCCCAATCAACCTGTTTAAAGATCTTGTGATTGCTTTTAAATTACAACTAAAATACTTGTTTGCTGGATTCATGGACATGGTGTTTCTCTGGGCAATAAAATTGCTGACCAGAACGCCACTTTGGCGGCCCTCCATAGTGGTGTTGACGTCGCGGAGATCCCTTACCTCGATTTGAAGTGTGTGATCCCAAGGGGAATCTGTAAATGTTCGCAGGACACGCTGGACATACACACACACAACAAGCTCCACTCAATAAAGCCACACCTAGGACGATACCCGAAAGAAAAACCAAACAGATTCATTGACGTATCGATTTCCAAACTACGCATAGGTCACACTCACGCCACAGACGCATATCCTTTAAATGGCACACTCCCACCAGTTTGTGACACGTGTGGGCACCGGCTCTCCGTCCTCCATGTGTTAGCTGAGTGTGCATCCTGCAGTGAGGCCAGAAAATGACATTTCCCGAAAATCTATACCTTAAACATTCTGCTACAACCGTCACTGTTTTAGCAGATAAACCAATGTTCACAAACAAATCTCTTTTGGGTTATCTTGCAGATGCCAAGTTTTTAAAGCTGATCTCGTACAGTGCGTGACCTCAGAGCCTACAAGCATTGAGCGAAGCCTTGATGTTTTCATTGTACGCACGAGGGGCCCGCTCACGAAGCGTGCTCTTCGGTTCGAGGTACAGTCACCTTCATTCATAATCCCTTTCATCCGCCATTTTGAAGATCTGCTTGTTTTTTTTTGTACGGGCCCTCTACACCCATATATACAGAATTGTAGCATATACCAGACTCATTGCATACACATATTAAGCTCAAACCTGACTATTGACGGGCCGCTTAACATAGTTTTGGCGCTTTTTGGTCCTCGATACCCTTGCTCCAATAAACACACACATACGTACAGACGAGTCATTTATAAACTATTTTCGTGTGGCATTTTACACTACGTGGGTGTACGATGAGTTTATAACTTTGGGTATTCATTCTAAGTTGTTAAAAACTGTGGGTATTTACTCCAGTTACCATATCTTGCTGTATGTGGCTTTTCGTTGTGTTGGTTTGCTTGTTTTCATATTTTGTAGATCACTCTACACAAAGGAGAGGGGTAAGAAAGAGGCACTCAAGGAGTGCCGCTGTGATGGTAAAGTGCTGTTGCCACACTGATAACTTCGCATGATATTGTTGTTGTTGTTTGTTCGTTTATTTAATAGCCTCAAGGCTTAGTAGACACCAAGCGGATCCGATCTATATCCAGGAAACAAGGTTGGCCTCCCGGATATAGTCCAGTAGGGAACGGTAGGCAGGACCATGGAGCCACTGATGGTAATGCGTGTCTTGCTGCTAATTTAGGCCTGATGCCATCAAACATTTTCTTCGAATGTCCTTAGTTCCAGGGCATGTCCATAGTAGGTGGTGAAGGTCTGCCGGAACCGTTTCCTCACAGCAGGTTGGACATTTCACATGTCCTCGGTAGTCCACTTTCCATCCACTCGTGCGGGCAGGAGTAAGAGCCACGCCCAGTCGCCACCATCACATTTATACTGATGTGATACAGACCACGATTGGCACCCTGAATGTGTAATATATACAGGGACGGGCAAAATGCCAGCCTCCTTCGTTGTATGGTGCAGCAGCCAAAGGCAGGCGGATGCATTTTTCATGAACTGGTGTACACAAGCGCAACTGCCTCGCTTCTTGTGAATCGACTTGAACGCTGGACAGATTAGTGTTGCTCTGTAGATGGAAGCCTCCATAGAAGCGGTGCCTTGGCCAAGAACATAGCAGCGAGGAGAAAGACTCTTCATTCAAACGCTTACGCAATCGCATTGCTTGGTTAATTAGTCGGCTATTACTATATTGGTTTTTGCAGGATGTGACTACGAAGGTTCTCCACGTCCGTGTACGGTACCACTTTTTCTTGGCTCTCTATATGACACGTTGAAAAAAGCCGGAGAGGGGGAAGCGAGTAACTTTCATTCAGATCAAAATACCACAACACCCAAGCAGGCTTCTTGAATGCGCCCAGTATATAACAAGACTGTTGCTTACCTTCTACATTGCTTCCTTCATCTATCGGCCGTTACGACTGGACCCATCCCCGCGTTCGCATAACTAACCAATAAAAAATAGAACGTTTATTTGGGTAGCCCTGTTCCTGTTCACAAGTGGTTCTATTGCAATTCGTTTTCTCAAATAACTGATGTAGGCCTTAGTAGATATCTCTAAGCAGCGTACATTGGTCAGAATCTACAAATAAATAACTAGGACCACAGTTACTGTATGCATTTGGGCATTTTTGTACCTCCGTTACCAAGACTGTACCCATACCAGCGTTCGCACAGCCACCTCTTCGCACAAAAGACATGTAGCGAACTATAACTTGCGGAAACAAAGTTTTTTACGTTTGTCGTTCACTTTTCTGTTTTCTGTATACTTTGGTCTATGTTTGTGTGTGTGTTTTGCCGCGAAAGTTACTGATGTAAATTATGTTTCTCCCACCCTGCTAAGATCTTGAACAAAAATCGCAGTATTATAAATAAATAAATAAAGAAATCTGTGCGTCAATTCATGTGCCTGAGAAACATTTATAAGCAAACGGCCAAAACTTATACACTAGATCCACCTTCGCTCAGCTATATTTGTGGAGATCTGATTCTCCTGGGTAGGAGTGATTGCCCTGGATTGGAGTCCATAGTGATCCAAACTTGCTTATTGTTAATTTGAACTCCATTACGCCTTTTTTTTATCCAGTCGGACCTAATTAATTAGTGTTTAATCACTTTGGTCTGACATCCGTACACCAGGCATGAGAGAATTTAGGTCTTACGGCTGTCCAAATCCTTTTGGACAAACGTTAGAAAAGTGTCTGCTAATAGTTCGACGTATTGTTGGAGGCCCAATATTCGCTACCAGAGTGTGGAGCACGTGAACATGCTTAGAGAGCTTTAGGTTGCAATACTTGCAGAGGCACGTTCTTTTAGAAATGAAATTCACACTGGCGGGAAGAAATAAACAAAACCTTGCCTAGCAGCGAGCGGACGCCAAGGGCATGGAGTCGCGTTACAGACTTGCGTGACGACACGACCGCCTGGCCGACTATAATAACTTCGGATATGACCAGTTGCAAGCTGCATGAAAATCCACGATTCAGTTACGAGAAATGCAGGCTCCGTGTGTCGCTCTACTGCTCGCTCTGCTGGCTCGAGCCTATGCAACTAGGCCAATGCCTTTTAGCTCCCGAAGATTTCAAACGAGTAGGCATTGGTTTGATGATGTACAGCGGATGGACAATTGTTGTGAGTATACGTTCGTCATGATCATGAGGCTGCTTTTCTCGAAGCCTTATTGCTCTGTCTTAAAGGCGCTAGTGCTGAGCATACACTAGTGGTAAGTGCGTTTTCAATAACTGATTTTCGTCTGACCTAAAGCCCCAATATTTGAGAAAATAAAAAACTTGCAACAGTGGTCAAACTTATTTAAAAGGCATTATATTACACAATATAAGAACTCTTTCCGCTGTTATAGAGGCCTATTATTGTCATGGTAATGATTACGTTACTTGGGCTTCAGTAAACGAGACGGTAATAATCATTAATGTAGGTGCAAACAAAATATTTGCTCTTCCTGTTTTATAAAACATTTTGATGTACCGAACACGAATTTTGTAAAAAATATATACTTCAGATTGGTTTCGAATTCCAGTGGATGTTATTTAAAGGTTAATATGACTTGCTTTCTTTTATTTCTTGCTGCTGGGTGGTTTTTTAGGGGGAAATATAATGCACGTGTTTCTGGTCATCTTACAAAAGCTATTACAAAAAAAATGGCATAGCTCCTTTTTGTTTCATAGTGAAGGAAATGTATCTATGTTGCTTATGTTCGTGAATGCTCTACACTTGCTTTTGCAAAAGAGCTGGAGTTGTTAGGAAATTGTCAGTGTCGAAGCTTGCAATAAATTGCGAAAGGTTCCAATCATAGCAAAGCTACAGTACTTTTCACTACTTGAACTCTGAAAGACACAATACCACATGTTTGTACAAGTTTAAAATTGTTCATTGACATCGTCAGTAATCAGTTTGCAATGCCCCTGTAGTAGGCATCGTCATATGCAGCGGCATCGTCGTCTTCCTCGTGCCAAGCATTACATACGTAAGACCAGTTGGTGACACCTGAAGCCCAGTTCCGGCGTGTACGTGCATCACGCATGCGCGCCGTGGCTGGAGTCGCATTGAGGTTCCGTGGCGCAGGTTTTATGCCAGCTGTGACGTTGCTGGTTGCAAGTCACCGCGAGGTGCTTTTCGATGTATTCGCAATGTGTTTCTGCTAAAGCCACTGCAGGAGCCGGGGACGCCACGAGGCCATGCCCACGAGCGCTCGATATCTTCTCGTTTCTCGGGATTTTCGCGAGTTTTTTTTTTCACTAAAGCAGGGATGCTGCAGGGACGCCGCGAAGCATGCACTAACCAGCACTAGGTATTTTATCACTTCTAGGGGTTTTCAGCATTTTTTGGCTAAGCCACTGCGTATGCCGCGGACGCTGACCGGTCGCAGTGAGAAACGCGCTCACGAAAGCTCGGCATCTTCTGGTATAATTGAGGCATTAGGCGCCCCACATTGAGGCCAGCTACAACAGTTGCACTAATTGAACGCCGTTATATCTGCACTTCGGACGAAATGAAGCCTAAAGTTTTCACGCGATTGTAACAAGCAAGATGAGCCCCGTATAAGCTGAAAGAGCCATTTTTAGCGTCGAGTTGTGATAGTCGTAACAGGGTGTTAGAACTGTGAATTTTCAGTACCGATGCTCTAATGGGTATACAATGTTTTAAAAGTATTTTGTTACAGTATCGGTGATATGGTTTGGGCATTGTCAGGCACTGACCGCCTTTTGTGAACAATTTAGGGTACGTTTGAAAATAAGTTGCCCGCCCTTGCCGAAAAATATGTACCAGCTATACAAGCTGACAAGCCTAATAAAGCGAAAAGCACTGAATTACGTTCGGTATTTTGAGGTGGAATAAGAAAACCAATAGGATTTCCCGAAATTACACAAAACGGCAAGCAGTGAACACATGAAAGAATCACAAACAATATAGGAGCAGTATGTATCACGCTTAAAAAAGGCGGAAATATTTAGAAGGGGTCCCTAAGAAAATGTAAACAAATCCCATGTTCTTCTGGCATTCTATAAACGATGTGTATGCGACGATGCTCTGATCAACAAAATAAATAATGATAATCAACCAATCATGTGTAATTATTGTGCCCAGGAACACCGTGAGGCCTTGTTGCTGGCACATAGATAGATAAAAGTGAAGAAAGAGAAAAAAGTAAAAGGAAAGAACACTGTGACAACGTATAAGATAAAAGAGTAAAAACCAACTTTTGCAATCTATAGTACACAGTTTACCATACAAACCACTACAATACGTAGATAGCGTATATACTACATGGAATTAACTCAAACAAAAGTGATAGGGTACAACAGAATTCGTAATTACATCGTACAGATAAAACAGAACATCGGCACACTACAGATAATCGTGTAACGTTGTAATAGCAATCATTAAAATGGTAAACAACAAAAAGGCATATAAACAGCATACTATCCACATAATAGGGCAAACTGGTAAAAAAAAACTACCATAACCAGAATGAGATTCATTCAGTATGACGGAGCAAAGAAATATTCCATATAGTTTCAAGTAGGAGCATAAGAGGCAGCTTATTAGTGAATGATAATTCTTCAAGTGTCTGAACTGAACTGATTCAGGGAGCTGTTAAAAATATATACGTCTGCAGAGTAGAAGTTACAAGTGCTCTGCGGGCAATGTTGATACCAGGAGCTGAGAGTACGAAAAGGGTGACATTTTCTTGTGGTTTTAAAAGGCACTGTTAGCTGGAGCTGAGAAAGAAGTTCTTATTAAAGGCTCTTCAAGTGACTAAATAACGTATGGTGTGCGTTTTTAACGATGAGTAGGCTAAAAAAGTAGCAGTTGTTTTCAACAGTGCGCGAATGGTGTGCTGCATTTCTACTCAAGCTTGCTTAAAGAGCGGGTACAAGTTGCTCCTGGCCCAAAGGCTAGTAAAGTGCACAGGAGCGCTTGAGTAACATTGCTGTGGAGAAGTGCTTGGGTGAGAGCAGCTGCAGCCCCAGTGTTCTGTCTCAGTGAACTCGAATGCATTACCTGTACGTTCAATACTGTTTCGCGCAGTGCCCTACAGTGTACCTGTCGCAAGACACGAGAGAAGTCGTCGGCTCAGATGAGCTGATTGCTGCTTCCGCGTATTGTTATCGGCAACAGATTGCGGAGGTCGCCGTCAGCGCCTTCCCCCTCGGCCGATGAGTCACCTACCGCCGACATCGCTATTATCCAAGCTAACAATGCCTATACTGCTGCGCTACCGGTTTATCTCGGTCGGCGTGAGCGTAAGAACAAATTTTTTTCTAAAGCCATTTTTGGATTTTGTACGGATGACTCTGCCACGGGCAATTGGGAGAACCTGTATCAATAACCGTGTTCACAGGCAACTGCGAGACAGCTGTCACAGGCAACTGCGCAGGCAAAAGCGCAGGTATTTATTTTGCCGTACCGCTTTCTGTCAAAGCAGCGGCCCTGTTCTCCGGTGGTGATTTGGAGTTCTCAAGGGCAAATTTATAAATCTCCACACATTCTCACTGCGATTATTCATATCAGTTGACGCCCTGGTGCTGAATCGGGAGGCAACGGGGCTACGCCGAACGCCGTCGCCCTCTTTTTGTCGGTTTTTTGTCGGCGCATGCAGGGACAAGGCGGGCACAGTCTTGGTTGCTTTGAGAGTGATTATGGTGCGTTCCCACATTTTTAAACACGTTATTTCGAAACAAACATTTTTTCGGTGTTATATTTAATAACCCAAAACATTCCAAAAGATTGTTCAAAACCTATAGCCAGTTTTCTAACAGCTTGTTCTGAAGGCGAAGCTAAAGTGGTGCGGTAACAGAAACTTATAACGCAGCAAAAATGAGCGTAATTGCGGATCGTATATTGAAACTTTTTCTGGAATCTTTTAGTCTGAAACATGAAATACTATTCGCAAGCAATTTGTAAAGCTTACTTCTTCTTTAAAGAAAAATATCAGAGGGATGGAACAACTCACAAGCCTCTCTCAACTACATTGCGCGCACTTTATATTCGTGCTTTAATGCTACCTGGCTCATTCTTTCTGTAGATATTATTCTTAGTGAAAACAATAATAACACACCCCTCACGTTTTATTAAAAAGGGTTAGTGAAGTCCAGGCCATGAAGGTGACAGAAGTGAAAGTTTTGAGAAAACCCGTACACAGTGATTGCTCCAATTGAACACCATGTGGCAGTGAATGTGTCGGTTGGACCTGGAAAGCTTGGGAGTTTGGAAAACATTTGTGATGTGCCGTTGCGAGAAACTTCATTGCCAAGGTATTATGATTGTGGTGACGGAAACTATCACCTGTTTTTGACCAACTGGCCTGCCTTGCCGAACATGTCCACACACCTGCGCATCCCAATTTTATAATATGCGATTTCACGCTCCAAACATAGAACAGAAGTACCGATATTTCGAGTGAAGCGGGCATTGAACGTGGCCACCACGATCCCGTAGCAGCTAATACCAGAGACCAGCACCGAGTGTAAAAGGATAAGAGCCGATCAATGGGTGACACAGAAATTCTCCAGAAGAAATTACAGGCAGCAACAAAGGCCAAAAATATCTCGTGGCGGCGAAGTAGGGCCTTAACTATTAACCTGGTGAATTTTTACTTTCCGGCGGAAGATCATCTGGCTTCATTCCTGTTTTTCTGAAAACCTATTTTTTTTCAGAATTTTTTCTTGTGCGAACAGTTCCAACTGAAAAAAATATTTTCTTTTCAATGAAACTTGACTGGCTCCTTCATTTATTACTAGATGGCGCAATGAAATAAATTTTTTTACAATAGACAGTAGGTTTGGATGTGATCATAATTTATTTCAGGGAATACAAGAAATGCATTATTTTTTTTATTTCTTGGGTGGTTTTTCTATAACCTAATCCCAAATATTGGATGGCAAAGATCCTATTTTATTCCACACTTTGGTCAATTAGCTACCTATGAGCCAAAAATTTAGACTTCCTATAACTCTATTATAGTTTGAATGTTCAAATACCAGCCAAGTTTAGGTAAATGTAGTCAATTACCAGCATCACTAATACTTCTTTCGCTATTTTCATCTTTTGAATACAAAAAAGTCAGTCTTTTGTAACATCCATGTGAAATAAAAATGGACCATCAATGAATAAAAAAATTTAAAAAACTGGCAAGATACACCTTAAGAGAAAAAATCTCTCGTTCTCGAATACCATTCATAGTATTACTTTCCGTGGCCAGGTATATCATTGTACAGTGGCAATGTTGTAGCCTTGCGTTCGGCGGCAATTAATTGCTATTCCAATGGTCAAGGTGTCTAGCCTATCTTTCTCAGGTACGATTAGGAGATTTAACGCGCAGACGCTACACATGCCATAAAGCTCGTCATTGTTGACGGCTCAGGAAGAATTTCGACCAGCTGGGGTTCTTTACCTTGAGCCGCAATATTGACCACACTGGTGTTTTCGCTTTTCGGTTCCACCAGAAAAGCGGCAGCCACGTCGAGGAATCAAACCCACGTACGTGGCTGCAGCAGCACAACGCCTGAGCCACTGGGGTATCGCGGCTTGGAGCGGCAAGTTATTTCTACATTAGTTGCGAGCGCTTGGCCTTACTTTTTCCGGCATGTTTCGTCGATGAAAATAGCAAGGGTATAGCGTTATCAGAGATGGCGAGTTATTCCTGCGATGATCGCAGGGTTTACCTCTGCGGTTCTCCACTGCGGCCCTCCTCGAGACCAGGTGAAAATGACCTCGAAATAGCCTTACCGTCCACGTCAACTGATGGCTATGAAAATGGTAACTCTATACTGCCTCACTTTCGGCGGTGAGTTATAGCTGGGAAAATGACGGGGGAATACCAGTACCATAAGTGGAAAGTTTACCGATGAAACGTGCATTACGGTCGTTATAACGGTGGGGCTGTAGCCTTACCTTCGGCAGAAAAAGGATTGTCTAATGGCAAGAATTTATTGACCTTACCTTTGGATGCGAGATGTGGCCGTCATAGTGGTAGTACTTTACCCTTACGTTCTGTGGGGAGTTACGAACGTGGAAACGGGGCGGTGATTCATGTCAATTCAGTGACATAGCATTACTTTGCGTCCGGAATCATTGTAACGGCGTGGAGATCGGCTTCCAAGTTGTTATACCATCGACAGCGATTTATGGTTGTGAATATGTAGGCGTGTAACTTTAGGTCCGGTGACGAGTTGTGGCGATAAAAATGGCAAGCTCATATCGCCTTACTTTCAGCGGGGAAAGATGGGGGACAACAAAACATTTTTTTGATGGTCGTCTTCAATGTCCAAAAAGGTACCACACTGATCTTAGGCTGTACGAGAAGGCTTGCAATTCTCCAAAGAGACAATGCTGCCGAAAAAATATTCTCAGGTATTGCGAAGAAATCAGACACACGGAGGCTTAAGCCCACGCCGTTAGCCTGAAAACCAACGCTCAACTCATTAACACTCAAGCACAACTGCTGCGCCTCGTTCCTATATGCTAAGGAGGATAAAATGAATGTCCTCAGCGCGTTAGTAGATGGCGTGTGTGGGGTGCATCTAGGCAGCCAGGTTTGTAATCATGGCTTCGACCAGCTCTGCCTATTTTTTACTCCATTATCGCTCCTCCCGAGACAAACACGGGGGGGAGGATATCTTAATAAATTCAGTTTCACTGCATTTCACTGCTAATGGGCCATCTACTCGAATGTTTTGGTTATTCTGCACTTCTCGGAAGGCCCACAACAGAATTGGCGAGCATCAACAATTTCTGAATTTTTGTGGAACAACAATATTTTCAACGTCTATGCTTTTTTTATTTAAAAGAAAAATGAATCAGCCATCAATTCCTGAAGGACAGCTATATGAGGAATAGTTGGAGTACTCAGTTCTCTCCTTTCATTGCACAAGGCCGCTAATTACAAGTGATATTTTGAGAAACGCTGGAGAGTAATATATTGTATAGCATCTCAAACGTAATACACCATTTGTACTTCTATTAGGCCGCCAGAATCGACAAAACATTCTCCGTAAGTATTCCATAGATACGGAGTGTACAGAAAGCCCAAGGCCCATTGTTGCTCCCATTTGAAAATAGAAACGTGGAAACTGGGCCAACCATAATTTTTTGTAGAAAAAGGAAGATTTGTGGTTTCTGGAAACAATATTTTCTTTAGTTACTACTCAAAGCTCAATTCGCCGTATAAATTTCATATTTTTATAATTGAATATATAACGAATGTTTCAGTCGACATGTACTTTTAGTGAGGGCAACACTGCAAATATCATTATGGTACTGATGCTTTGGCTCAAATCGGCCTAATGCTTTTTTAGATGCGACGCTGACAGCATCTCTTGTCGGTGGCCCTGTCCTTACTGCGTGCGTTCGTCGTCGTCGTCGGCGTCCGCACTCTCCTCTGCTCACCCCTCTCCTCTCCGATAGCGAACACTCTCTCGCGAGGGGCATTGGATTGGATTCGATTGAATTGGCTTGGCTTGGATTGGCTTGGCTTGGATTGGATTTGGATTGGATTGGATTGGATTAAAGTGGGTTGTGTTGGATTGTGTTGCGTCATAGCAGCGGCTGACGCACTGGCGCCGGCGCGTGCCCACGTGAGAGCGAACACTCTCTCTCAACATCTGCGGGTGTGCGGCCCAGCGCGATCTCACTCCGCCGGTGGGCGGCGCTTGGCGCGGTGCTGCGCTTGTGCAGTACTCTCTCTCTCCGCGGTCTCCTCTCCTTCGGGCGCGCTGCGCATATAACCGGTGTGCGCTCTCCGGCGGCCTTTCGGTCGATGGTTGCTCTCCGCTTGCGCTTGAACCCCCCTCAGCGTCGCATCACACTAGGGTTCCCGCGAGCGGAGGTGGGCGTAATTTTGTCTGTGTAAGATATGTTAACAAGTAATACGTGTTTCTCGGTTTAGTGGTTTGAATATATTTTGAAATAAATGCGCCACGTTGGGGGGCAGTTTTACATTTGGTGGGGCGGCAGAATAAAGAAACAAAGAAGCTGGCTGAAACGAATTTTTCAGTTTAGTTTGCCAAAGAAAGAATATTGTGTATTAAGGAAAGGATATTGCCCACAACAATTCTTGAAGAGCTCCCCTGGACGATGCTTCGGAATCTCCGTGCACCCTGGTTTTTCAATAGATCGTGGTGGTTGTAAGTTAGCCTGGGTGTCTTGCCTAAGGTGTGATATAAAGCTGCATTTTTTTCTGGTGTTCGCGGATGCTAGCGCGGCCTCTTCCCTTCACATGAACTTAAATAGAATCGCGCTAACGCACAGTTTCTCTGCGATAAAAGCAGCTATGATAGAAGTATCTCTACCGGGAACGTCAATGCGTGCAAGGAGCCATTGCTGTCAATGCTGTAGCACGTCATTATGGCTTCTTTGATGTTGATATTTAGTTTGAAGGCTTCTGCACTATGAAGGCTTGTTGGTTTCTCGTTCGAGCCACTTATTTTATTGCTTCAAATGTCAAACGACAAAAAAATAAATGCTCTGCTCAGTGGGCCACAATATCTTTAAATCCAAGAAAACTGACTAGGTGTAGTTCAACGTTAAGGTAATTCCCAATATCTGCTACCCGACTCCAAAGTGAGCTATAATGAGGAATTCCTTAGGGAGGAGGTTATCTAAAGTAATATGCCAGTGGCACATCAAAATAAACAAAGCGACAGTCATGTTTATAGTCTCGAAATTGTGATGACGAATCGACGGCAGTTAGGAACATCATTCATGTAGCAGACTTTACTGCATGTGATATGCGAACTTCTCTGGGCGGGATACGTTCGTGTATTTCCTTTGGTAAAAATGCAGGCTGCTTTTTTAATTTTGGTGCTGGTTGTTAGGGTTTGTGCATTCAACAGTACGCTTTTTACCTCTCCGCCACTTGAAATGAATGGCGGAATTTCGTATCTTTCCGTAGGAAATATAAGATGCAGGGAATATCTGCTGCACATGTTATATGGGCGTGGTACACTCCATTCTTCGCTCTACGCTTTTGCATATGTCATTAGTGCTATTCAAACGTTTGCGATACAATCGTGCTGTATCTCGGTGAAAGTGAGAATAACTGGGTGAGAAACGATTGCAGTAACTCTCAGAAATTGATAAATGGGTAATTATGCAACATAACACAAGATAGACTGGTATAGTGTCTTCTCGTGCAAATTTTTTAGTTATCAATGCAGTAAGGGTCATTGTGAGGCAGCGAATAAGCCAGCATTTATTATAGCTTCGAACTGGCAAGTATTCCTAATTATTGATAATGATTACGAGATAGAGATACCTAAATTCACAATAGTGAAGTACCCATGTTTAGAATTCTGTTCAAGGTTGCGAGTTATTGGGACACTGCCAAAAGTAATTTTAATAGTGGTAGTTTAGTGGAGGTGTGCTTTCGTGCTAGGTGTCGACATGTGTTTCATTTTCCTTAATTTGCAGACACTCGAACGGAAGTAGCGCCTAGTAATTTCAGAAAAGTCGTGTAGCAAGCATTTTATAAATCTTATATGGAATGGCGAATACTTGCTTGAAGCCGCAGAATGAGACATACTTGCGAGGTAAATGATTTGGATTTTGAACATTAAAACCTACAATATTCAAAATAAAATCAACTCAACTGAGATTTCTGTGAATAATGCATGTGCAGTTTTAGGGGCGAAGTACGTTAGTGGCTCGCACTGTTGGCATCTCCTGTTGTCGTCTCCAGTAGTCACGCTACTAGAGCAACGGGACACTTGTTCTTGAAAGAGTCGCGCTAGAACGTAACTCTTTTTAAACGAAAAGTGTACAATGAAAAACTATCCCATTTAAAAATATCTGCAACACCCGCTGCACGTTACATCAATTTTCAAGCCCAACAAGAAGCTGTTGTTTAGACGGGTTACAAATTATGTTATGCCTGAATACCTTGCGGCTATCGCCGCTAGGTGCGATCGGGTCGGGTGGTCAGTCAAAGAAAAACAAAGGCATGTTTTCCTTGTTCACGGGGCTCGCTAATACCGTGGACGAGCCCCCAGGGTGAGTCCCGGACCGTGCACTGCGCTCGCGCGGACCACTTCCAGTGACCCAAACTGCGAAGCTGTGGCACATAAGGCCAGCAAATTGTTTTAATCTGGTTCCCCGCAGAATATGGCACAACCGCCGGTGCAAACGCGTGATCAGCGCGCACCATATGACAAGGGAGTCTTGAATACACTTCCAACTGCATGCTTCGCCGCTCCCCAGGTTTCACATGAGTGGACATAGCCTTTCTTCGTGCTCGGTGTTTAGGGTTTGTCTCAAACGCTCGCCACAAGCGCTGTCTTCATCTCAACATGTCGTATTATAGTAATGTGGGAGTAATATTACGGTGGAAACCTTATTACCCTTGTTTAACGTCTATACTCTACTAATGTTTCAATTTTTAATCTGTCGAGTACAAGGCTTACTGCTTGTATTATATGCGAATATTTTTTTAAACAGCTGCTTGATAGCGCGGACTCCTTGCTTCGTTGCAGCAATTCTGCCTCTACATTCTTTGAGTTACACTAAAAAAATCATTACTGGGACTTTCAATAAAATGTAAAGAGATCTAAAATGAATATTACTACTTCTGTAGGTGTAATTATTTCAACGGAAGGCGGTGTCATGCAAACTAATCTTGTTTCAAAAATCAAGGCAAGAATTAGTTGGTTAAAGTTGATTCAATGTCACACAAGTAAGGTGGTCAAGTATACGCCACCTCCACGCTTCATTTGTTAATTGCCGTGTATAGAGCAAAGTGCACACCGTGCATAACCAGCCGGAGCTCCACTGTGATAAAATTTATGCATGTTTTGCTTCAATTTAATAATAGACATGAATGAAGATTTTACTGGGGTCGTAAATAACAAACGTATTGGGAACAAATTTTTAATGCCTTGCAACGCGCTTCAATCGCAGATCCCGTTCGTTACCGTGCGTCCACAGTCTGCGTTTTTCTTTGGGGTCAGAATGATAATATCACGGGCGAAGATGCGCGAAAAAGATGCCAGGATATTGGCATGGAATTACTGAGCAGTGAAACAACGAGCCAGCAGGACCTGTGCGACTTGGTCAAAAGGTTCGATCTGGAGCGAGTGCGTATCTGGTGGACTGACAGGTGAGTACATGTACGGTGTAGTAGAAGACATAGGTGTGTCATCCCGCGGACGAACCGATGTGCGACGCTGGCCTCTTAACTGACGAAAAGAATGTATGGGGCTCCGGCATTGCCGTGTGAATTCCTTTTTGAGCCAGCGCAACCAAAATGTACTGTTACAGAGCTCAATAGTGGTTTAGGATTTTTTATGGAGCTTTATGCCATACGTTGGAGAAAAAAATACTAGTTAGGGTGAGGAATAAAGATGAATTGAATGAACAAAAGCTTTGCAGCCAATTGGAAAGCAGGGGCCGCCAGTTGAACTGCTTACAACAGGAGCACCAAAGCATAAATTGTCATCCAAAAATAAACCTCCTCGACCAGACCCAGCCCGACACACCTCTTCCTTCCAGTTCAACATTGGCGGTGAGCGCGCCAACGGGTGGCGTGCAGCCGTCTTCGTTACGCGTGATTAGGGATTCTCGCATTTGTCATTTACGTAAATCGGGCTCGCTCTCCCTGCTGTATCTTTGCAAGCAGTTGACTTTCCATGCTTGTTTGCAGCAGATGTTGTGTATACGCAGCTTTTTAATATAATGAAATCTGTAAATCGCGTACCCTAGCTGACGTGTGATTTGAAGTATAGTTTTTGAAACCACTCCAGAAAAAACATTTCCGGCGTCGCCTCATTCCGGCGAGGCCGGTTTCGTGGGGAGCGCGAAGAGTAGGAGGTAGGCGTCTTCTTTTGTAATTAGCATTCTTTTGAATAAAGGTAACAGCCAGAGTCTAATAGCCGACGACATCAAGAGTTCAAGACCAAGAGAAATTTTAAGCCTGCGGTGCTCTCGCTTTGGCAGAAGGTATAACGATTTCCGGTAATGTTGCTTCAGGTTAAACAGTGTTTAAGCTTGCCAAATACTCGCAAACACATTATCACGGCACGTTCGTTACCGTGGCGTGAAAACTTCCGTCATGAGCATAGGGGTACAAAGGATGTACTTTGAGGTGCAAATAACCTACGTTCTGTATGTGGCGGGCTGATTGTATACCAGCCTCCTAAAGAGCATGGCGGCGTTTTGAACAAAACGAGTAACGTGTACGGCGGACATACAGTAACACTATGTTTGTTCAGACGTGCAGGTAAATTTCGGTACATTTGTCATAGCAATATCTTCCCAATGTTCTGATATGCGTTATAGTGAAACTTCACTGAGAAGGAGGAGGAGTACGCGCAGGAATGGAAAGCTTAATTCAACGGTAAAATCTAGAGGGTTAGTAGGAGGGCTCCCCAGCCCGGCACAAATGATTAAGAGTGATTTTTTAAGCAATTCCTAGGGCTTCATATCGATTTGGCCAGAAATTCTGATTTATAAATAAATGGGTAGGTAAAAAATAAAGAGCTGCTTAGACATATTTATCGGTTTGTATTCTTGTCATTGTGAAATCCGGAAAATATACTGTTTATTGCGTTCTTAGCGGGTACATCAAGCGTTCAACACAGTTATGATGTAATCAGAGTTCAAGATGAAATTCACCTCTTTACGATAACGACAGTTCCGATAGAAAATTAGCGCCGAAAAGCCGCCTTGGAGAAATCTGGGCAAAACTGTCTGCGCAGTTTCGCGGAGGCATAAAACGTACGTTCTCATTGTATTTGCATGTGAACGAACAATGCATGCTTCGCATGTGTAGCTTCATATACGCAGTCTTAACGAAGGCAAATTTGTCAGAAAGGTACTGCGTGCCTTTAAACCCGAAAAAAATATTCCCATTATCTTTGTGAGCCTCCCAAACATCTCCAAACCTTCTAAGACCATTTGTGACGGTGCCGAAAAATATTGCTTTTATAAAGAAAAACAATTTATCTGGTACAAGTCAACTACAACAAAAGGAATAAAAGAATCCCACAAAAGAATCGCATACGGCTGTTGAGTCTTTATAAGATCGTCACAAATTTTTTTCAGGAAGCCAGCGGAATTTCAGTACTTATTGAGGAGCTCTACTGAAACTCTTACATAATACAGGCGGTACGAATCGCACACATTCGTCTGACGCATGCTTTGAAGAAACTTGCTCTCTCTCCTGTTGTGTTGGAAAGTTGTGCCGCCTACAGCTTGAAATTATTTAGACGTGTCAGAAGCTGCCAAAGAACTGAATAGATGGAAGTGCGTTCTATTAAAATAAATTATCAAAGTTACCGATTTCTAGCACAGGCACTGCTGCACCTCACAAGCGGACAACAGCGGCGTGAGTATAGCAGCAGCGCGAGTGTAGCATACTACAGCGGCGCGAGTGCCTAAGCTGACCTTAGAGCGAGGACAAACCACTGAACCATCTCAACGCCAATAGTATGAGCAAATATTGCATACAATGAGTACTCTGATGGACACATGTATTCACCGATACACAGATCAATTGATTCAAGGATGAATCGATGGATGGATGGGGGACGCACGTACCGATAGAGGAACGAAAAGATAGATAGATAGGTAGATAGATAGATAGATAGATAGATAGATAGATAGATAGATAGATAGATAGATAGATAGATAGATAGATAGATAGATAGATAGATAGATAGATAGATAGATAGATAGATAGATAGATAGATAGATAGATAGATAGATAGATAGATAGATAGATAGATAGATAGATAGATAGATAGATAGATAGATAGATGATGATAGATAGATGATGTGATAGATAGATAGTAGCTCAGATAGATAGTCGTCAGACTGATCGCTAGATAGCTCGCTGATAGATGCTCGTGATGCTAGATAGATCGTACTCGTCGATAGATGATGTGATGGCTGTATGTTGTCTGGATGGATGGATGGATGGCTGGTGGATGGATGGCTGGATGGTGGATGGCTGGTGGATGGTGGATGGATGGATGGATGGTGGATGGTGGATGGATGGATGGATGGATGGATGGATGGATGGGTAATTGATTCATGCATGGATAGACAGATGGAACTATTGTATTTTTGTGTAGATAGATATATTGCGTGATTGTTGATTGGTTAGTTGACTTTAGGGAGGAAGGGAGGAAACAAGAGACTGATTATATCGCTAAAAACTTTGCATAATTGATTAGCTCAAAACCATCTATGTTCAAAAAGCAGCGTGGTTATAAATTGCATTTTTGTCTCGTTAAACAGTGTAGAAAGAGTTAAAACATTTTCAAATGAAAATTTCTGTGAGCGGAGAAACTACCCTTTGTGTAAACAATATTTTCCTAACAAACAGAAAATCTTCAACTCTTTTCAGTCTTGAAAATGGGTGCACCAGCGAAGCTGGGCGCTGTATAAAAAGGACAGGAAACAAAACGCGTTACTATCTAATTGATCATCGAGCGTACTTTCTATGTCTCAAATGAATGAATCTTGGAAAGCATCAACATTTATTCTAGCGGAGAAAAATTGTGCGTCCGCTCATCTCCCACCACGTAGGCATCGTAGTGTCTGCGCAACACACACAAAAAACCGTTCGTCCATGACGGAGGAACGTCAGACCCCCTCTGGCGTTGAGAGGTCTACGTTGGATGTGGTCGTGAAGACAGAAAAACAAGTTTGTTTTATTGGGTACATTTGGTGTTTCATAGTGCTCACAACGCTTCAAGAGCAGCAAACGACGCTTTATGCGTGAGAAATAAACATTTATGGCAACTTGATTTCTCTAGCCTAATATTGTTTGCTGAAGTAAGCCATGATGTATCCAGGGCAGGTGCTTGAAACAAACCGTTCGTCCTCCCCGGTCGAGCAACAATAATGCTTAAAAGCACTTTCCGTAATCGGTTTGTGTTTGACTTATTTGTAGGTTGATAACAGTCGTTTCCCGAAATTTAGGGTATGCTTGACAAACAGTCACTGAAGACATGGTCACTTAAGGCAGTTGGTCAGTTTAAGATCTACGCGCCGGGCTTCCTTGCAGCAATAATCGTCGCAGTGCACACAGTTCTAACCGCAACTTCTGTGTGTGTGCGTGATCGTCACTTTCAATGTTTACACCACCATTTATTTAGCTCTAGGAAGTATATCGATTGAATGTAAGCTCACAATTATCGATCTGGAAGCTGATAAGCTATGTCTACCTTCCGCTTGCTTTTCGCGACCTAAGCCAATGAAATAGCGGCCTATAGTATATCATCCGTTTTAGTGCGGTAAATCGGGTATGGAGCCGCATAGCCATCCGTTCCTTTCCGACTTACACAGCAGATTTTGAAGAAATTTGCGGTAAAAGTAGTGTCAGTGTCATTTACACAAGGTAATCTTTTGAGTCAACTAAAATATAATTTTGTATTCATGGAAAACGGGCATGTTATAGCCGAGCCCCTCAAGCTTGTCTGTGCATACACACCACCACCTCACCAACCATCCTGTGAACGTATAACTGGCAACCGGTGGTGTGTGTGGGCTTAGACGTCAAAGACGCAAAAGAAAGTGCGGCTCTGGAACCAAAAGCAAAAATTCCACTCGAGGAGTGCTTATTCAAGGAAAAAACCAGAGTATATTGTTGTAATAAACACATTCTGGTCTACGCTTCCGGTGAAGCAATGGCCATAGCTACGAAAAATTGGACAATACATGCATCGCTATCTCCTCTATAAACATGACAGACAGCGTTGCCTCTTCTCCAATCACCCTTCGGGGTCCAAAAATACGCAGCCATTGCTATAGCCGTTGCTGTCTCCACAGTGGTCAAGGTAAGCATTACCGACTCCAAGTATGCTATTCTAAATTCCTATTAGGGCAAGTACATTGACAGGCGTTGAAAATCGCAATTTTTTTTTGTCGACTTCGAAAAACGGACAAGCTGGACGTTGTTATTCCGACCCAGTTGATAAAGCCAATCGCATTAATTTGCTTTCTTTCCATTCTTTCTAGACCGTATCATATCAACCGTTTTGGTACGGTATATATTTATGTACATCCTGTTGTTCCGTAAAAATAGCGCAAGAAAAGCCCAGCGCAAGGCATTCTACTGCATAGGGTGGTCTGTATTAAGCGACTTAACTCTCCATTGCCTAAAGTGGTTTCAGTAGAACTAAACGGCATATTATGCTAGCAAGTACAAGAGCACAGCTAATCTGGCGAAGTGGTTTAGGGTGAAACAAATACTCTGTTAATAAAGATGACATTCGTCGTTGGACTACTTAAACGAGAAAATGTTGGTCTCTCTGACCGTCCGTCTCAGCCTATATTACGCCTTCGGCGAAATATTAGAGGAGTATGAAAACAAGAAGTTTGTATGGGCAGAACTGCTCTCAACTCTGGAAGCAACTTTCCTTAGACCTATATGTCCCCATTATGTACCCATAAGAAAAGTTTATTTTTATAAAGGCTAACTTTATGTACTGAATCGGCAGTTTCTACGTTCTGTTACTTATCCATACACGTTGGGTTGAGTTTTACCATATTTACTATTTAGTGTAAACACTTTCGGCCACCCTCGCAATTTAAAGGTAAAGACTCGAAAATCCGAGTATCTGGGGGCATTCAGCAGCTTTGACTTGTTTTTGCTTAGGTCTACCGCTTTAAGAAGAGCGAGGTGGTTGAAAACAAAATTTTTATTCACCAAAAAAATTGTTTATATACACTTTTACAATGCATCCTCCTAGCCTACGATTTCTAAACTGCCAAAGTTTTACGCTAAAGCCCTGATCAACACAGCCCAAATCCAAGCACAACGCAAAGCTACAAAAGGAAAGACAATGCTTTGCACTCCGAATGCGATAACAGCCATATCGGATACGCGCCGGCTTAATAACAAAAGGGACGCAGGTTCGTTTCTGTCAGCGGGATTCATTTTTATTCGCGCACTTCTTTCCCCTACACGTCGGCAAAGAGCTAACATGCAGGTGTAACGACCCGACGTGCATTTGTAACCAGTGCGCCACTGCCTGACAAATCTTGACCTAGAATTGTCCTCCTCTCCACCGCGTAGAGAGGCGTTTTCTGTTTTCTGTTAGTGCACAGCCCGCCCAAAGAACAACCTTTAGCAGCTCGGTTTTCAAATGGCTGTGCGAGAAAATAAAGTACAGCCTATTCTGAAGGGGGATGGACTCGACGTCTCGGCAGGCTTGTCACCTTCGCTCGGCTTTATTTCTGGTAACTTATCGGTCCGGCTTATCCTGACGTTGTGATCATCTTCGACCGCTGTCTAACATTCTTTTAGAGAGCAGCTGCAAACCTGGTCTGTACAGGGAATACATAGACGGGGTCCCCATTGGTTACAATCCCCTTAATCATCCATCATGCTGTCTGTGTGGTTGTTTGGTTCTGTTGGACACAAATACTCAGAAACATGCTGTATACCTGATTAGCCGAACGATACGCTCGGAGTCCTGTGCGAGAACTGCTGGGTCTTGCTTGGGTGTTTTGTTACAACGATACTAAATTTTCTGACCAACGAGACGTTTACAGCTTCCCTGTAAAAGATAAAATCTTCTGCTATAGCTGTTCCAGCACAACTACGTATTAAAAAAAAAGAATGGATGCGCACTGTCCTGGGAGAAGGGGCGCTTGCAGTTCCAATGTGGGAAAATTGAATTGCCAATCCCACTCCATTCGCTGAAGTATGCGTGTACAGTTAGGTCACTTTTTTGACTGCTTCAATATTGCTGGTATTTTCTTTGAATGTTAGTGGAGAACCCAGTCGCTCCAAATAACTTTGTTTCTTGATAAGGCCCACGACGCCTTTTGCTAAGTAAAATGAGGTGGAAGCACTGGGCACACGAATCCTACATTCGCGGTATATCGCCAAGTAAGCCCAATTTGTAAGCCACCGACAGCAAGGTCATCAGACGGAGTATGAACTGCTTCTGGATGAATTGAAGAAAGGAGTTGTCGTTGCAAAGCAGGGAGGCGACATCAAAAGTCACATGCCGGGAATCTTGTAGACTGGATGGAGCAAGTCTAGCCGGTCAGGCAATTGAGCAGCTGGGAGTACGAGAAGACACTGAGGCAAGTATTCTTCTACCTTGAGCATTCAGTACGAATTGGTTCGAAAACCGCAAAATCTTTTTGGAGTACTGGCTGAAATTTAAGACACGGTTTTGACTATCTTCACCACGCTTGTTGCTGAAGGAGCGGGCTGAATTGTCTGGTGACACTGGCACAGCATATTACAAGTGTTTGGTGGTGTTCGTCGAAAAGATGAACAGGCTTACAGGCGAGAAAACTCCGGAAAAGCTGGGGGAAAAGAAGTTATGTCTAATAACGCGCCGTGTGAACTAAGATCTGTTCGCTGGGCTTGCTCGTTATTCCCCCGGAACTGTCGCAGAAATAGTGCGCGAGGCCAGCACGAATTTAAAGGCTGCCGAAATGCGTGCTAAGGGCAGTGACCACGACTATTTGGTACGGCCAATGCCAACTGGATTTACAGGATACGGGTTCCGACAGACTACATAGGCGAGACTATCCGCGTAGTGGAATCGTTTCCAAAAGACGCCACAGCCATTCTAGGACTGCAAGGTTTCCCAATAATGCAAATAGCCCGCTGGACGGTACCCCAACAAAATCGGTGATTGACTGAACCACTATAGCCGAGGACCCGCACGTTTCAACCTATTGGTATTGCCATACCTGTGTGGCTCACCTAGGCGCAGAAGCAACGCTTACTTTAAGCATGGATGGTCGCACAGTTCCCGTAGACGAAACTAAGAGCAGCAGCTGTTAGCTAAAAGCGCTCTTCTGCAAAAATATGAAAACCCCCAAAAAAGCAACGCCGCCACTTATACCGCGATTCATGGCGTGTCCTAACCATGACAATTCAATTTAACCATGATTTGACCCTTGAACACGGCGACAGCAACACGGCGTGGCAAGAATCCGACACCACCAAGTCGGCTTGTGTGAAGAGTATTACCCCGACCACACGTAGGGGCCGACCATTAACATGCACAAGCCGACTTCCACGCACCATAAAATTTGAAAAGACACCGTCTGACACAACTATCCATTAACACCCTTGACGTGGTCACTGTGATAGAAAGCAGTTTGCTCATTGCTGAGTGGATAACCCACGAGAAAACTGACGAAAGTTATGAGTAGTCGGGACAATCCGCTTTTACGAACAGCAGGACATAATCCTGTCACGCCAGCAGGAAGATGTATAGTGCTTGTTAACTACAAACGGCACCATGTATCGTCCTGCTGCCGTAATATTTCCTAAGTGCTTACACGAAAGTAATTCTAGGAATAAACTTTTACAAGGACAGCGTGGCTGTTGTTGATCCGCACGCAAAATCAGAAACTTTCTCCTCCGACCACGCCACTTCGCCGAAGTAACTCCATACCAATGTGTTGCGGTAACAACAGACGATGAACATGTAACCCTCACTTGTCGTGCAAGCTGCCCTTTCTCCTCATGCAAGCGCTGCTTACTAAAGCAAGTAGATTGCCGTGTTCTTCCAATATTCTGATCCTAAAACCTACCCAGTAACAGAAAGCGACCGGAGCTTGTTTCTCGAGCATGGTGCCTCTGTCGCAAGGAGCATTGTGTGCATCGAAGAAACAGTGTCGCACGTTCTTGCCACAAATTTACCTAAAGAGTATCAGCATATACACAGGGGCGCTGAATTTGCGCACTTGCAAAAGACGTGGTCGAGTTTGGCGATTTCGAACGCCAGGTCAAACCCACCGTGCACCGTTTACCCTTCTTTGATATAAACCCAGCCGTTATGCCAAACCGACGGGAAAGGTTCAAGAACTTTGCTACGCTGCCACAGCGACTGTTTTTCGTCGAATCCAAAGGTACTCCTGACACCTCTTGCGAAGCACAAAATATTCAAACAAGAGGGCGCCCGACCTACGCCACAATCACTTTACCACGAGAGCGTCTTCACATCAGCGCGAAGCTGCACGGCCGCAAGTTGACGAAATGCTGAATAGACATCATACAGCCCTCGTTAAAGTCTCTAGGCAGATGGCTGTGCTAGTGAAGTAAAAAGATGGCATCACAAAATTAGGCGTTGCCTACCAATGACTTTAGCGAATCACAAACAAGGACGTGTGCCAATTCCCAAGCATCGATGACGCCCTCGACCACAGTTGCCAGGCAACCTACTTCTTATCAATTAAAAGGAAAACCGGGAACTGTAAAATCGAAGTAGACGAGAGGTAAATTAAGAAGAGAGCGTTTATTACCGCACGCGGAATGTACGAGTTCAAGGAGATCCTTTTTGGACTGTGCACGCCACCATAAATGATCATTCGAAATAGTCATCGATACTGCGCTAGACGGCCTCAAAGGCGCACCTACCCGGTCCCCCTCCACAACATTGTTGTATTCGCCAATACCTTCAGCAAGCATCCCGCGAGGTGGGATTCGGTACTTGGAGCAATCAAAACAGAAGGAATAAATTCAAAGCCACAGAATTGCCCTTTCGCATGGGGTAAGGGTAATTTCAGGGCAACGCTCTTAACGCCGAGGGTGTTCGGCCTGACCCAGCGAAAACTGCCGCCGTCACCAACTATGCGAGGCCGAAGGAAACGAAAGACGTGCGAAGATTCCTCGAACTTTGCAGATACTATCCGCGTTTTGTCAGAACTTCGTCAAAATCTCCGAACTCTTCACTCGCCTACCTAAATGAGCCTTCAGTTCTGCTTGGAGGAACAGCAGAAGAATGCTTTCTGCGAGCTTGAAAATCCCCTAAAGCGCCCATCTGTGCTGACACATCACGATGCGTACGCCGACACAAAAAGGTGACAAGAAGACAATGACGTAGGCGTGAGTGTTGTCCTCGTCCAAGAGAACGGATGCAAAATTGTCATCCATTCTGGCAGCTGTGGTGTGCCTAAAGAGGAAAAGAGCTATTTGTCCTCCATAAAAGAATGCCTCGCCCTAAAATGGGCCATATCTGAATTCTGTCTGTATGTGTTTGGCAGCCAGTAAAGGGAATAGCAGCCCATCATCCTCTCTGTTCCCTGGCAAATCTCCTGGACGCCTTGGATATAGAAGTCTGCGCTAGCAGGAATTCACTTTGCCCATCAGTTACAAATCGGGCAGGAACTATGCGTATGCCCGCTGCATGTCACGCGGCCCCTGTCGACCCGCCGCCAAAGGACTGTGAAAAATACGCCGCGTTCCTCGGATTCTTCACAGAAAGCGACATCGCAGCCAAGCAACAAGCCGGCCCCAAGTTGCGCACCATGATCGACAACCTCGACTGACGTGACTTCGCCATAGCAAGGGCCGTCAGGAGCAACTGATCTGTGGTATGCCTGAAAAATTCTTTGCAACTAAAGGAGAACGTCTACAATAGAAAGGGAAATAAGTACCATCTAGTGATCACTGTCGTTGTCAGCGATAAAATGCTTGCAGGATACCACAACGAACAGTCATTAGGGCACCTCGGCACCTTACGCATTCCAGGTAAAATGAAGACAAAATAGTGCTGGCCCTGTCTCACATTTCAAATCACCCACTCCACCTGGAGCTGCCGTGGCTGCTGTCGACGAAAAACACTGGTCACAACTCCCGTTGAACTTCTCAAGCCGTTTACTTTCCCATCCCTGCACTCTCAAGAGATCGCACTGGACCTTCTGGGTACCTTCTCTACGTCACCAGCTGACAAAAATAGGATTGTCGTAGTGGTAGACTACATGACGCGCTACGCAGAGACCACGCTCATAACAAAGGAGCTGCACAAGAAGTAACAGTATTTGATTCCCCAATTTGTGCTATGACATGGAGCCCCTGAATTCCTAATTGAAAATAGCGCAACGGCTTTTATTGTGAAGCACATGCAAGGAGCCTTACGATACATCAACATGAATAGGTGGAGCTGGAAGGTACATTATTCAAAACGATCGGTCTAACGAAACGTGTCAAATGAATGATCGCGGATATGCTGTCAATGTACGCCGACGTTAAACACAAACTGTAGGACAAAGTCTTTCACTATGTCACGATTTCTTAGAATACAGCTACCCAGTAAAATATTCAGATGAAACTGTCCGAGCTTGTTTACGAAATACGGCTGACTACGATGCCCTACGCTATTCTGAAGCATGAAGAAGGCTGTTATCAAGTTGCGACGTCTGCGTAAACACACAGTAGCCAGAGGGCTCCCGCCAGCTTGCTAGAAATAGCACACTGAACTAGCGGCTGGTGGATGACGCATGCTTCAAGGTCCTACACCGAGATACCAAGTATCACTCAGATGATTTTCTGTGCGTTTGGACAACAATTCTACTGCGTGGGCTCAGTGGGAAGGTCCTACGACCGTATTGTGGCCCTTACAGAATTCTGTGACATCTTGGCCAACTTATCTAAGAGGTTGTCTCCGACGATGACTCCGTCCCATCACAACGCCGAAGGTGGCCCTATGTCTACCCCGCAGTTTGCCTCAAGCCTCACTATTCAATAAGACGGAATTTGTATGGATGGGTTACTGATTTATTTTTAGCATAGGGCTCATGCGCTGCCTAGGTTTCACCGCACGGAGGGAGGCCAAACCGACGTCTGGGTTGTACCTTCGGGTAATTTAAATCTGGGAGGATCCAATAGAACCCAGTTTTTTCAGAAGAAAAATGAGCTCGTTGCTTCCTATAGTTTTACGATATTGCCTCCAGCCCCTCCCCAACACCCCTAGATCTCGCTGTATATTAACATCACGCAAGTCAAAACGTGTTTGTAGTGCAAGATGCGTTTACAGTGTCGAGGAAACTGCTGGGGTTAAGAAGGCCCTCTGCCAGTCTCAGGATCGGTGATGGTCGCATGAAGCGGAATTTGAAGTGGGAGCTTGTGATTTAAAATAGTACACATGGTGACAGGAAGCTTTAAACAACAGAAGGTCCTAAAAATTAGCAATGCAATCGGCGACGATCGGACGGACCGCTGGTTCGCCCTCAACAGTGCGTGTGGCTTTGGCGCACGTGGTCACCTATACGAGCAAGTGCTTCTCGTGGGACGCAACATGTTTTGTTTGCGATATTGTACACTTTTTTACGGTCATCCTAAAGGACACCGCTTTTGTTCGAAACGGTAATGGACGGGGATTAACCCGGAGGAACCGTGCGACGTCAATCCGCCGGTGGGCACGTCTTGCAAGAAGCGCGCCAGCCTCCTAGCTGAATAGGACAGCCAGGACACCGAGCTCTACTCGGCGTACAATGACGAGGACTCCGACGATGGGTTTGAACTGTAGCTGAAAAAAACACGAAAAGAAGGCTCCTTTTGGATTCTCTACCATCGAGCACCTCGACTGTGAAACTCGTGGCTTAGCCACCTGTGCACACGATACTGTTCAATCCACAGGCAAAGGCCGACAATTTGAGATCGCTGAACAAGCAAGAAGTCTTCGCATTCCTCAAAGCTATTGTGCCAGGTGAGGTCAAGGACGTGAGGATAAATTTTCCACGGAACATCTCGGCCTTCGACGTGGAGCATCGGAGTGCACGGGACATTTTGGGGAAGATCACGTAATTGCAAGATATAAAAGTGCTAGCCCACTCCACTCCGTATGAAGACAGGACGATAGGCGTAATTTATGATGTCGATACGTCTATCGCTGAAAAGAACCGCCCAAATTGATCAAACCTGTGAATGAAGGTACTGTCACCACACATACCGCAATGGTACGTCAGGGTGCCTCTTTTCAGGGGCGACAGACTTCCTACCCGTGTTAGGGTGGGTCGTTTCCGTCGGCCTGTCGGACTTTATGTGCTGAAAGCTCTTTATTGCTACAAGAGTATTAAGATTGGCCATCTCGATGCAGTATGCGGCAGCGCCACTGTATGTCCCAAATGCGCTTTGCCCCACAAGGCGAGCGACTGCGGGGAAGATACCCTGAACTGCGCCAACTGTGATGGACCTCACAATGCCTCATCGAAGAAATATCCACGTATGAAGACAGATGGTAATGCCTTCAAGCAGATGGTGGGGGCCCACTCCATGCTGAAGGATTCTGCCACGACGAGACGACAGTGGTGGTGTCATCGGTATCGACTCCCAAGGTCTTCAAAAAGGCGAACCATTCTCTATCGAACGCTTCTACGGAAGCGGCTCCGCCAATAGTGCTACAACTACTTCCGCCACATCTACTCAGGCGCCCACCGCCGACTCGGCCGCCTTCGGACTTGTGCTATTCGCGAAAGTGTCGCAACTAGGCACAAGAAAAATTGCCGGTCGACGCATGGCCCCCACTGCCACCACTCAGCAGCAGCTCCGCAAGGAAGCCCGAACTAAGCATCTATTTTCTTCATACAGATTCCTGGCCTGGATGCATCCGTCATTGGCGTTGTACCCCTCTGCGCCTGCGCGGAGCAGCAGCTGTACATATTACCGCGACGCAGGAGATCCACTGCGCATCGAGACGTGAAGCCAGGAATCAACACCAGCTATAAAAGGAGCAGCACTGCCGTGGGCTTGCCACTGAGCAGCAGCGTCCTTGCGGCGCAAAGAAGCCCGAATTAGACATTTTCATCATACAGTTTCCTGGACTAAATGGATCCGTCATTGGTATTGTACCCCTCTGCGAATGCGCGGTGGAGCAGCTGTACACATCGCCAAGACGCAACAGATCCACTGCGTATCGAGACGTGAACCCAGGAATCGACACTGGCTATAAAAGGAGCAGCAATGCCGTCGGCTTGCCACTCAGCAGCAGCTTGCTTGCGGCCCAAAGAATCCTGAATTAGGCATCTATTTTTATCTTACAGATTCGTGGCCTGGTTGGATCCGTCATTGGCCTTGTACCCCTCGGCGCCTGCGCGGGGGAGCAGCTGTCCATATCGCCAAGACGCTGGAGATCCACTCCGCATCGAGACGTGAACCGAGTGATCGACACCGGCTATAAAAGGAGCAGCAGTGCCGTCGGCTTGCCACTCAGCAACAGCAGCTTGCGGCACAAAGAAGGCCATATTAGGCGTCTATTTTCATCATACAGACGCGAAACGTTTCATTTTTACCCCATTACGCGCTTTTACCCACCACCACTTTTGCTGCTGCTGCTGATCTGTGCTTGAATACTGTCTTGTCCACTGACGCCGAGCTGTGTAAGCGAGTTGAGCTTCTTGAAAGGGCATTTGAGGAAAAATTGATTGACGTTGTCGACAAGGTGGCGTCAGCTGTTTGGTAGAGGATTGCCGGTGAAGCTCGCTCGGAAGACGCAGACATGAAAACAGAGCCTCAGACATGAAAACAGACGCAGACATGAAAACAGAGCCTCTGTTTCATGAATGAAACTGTCGAAAAGCTGAAAAAAGCAAATGATACCCTCAAAGCAACTAACCAATCCTTTTCTCCCCGGGACTCGGCCCTAGAAAAAGGACTCTCTGAAATGGAGCAGTATTCGCGCAAGAACAATGTCGAGATAAAGGGTGTTCCGTAAACAAAGGGCGAAAGCTGTGTTGCCATAGTGCAAACTATAGGCGACAAGATCGAATGCCCTGTGAGCGACAGCGATCTCGAGGTGGTTCACAGCGTGCCATCCAAGGCTGACACACCACACATCATCGTTCGGTTCTGTTCACGTCCCGATAAGGCCGAGTTCCTGAGCAAGGTTCGAAAAGCCCGCCTTCAAACAAAAGACCTGGGTATTCACGAAGTTGACCCCCGCCCCATCTACGTTAATGAGCACCTTACGCCTGAAAAAAAAAGGTTGTTTGCAAAAGCACTGAAACTGAAAAAAGAAAACGAATGGATGTTCTTGTGGACTGACGACTGCCTAATCACGGCAAGAAAACACGAGGGCAGCAAAGTGCTACGGATTCCTGATGATGCAGACATCGGAGTATTCACTAACTGAAATTACATGCCCGGAAATCGGAAATGGCATACATCGAAAATAATCAACTGCAATCATTGAATCAATCTACAAATTGTGCTGTTGCTCATTTCAACGCACGAAGTCTTCGAAAGCATCATGACGAGTTCCATTCCCTTTTAACATCCAGTCCCCATGCATTCGTAGCTATCTGTGTTTCCGAAACGTGGCTGAACGCGTCCGACAAGAGCTTGTTCTCGTTTCCATCATAATGTCCTGAAGACTGTCACCGCACTTTATGCAGTTACAGACGATCAGCAGTATCCGTTTTGTCAAGAATCAAGCACAAGCGAAGGAATGACTTGAATTTAAGCGTAATAGATTGTGAGCCCGTATTGGTAAAAGTAAACCGCGGTAGTTTTAGTGTTACTGATAAACACACAATAATAGGTAGCATCTACCGCTCACCCCAAAGTTCTTCAGTTTCTAATTTGTGGCCCGACCTAGAAAGGATTCTTCATTCAATTACTCTTGAAAACAAAAACGTGATAATAATGGGCGACATTAACATTATTCTCTTAGACGACACATGTTCGCACGTTAGAGAATACTGCTTTAACGGGTATGGTTTTGAACAACTGATTAACCAACCAACACGTTGTGTAAACAATACAGGAACTATATTTGATCATGCATTAACGAACATACTGGGCCCACTCAATGCTTTTATTTTACGCGCAGACATCACCGACCACTCCCGTATTGCACTCCGCTTTAATTGCCCTACGTCATCTCGTAATAATAGATTAACCAAAACCATCTTTAACAAAGCGCAATTTTGGACCTAATACCTAGCTCTCACTGGTCGCCTATAATGTCAATTTAAGGACGATGAGGTAGCGTACACCATGTTTTCATCCATTATTACCGAATGTTCATCCTCCTCTACATCAGTGGTATCATGCAGAAAAAAGCATTCCTCGCTACAGAACCCTTTGTTAACACAATCTCTTCTAAAGAGCATGCGTAAAAAGGATAACCTGTACAGAAAAACGACAAAACAGCAATTTATGTTATCCCTAAATCTCGCTACAAAAAATACTGCTCGTGGTTGGCGTACTGTTTAAAAAAGCCAAACGTGAGTACTACGAGAAACAGATAGCGCAAACTGGTATTAATGTTGGGAAGCAATGGCGCATAATAAATTCTTTCTTGAGAAATGCCACAAACAAAAGCGCTATTACTGAAATACGTTACAATGAGGATACTTTTACTAACTCTGCCGATATTTCAGATGCCTTCAGCAGACTCTTTTCTGTTCGTCCCAAACTATCAACACGTCGCCTTCATAACAATCGACACATTTCGCAGTCTTTATTTATATTCCCCACATCACCAAGCGAAGTGCGCAGCACAATCCTAAATATCACGAACTAGTCCTGGTCTCGATAATATTTCATCGTTTCATTTAAAAGAAATACTTGACTACATAGTCGATGCTTTTGCGGACATTTAAAACTTAGTTTTCAACACCGGAGCCTTTCCAAGAGGACTAAAAAGAAGTAAAATTGTTCCGGTTTTTAAAAGAAGCAATAAGACAATATTAACCAACTACCAACCCATCTACATTCTTCCTTTTTTCTGTGACATCCTAGAAAAATTATTAGAAAAGCGTCTATCGTGTTGCTTTCAAAAATTTATCCTGCTATCCCCGCGACAGTTTGGGTTCAGACGGGGATATTCAACTAACCTTGCTCTACTTGCTTTAAGAGACATGATAATATCCAAAATTGATGAGGGGAAAGTTGTTGGGGCGGTATTTATTGATTTCGATAAAGCATTTGATACCTTTGACCACAACATACTTTTTCAGAAATTAACATTTTAGGGCGTTACTGGACCTCCATTACAGTTAATTCGCAGTATACTTACTTGATCGGGGGCAGACAGTTAGTATATCGGGAGTGCTTTCGCCTACAAAAGTTAATAACTTTGGCGTTCCGCAAGGATCTTTTTTGGGGGAAAGTTTATTCCTTCTTTATATTAATGATCTTCCCAACTGTTTATCATCCATCAATAATTGCCTCGTATATGCTGAGGTCACGACTGTTTTCGCTTCTGATGTAAACGTATATATATTATCCTCACAGCTCAATACTGACATTAAAAATATAATCGACTGGTGCGAAGAAAACAAATGACGCTTTAATCCACAGAAAACACTTTATAGAGTATTCAGCTCCCCTAACAGAGCGCCGGGTACCCTTTGTCCTGTTTAAGTTAACACACATGCCATCTACCCTTAACAACACTGCCGCTTTTTAGGTGTTGAATTAGACCCGTTCCTCAAATTAACTCGTCACATTACCTCGCTAAAAAACAAGGCTTCATATGGTGTCAAGGCCCTAATAAAAGCCCGCCTTTACTTTTACCCGCAAACTCTCATCACTGTGTACTACGCCTTCATCCACAGTCACTTCAATTAGAGTATGGTGTCCTGGGGATTAAGTTACCGCTCACTTGTAACTACTCTGCAGCATCTACAAAATCAAGCTGTCCGAATCATCACACGCAGTCCCTACAATGCTCACTTTAACCCCTTTTGTTGCACCTGAATCTTTTACGCATATACGAACTCATCAAGTACAACTTGGGAATCACCGCATACCACTTAAGTAGAACTCCTAGTTTCGTACTTGTGATTGGCATCGATAATTTAACTTACCCAAATGTTACGCGGTTTGCACTGTAGAGTAAGTTCTTGCTGCCAACAGTGCGCCCAAATAACGGCAGCACAGACTGTGCGATTCGCTGACATAAAATTTTGGAACACTTTACCCGTCACTGTAAAAACTACGCTATAGCTTCCACGCTTCAAATTATTACTACAAATATACATATCTGAACAATCATACGCTATTTAATTAACTTCCTCTCTGTACGTTTTGAGTCCTAGGCATTCATTTAAATCGGTGTAGGCAGTATGTTTTGTATTGAAATGCTTTTCCACCGTATTCCCAGTGTTTTGCCATGTTCATGTGTAATAATTGTGGGTTTACAGCTAACAATTGTACCCAATATTTTACTGTGACTTTCTCTTTTATTTTTCTTGTATAGTTTTTTTTGTATTATATTACGGCGTTCTTAGAGTAACACTGTTCATAGCTTTCGCTACTGCTTATAGGTTTTTTTCTTCTACTCGTTAAATTACAAGGGTCCCATTACAGTTCCAAACTCTGGGACCCCTTTCTGTATAATATTTTGTTCACACATTGTATACTTTGTTAAGAATAATAACCTGAAACTGAGACTAAAACTGAAACCGATTGTACCTCTTTCTGCACCCCAACACCGATGCTGAATAGAGCCACGAGATCTGCCACCCCGGCTACGCCTTCAGATAGGCAACTCGTCGCGGTCATGATAGGCATGAACGCCATCAGCGTGAGTGTCATTCAGATCGTCATGAATTCCGTCTGTACATTGCTCACAAGTCTGAATACACCATCTGCGTTGAGTGCACTTCAGGTATTGGAGGCCCTGGATTCAGCACTTGCAAGCCTTGGATAAGCAGGGAGCATGGCGAACGTACCTTTTCATTGAGTGGAGATATCAAAGAGGCTTCCATGTTGGGTGCGGAGTACCCTTGGACCACACCATGTCCGTTCGCGTCCGTGCACATTGCATTTACAATTGCAGAAAAATCCCACAGGCACTGGCAGGATTGAGCCTGGATCTGGTAGAACAGACAAAGTCGTGTCAGTCGTCTTCCCCATTGGGCTACGACCGTGAGCTAGTACCCGAGAGACAAACAGCTTACTCCCTCGCCTGTAACGATGCGGAGTACCTTAGGCCCTCCCAATGTCAGTCCGCGTCCATCCGTGCGCGCACCACCATCCAGAGAAAATCAAGCAAAATCGCATTTACGGCGTGAGTTACAGTCACTTAGGGAATTAATCAACGGTGCAACTCACGGCTCAAATCGAACGACGGTCGGGGAGCAAATTGTACGTCACTCGGGGCTCAACTGGGATGTTATTTCGAATCCCCGTACTCTGCGCCCCCGCCATCATACACGGAGTAGAGATGCTGATATAATTTTTCAGAAGAACGCCTGAGGGCTAAAGTCGCGTATTTATGATCTTCGCCTGTTTGTCTTTATGACATCTAGTCTTCTACTAGTAATCCGCAAACAAGACGTATCCAAACCCGTTCGGATATCTGGCTATGAGCTTTTTTCATCAGACACTAGGGGAGGCCAGCAAAGTCGCAATCTTCAGGAGGCGTGACCCGTCCTACGTTCACCATTTTGTATAACCTTACAGGGGTAATGAGTACGTCGGTGTCACCATAAGAAAGCACAAGCTCTGTTTTACTGCTGTGGGTGCATACATGTACCCGACATCTCGCTTTCAACGTAAGAGGCTGAAAGACAAAAACAAAACAATGAGTCCATGGGTAATTACCGTTCATTTTATCGAACACCAAATGCTTTGGGGAAACCCATAGAGAAGCAGGCGACATCGGAGCCTGGTGGGTTTTGCCTGAGATATTGGGCTGTGCTTACTAAACGACCGAAGCTCTACTCATTCACGTGGAATGAACTCCGGCAGTTGTTTAGACTTAACGTTTGTGTCACGATGTCTGTCAGGTCGTGCGCAATGGTTCCATACAGGAACTCGGGGAAGCGACCCCATTCCGACCAATTTAAAGATAAATACATTGCGCAGTCAAATTCCATCATAATGTTATCTGGGTAACCGATTGGTTGATGTTTAAATCAAGAACAGAAGAAACTTGCCGCAGCAATGAGCTTGAAAATCTACAAGCAGCCTCCAAGCCTGCAAGCGTTCCACCCTGCTGTCGCGAAAAGTGACCGAGGTTGACCTGGTGCTGGAGGGCCTTCATGCTGTTTGTCGCCATGCCTAACGGAGACACCCGTGAAGGAAATGTGTTGAAGATTGTGAAAATTTGCCGACGAACGCAAAAGAAGATCCTGCGAGGCATTGACCAGGTGCAAGCAGACTGTTGGATGTCTTTTTGTCGCTCGCTTGATCCTCGCAAGCTTTGTCGAAGATGTGGAAAGCGAGGCAAGAACTTATGACTTCTGCACAGAAGCGACCCCAATTTGAGGCCATGGCTATTCATCAAACCACCGAAGCTCGAGGTGGCCGAGGACTTCTGGGTGATGATAACCAGTGAAGCAGGTCATTCTGGAATACTGCTCGCCTTTAACATCCGTGCATCCCGAGATTCTAGGATGGATGTCCCACTTTGCAGGGAAGACTTGCAGGCACTATTGGCTGCGTGCAAGCGATATTCGTCTCCTGGGGCTTATGGAGTCACATACGCTGCAATCCGTAACCTTGGCAAGGATTCCCTTGTTGAAATATTTCCATGACCTATGGTGTGATGGTTCCGTTCCTCAAAAATGGGAGTTCACCGGTCTCGTGCCTCTTCTGAAAACCGGAAAATGTATTCTGCATCTAGTCGCCTACCGACAAATCAAGCGATTAATTGTTGACGTCTCGAGTGGTTCCTGGAGCACTGCAATATCTACTCTGATGTCATTTCTGGATTCCGTCGTGAACGCTCAACCATTCACTGTGTGATTGATTTGGTGACCTTTGTTCAGCAGCGGAAAAGTACGCAGCGCCTATGTGGTACGTTGTTCCTCGACGTTAAATAGGCCTATGGTAATGTTGAGCACAATCTGATTCCTAAAGTACTGCAGGCAGCAGTGGAGCTCGGTGGCCGTGTGCACAAGTGGAAACGGAACTACATAAAAGGGAGGTCATTCTTTGTTATGACTGCGGATGTGCCAACATCAGCTCACTATCCTCACCGTCGTGTTCCTCCCGGGCACGTCCCAGCAAACCATGTTATATCGTGCAGATATCCCAGAGACGTGAGCAATCGACCTTGCCGATGTTTAGGAGACGTACCATTCGAGTCGAAATTACATATATTCAACATTGCGACAACTGCAAAAAAACCATCCAAATGAAACGAAGGATAACGTAGAATAGGCCTCTCATGGTACATCTATATGCTGTTTACGGGACGTTACCTTAGTGGTACGTTAGAGCCGCTAGAAAGGATTCAAAATTTGTCCGTTCGTTTTGTTTGCAATGATTATTCTAGAAATTTCAGTGTGTCCCGGGCAAAAAGTTCTCTGGGATGGCAATCTTTGCATGGCCGCAGAAAAATGCTCGGATTGAAGCCTTTTCACAGCATATTTCACTCCAAAACTGGAATAAACCGCGACAATTACTTACAAAACCCAGATTACATCACGTCCAGAAGGGATCAATCACTCAAAATAAAAGAATTTTCATGCAGAACAAATCTGTTTAAAATGTCCTTTTTTCCGAGGTCTATATCGGAGGGGAATAGTCTAACTCAGCAGGGAGGTGTCTTTTACGGTCGAGTGAAACTTTCGCCGCATGCCTGCAGATGAGGCGATTCATTTCAATTGTATGCTGTCTTTGCTCGCCGTTGTACAATCAGTCTGTGTAATTTCGGTTGTTACTGTTTCGATTTTGCTTTGTACAAACCTGTACTCAGTGTTTTCTTTGATTGTATGTTTCCCCCCCACTGTAATGCCAACTTTGGCGCTGTGGTTATTGTGATAAATAAATAAAATAAATAAAATAAATAAATAGATATTGTAGTAGTACGCATGCAGGACGTATATAGATATCTGTTCTACATTGTTTTTGCTGTCTTTGCCACAAGCATTAGTTTGTTAACTTCATGACTTGTGTACGTTAGTATAATATTGTTGAGATGAACCTGTATGCTTGCAATTTACATTCTTTATACATTATTGTGAGTTTGGCCAGCCCCGTTTCCAAGGTTGCCTACGTGTTGTGGGCATTTAAACTTCAAATACATGTCCTGCTAGCTAATCAGCAATGTTTGCTGTTACTTGGCCCCTGGTTTCCAGAATAATGTGCTTTCATTTCTGAAGAGCTGCATACTGCATGAAGTCTAATTTGTTAAATGCCAAGCTAACCACACACTCTTGCAGAAGCACAGGAAGCATAGCTCTAAACAATTGAAGTGTCACATCAAAAAGAAGTCGCAGTAAGTAAATCAAACCAGTCCTGATGAGCACAAGCGCCTGTGGCACTAAGGCAACGACAGTAGCGTCAACGAATTGTTCTACGCAGCACGACTGTACATGTGTACAGTCGTGTACAGACTGTACAGACTGTACACGACTGTACTGTACTTCTGCGAGTAAACTATCAGAGAAACAATTCAAAATGAACTAACAAAAATGACAGTCTTGCCAACCTAGCTCTAAGTGCAGCTGGGTAGTAAGAAAGATTTCGACGTACACATAAAACTCAAAAGAGTTCAGGTAAACCAGTTTTTACCGACTTCCAAATTATGAAATACGCTTTCGCAACCCAACCACGTTATATTGATTCCTATCTGCCCTAGTCCACAGGGTACACATTGTATAATTGCAAAAATGGTACAAATATTCATGACTACAAATAAGACACACACCAGAAAGGTGGACAAAACAATAGGAGAAAAAGCAAACATGTAAACCCAGGGTACAAGCAGAAAATAGTTATGAAACTTGAAATATCTCACATTAAGTGAAATGGGTGGAAAACAACGGAAGAAAAGTGTTGAAGCAAAAAAAATGATTGAATGGTGGTTACAAAAACAAAGCAAAGTTACGAAACTCAATAATTCTCATCTAGTGAAAAGATTGGGGAACAATAAAACAAAAGCAGCTTTGAAACACAATAGTGGAGTTGAGTGGTGGTTGTGAGTGCCATGCAAATTTAGGTTACTTTAAACAAACCAATATCTAGGGAAATGGTTATGGACACTACAAAATGTGTGTATACAAAATTGACTATACGCCGGTTACAAGAGCAGTAGCAATTTACGTGATGAAATAATTCACACTTAGTGAAATGGCAGGACAACAATAAATCAAAAAATCAACTTAGGAACAACCCATTGAATTCTGGTTAGGAAAACAATACAAAGTTACACTATTTCAATATTTCACACAAAGTGATAAGATTTGGGAACAAAAAATGGGAACACGGAAATGATGAAATAATAGTTACATGAAAGGTTTATACGACTACGTGATTCACACCAAGTGATACGCTCAATAAACAATTACACAAAAAACGCACGGAAGCACGGAAACGATTCAATGGTGGTTCAATGGTGCGTGCCTCCATCATCACTTATGCTAGGGATTCTTGAACAGTTTGCATTCTTTGTTGTGGTGCCAGAAACTGCCAAAATAGTTGCAGACCCGATTGCTTAGAAAGGTAGGAAAAAGTTATTGATCCAAAGGCTGAAAGAAATTTAAAACCTCTTCTAGCAAAAAAACCAAAAGGCCGCAGGTTGTCGACAAAGCTGATATTTGCGCAGTATGTGACTGACAATACAAATCTTGGCCCTACACACTGTCTGGTGAAAGAGTTTGATGTCTGTAAGAACACAAGGATATGTAGTTACACACAATGCAGGATGCCAGTGGCAGGTGGAAAAAAGCGTGAGTCGCTTTTTTCCAAACCAGGAGAAGTGGTGCGCCAAGTTGACCATCAACAGTAGCTTGAGATGGCGCCTTGTGCTGACTGTTGCAGTAGCACCTCCCTTGCAAGCAAGTTCTTCAATCTAAACATAGACAAAGGAAAAACTGTGTTAATAATACAGCTTTTAGGACTTGCATAATACAGAATGGCCGTCTACTATTGTCTCTGAAAAAGACAGTATATGACAGCTACATCTTACCGGTACTTACCCACGGGGCAGAAACTTGCAGGCTCACTAAAAGGGTCTCACACGGAATTAGAGACGACTTAGGCAGGCAATAGAACGCTAGATGATGGGTGTAACATTAAGGGACAGGAAGACAGCGGAGTGGATGTGATTTAATATCAACATTGCCCTACTAAGGCAATCTTAAAACAAACTATGACTGCTAATGTTAGGTAGCACCATTTAAAATATTTACATTTTGAGAACGCGGACTCTGAGGATATTTTAGCCCAGCTACGGGTTCTATCTGAACTGAAAAAACGTGTGGAAATGAAACCGAAATAATGGATCCCCCCAGTCAGTTTGGATACTACGGCACCTACTATACCCTGATCCCAAGCAAGCTGAATATTTTTGCAATTCAACTTTGCATCAATGCACAGTTAATGAGGCCACATAAGAACACCTACCGCACAATTCCTACAATGCAGTGCAGGGCGGGGCATGGGACGGCATTGGCTTGCACCAGGAGCTACATGGGGAAAACAAGTTAAGAAATCTTTGTCTCAGCAATGAAGCACACGCAAAATATATGGACATGGGTGGCATTTAGGCCACAAGCATGACAGGCAGACGAAGATAATCAGGACGCAAACAAGATGCACGTGAAGTAAAACATGATACACGCAATCTGCAATTAATATTGGCGCAATTTTACAGCATACAGCATGCTTTGTTTGTGGCATAGGTGGGATGATTTGACAGTATAGCATGCTATTTGGGGGTAGTTCTTCCCCAAGAAAAAGTTGGCAGTCAGTCTTGTTACGAGTTTGGTGTTCCATTCGCAGTTCAGCGCTAGACATAAAAGAGACACCAACTTATGGGAAAACAAGGTTGTTATATACAGCCGAAGGATGTGTTAAAAATAGAAATGCCAAAATTGCATTTTTTAAGCTGCTTATGAGTATATTGATGAAGGACCTAAAGTGAGTCATAACCATCACCAGCCAATCTCCGCCCACTGCAGGCAAAGGCCTCTCCCATAGATCGTGAATTACCGTGGACCTGCGCTAACTGCGATGAATTTACCCCGCAAACTTCTTGATATCATCTGCCCATCTAACCTAATTCCTGCCTCCCCCTTCCACGCTTGCCTTCTCTAGGGATCCACTGTGTTACCATTAATGGCCAATGGTTATCTTGCCTTTGCATTACATGCCATGCATACGTGCATTTTTTCTTCTGAATTTTTACTAATACGTCCTTAACACGCTTTCGTTCCCTGATCCACTCCGCTCTCTTCTTGTCGCCTAATGTTATACCTATCATCTTCTGTTCTATTGCGCGCTTAGTGGTTAGGCGCTTCCGTTCTATTGCATGCTGAGTACCATGGCACGACGTTTGTCATTCTTCAGTTTCTCCGCCCAAGTCACAGAAATATATACACACAGGATGTAAAGAGGGAAATGCCTGCCACTCGCGTTCGTTACATCTTTGCCGCACATTAGGGTTCCCCGGTTCTGGTGAACAATCTCTCGTTCTGTGGTTTTTACTGGCTGTACAAAAGGAGCGTTCTATGCTGCGAACACAAGAAATCCAAAAGACACTTTTAAGGCATTGTGATTTTATGCACAAGTGTGAAACGAGGCTGCGCTAAAGAATATGGACAAAACATCCACACAGCTAGGCCACTGCGGCAAACCAGCTTTGTGGAGCCAGTAGGAGCAACGGGTATAGCTGGCAGTGCGCGAGGTGATGTTTACGTCAGGTGGTGTCGCCGTTCCTATCGAATGTGTCCCGGTTCATGTCTTTCGTGTCTAAAGAAAACTCAGTTAGAGTTCAGCGCTTTGTCCTATCTTCTCTCCTTGTTATGTCCTTGTCTACGTGCGCTGTTAATCCCTTGAAGATCGCGTCGCCAACAACCATTTTTGTCCAGACGCGCTTCACAAGGGTTTGAACTTCGGCTGGTTGGTTCGAGAGAAGGCGGAAGTGCAACAGAGCGGACGGGGCCGGAAACTGGAGAGTTTTAAAATAACGTAAGCAACCGTACGCGAAGAATAAGCAAACGCTATTTATTTGTGTCGCTCTCACTGCGCATGTGCCGTACGCTAAGCTGCTTATGCTTTTAGCGGACGGAAGGCGAGTGGACGCTATTTCAGAGAAATAGCGTGCGTACGTGAGGCCGCTTGCGTGTCCAACCTGGCGGCAAGTTGCGCGACAAGCATCCATGCTTTCGATTGACAAAGTTCCTTGTTTCTATGTTTTTAAGTACGTGGAGTGCTTAGCACATCTTCCTCGTGCAGCTCTGCATCGTCGTCACACCGCTGACTGTCCAAAAGAAGCTTTGTAGCCCGGCCAGCGAACAAAGTGGTGTGTGAGTGTGTGTGTTGTGGGCGTTTTCACGATGAGATGCGACGTTGTGCTTCTGCGCTGGACAGCGCTTCCCATGCTCTGGATTATCTTTCTCGAGCGACGTGCGACTCGACATCACATCGAATATGTACAGTGTGCGTGGCTAAAAGCTTTCTTGGCTTCCGCGCCAGAGTTAAGTGACTGGCTCTTGGACCCCGCAAACCGCGCGTGATGTGAGTGCCGAATTCGCGACGGACAGGAGGAGGCTACCGATCGCCGGCCAATCGCGGTTTGGACTTGCAACGCATGTCGTGACGTTACGTTAGTTCGAAACGCAACTCTGGACTGTTTTTAAGTTGAATAAATTTTATGCGTCAAACCCGGGCATTCGGCTCAGGGCGTTCTGTGAGATTACATGAAACAAGTTCCGCGGGCCTTCAACGCTTTCTTCATGAAAAGTACTCAAGAAACAAAATATATATGTCGTGCTGTGCCCGTGTTGCATTCAACACGAGCGGAAAACCGTTTGTTTGCACTTGTATGAAAAGTCGTAAATTGTCCTAGAACTCCGGCTCTCCGCTTGCAGATCAGCCGTCGAGTCATTTCGCAAAACATTCGGGAGATGGCGCAGTATGCATTTGCGTGTCGCTACGCAAAACTGATGAGGCACTCTAATAAAACTCTCTTGGCGGTGTGTACGTAGCGAGCCGCAAAAGTTTAACGTTTAGCGTACGCAAACGCAACAAACGCTGTATAAAAGTCCCTACTAAACAAGCAAAGCCATGTGTTTATCTACTTATCGCTCCGTCCCGTCTATAATGCCACCGCTTTATTTCGAAGGCACGTTTCCCACAACGCCAGCAACAAAGTACAACCCATATGCCTTTTCAGAGATGTGCTGGAAAAACTATTAAAGTGTGCTTTTTCATTCGTAATGCCGTTGAGATGCACAATACTCACGAGGGGAAGGCGATGGACAAGATCGTAGCGGCAACGGTCACAATAGTGCTGCATCGGTGACAACTGTTGTCGCGCTTTCGACTCGCTGAGCTCTTGCAGACGAATTCAGTTCACAACAAAATTCACATGACTGCACACAGTCTTCATTCATTCACAGCAGTAACAGTGGACATGTGAGTAAAATTCAGGGCTCTCATCCTGTTTTACGTTTAAACGGAACTGCGCGGCACGCGCCATACAGTTGCACTTGTTGAAAGCCCAATCTCATGACAAGTGGATTGGATTGCTCGTATGATCTGGCTTTGTGCCACCGTCGTAATTTTGCGGTCTCAAAACAACATATCAAACAATTGACTTTTCAATGGTGCAAACTGCAGCGTAAGTACACATTTCGTGTATTTTATGTAGTTTTTATCTAACGGGAGAAATTCATGCCACACTTTGGGCATTGCGGGTATTGGCGTTGAGATGTTTTAGTTGCGCCCCCTGGATCTGACGTCGGCTTAGGCAGGAACCCGCTGCGCTGTCATCTGCTACATTCGCGACGCTGCTACACCAGCGCCGCGGTCGTCCGTTTGTTACTGGCAGCAGTGCCTTTGCTAGACATTGCCCGCTTTGAGGCTTTGGTGCTTTAAAAAGCGTGTTTTCAATCAGATTCTGACAGCTCTGAATATTTTGAAGCCTTATTCCGCGCACGTTTAAAACACACGAGGCGAGAGAGAGCGAGTTTCAGAGAGCATCGCTCAGACGATCGTGTGTAACTCGTCCTATCTAGCGTATTTGCGACTTTGAGTGATCAAAGCTCCTCGATAAGTATTCAAAATACGTAGGCTTCTCTTAACTATTTCTTAGATGCTCTTATGAAGACAACAGTCTAATGCTATGCACAGAGCAGCGGGTGGCACAGCAGTAAATAAACCGGGTGCTTTTTATTTCTTTCGTTGTTGTTGACTTGTGTTAGATGAATGTTTTTATTCTGTTGCCAATGCATTCAATTTTTTGTACCGTCCCAAACGTCCTAGTAGGTTTGGGGATGTTTTCGAGCCTCACAAAGTTGATGTGTATATGCAATGTAATGCGATGTGTGCTACGGCGCAGATAACGCAGTCCACTGTACTCGAAGGCGGCTCAGTGCACCTAATTTCTATTAAACCATCGTTATCGTAACGGACTCAATCTCAACCTGAACAGTTTATACATGAATACGGTGTTGAAAACTTTATATACTCGCGAACGAACGCAATAAATAGTATACATGCCAATTTTCAGTATAACACAATTTTAAACCAATGAATATGTCCAGACCGCTGTTTATTGGTTTCCAACCCCTTCAGTTGCAAGGAACAAATCCTGGCCTACTCGGAATTACGTTCCGTGAATTGAAAAATGAATCTTACCCTCTCGTCTTGGTGTGAGGAGCATGCCCACTAACCAGCTAGATTTTACTGTTAAAGTGTTGTCCTCCTGCTAATTCTCTTCTTCTTATGTGCAGTGTTATACTATAACGCCTATCTGAATATTGGGATGTTATGGCTGTGGCAAATGCACCGCAAATCCCTCCAAATCTGAACAAACATAGCCTTACTGTATGTTTGTCATACAAGCTACTCGTTTTGTACAATGAGCCTGCATACTAGTTAGAATCCTGGTATAAAACCAGCGCGAGCCCATACACAGAGCAGGTTATTTGGAAATCAACCTACAATATTTGTGCCCCATAGTGCATGTCGGCACACTTTTATGCTGTGACAACGTAAAGTTACTTGATACAACAGTTTCCAGTGTTAGGCAAGGTTGCCAAATCTATTTTACTTTACATACAATTAGCCGGAATTGTAATGCCTTTTTCCAACGCCGACAGCCCCGAAGGCCTGGAATTTGCATTGGTCTTGCATTTTCGCTGTTGTCGGTTATCAGCCTCCGGCTGTTACCTTTGTTCGAAAGACTGCTGAACACAGAGACTGACGCCTAGCTCTGACTCTTCGCGCTCCGCACAAGACCAGCTTCGCAAAAATGCAAGAAGGACGCGGGCAACGTTTTTTTCCGGAGCGGTATCAAAAACTATACTCAAAATCACGCCTTGAGCTAGTTTACGCTATTTTAAATCTTTTGTTACAAAAAAAGTTCTGCATACGCGAGATCTTCTGTGGACAAGCACAAAATCACAACCTCGCACAAAAAAAAAAAACAGCAGAGATAGCGAGCCCGAGTGAAGCAGGCGACAAATGCGAGAATCCCTAAGTCGACGTCACGGAGGCGCGCTCCGCAGCGCTGCCCGTGGTCGCGCTCCCCGCCAATAATGAAGCAGACAGCGCTCGTTGCTGTGATACAAATAAAACAACATTTTCGGCCGCGAACCTCGAGCCTTAAATAAAATCCGTTCGTCCTAAGGAATTTTGCTGAATAAAATAAAATAAAGATGATTTGTCTGCCTAAGACTTCATTGCTAATTCGAGTAGCCCAAAATAAACAAATGGAGGGAAATTCAAACAACAGAATCAAAAGCGCGCAGGTTGTATGTTTGATATCTCAAGAAATTACGTGTGTATAAGTTTAAATTGATTATATAACTCATAAAGCTAACGTCTTACTTCATAATGCAATACTAGGAACGTCCATTTGCTATCCCAGCATCTTATAAAGCCTCGCGAACGATCCCGACTGCAGCACACGGTTTTTTTTTTCAGGGAAGTGCGCTTGCTTCATTATCTGCTCCTTTTGATTTTAGAATTTGTGAAACGCACGAGTATGATGCTTAAGAAAGTAATATTTCTCTACTGACAATCATACCGCATGTCAGATTTTGGCGAAAAACAAGGACACTCCACTTTTTGTTGCAGCTTCGACATGTGAAATAGCTGAGCAAAATGCAGGGCGTGCATGCCGTCTTCGAATAACTTACCATAAAATGTTCGCTCGAACACTTTAATAAGCAACCAGTCCAGTTTTTTTCCGCAAAATGTTTCAATATTGGTACCAATCTGAATAGTGGTGCACAGTTAGAAAACTAACACTCACACGAAACAATTTCAAGCACAATGAGCTTTCCAAAGTTCTGGTAATAATTGTGATGCTCCAGAAGTGAGATAGTAAAGGTTATAACTAAAATTAACTTCAAGGAATCATAAATATTCTGAAATCACGAAACCTTAACGTAACTGCAAACCTTGAAGATCTGCTAATTTTTAACTTCAGCGATGCCTTTTTCAAACAGGGTATTTCACCGGCCTCCGAGCCCGTATGTTCGGCTGGGTGTTCCTAGAATTGCTTTCAAAATATGGCAAAACGTTTTTTTACAGAAACATTGAAGGACATTAAAAATGCCTTTTGATATTTTTTACAAACATTTCGGATTTTTTCGCTGCCGGGCTGTTTATTAGGTTCTTGGTTGGAAAAGAAAAAAATCCCTTTCAAATTCCGCGGGCTCGTAAGCGTGCATTTTGTGAAGAAAGCACGGCTCCACACAGCCTTTTCTGGGATTCTGCAACGTCAGTGGCTCACACAAGACAAAATACTGAGGGCAGAAAATACAAGCGCATGTGAGCGTGAATCACGTGAGGAGCGCCCGTCATCATCCAGGCTTGCGCGTGGGCTTACGCCACATGAAGGAAACTCAAAAAAGAAAAGAAATTACCGACTGCAGATGAGCGTGCGCCTTGGGAAGAGCGCCCGGTATTATCCAACTTGCCCTTTTTGAACACTCTGCCCAGCCTTTTTGACACGTGCTGTTCTGCTCGCGTGCTGTCCTGCTCGCCAGTTCACGTGCGTTCTCACCGGAAGTAGGCAGCACTAAACAGCTCAGGCTGCAGACGCCGAGTTGGCGAACCCGGTAGCCGCCGTTTCGAGCACGCGCTACACGGTCCGCCTTGTAAATATGTCCAAGCCAGCGGACGAAACGATCCCGGCCGGCCACTCATGGAGAGGAGTTAGGACCACTTTAGGAAATCTATGTCAGGTGCAACAGCCGGGTCTCCGACGAAGAGAGAGAGAAAGAGAGAAAAATAACTTTTTTTTTCAAAGCAAGTTGAGTAGGAACGCGTGGTGGCTGCCGGGCGAAGTTCGGCGGTGGCAGTGGCGGCGCGGTGATCCAGAAGTAGCTGCGCCCCCGGTTGCGAGCAGCCGAGCGCATCCTCCTACTGCTCGTCGCTGGAGATTGGGTGGAATGGGCTAAGAGGACAGACTCACATGTCCCGGGTTAGTGCTTCCAGGGAGTCAAAGAGGAGACAGTTGGGCACTGGGAACTCAGTGGAGTAGGTCTTGTGGAGGAGGGATCGGCGGGCGAGGCAGTTGGTCTGAAGGAGTCGCCATAGGCGCTTCGTAGCGTTCGTGAGGTATGTGTGGGCAGTGGGAAAACGGCGGCGGGAGAGGCCATAATGCTCCAGGCGTCTTGGTACTAGAGCAGACGCTCGCGTGCCGACCGAGCACTGTGTTAGAGAGCATGAGCGAGGCCAGCACGGCTGTTTAGTTCTCGTGCTGCTTTGTGGGCCACCTCGTTGCCTCCCGCCCCTCTGGGAACCCGGGTTCATACAATGTCGAGTGGTTGAGTATGGGGATTTTGGAGAAAATCTTCAGTGCTGCAATCGAAACGCTACCTCGGATAAAGTTTTGAATGGCCGTCTTCGAATAAGTGATAATAATGTGTAGTGGCAGCCTGGTGATGCGAACCAGGGCTATTGCCGCCTCTTCCGCTGTTGCAGGGTAAGATGTCCATACGGTGAGGAAAGGGACTGGGGAGAGCCCGCCAGCTCTCCTATTCGTCCAGCCTTTCACAATCGGTACAATATGGGGAACTTTTTTTTTTACCTGAAGTAGATGAATAGTGCCGCCAGTGATTAGTCAGGTCAGCATTTGTATTTTTATTACGAAAGTAGAACATCGAAATAAAATGGTGGTTGCACTGAATAAAAACTTCTATGATCATCAAATTTTGTTCAGCAAATGTTGAGTCTAATTTATTTATTATGTCATCAGCATTTATATTTCCGTAAAACCAATATTGGTGGATTACAAAACCCCTCGGTACAAAACTTATAAAATACATACAAAACCCTTCGGTAACTTCAAAACAGAACGCCTTAGGTGAGTTCGAAAATAAACTATAGCTGATATAGCTAAAATAATTGTAACTGCGATAGACCAGTACGAAGTAAAAAACAGAAATACCAGCAACGTCTCAAGAACTCCACCAAAATATGTTTAATTACCGTCCACAAATGAAGCAGCAGACACATCGAGAGTACGTCTTTAGCATATTTCAAAGAACGTCCGTCCTTAAAGTACCAGCAACGTTATCTCAACTTCAAAAAAATTTTGTAAAATAGTGCACGTTGTACGTATGTTTAATAGAGATACCGCTGGGACATAAACGTTCGGATCTTTTTAGGACGTCGCAGAGATATTAGTGGTTTGCTGGGGTCCTGAGTCCTTCGCTGATCAATCTTACACTGATTGGTCTGTCTCACCGCCTTTAAAGGAGGGTTTACGTGTCGATATGTGCCGATGATATATGTGTTTCGCCAGAAGGCATGACTCCTCGGCATGGGCGCTTCCGATGCAAAATTCCGCAGACTTGACGACCTCATATCTACACGGACGAGTTTTGGAAATATCCAGCAGAAAATTGGCCGTGTTCCCGTTTATACGAACGCCTTAGTATGCATGCATAACCTTTTTATATAATGGCAAAAGAGTGTCTTATGTGAGAAATCACAAGTTCCTCGGCATAGTTGTCTAAAGAGGCCTTTCTTGGAGTGCTCACGTAATCGTCATAAAGAAGAGGCTCTCTGCACTGCTGGATGTACTCAAACTCAACGGCGGTAAGATGTGGGAAACATCAAGGAAGTCGATGTTACAGCTCTACAGCGCACGTTTCTTCGGCTGCCTGCGGTACAGTGGTCCGGTCCTTTCTGGCGCGTGCCGCACAACTACTCTGCCACTTCAGGGTATACGAGCTCAGGCCCTGCGAAATTGTATAAGCTTACCACGATGTACATCAACCGCAGCGACCATTCCCCTAGCTCTGAATCACCCTTTGGCAACTTTTGTGAAAGTTGAAATACTCAGAACACACATAAGGCACCTCGCCCACTTACCTTATCATCACCTCGCCGTAATGCCAACAACCCGTCCCTGGCGTCGTTCACAAGTGTAGTAGCATCCCACAACATTCCAATTCCATCGAACTATACGCCGGCGACGTGAGTGCTTGTTCTGCTCTGGTGTGTCTGATGCAGCCCCGACTTTGCGTATATATTCTAGGAGTAAAAAAAACGTGATCTTCCAATACCAGTCCTGCAACCGCTAGCTTTGACGTACATGCACAACATATACAGTGACCGAACCCATGTATACCCCGATGGCTCGGTAACATCGTCGAGTTCTGCCGGGGATGTTATTATACTATGAATTCAACCTCCATGGCTGCAGAACCTACGGCTATTCGTTGCTCTCTTCACACCATCGAGCAAAGTTCGCACTATAGATGGGGTATCTCCTGTGATTCAAAGCCTGCACTTCAGTCACTCCAGTCAGCACCGTGCTGGGGAGCTGAAGAATAGCTCCTGACAGAAATAAGAATAGTGTATGACCATGCTGCCAAGGCGGGTGATGATGTCACCCGGCACTGGCTTCCGAGCTACTTCGGCATCATCGGCAATAAAAGTGCGGACCCTGCCGCCCGGTTTGCGCACCAAACAGCGACGTCTGTACTCTTTCATTGTCGCGGACGGACGCAAGGAGGGCCCTCCGCATACATGCCTGGAAAACAGCAATCTCACAATGGTCTACTGGAGAGATAACATGTGCCCGCATTGGTGCCCTTCACCCGCACCTGCAACATCCCATCCCACTAAGCCTCCCACGCTCTGACTTAACTCTTCTTTGCCATCTCTGGCTGGGGGTGGCTTTCACAAATGCTTATTGCTACATATTACGAATGGCAGCAAGTAAGGTGCGCGAACCGTGTGGCACTCGGGAGACGATGCGCCACGTTTTATGCGAGTGACCACCCTATTCGACTGAAAGAAAGAAGCAGTCGTCAGCATCAAAGAACCTGGACCCGCGGCGGCTATTTTCGGAGAAGAAGATTCCGTGCTCTAGTCTTCTCTTTTTTCGCTAAGATGGCGACTAAGGAACTTTAACGCTCTCTATAGGCGACGAACTTAACCACTACACTGTAGACTGAAAGCATCCAGTGTCAACCAGCGTCAGCCCTTCAGCGATGGAAAATGTGTTTTCTCCAACCTTTCCTCATTCTTTCCTTTCTATTGTTTCCCGGTTTTCCCTTTCTCACATGCATTATAGCATACTAGGCTCTAGTCACGTTAACTTTCCGGCCTTTCGTATACGTCCTTCCTTTCTTTCTTCAATGAACACTGCTGGTTCCCGTTAACCTTACGAATACGTGGTGCAGCCAAGATTTCCTTTTTATTGTACCGTGACTCAGTCGCAAACTTTGTCGATCGTCACAAGCGGGAAATCTCTTTTGTTATTACTAATGTCAGGGCCGCAACACAAAGTGGTCGGGAGAACTGAATGCTCATTCTGTTTTCTTGTTTGTTCTCTCTTTTATTAATTACGGTCTCGAATCAATTACTCCAACTTCGCAGCTAATAGACTAGAGCAAGGGCTGGCAACGTTTTTCTATGATCGTACTTTTGCGGTTGCGAGTCGAATAGGATGAATACACGGCGGAGAGCTGACTGCCAATAAGGTGGGAGGAGGAGTGGAATTTTGAAACCACAGATAAATATTTCAACGAATTTCCAGTGATATTTCACAATAGTTGGTGATTTCTTGGGTCGTGCTTAGATGGGGGATAATTCAACTGGAAGCGATGAATTATCAGCTCTTGTCCCCATCTAACGCCATGTGAGGTCAAAGCTGGAGTGTCCGTCTTTAGATAGTGACAATGGTGAGAAGGAGGTTTCTGGCGATGACAAGGAGGAGTAAAAACGTAATTGTGAGCCAGTTGATGTTGGAGTGGCCCCTCAGTCCAGGAGACCATCGGACGAGCTTGCTGTCTCTGTCCTGGACACTTGGAGCTGTGCATCCAAGCCGGCGCTAGTCTTCAAGGTCTCCCACAGCTCAGGGAGGAGAAGGGAAGTGGGTAAAGGCGGGAGGGTTGGGTTGTGTGCGCACCCTAAGATAATGTGTATAAGAGTACATGGGTTAGGGCCGAATTTACATGAGGCCGGAATTTGGCTGGGGCACACCCGACGTACCCAAGTTGTATAAGGAAATATGTTTGTTTGAAGCCTCCAGAGTATTACTTCGTCTGTTTTAGATAAGCTACTGGTGCGGAAGAGAAAAATGTTGTCTTGATGTGCGGTAATGTTGGGTGATGTCTTGAAATGTGAGCCGGGGAACGATTCTCGGTTTTCTCTCAGTAGCCTGGGAGGACAGTTCGCAGGCTTGTCTATGGGCAAACCTATTGCCGTTAGTGAAGCGTGTCCCGGGGTTCTCACAATGTCGATCTTTCTGTTGGGAGCGTGTTGAGCACGAGGTCCCACGTTAGTTGAGGCCACTTAACCTGATAAGTGGGCACGACGGACCATCAGCAGGCATGTGGCTTAACAAGCCACTGTTCTGCTTTTCCCAGGTTGGTGCCTGCTCCAGTAGCACTAAGAGTGATTATCGATGTCTTTTCGTCTTGCCGTGCCCGCACCAGTGTCTCACACTTTTACATGATGTGTATTCTGTATGCACGCTACTTTTGTGTGGGGATGTCGAGATGAACCCCGGGCCAGTTATAGAGCAACTGGCTGGTCGAAACCAGCAACTCTTGGCTTGTCGAATAAATATCTCTGAAGATATAGCTGCTCTAAAGTCTCAGCAAGATAACATGCAAACGCCTATTACTGGCCTAAGCGCAAAGTTTGCTGAATTTGAACAGAGAGCAGCTCGAATTGACACCGTTGAACAAACAATAGTTTCTCTAGAGGCGAAGATCACCTACTTGGAAGACCGAAGTAGGCGATCCAATTTAATAGTTCTTGGTGTACAGGATGACCCGAATAAAACTGAAAATGATTTGAAAGATAAAGTTTTTTTCTGATAAAGTTTTTTTTTTTGATAAACTTGGTGTCCTATGCAAATCTGTCGGCAGGATTCACAGGTTAGGCAAGCCTGGCAAGGAGCGCCCGAATATAATTCACTTCCAAGACTTTAATGAAAAATAACTGGTCCTGAAAAACGCCCATAAGCTGAAAGGAACGCAAATTTCGGTACAAACCGACTACTCTAAACAAACACTCGGGAAGCGCAAATTATTGTCGGAAAGTGCTAAGAAGAAAAAATTGGAGGGAAAGAAAGCTCATCTTTCAAATGACCGGCTACGGGTTGATAAAAAAACGTACATCTGGGACGACATCAAGAACTGCAGAGTAAAGCTAGCCAATTTTCAGAGTGGCTTAGGGGCCACTTGACACAAACCACCTGAAGAGAAACAGTTTCGGCTCTTGAATTTAAATTCACGAAGTATTATCAATAAAGCTGAACAGCTTGAAGCTATCATCCTGGGTAATAACCCACATGTGGTAATCTTTACGGAAACCTGGCTGCGATGTGAAATTTCGGATGAAGACGTTTTCCCCCCATCGTATCGCGTTTTCCGACGTGATAGGCGGTCAAGGGCTGGAGGCGTCGCTGTCTTGGTCAAAAGAGACATTGATGCTCATTTCCTCAGTCAAATCTACAGTCATGAAAGAAATATAATAACACTCTCTTGTTTCGGCAAATCATTTTTGTTATTCCCGGCTAATCGCCCTCCTGAGTCACCGGCTCAGTTCTTAAGTGATCTCGGTGACCACATGTTAACGTTCAAAAAAGAAAATGTATTTCTACTGGGCGATTTCAATCTAACGGAAATTGATTGGAATAGTCCTTCCTTGTCTCCTGTTCACTGCAGAAGCTCCTCGCATTCGCTTGATATAATGCTAACCCACAATTTGCACCAAGTAGTAAAACAACTTACACGTATCCAGGGTGCTTCTGCGTCACTTCTTGATCTTGTGTTTGTCAGTAAATCAATGAAAACTTTGAATGTGTCTGTGGAACGTGGCCTATCAGACCATGACATGGTGGTGTTTTCTTTTCCTGTGAACGCCAAGTACGAAACGCCTCGTGTGATAAATTTGTTGTACAAGATTTCTCGTGCGCCAGGGATGAAAGCGTGCTTGACTATCTAGAAATTTGTCTGAGTGATTTTAATGGCTCGGATACTGGCGACTTATAAACGAGGTTTAACGAAATATGTATTTATTGCCTCAATACCTTCATACCAAACAAAGTTAGGAAATCTCTTAAAAACAATCCCTGGATCACGCCCGAGGTCTTGCGCGCTAAAAGAAAATTGAAGCGTTTGACGCGTGAAGATGCCTGTCCGAGTATTATCAGTGTTGCACAGTCTAACCTTAAAGATGCCGTGGTGTGCGCACGGCGACATTATTTTGAAGAGACCATGCCAGACTTTATTCGCTCCGCTCCCCATAAATTTCTACTTTCCTGCGCATAAAAAAAACGATTCAACGAATGCTACATGCGGGCGTAGACATCACTGATAAGCATAGCATTGCAGAACAGCTCAAAAAGTATTTTCACAGCGTTTTTTTTTTAAATCTGATGATGCAATATCTTGCTCGGTATTATTATTCACAAACGAAGCTGATATTGTGACATAACGTGGCGTATTTTCAATGTTGTTGAACATCAAAACGAAAGCGTCGACCGGTCCTGATGGCATTCCGAATATTTTTTTGCGCCGTTATGCTGGAATTACATCCCAATTTTTAATAATCATTTTTCGAGCATCTCTTTTGTCTGGTGTTGTACCTGAGGATTGGAAATTAGCCCGCATAGTTCCAGTATTTAAAAAGGCGCCGAGACGGTGTTTACTAATTACCGACCAATCTCTCGGGCGTATTCTTGTTGTAAACTTCTCGAACACATTATAGCTGCTACATTAAAATTTTAAACAGAAACAACTTATTATCTGACTGTCAACACGGCTTCAGAAAAGGATTTTCCACGGTCACTCAACTTCCTTTTATTTTTTATGATTTTGCTAGCGGTCTTCATAAAACTGGTCATGTTGATGTTATTTTTCTAGATTTCCAGAAAGCTTTGGATTTACTTTCCCATGTTCATTTAATGCACAAGTTAAAAGTCATTGGTCTTTCAGCATTTGTAAATAATTGCATCTCTTCCTATTTGTCGAACCGCTTCCATTATGTTTGCATCGATGAACATTCTTCTCCTCGGATTCCTGTTCTTCCGGGTGTTCCACAAAGAAGCGTATTAGGCCCGTTGTTATTTTTAATTTATATTAACGATCTTGTAACGCCTATTAGTGATCCCGGGAAAATTAAATTGTTTGCTGATGACTGTATCCTGTACAACAAAATAACATTTCCTGAAGATCAAGAAATGGTGAACAGAAATCTTCATTGCGTTCAGGCGTGGTGAGATAAATGGGGAATGCAGCTCAATGCCAAAAAGTTCATTTTGTGAACATAAATAACAAAAAGAATAAACTGTCCTTCCCTTACAATCTTCCGTCACAACCGTTAGAACAAGTATCAGAATTCAAATATCTTGGCGTGACTATAACAAACACGTATCAAACACATGTGCAGCTTCTTTCCGAAAACTTTTCTTCCTTATACACAAGTTTAAAAAGGCCCCAGCAAACGTTAAGCTACTCGCCTATACATCTATAATTAGACCGCGACTGGAATACGTCGGCACTGTCTGGAATCCTCACACTAAAAGTATAATAATGCTCTTGAAATGATACAGCGTTAATCCGTCCCATTCATTTTTTCGAAATATCGTCCCAGTGACTCTCCGACAGGATTAATGGCAGAGCATAGCATTCCAACACTTCAAGCACGCCGTCAAATTCAAAGGTTAAAATTTCTATTCTTGCTTAAAAATAACAAACTTTCACTTAAACCCGAAGAATTCCTTCAGCCACAAACTTCCCGGCAAACACGGCATAGACACCTCGAATGTTTGACTGCGTACAGCTTTCGAACTGACATTTTAGAGTTTTCCTTTTTCCCGCGTACAATTACAGATTGGAATAAACTAAATGAATCGGCTGTGACCAATATTCACTCCCTTGAACAACTGGAATTCTGAATGGCATTGCTTTATAATTTTGATGCATTCTTGTGTATGTGTACAATCTATTTCCAACAGTGTGCCACATGTATTGGTATTTTTGTAACTTTGGTGCATTCCTGTATTTGTTCCTGTATTTGGATCAGTGTACAATGTGTATTGCGCCTAAATGTTTTTTTTTCCTTGTGGTGCTCCTCCTGCTTGGGCCCTTCAATGGGCTTGAAGTGTGTTTTAAGTAAATAAAATAAATGAAATAAATTAAAAGCTGCGACAGATGGCTTGCCAGTCCGTAATTAAAATCGTTACGGGTGTTTGAGTTAGGGCGAGGGCCAAAGCAAATTTTTCCGCGGCCCTGATAGATGTGGTCCCGAGTGATGCGCAGGTGATTATGTTGTCTTTAGTGGTTGGTACGGCTAATTGATTGGAGGGATTAGAGTAAGGCTGGCATTTGTGTACGAAACAGGATTGTTTCCATAGATTTGTTCTTTGGCTTGTGTAGGGCGCGTCGACAACCGGACTGGAAAGTAGCATGCATATTTATGGGAAGAAAGCCTTGAGGAGTGCCTCGATGTCCTTGGGTGATGTGACCTGATTTCGCATCGCCTGCTGCTAGGATCGCCTTTCTGAGAGTGGCAAAATTTGCGATGTATGAGTAAGTACGCTAGCGCAGCGTATTTTGTTGAAACGGCAGAGGATGGCAGAATGAGAGATATAATTGAAGGCTTCCTCTAAGTCTAATACAAGAATTGCACGAGGTGAATTTCGGAAGGGTGGTATGAGAATTTTTTTCATTAGGCGAATCAGTATGCAATGAGCGCCTAGATGTTTTCTGAAACCATGCATAGTAGTTGTGATGAGATCCTTGGCTTATACGTAGGGTTGTAGCCGTCGGAGTAAGATGTGCTCCACATTTACCCTGACAAGATGTTAAACAAATAGGACGTGGTTGTCTAGGTTGGTTACTTATTAGGCTTCAGGATAAAGCCGATCTCTTCTGTTTTTTGTTGTGAGGGAAGTTTTCCGAATTTCCAATGGGCATTAATATGCCAAAAGAGTTGTTCGATTGAGTTCTTATCCAAGTTGCCTAAGAGACGATTGGTCACATAAGCCGGGCATAGGGTGCTGGTTTTGTTGCATTCGGAAATAGATGTGCGGAGTTTGTAAAGTTGAAAATCTCGATCAAGGTCCGGATTTAACTGTGACGTGTATGGAGGACGAGGGAAATGTGTGGCTGTGTGGAGGAATGTTTCCAAAGGAACGCATGAATGCTTCAGGACAGCCATTGAAAAAATGAGTTTTGGTCAAAGTTCGATGAGAAGCGCTCTTATTGGTTTGCGGGTCGATAATTTGCCGGAGCAGGTGCCAAGTTGCCTTGGTTGCCAGGGTACTTTGGAGGCTTTCGCGCAACTGCAGCCACTTTTGTTTTGAAAGATGATTGGCATACTGTGTTGCTTGTTGATTTAGAAGAGCTATTCGGAGACGCTGTTTGCGGATGTGCTTCTGTTGCTTCCAGGGCTTCGTGAGGATCCATCGTGCCTCCCAAAGTCAGTCGAGTTTCGGGTTGACATCAGGAGTGTGGTAGGGCAAAGCAATGGTTTTGGTTGTTAAGTGAACTCTTTCAAGTAAATCATCAATCTATGCTCAGAGGGGCTGACTGGGGTCAATGGGTTTGGAAGAATGCGGTTTTGTGAAGTCATTCCAGTTGCTAAAGCGAGCCACCCCCAGCTTAGACCTATACACATGATTTTTAATTGTTAATAGAATAAGCATGCGGTCAGATTCAAGGTTTTTCTTCGGGAGAAACCAGGAGACGCCTAGGGATCCCAAAAGAAATGAAACATCCGTGGTAGTATCCCTGGTGACGCTTGCACCAGCACCGTTTGAGAAATAAGTTTGGTTGAGCAGCAGTGAATTAAGGTCGTCGATAACATTGGCCAGATTGAGCCCCACTGGTCTTTGTACTTGTAGTCCCGGTTAGGTTGAGCGGCATTGAAATCTCCTGAAATAAAAAGCTGTCTATTTTTGGCGATTTTGATGGCATTATTGATCGTGGCTTTAATGCCGGGTGATTTCTCGGTAGGATGACAATATATGTTGACTACAAATATGCTGGATTTAGTTTTGGTGGACGAGGAGAAAAGCTCCAGGAGGGTTTGGGTACATCAGTGCGGCGATGGGATGTGGTGGGAAGTGGATGCGGCCTTATTGAAAAACGTTAGGTTGCGTTGGTGTCGACGAATCCATTCATATGTACCCTGGTAATGTTATGAACGGGCTGACCTCTTCAACAGCCATAACCACTGGTTTTCGGTCGAGGGTGCAGATGAATTGATTGAGAGCTGCGCTTTCCTGTTTGATGTCTCTACAATTTCATTGAAGTACGGTGGTTAACCTTGCTTGACGCCATGGTAACGGCATCCTCGACGAGGGAGGAGAGGAATCAGAGTTATGGCAGTAAGGGTAATGCTATTTCGTGAGGCGGAGTCACGTTTTTACTGGGGCGTTCGTGGAAGCAGTGCTTAGGTCATAGGCGTTGTCTGGGGAAGATGTGGTCCGGTTTTAAATTATGATTTTATGTTGGATGAAATAAATTAGCTGAAAAGAACGGTTCTCAATCGATTCATATTCACCCTCGACCAAAAACCGGTTGTTTTCAGGCTGTACGTGTTGCAGTTCTTTTTGTAGGCTCTGACTTTTTAGGCGGATGACCTTAATTTCTTGAGCTCTTCCATTTAGTTTGCTTTTGAGCTGGGAGAGCATATCATAAATTTTAAGAAGGGCTATTGATTCTGATTGTGACGACGTGCTTGGGGCTGCAAATTACTGCCTCACGCGAACTATGCGGACCACTGGGGTTGCCGACGCCTACACTAGAAGATAACAAATAACAAATAATAAATAAGTACAATATTTAGCCCCGCATCATGGATCAAGCTGCGCCGCGCTACGTAAATAAAGTACACATTTAAGCAGGCAACGGACGTTCATTTTGGGGATATTTCGCGTCCCTAAAGTGCACCTATGTTGTCCATCTGACGCTATTTCCTCGCCTACCCTTTAATGTAATGTGCCCTCCCGTGCGTAAATTATGCCGCATAAGATGTTGCATGAACCATCACTTGTTTTCGAGGTGGTGCCGGGCTGGCCTGGGGTCATCTAAGCGGGCTAGGCTGCTTACGTCCGCTTGCATGCGCTCGCTGAAGTAGATTATTCAGTTACCTCAAACATACAAACGAACAACGTTCTTTATTCTATGCTAGGTACATACTGTTCATTTCTCGACCGTAGGCAAGAAGAAGTAACAATAACTATCGTCTGGAAACCAAACCTCCCCTGCCGGTGATACTGATACCCGTCGCGACGATCGGGCCACTCTTTCTAAACAAAATAGCCGAAACAATAGCTTGTTTTACCGGATATTATACTTTTAGTCATCTGCAACTCCTTTATTCTATATTTTAATAACTATAACATCATTTAAACATACAAACAAGAATAAATTAGTTACAGCCAAGTTTCTCTCTGGCTTGTCATTGAGAACCGGAGGAAAGCGTGGGCCTTCTCCACTTGTACTGCCCATATCGGCTGGCACCCAGGGGCGCTGCATGTCGCCAAAACTCCGGCGCCGGGGCCCTAACGTTCGAAGCACACTTTTGGGGGTGCAATGCATAATCTATATTCTCCTGTTTGTTTTTGTGTTTTGTGGTTACCGTTACCCCGCGCCTAGCTCTCTTGTTAAGTAAGCAGTGGAGTGTGGTTTTCAGTCTTTTTCTCTTAGATGCCGGGCAGGATCTCTGCCATGATAGGAAGAGTGTATCATTTGTTGTCGACCACCAACGTTCTAGTTCTGATTCAGTGTATCTCGAATCATTAACTTCGAAGGATAAATGCTCGTTACGAAAAAGCCGTGGCATTCCATTCACCGACTCCAGTCTGCGCACATAACTTGGTTGACTGCTTCTACGTCGCTGCTACTTTCTTGGAGTTTTTACTGAGAACAAGTTTGGTTCAGAAAACTTTGTTTCTGGACAAAATCTGTGCTGTCTTCGGCTACCTGATTATATCAAGCCGCAATTGGGCCGAATCAACGTCGTCGCTCGCATCACGCCACATCGCAGGTGCGTTCGTTTCCTCTTGTCGGGAATTTCACCTTCTATTGCGGCATAAGTCACTCCGCATGGTTCCCTCCACGCGGACAGCCAATATTTCCACGCGGACGCGTACGGTCTGGGGGCCAATCGCGAACAGCCATTGAAGTTCCCGATATTCGCAGAAGAACGATTTAGAACAAATCATAACAAGTAGTTTTGTGTTTGTGTAAAACTCAGAAAAACAAAATGTTTTCCTTTTCGCCGATCGATAGTTTGTAATCTAATTTCGGTCATTTCTTACTGAATGTGGTAGTTGTCGTATTCATTAAATTAAGTTTTGCGGGCAGCCACGTTTCTGGATGACAGAGGTTACCTAATGTTTCTGTTCGCCAGTGTCAGAAAGATGAATAGAAGGCAAGACAATTACAGTTTTGGTGGTAAAATATAGATCCAGGAAATTAGTTTCAGTAATAGGACTTTAAAACACATAGAAAAATGGCTGCCATTTCACAATTCCCAGAAGCTTCGGCGTTGATGTAAATATCCTGGCTATGTAGCCGAATTCCACCTGGCCGTCTACTCAACCCATCTTGCACGGTTTGGGTAGAACGTTTCGTTCAGGTCTTCAGTCAATCAATCTGTTTATTTGACATCGAAGTACAAAGAGATGAAGGGAACATGGACAAAAAGCCAATAAAGCGGCTTGACGGGGTCCGTGCCCAATAATACACCGGGCATGTAAAAAGTTTACGTTAAAATTGTACTATACTACGTACGCATGCATAAAATGCACATTTATAGAGTAAAATAGGCTCGCAATACCGCACCAGAATCGTATTTAGTGGCATCAAACGCAAACACAAACACACCCGCCCAAGATTAAAATAATACTGGCAGTCTGCAGGACAAAATGCAAAATGATAAGACATGACACCTAAGAAAACAAAATATACGGACACCACGCAATTCGAAATGCAGCAAAATAAGTAGCAAGAACAGAATGAAACAAAAGTGAAAATCACAAGTTATGCGAGTTTTGTAACGTTGGCAAAGCGTAAAACAGCAACCGCTGTGGATTGGAACAAGCCATGGTTCTGCATAGCGCGTATTAAGATGTGACTGTGGGGTGTTAAGTTTGCTATTTGCAAAAAAAAAAAAAGAACTGCCTTTTTTTCTTCTTTCGGATACCGTTTAGTTAGTGTTTCATTATATAAATGTGTAACATGACTGATATTCATCCTTTCAAAGGGTGGTCATTTATGCGAACCATACCTCGAGCTTGCTATTGCACGCACAGCTTCTTCTGTTGTGAACAGAGTTTGTTAAACAGATGGCTGTTTACCACATTTCAGTCCGCGTATCCTCTATACCCTAGTTCTAAAACGTCTCCGTATAATAATAATATTGAGACAATTTGCATTATCGCCCAAAGTGGGTGAACAAAATAAAGGCTTTGTATCAATTGAGCCGACTTCAAAGAAAGATTTAAAGTTCCTTTTGCTATTCCACAGAGAAAATAAAAAAGAAGGCTGAGTAGGGCCACTTTTATGATTGATCACATTATCGAATTTATTTCAGTTTGATCATCCCCTGTAAAATATCTTTATTCTCCCACAGGCTACAAACTTTTAACAGCAACTCTTATAGTTTGACGTCCACAGAACTTCATTTCGAAATACACATTTTCCACTCCAAATATTGCAAACAATCCGCCGGTTGTTTGGAAAATTAGTTGCATTGTTTGGCGACTCTAATCTAATGATTACCTCTCCCTGCTACCAAATTTATGTTCGCGCTTTGAAAACCCTCGTTTTTTGCAACGGCTCTTAAAGCACAAGTGTTCTAACAAAGGACTTCAATCAGGCTGGCTAAATGATAACTAGTGCTAGTTTAACCGCAAGGAGTATTCTGTATATAAAACTCGAGGATATTCAGGTGACTTAGCCAGCGTACGCTTTCAAGAATTCCTGTTATATTGATAATTTTAAGTTTAAAACCTCTGATTTTCTCTCTTCACAAACGACTAAACAAATACATCTTCGTTTCTACTGTTTTGCACTAATGATGTGATTTGTTAGTAACTTCTTTGCTTTTTTTTGTTCTTGTCCATCTTTGCAGGCTGAACCGAGTGCACCTAGACACGTTTAATCCCTGCAAGTATGAAGGCAAGGCCGATGAAACTGTAGTAGTCAACATGGTCGTGTGCAAAAGTAAGTCAAGGCGTGGAATTGTACAGGATAGCGTAGAGAACCAAGAAAGCGCTGTATCACTGGCGCACGTTGAGGGGATGACACACGTTCACAGCACCAACAAAAATGTTAAATTGACGTTTCTGTCGAGCGTCCGGCCTTCGTTCTGTCTGAGCGATGGGGAAGCGCGCGGGGGTGAAGGAAACGCGCACTCCCCCTTCCGAGAAAAATAAGTTTAATCCCAGAAGAGAGAATAAATACGAAACAACTGTCTTTCAATATATAATGACCACGAAGATTCTTTTGCATCTACAGGCCACCCACCAGTCCTACGGGACTTCAACGTGTGTTTCCAACACAAGCACTAGCTATTATGCAATGACAGTGTTTATTAATGTAACGAAATGCCCCTGAATAGTATATTAAAGAAGCAGGCGTTTTGTAGTCCTTGCATTTTATTTTTCGAAGTTCTAGTTTTGCGGGTTTTTACTAATATGGTTTGGGAGGTTTTCTTTCCGATTCCTATGTTGCTGTGCCTTTCATTTTTGCTCATACTCCAAATGAACGTGCGTGTTGTAACGTCTGGAATTTGAAATAAATACTCCTGTGCTACGGCCTACACATTCGTGCCAGGGTTCCCAAATGGACCACTTTTTAAATCGTTGCGGGTAGGATTCGACCTGTAAAGCACGTTGACTTTGCGTAGTGCAGTCATCTTAGATTTGCGGGATGTTTATTGTTGTTACTTCACTGGGCAGAAAAATTAACAACGATCTTGCTGTAACTACGAAACAGGTGCCACGGTGAATTTGTGCAGAGAGGAACAAGTGGCTCAGAAGTTAGTCTGCCGTCCAATGTTCCATCTCAACCGCGTCGTCTGTATTTCCGTTGGAAGCAAAAAAAAATTAACCGATTGTCAACGGGTGTCAATTTTTATCAAAAAAAGACCTGTGCTACTTTATGCGAATCAAATATTAGCCGGCACTAACCCGATAAATTCAACACCATTGTACCGAAATTTCTGCGGTTTCGCAATGAAATAAGCCGTTAAAAATCGACCGCGGGAATCTTCCTTCCCTCTCACTCCCCTGGCAGAAGGAGAGGAACTCGCTCCTGCGAGACCACTGTACGCCTCTCCCATTTCTGGGAGAGGCATAGTGCATCTTGGAGCCTGCTCCTAACCGTGCGTGACGCCCGACATTCAGCAGGGGGCGACAACTTCTGCGCTGCTGAAATGAAAAGATACGGGAACGCTTAGATTATTATATGAATGCGAATGAAAAAGTATGTGATTTCGATGTATTTGAGCAGCAGGCAATGTGACTCATTTTACATCCAGATTCAGTAAGTCACAATGGCTTGATATTTGATTTTTAGGCAACGTTGAAGAAAAACAAGATCCAGTTCCTTCTTTGGCAACTTTCGGTGTATTAGCTACGAGAAATCAAACGGGGATTTAAACACATAACATGTTTACCTGTTCGCACCACACATTGAGTTTAATATAGAAAAAAAAGAGCCAGAAAAGAGTTTTAAAGAAATGAGTCCACGCAAATTGCAATCCCACACAACTTACCAGCCCTCTTCAGAATTCCGCTCTAATCAATTGACGCAGCGAAGATACAGTTGGAGAAATATCCTACGCAGTTGGCATCGCTGCAGGGGAAGCGATTTCAAAAATTCACGGAAATCCACGTGCTATCGGTCGAGCAAGCGCTTAGTGGGACAGCATTTATGGTGTAAGGGAAGGATTCAGAGAGGAGACTCCACACCTTGGGCAGGAATCCTTATGCATTTTTGTAAACGTTTAGGAATGCAATATCATCCCTACTTCACAAGACAGGCGAGGTGAACCTATTGAGGAGATAGCGAAGCCTGTTTATCTGCGAACCAGCAAGACTTTACCCAGCTTTACTAACTTAAGGTCGCGACTGCAGAAGTCAACAGCGAAGCTGACTGGCGTTCTCTAATCGTAAAGATAAACTTTATGGAACTTCTCAAAGCCGTGAGATATGTTGCATTCACGCCAATTCAAGTTTGCCGTATCCCTCTGCTTGCTTCATGTAAAAGAATGTTTGGTTATGTTGGAACATAAAGCAATGCCAGGAAGGGCACCACAACCATTTTGTGTAATTTGACAAAGAAACATTTTTTGAAGCCGCACTTTTATTTCTTTTGCAACATCAATTAACATTGCATTTGAAAATAAAAACAATGTCAATACTTTTGTGTACTGAAGAAGTGCCATACATGTGGCCAACGTTTTTGTGCCAGTGTTGCAAGATATTCAGTTTGCCACCCCAATGAGTTGTTTAGAAACATTATTCCCATGTAAACGTTTCGTCTAACATTGTTTTTCTTTCTGCACATGAGTTTGGCGCTTGCTCTGGCACTCCCTGTTAGCACCCCTAGCACCATAGAAGCCTAAGTTGAGAATAGGTTTGCTGTTGAAAACTTCTTTGCGCTGGGATTGTTTGGCTTTTTTGTATAAAAATATCCCCACAAGTTTGTGTAAAACAGGTGATATTATTTTCAGCAGAACAAAGACAAGCCATTAAACAATACATTAAAAACATCCGCGTGGTTTTCTTGCATGTCTTAAATTTGTGCATCTATACTGTTTATGAACCAGGTGTCTTTTGGGGCGAAAACATCAAGTTGAGCTGTGTTGTGGGCTTTTCGTTTCATTGTGTAACAAATTTTATTGCAGTTTGATCTTCAGAAATTTCAGGATGCCTGATCTTCTGAGATGTCAGGACGTAGCGTATACTTCCTTTGAAAGTTTTTGATGTTTCTCTGATTTAGGCCATTGAATGCCCACATTATGCTGATGAAATAACGCAGTTGTTTACTTGTTACAGAATTATTCAGCCATTTCTTGTATCCAAACTGCGGTGAGTATCTCCATATGAATATTTTGTCAAGGAACAAATTTTTACGTGACAGCTATTATCCGACTTTGAGAAAGCAGTTGAACTCCACCATCGCCATAAGAAGCCTACTGCCTAAATATTACCAATAAAAGTAAACTTGTCCGCGGCACGTTTTCTCATAACAATTCTGAGGTGCTTGATACATTTTCTTGGTCAATATGCAAAACACATTTTCTCCATTCCTCTAAGGAGACGGCACCTCGCGAGCGTACATGAAAACATCCGGACCCTTGCAAGAACGTTGCTAATCGTACCTTCCATCACTTGCAGTAAGCAAAGATTGTGGTCCTTTTCTAAGCACTTGTTTGAGCTGAGTACTCCTGCCTAAGTCATATTATATGACTTACTCGCGGAGATCCGGTGGGAAGTGTCTTTGCCTGAGAAGAATTATTTGTATTAGCGTACAATGTTCACTTAAGTGGTAAGCATATGTTCGGTGCTTTCGCTTTCATCTTCGCAAAATATGGCTTTAATCATCGTTGTCCTCATCGCCTAGTTTATAGATTGACATGCAAGCAATAGTTGTCGTAATCACAGTATGGCGGCATTAGATGCTAGAGTGGTTACCGGGGAGCTTGCAGGTACTGGCCGACATTACGAAACCCAGGAAGGAGATCACGTATACATCTTCATGTGTTACATTTGTGCAGCGAGTGCAGCCACTACACATTCCTCCACCATACCGAACCTAAATTAAGATTAGGTAATCAGGCAAGGAATACATAAACATATTTTCGACTTCTAATTATTCATCTGAAAGCCAGTTTTTTTTTTATCTTAAGGATGCACTTTAGATAACAGAGATGTTTTCTACAGGCGGCTAGAACTGAAATGCCCCATCATTCCGCAATTTTGGAGGCGCCTGAGGGTGATGCAGTTTTGCACATGACACGGGGCTGATGAACACATACGAAAAAAAGGTTACAAACTATATATTACAACTCAATAAAACTCAATGTCGAAATCCAGTCGTCCTTGAAGCAAATGGTCACACACATACTGATGTGTATATACATATTGATACGTGACAGAATGCGGGTGAAGGTATATTTACAATATATACAGACCAGTAGCAATGCTAAGGCGGGCATCAGCACAGCTGGAATCGCCCTACAAAAATTATGCCTCTTTCTTCCCTTCTCCTCAGCTGACGTGGATTGCCCCCTTTGTGGGCATTGACCATACACACCGTTCCAAATACCCACGGCGGAGCAAGCGCCGTCTATGCTTTGACAATAAAGGCACAGGGGGCGATGAGTGATGCTGGTTAGGTCGTGTAACGAACGTTCCCGATGTCAGTGCGTGCATCTCTACTTGAGGTAGGTGCAGCCACAGCGGTAATCTCATATGTAACATCAGTCACTCCAAGCAATGCATGACAGGGCCAAAAGTACAGGGGCAGGTGTTTTTTGCACAAGTCCACACTGCGCGACGGAGTCCAAAGACCACCACAGAATCCGGCGTAAGGCGCTTTGGGAGGTTCCGGTTGTCGTAGGCGCCGTTTTGCGCGATTGCGATGCAGATGCACGGGCGCGTGAAAGTCGGTGTGGCAGTTCAGCCCGCTCATTGGTGTGTTGTGCGTACTCCGACAGTTAAAGCGCATATGAAACCATTTTATCCAGCAGTGGAGTAGGCTCGCTCCCAATAAAAGCCAAAAAGGACTATAGCCAGCCTTGTCGTGTCGAGAACAATTGTAGGCAAAGGTAACGTTATGCTGAACAATATGCCAGTCGCCATTATCCGCAGACACGTAGATGGTAAACATATCCGTTAGGGTACGGTTAAGAATCGGTGGAAGCAGAAGCGCTCAAAAAACAGGGACGAAGGAAGACGTAGAACGACTACCACCTACCAACTACGGTGGAAAACCTAACAACCAGCCCAATTTTCTGTTATTTTCGGTTAAGACGACCGGTGAGTCCGTTCTTGTGATTAGGTTATGCTGTTCTTACCTTAGGACGGGTTCATCTGGAGCGACAAAAATCGACGACGACTTTGGTATGAATGTGCATCCACAATCTGCTTGCAGGTGTCGAGGGGCATGAAAGCAAATCTACAACATCGGTTGCACAACTTGTTGAAAGTGCACGTGTGATTGCGTAGCCCGCAGCATAATCAGTTGCTACGGCGATTCACAGGTTTACCGTTCGAGATGTAGGGAAAGGTCCATGTAGGTCGACACCACCAAGTTAAATGGGTTCGGCCGGAATTTCTTGTGGCTGCAGTTGGGCTTGTCGTGGGCTTGTGGTGGGCGTTTTAAGCTTTTGGGCGAGTTTACACGCTGTCACGTAACGCTGTATGGTACGATACAGGTGAACCACAGAGCAAACGACGAAAAAAAGGGCGATAGCAAGAGGACGCACAAAGCGCTTAGGTTCAACATGCATTACCAACTCGCCCAAACTTTCACGTTCGATACATGCAAAGGTGTGCAGCTGGTGGCATATTGTGGAGCCGTTTGAGAATAGCAGCGCGGAGATGTAATGGTTTACTAAGATGACTTCTGAGTAGTCAGGTAACTTGCTCTGACATTAGAAGACACCGTCTCGTAGAACGAACTCGTGCACGTATGGATGAGGTGACGTAGCGTTAAGACGCTCTATAATTGACCGCAAGCCGTCATCCCGACGGTTATTTTCCGCAATGTTTAGCCGGCCAGAAATAGAAAACAGATTACACAAATTACTGTCGTGGTTGTGATTCGGAGGTTTTACGTAGTGGCGGGAAAGACAGTCTGAATCGTTATGCAAACGACAGGATTTCTATAGTTTCGTATTTGTACTCCTGGAGTCGCAAAGCCTAGTGACCGAGTCTTCCAGTGGGTCACTGTCGCATTACACCGACGAAATGGCATGGCATGAATTTAAACTGCTAGAGAGCGTCAGTTGTAATAAAAGCTCTTTGTTCCCGGTCCATGCCGTCGGCGGTGATTTTTAATTAACCGGGGCAATATACGAGTGAGGAAAAGAATTTTGTGCCGTGCAGACAATCTAGTGCGTCATCTATGCGTAGAAGGAGGTAGACGTCCTTAATGTTTAAGGCATTCAGGCAGTGATAATCTAGACAGGAGCACCATGCCCCTTTCTTTCTTTTCGTGGACAGACAAGGTAGGCCCAGGGGCAGGTTTGGGGTTCCATAATGCCATTCTCTAGTATTCTGCTGACCTCGTATAGGATAACCTTCGCTCAGGGTGAAATACTGTGAACGTCCTGCAGTTAATAAGGCTGGTGTCACCGGTGTCGATCAGCTCCTTTGCCCTGGATGCTTCGCCCAGTCAACGATTGTCCAGGTCCAAAATATCTAAGCAGAATGTCCAGAGTGCCAAAGTTGCAGCGTGTAAGTCCGACACAAACGTGGCGGCATCATCGTGGCACAGTGTTGATGGGCTCCTGGAGATGGGGTGGGAAATACCCAGCTTGACGTGGAGAGTCCAGAGACACCACAGATATCGTGTGGCCAGCAATCATCATCATACTTAACATATCTACGCCCACTGGAGGGCAAATGAGCCTTCCACAGATCTCAATTATCCCGGCCCTGTGCTAACTGCGACCAATTTATCCCTGCCAACTTCTTCATCTCATCGGCCCATCTAGCCTTTTGCCATCCCGTGCGACGCTTTCCTTCTCTAGAAATACAAGCTGAAACACTTAATGACAAACTGTTATCGTGTCTTCGCACTGCATGGCCTGCCCAAAACAATCTCTTCCTAATTTCTACTAATACTGCCTAATACGCCTGTGTCATCTGACTAGCTCCATTATCTTCTTGTCCCTTAATATTACACCTACCATCTTCGGTTCTATTGCTACCTGGTGTAGTCCTCATTATAAATTGAAACCTCTTTGTGCAGCCCCAAGTTGCTGCCTCGTAGGAAAGTACCAAATATATGCAGCTGCCATACACCCTCTCTTTCAGTGGTAACGTTATGCTGCCATTCATTATGTGAGAATGCCGTCCTAATGCACTCCACCCCAGTCTTCTCTTTCTAATTATCTTAGACACAGGGTTGAGATCCGGGGTCACTGTTTGGCCTAAGTAGATATGTTTCCTCACCACTTCCACTGCGTCGCCCCAATTTTTTAACTGCTGTGGTCTCTAGAGGTTACTGAGTGTTACTTAAGTTTTTTTTCATCTTATTTTTCCGTACCAAGGTTCACCTCTGCTTGCCCAGTGCAATATTCATGCTTTGGAGTTCGTCCCCAGAATAACTTAAGAAGGGAACGACATCAGCAAATCTGAGGTTACTGGGGTACACTTTATTAACCATTTCGCCCACCTATTCCCAATCCAATGTTCTGAATACCTCTTCTACACATGCTGTGAATACCATAAAAGAGATTGTGTCTCCCTATCTCACCTACTTGCTTATCGGCATTTTACTGCCCTCCTTAAGGAGGACGGTGGTAGCTGTGCACCCATTGTAGATATCCTGTAGTATTCTCACTTAATGCTCGTGTACACCCTGATTCTGCCGTGCCTGAATGACTTCTGTGATTTAAACCAAATGAAATGCTTCCTCATAGTCTATGAAAGATTTATATAGATGAGTATACTCTGCGCATTAATCTATAACCTGTTTGATCGTGTGAATATGGGTCTTTGTTGAATAGCTTTTTCGAAACTCTGCTTGTTCTTAGGGTTGACTGAAATATAAAGTGGCAGAAATTCTTTTTGCGAATATCTTGCTAAGTACTTTGTACACGACTGACAGTAAGCTGATCGGCTTGTATTTTTTCAACTCCTTTATGTCACCTTTCTTATGGACAAGGATTATGTTCGCGTTCTTCCTAGATTCCGTTACACCCGCTCTCATTAGGTGTTGCATATACAGGTTTGCCAGTTTTTATAGTACAATTTGCCCGCTATCCTTTAAGAGGTACGCTGGTATGTGGTTCTTACCGGATGCGTCGCCCACTTGCGCTTCTTTTAGAGCCTATTTTCTTCTTTGGTCGTTACTGGTGGGATGTCCATGACCTCTTAGGTAATTCCTCGTTCAGTATTTTCCGGGATGTCTCAGCTATTGCTCATGTCCCAGTAGAACTATTTGGCTATTGTAACTATTTTATCACAACTTGTGCTGACATTGCACTCCTTGTCTTCAGGTGGAGATAACTGCATTTTTCCATGCCTAGAAAACTATTCACTGCTCGAGGCTACCTACGTTCTTTACAGCATGCTCAATCTTCAGCAGACTATGCTTCCTTATGTAATCTGTCTTAAGCTTATCGGAAAACTGCGCTGATAATTTCTCGATCCTGACAGGCCGCCATTGTAATCTGAACCTGTCAACTTTTAGCAGGAAAACTTTATCTAGCGGGGCGATTCAAGAGGTTTTGTTCGAGGAATAAAAGCGCACTAAATGAGATGTAATAGGTCTTAGTGGCGTAAGAAGGACAGCGGAATCCTTTGCAGAGCTGAAAAATAGACGCGTCCTCTGTTACCGTGGCATAGTGGACAGACGAGAACTGGGAGTGGGGATTCTAATCAATAAAACATAGCTGTAAACATAGACGAAAACTATAGCATAAACGAAAGGTAGGTGGCCTCATAATTAGGCCTAATTAGAGGTACACACTCAAGGTGGTATAGGGCTCCGCGTCTACATCCACCCGCGACGACCAGCTAGTCGAACGCTTCTATTAAGATGTGGAATCAACAATGGCTCAAGTAAAAGAAAAAAACAGTGTATCGTTGTTTTGGGAGAGTTCAATGATAAAGAAAACAACCAACAAGCAGGACACACGACAGTTTGGAAATATGGTTAGGGTAGTAGACATAACGAAGGGGGGCTACTAGTCGAGTTCACCGAAGGAAATAATCTATCCATCATGAAAAGCGTTCCTTGCAAACGGTAGAGCTGAAAGTGGACATAGAAGAGCGTGAATTGAGAACATAAAAATAACATTGGCTTAATAATAGGTGATAACATTGCCGTCTTGGAGGATGCGGAAGTACCGGGAGTGCTGAGTTGTAGAGGCCATCGCATGGTAAGATCTGGAATTAAGCTAAATTTGAGTATGAACCCTAGCACGCTAGTATGAAATTAGCCGATGAATGAGCTAACACTAATACGCAAAGTGAAATTACTCCGGCATGCCCTGCAGTGCCGGTAACCAGCTCTACCCGACGAAGCTAAGCTTATGGCACAGGAAGCTAGCGGCAATCATACACGCATTACCACGGAGTGTTCACTTGAAGTCGGGGGAGGATCGCTAGACACCATACTGGAAAACGTTTACAAGACACGAAATATTTTATTAGGAAACGGCAAAGCATGACTGTGTCCACCACAGCTGACAGAATACAACTAGCGGAGATTTCGAAGTGGTCAGCAACCGACGTAAAACCCAAAGCGATCCCATTGTGGATAAAATGAGGGCACAAGCAAAAATTCAAAATAGGCAAGCAAGTTCTATTTCTGTGGATGGCGATGGCGGTATGAGAAAATTCTATGGAGTGCCCTAGTAAACCCGAGGTTTTAGGCAAAACGATGTAGACTCCTGGTGCCAATAATTAGTGGTACGTACGTAGGTTTCGGCTAAGGGTGGCACACCGACGTAGTCGATGGAATGCAAAAGGGTGAGTGGTCGGTTGTTATTGCCCACGACAACTGTCAGTTCGTTATGGACGTCGTCGTCAGAGCATTCAATGAGGAATGACGGCTCAGTGCTCCTCGACGAAGTCAGTGACGAGTAATATATTGTCAGCACAATTCTCCGAAGTGTATGACAGCTGCATCAGCCTGGTACTCACCTAAGGGTCAGAATATTGAAGTCTCACTAAGAGAGTTCAACTTAAACTGAGGACGACTCAGGGAGCAATGGAACAGAAGGGGACAGATGTAACATTAGGGACAAGTTGAGAGCGGAGTGGTCAGGGAACATATCGTGTTAATGACATATTAGGAGAAATTAAAAAGAAATGGACGCGGGAAGTGCATTTAATGTGAAGGCAAGGAAACCGTTGGTAATTAAGGGTAACATAGTTTATTCCTAGAGAAGGAAAGCGTGGAAGGGGGCGGCAGAAAGTTAGATGGGCAGATACGATCACAAAGCTTGACGAATGAATTGGCCGCAGTTTGCGCAGTACCGGGATAATTGAAGAATAATGGGAGAGGCCTTTGTCCTGCAGGTGGAGTAGACATGCTGGTGATTACATTTCTCCAGACAGACGTCGTGGAAGGTATGAAAGGTTTGCCCAGACGACCGAGACAGTTGGAACTGATGACAGATACTATAGCCCCCGTATAAATTATTGCACGCACGTATACGCAGTCCACTTTAACATGTACAAAATTGTTTTTCTCGGGGATTTTGAATGGAGGATTTCGAGGTCGGTGTAAGGTCCACTTATGAGACTAGCGGCCGGGCGCCCGGGCTGCGCGTGAGAACCCCCCGCTCTGTCTAGCGACGTAGCACTGCCGACACTGCGCTGCAGTCGACACTAATTCGTCAAGCGCGCACGGGAGACGGATCGTCTGGCCCTCCGCATGCCTGAGTGTTAATCCCGCATTGAGAAAGCCGATGGCGCCGCCGAATTCCAGGAACGCCGGCTCGACGCGCGGAGGTGGTGGGATTACCGGCTTCTGCATTGTTGTCGCGCCCTGGTCAGCATGACGCGCTGTCGCCGTCTTTCGCTTTCACCCCACGGGGTCGCCCGACTTGCTCGTCTGCGAGCGTGCCGTTGACCCAAAGATAGCGGCGCCTCACTGAATATTTCATGACGTGCTGAGTCAGAGCTGTCTACGTGAATTCGGGCACTCCCATACGCGTGTACGAACGCTACAGGGGAATTGCCGAGAGAGGGTGATCTCGAGGTTTTATAAGGCCGAACTTGGCCGTTGGAAATGGTTGTTGTATGAGCTCTGAGCTGGCAGTTCCCGGCGGGACAAGGTGTGTCGACCGTTAACGCTAGGTTAGGAGTTCTGAGCCCCCTAGTCGAGGTTAAGATCGCGTTGGAGGTTTAGGGTGCAGCGCCGTACCCGGCAACCAGACGGATCTTGCGGCGAGACAGACGAGCGGTTTGTGTACGCTCCGAGAATAGGAGAGTTAGACGAAGTTGAGGAGCACGAGTGATTTGTGCGCACTCGGAGCTAGCGTCTAGCTGAAGTTCGAAGTTTTTCTTTTTATTTCACATGTACCCAGTTATCCGACTGTAATTAGCTGCACATAAATTTCCGTTTCACTTAATCAACTTCAACACCTTGAGTTCGTCAATTCGACTTGCGGCTCCAAGAACTTCAACACCATCGCCCAGCCAGCCTCCTGCCAAATCAACCGGAGCCCGGGCGATTGGATTCCTGATCGACACTGGACTTCGGGGAAACGATCTTTACTGTTGGGTCGGGAAATCACCATCTCCTTTTTAAAGCTACATCGTCTTGTGTTTTTCGGTAGGCACTCATGGAGAGTGGAGGAGGAATGGCTGCAAGGGGAACGCGGTTGACGACGGTGCATGGGGGACGGCGAGCGAAAAATTTGTTTGGGCTGAGCGGACGTGTATTATTTTTATGCGCTCATGATTTCCTCTTTTCCCCTTATCTCTTTATTCTCACGCGGATTGTTCCCTTTCTAGCCACTTATCACACACCCGGTGGCAATACATACATTCACACTGTGATGAAGTAGTGGGGGACGATGAGCAAGAGACCGAGCACGAAGCTGCAACGAGTGCGGGCAGCCGAATCGAGTCGGCAAGGGTAGAGCGGATGCATTTGAAGCGCTGTGGGAGTCAGCGAGGCCCTGCTATCGCTTGGAGCTAGAAGCCAGAGTCTAGAATAGTGGGAGAATAATGGGAGAGGTGACATCATCGCTGATGTAGATTTGTGGATATATATATGCAGATATATATGCAGGGAGCAGGTCAATAGCCCCGGTGCCAGCATGCCTCCCGGCGTAAATCCGAGCCTGGGAGC